>OZ035825.1:14912172-15517694 GCA_964034765.1 Knipowitschia caucasica | reverse complement strand
GTAGTGTGCCTAGAGTGATAATGACAAAAATTTGTACATTTTGATAACAATATTGAGAAACATAATGTGCTGATATGTACCTAAATGTCCTGGTTTAAAGTGTATTTTCACATGAATCTTTAAATTGATTGCCAAGGAGCAGATATTTGCCTGGGATTTGTTTGAGACGTGTTTGAGGATTCAAAAGCATTCATTTCTATTAGTTTAATCTATAAATGAAATGCTCTCTGTTTAAATCTTCAAAACAGATACTTCTATAAAGATTCAGAATTGAGTTTCCTCCCATTTCAAATATTCAAATAATAGTGATACAAAAACTGATTTCCCCCGTAACCTGAAATGCACGGTGAAAGTTCTTTTGATTACATCTTTAAACTTCCTAAAATATCCTTTGGGAGAGTCATTTTTCACGAGCTGCGGCTAATTTGACAGCAACACCTGAAATGCTTTAGTGGGAATGGATGAGAGACCGCAAACTCGCGCACATCAAGTACCTAATGAGCAGTGCACGCTTGATAGCCACACTATTTACTCTATGCATTAGTCACAAAACTCACTTTTAATTTACTTTCAAGGGTTATCACAGATTATTGCACCCAAATAAACCAGCCATTTCCCATGTCCATTAGTGACAACTTTAAAGCACTCAAACTGTTGCTCTGACACCGCTTTAGGTATTTAAAATTCACCATGTTTTGAGCAATATGGAAAAAAGGTCGGGGTTGTGTTTGAATTGTCTTTTCTTCTCAGTTCAGTGGACTATGTCGGCTGCCATTACCTGCTGTCTCTCATTGTGCTTTTCATCTTTTGTTTGGACAAATATGAATTGCTTTTCATCAGAAATCCATTATCCTTTCTATTTCCAACAAGCTGCATGGTCTTTATTACTGTCCAGGCTTGCAATACCTTATATGTAATATTTACCTTAATTTATTCTATAGATATTCTGAGTTTACTTACCTAACATTTTTAATATCTCTAGTTATTCATGAAGCTGAGACATGTCCAAGCCATGTAGGAGAAACCATTGTCTTTGCATAAGTTCAAAACCAATGGAATTTGTCAATCAGTATGTGTATTAAGTGAAACAAAAAACTACTTGATCTTAGAAGAGATCCAACATTTTTATCATTCATTTCAAAAACTATTTGAAAAAGATTGCACTTAAAGAGACAGTATGTAATATGTAGTTTAATAAGGTCCTTACCATCCAACTTTTCTGGCAAGAGTCTTCCCTGCTTGTAACACCTGTAGCTCCTAAGCAGAAATTACAAATGCAATCCATCTGCTGGGGTTTAGCTAGAACTGATAAAAACTGTATTATGTAAGCCTACTTATTTTTTACCTGGTTTTATTAAAATATGTGTGGGGTCATTTTGTGTGTGTCAATTTTCTAAATAAAGAATCAAGAAGAACCATAAAAATCAAATCAAAACTGGCAACCCAAATGGGATTTTGCCTTGGCATAATTGTTAATTACAGCCCATATAACTTAAACGCACCGCCATAAAGTAATATTTTTCTGTGCTTGTTTAAATTCTCCAAACCCTCTTACTACATGCATTTGTCCCTAACCCTACCATTTCCTGTGTTTGTTCTCCCCAACAGCTGGCTCTGTACGTGCTGTCATTCCTAGAGCCCAAGGACCTCCTCCAGGCTGCACAGACGTGCCGATACTGGCGCATCCTGGCAGAGGACAACCTGCTGTGGAGGGAGAAGTGCCGGGAGGAAGGTGAGCGAGCAGCACACCACGGCAGACGGGCGGCGTGTGTGCGCCCAGCGGGAGAGCTCTGATGCCGCTAATGCAGTCACTGTGATGCGCTGCTCTTGTTTACACCTGCTTTGGTGTTTACTTTTCAAGTCCTCCCACTTTAGTCTGCTCCAGCTGGTCAAAAGAAGCAGTGCGAAGGCGGACTGTGATTGATTGCATGCGGCCAGTTTGTAATGAACTAAAGTGTGCAATGAGACCTAGAGTTGTGCTTGATGGTTTACACACCCAGCAGGGATTCAAGGATACACTGAAGTCACGATATGGTTTGTATTTTGATACGAGGGTCAGGATTTTGATTCAATACATTTTGACAGGACATCCTCCTGTGGACTCACCACCTGCAGAGGGTCAGTGAGGGGCTGGTGCTATGAGACTTGGGTGGCATCTCTGATTGCCACCCCCCTGACCCAGAAATGGATTAAAGGGTAGAAAATGGATGGATGGATGGACATTTTGACATGCTGATAATAAAAATTCCAATAGTTTTGTATTTTGCCACCAAGCAAATATAACTAAAAACAGAATATAAGTGTTTTCTGTATCGTATGAACTATTATTTACACACATGCACTACACACACATACGCTACAGAATCATTTAATCCCAAACTCTCAGAGCGAATTTGGATGCTTGTGTTTGAAATGCTATGTGATAAACGCCATATAGTTTTAGACAACCCAGCATCCACAGCAGGTATGTTATAATTTGAAAATGGAGAAAACACTTATTGGCCAATAAATGGCTTCACACAACCACTAACAATTAAAAAATAATAATAATAAAATGGCAAAAATGATTAAATCTCTGGCTGGGTATGCCAATTTACAGTATGTGAGAAATAGAATGAAAATAAATGCTGACTTTGTTCAATTACATCAAATTCAGTCCCATACTCTTTATTCAGTCTGAAGCAATAATTAAAGCGTCATTCCAAATGGTTAGGCTCACTTTGCAGCTGCTTTATTGTCTGCTCTAAGTTCAATCCCCTTCCTGTACATTTCCAGGCATCGACGAGCCACTGCCTCCCAAGAAGAGAAAAGTGGTCAAGCCTGGTTTCACGCATAGCCCCTGGAAGAGTGCCTATATCAGGCAGCACCGGATCGACACCAACTGGAGGAGAGGGGACCTGAAATCACCCAAGGTATCACTTAAAGCTGCACTAACTGACTTTATTTTCGTATTCATTACGAAAATGCTATCCATGTCCATGTAGTGCATTGGGATATACGTCCTTTTGAAGAATAATTAGCGCAGATTTGTGCTGGCGTGACATTATATTTTAGATCGAGTTTTGATGAAACAAGGAAGAGAATGTGTTTCGGGTCGCAGATTGTGACCAATCACAACGGACCACTGGCCCCCACTTTCGTGAGAAATCTACATGTCCGTTAGCATAGACAGCTGAGTTAGCACAACAAGCCGAGGAGCTAACCTGAAGCTTCGTCTTCATCACCGGTTACTGCTTACTTAGCGAAACAGCCATCCAAAAGAAAGTCCCATTCCTCCGCGCTTCCCGGTTCTATCGTTTTATGGTCACGCCATCCACGTGCAAATCCATATTCATGTATTATCCATATTGGGAGACACTAGCTCCGTCCCAACAGTGGGTGTGTGTGGGGGGCGATAGCTTCGTGGGTGCGGGGAGGGGAGCAGAAAGAGAGAGGCCAGCGAGTCCGCGGCTTCAAAATCCCAAAGTCAGTTACAGTAGGTCCCATTCCGTTTTGTCGTCTTCATTCACGCTTCTCGGGAATCACGCAGCTGCGTGAAAAATAGTACATCTTATCGCCACAAGGTGGCAGGCTAAGTCCACTTTAGCTCTGCCAGTGACTTAGACGCTCAGGTATAAGACTGCGTGCAAACCTGTCTAGCCCAAAGGTTCTATGTTGGCCCAATGGTTAGCATCAAAGACTGGGACCTGGAGAACCCAGGTTCGATTCTTGTCTGAGGCACATCTTTTGGTTGCTTGTGGCAAAATTGTTTTTTCATTAAACAATTATTATATAACATCTTGTCTTTAATGTCTGAAAAAATCTAGGTGAAATTCACTAGAATTTATTTAATATACATTAAATATTGTGATATGTTTTGATAAACCGAACGTTACGTTACATCCTCCGCTCAGTGAACGCACTGCCGTCTGGGCTCCGAGCGCGGACCATAGACACGCGGACTCACGTCTCTCTCTCTCTGCTCGCGTCTCTCTCTGCTCGCGTCTCTCTCTCTCTGCTCGCGTCTCTCTCTCTGCTCGCGTCTCTCTCTCTCTGCTCGCGTCTCTCTCTCTGCTCGTGTCTCTCTCTCTCTGCTCACGTCTCTCTCTCTCTGCTCACGTCTCTCTCTCTCTGCTCGCGTCTCTCTCTCTCTGCTCACGTCTCTCTCTCTCTTTGCTCGCGTCTCTCTCTCTCTGCTCGCGTCTCTCTCTCTCTGCTCACGTCTCTCTCTGCTCACCTCTCTCTCTCTCTCTCTGCTCACGTCTCTCTCTGCTCGCGTCTCTCTCTGCTCACCTCTCTCTCTCTCTCTCTCTGCTCGCGTCTCTCTTCTTCAATCTGTGATAACTCTGCTCACGTCTCTCTCTCTCTGCTCACGTCTCTCTCTCTGCTCACGTCTCTCTCTCTCTGCTCACGTCTCTCTCTCTCTGCTCACGTCTCTCTCTCTCTGCTCACGTCTCTCTCTGCTCTCTCTCTCTGCTCACGTCTCTCTCTCTCTGCTCACGTCTCTCTCTTTTGAAATGGGGAGGAAACTCAATTCTGAATCTTTATAGAAGTATCTGTTTTGAAGATTTAAACAGAGAGCATTTCATTTATAGATTAAACTAATAGAAATGAATGCTTTTGAATCCTCAAACACGTCTCAAACAAATCCCAGGCAAATATCTGCTCCTTGGCAATCAATTTAAAGATTCATGTGAAAATACACTTTAAACCAGGACATTTAGGTACATATCAGCACATTATGTTTCTCAATATTGTTATCAAAATGTACAAATTTTTGTCATTATCACTCTAGGCACACTACTTTACATACAATTTGGGGTTTTTTTCCTACAAAAAAGAATGCTGGTCTATAAATGGTTATATACTTCAATATTGACAAGAGATAATGCCTATAAGCTGCAGGCAGTGTTGCTATTTTGCAAAATGTTAAAACTCGTACAATACAACCTTTCAGTACACAAAATACTACAATGTATACAAAATATTAGGGCTGTAATGAACAATGACGTGATAATCCATTAGTCAGTCAGATAATTATTTCAAATAATTTTTTATTTCAATGTTTAAACCCAAAAAATGTCAGGGAATATGGAATCTTTTATACATTTGACTAAAAACTAAAAGCAAAATACCGAATATCTATCTTCGGTAGTTTGTTCGGTATCTTATCTATCTTACAAGCTTTTAAGCAGAATTCGAGACCAACTTCCACCCTGTATTTCCTAAACATATTGAACTGTTTTGACAATACCCGCGCTAACAACTTGTTGTTTTCTCCACGTCACCTGCCCGTAAACCTTTGTACACATTTGTCTTTGGGAGCAGGGATTGTGGGCACCTTGAAAGCTTTCCCCCTCTTGCCTCAGCCTGTAATCTCCTCCCCGTCTGCGTGCTTGCACCTGCCACACGGTGACGCAGAGCAAAGCATTTGATCAGCTGCGGCAGGTACACAGGATGGGGGCCGCTTTGGAAGCATCCCCCCCGTGTGATCTTATCTTGTTTATATTGTCAGATCTGAGGTGAAACTACATGCCCACTCAGGAAGCTTTTGGGGTTTCATAACTGATGTGAGGGGAGGCGGTGACAGGATTAGGGCATGAGAAGGGTGGAAATTGGCGGTTGAAAGGGCTGGTTTGTCCAATTGAGAGGGAACCCGTGGAAATGTGGGTGTTGTGCGAAAATTGGTTCTGCTGTGGTTTTTTTATTACTACAGATTATAGAGTATATGTACTGAACATTTAACGATGTAAAGAAAGGAAGTAAAACAGTCTATGAAATGCAATCCTTTTAGGAGATTTTTTGGATGGGCAAACAGGTGGAGCCCTGAAACTTCGTACGAGGAAGCGGATACTGTGTATTTTTTTCATATCCTAGACCAGTGTGTGTTTGACATTTGTTTTATGTTCATATTTTCTTTAGGTGTTTTAATATGTTTTTATTTTAGTGAGTGTCATTGTCAAACAAGTAACTTACATACATGTAGAGAACTTGGCTGGGGTTACTAACTATAAACTAGAAACCGTTGCAATGGCTGAAGCCATTACGATTGACTGCGGAACAGATCTAATGTGGAATTTAGCTGAAAAATCCCTGAAATCCTTGAAACTGTTAAAATACTTTAAACATCTTTGAAACTCGTGAAGTATTTGAAGCTCCTGATATCCTTTAAACTGTTATCCTTTATACTGGTTTACATGTAAAAACCCCTATTAAGTTGCATTATACTGGTTTACATGGAAAAATCCCCAATTAAGTTGCATTATACTGGTTTACATGTAAAAAACCCTATTAAGTTGCATTATACTGGTTTACATGGAAAAATCCCTATTAAGTTGCATTATACTGGTTTACATGTAAAAATCCCTATTAAGTTGCATTATACTGGTTTACATGTAAAAACCCCTATTAAGTTCCATTATACTGGTTTACATGTAAAAAACCCTATTAAGTTCCATTATACTGGTTTACATGTAAAAAACCTATTAAGTTGCATTATACTGGTTTACATGTAAAAACCCTATTAAGTTGCATTATACTGGTTTACATGGAAAAATCCCCATTAAGTTGCATTATACTGGTTTACATGAAAAAAACCCTATTAAGTTGCATTATACTGGTTTACATGGAAAAAACCCCCATTAAGTTGCATTATACTGGTTTACATGTAAAAAACCCCTATTAAGTTGCATTATACTGGTTTACATGGAAAAATCCCCATTAAGTTGCATTATACTGGTTTACATGTAAAAACCCCTATTAAGTTGCATTATACTGGTTTACATGGAAAAATCCCTATTAGGTTGCACACTGAAGTCCTTGAAACTGCTGAAGTCCTTGAAACTGCTGAAGTCCTTGAAACTGCTGAAGTCCTTGAAACTGTTGAAGTCCTTGAAACTCTTGAAATCTTGAAACTGCTGAAATCCTTGAAACTGTTGAATCCTTGAAACTGTTGAATCATTGAAACTGTAGAAATGTCTGAAAGAGCTGAAGTCCTATTATAAAATGCATGGGCCTATTAAAATGCATTGCAGAATTCTCAATGCAGATTTTTGTCCGATTGCGGAAAAACCGGAAATCGCTGAAGTCCCAAAAGTAATAGCAATAATCTCCCAAACATGTGGAACGTTTTGATGTATAACTTGTGGAAATTGTTGAAAATGTGAAAGCTGTGAAACGTGTCAAAAATCAGGAAAAAGACGGAATAAAGAACACCAAAACCAATGGTTGACTGCGGAAGGTTCCGCAGTCAATCAAAAACTAGAAACTTGCAATGGCTGAAGCCATTGCGATTGACTGCGGAACAGATCTAATGTGGAAATCTGCTAAAAAAAATCCTTGAAATCCTTTAAAAGGCCTTGAAACTGTTAAAATACTTGATAGATATTTGAAACTCCTGAAGTCCTTGAAATTGTTGAAACCTTTAAACTCCTGAAATCCTTGAAACTGTTGAAACATTGAAACTCCTGAAATCCTTGAAACTTTTTTAAACCTGGAAACTGTTGAAAGTGTGGAAACTCCTGAAATCCTTGAACCTCCTGATATCCTTGAAACTGGTTAAATTCTTAAACAGTTGAAATCCTTGAAACTACTGAATGTATTGAAAGTGTCCTTGAAACTGAAAAATCCCCTCACCGCTGAAACAATTTGGTTCCTGTAACTAAGGAAACCTGGTCTGTGGTCATTATCTGGTGGTGGTCTGAGTCTTCGTTTGGGTCTTGGTCTGGTGGTATAATGCAACCTATTAGGTTGCATTATACTGGTTTACATGGAAAAATCCCTATTAGGTTGCATTATACTGGTTTACATGGAAAAATCCCTATTAAGTTGCATTATACTGGTTTACATGGAAAAATCTCTATTAAGTTGCATTATACTGGTTTACATGGAAAAATCCCTATTAAGTTGCATTATACTGGTTTACATGGAAAAATCCCTATTAAGTTGCATTATACTGGTTTACATGGAAAAATCCCTATTAAGTTGCATTATACTGGTTTACATGGAAAAATCCCTATTAGGTTGCATTATACTGGTTTACATGTACAAATCCCTATTAAGTTGCTTTATACTGGTTTACATGTAAAAACCCCTATTAGGTTACATTATAGTGGTTTACATGTACAAATCCCTATTAAGTTGCTTTATACTGGTTTACATGTAAAAACCCCTATTAGGTTACATTATAGTGGTTTACATGTAAAAATCCTTATTAAGTTACATTATACTGGTTTACATGTAAAAACCCCTATTAAGTTCCATTATACTGGTTTACATGTAAAAACCCTATTAAGTTGCATTATACTGGTTTACATGGAAAAATCCCTATTAAGTTGCATAATACTGGTTTACATGGAAAAATCCCCATTAAGTTGCATTATACTGGTTTACATGGAAAAATCCCTATTAAGTTGCATTATACTGGTTTACATGGAAAAATCCCTATTAAGTTGCATAATACTGGTTTACATGGAAAAATCCCCATTAAGTTGCATTATACTGGTTTACATGGAAAAATCCCCATTAAGTTGCATTATACTGGTTTACATGGAAAAATCCCTATTAAGTTGCATTGTACTGGTTTACATGGAAAAAACCCTATTAAGTTGCATTATACTGGTTTACATGGAAAAAACCCTATTAAGTTGCATTATACTGGTTTACATGTAAAAACCCCTATTAAGTTGCATTATACTGGTTTACATGGAAAAATCCCCATTAAGTTGCATTATACTGGTTTACATGAAAAAAAACCCTATTAAGTTGCATTATACTGGTTTACATGAAAAAACCCTATTAAGTTGCATTATACTGGTTTACATGGAAAAATCCCTATTAAGTTGCATTATACTGGTTTACATGGAAAAATCCCTATTAGGTTGCATGATTACACTGAAGTCCTTGAAACTGCTGAAGTCCTTGAAACTGCTGAAGTCCTTGAAACTGCTGAAGTCCTTGAAACTGTTGAAGTCCTTGAAACTCTTGAAATCTTGAAACTGCTGAAATCCTTGAAACTGTTGAATCCTTGAAACTGTTGAATCATTGAAACTGTAGAAATGTCTGAAAGAGCTGAAGTCCTATTAAAATGCATGGGCCTATTAAAATGCATTGCAGAATTCTCAATGCAGATTTTTGTCCGATTGCGGAAAAACCGGAAATCGCTGAAGTCCCAAAAGTAATAGCAATAATCTCCCAAACATGTGGAACGTTTTGATGTATAACTTGTGGAAATTGTTGAAAATGTGAAAGCTGTGAAACGTGTCAAAAAAAATGACGGAATAAAGAAATACAAAACCAATGGTTGACTGCGGAAGGTTCCGCAGTCAATCAATAAAGCTGATGTTCCCAACCAAGAGTCTTTATTCTAGGATATTTAACATATTGTGAACAACACACAAGACTAGAAACTTGCAATGGCTGAAGCCATTGCGATTGACTGCGGAACAGATCTAATGTGGAAATCTGCTAAAAAAAATCCTTGAAATCCTTTAAAAAGCCTTGAAACTGTTAAAATACTTGATAGATATTTGAAACTCCTGAAGTCCTTGAAATTGTTGAAACCTTTAAACTCCTGAAATCCTTGAAACTGTTGAAACATTGAAACTCCTGAAATCCTTGAAACTTTTTTAAACCTGGAAACTGTTGAAAGTGTGGAAACTCCTGAAATCCTTGAACCTCCTGATATCCTTGAAACTGGTTAAATTCTTAAACAGCTGAAATCCTTGAAACTACTGAATGTATTGAAAGTGTCCTTGAAACTGAAAAATCCCCTCACCGCTGAAACAATTTGGTTCCTGTAACTAAGGAAACCTGGTCTGTGGTCATTATCTGGTGGTGGTCTGAGTCTTCGTTTGGGTCTTGGTCTGGTGGTATAATGCAACCTATTAGGTTGCATTATACATGAAAAAACCCTATTAAGTTGCATTATACTGGTTTACATGAAAAAAACCCTATTAAGTTGCATTATACTGGTTTACATGGAAAAATCCCTATTAAGTTGCATAATACTGGTTTACATGGAAAAATCCCTATTAAGTTGCATTATACTGGTTTACATGGAAAAATCCCTATTAAGTTGCATTATACTGGTTTACATGGAAAAATCCCTATTAAGTTGCATTATACTGGTTTACATGGAAAAATCCCTATTAAGTTGCATTATACTGGTTTACATGGAAAAATCCCTATTAGGTTGCATTATACTGGTTTACATGTACAAATCCCTATTAAGTTGCTTTATACTGGTTTACATGTAAAAACCCCTATTAGGTTACATTATAGTGGTTTACATGTAAAAATCCTTATTAAGTTGCATTATACTGGTTTACATGTAAAAACCCCTATTAAGTTCCATTATACTGGTTTACATGTAAAAACCCCTATTAAGTTCCATTATACTGGTTTACATGTAAAAACCCTATTAAGTTGCATTATACTGGTTTACATGAAAAAAACCCTATTAAGTTGCATTATACTGGTTTACATGGAAAAATCCCTATTAAGTTGCATAATACTGGTTTACATGGAAAAATCCCCATTAAGTTGCATTATACTGGTTTACATGGAAAAATCCCTATATATACTGGTTTACATGGAAAAATCCCTATTAAGTTGCATAATACTGGTTTACATGGAAAAATCCCCATTAAGTTGCATTATACTGGTTTACATGGAAAAATCCCCATTAAGTTGCATTATACTGGTTTACATGGAAAAATCCCTATTAAGTTGCATTGTACTGGTTTACATGGAAAAAACCCTATTAAGTTGCATTATACTGGTTTACATGGAAAAAACCCTATTAAGTTGCATTATACTGGTTTACATGTAAAAACCCCTATTAAGTTGCATTATACTGGTTTACATGGAAAAATCCCCATTAAGTTGCATTATACTGGTTTACATGAAAAAAAACCCTATTAAGTTGCATTATACTGGTTTACATGAAAAAACCCTATTAAGTTGCATTATACTGGTTTACATGGAAAAATCCCTATTAAGTTGCATTATACTGGTTTACATGGAAAAATCCCTATTAGGTTGCATAATTACACTGAAGTCCTTGAAACTGCTGAAGTCCTTGAAACTGCTGAAGTCCTTGAAACTGCTGAAGTCCTTGAAACTGTTGAAGTCCTTGAAACTCTTGAAATCTTGAAACTGCTGAAATCCTTGAAACTGTTGAATCCTTGAAACTGTTGAATCATTGAAACTGTAGAAATGTCTGAAAGAGCTGAAGTCCTATTAAAATGCATGGGCCTATTAAAATGCATTGCAGAATTCTCAATGCAGATTTTTGTCCGATTGCGGAAAAACCGGAAATCGCTGAAGTCCCAAAAGTAATAGCAATAATCTCCCAAACATGTGGAACGTTTTGATGTATAACTTGTGGAAATTGTTGAAAATGTGAAAGCTGTGAAACGTGTCAAAAAAAATGACGGAATAAAGAAATACAAAACCAATGGTTGACTGCGGAAGGTTCCGCAGTCAATCAATTAACTGCCTTCATCTTCTGCATACTAGCACAAAAGAGCTCTGTGGGTCACCATTTGACACTTTAGGCTGAGAGCTGATTGACTGGGTGAGGGTGGTGGAAGCCAAATAATATTTTTGTAAAAACTGGTGATAGAACCAAATCCTTTTGAGAGCCAGGAACTGATTACATGATAGTTAGGTACCCCAGCTCTATTACACCATTTTCATTCTGCTAATCACAAGTTGAAATATAAAAAAGTAATACACATCACATCTAATTACTTGGACTATCATTAAATATAATTCCAGCCAACATATTCCAATGGTAATCGATGTGTGGATCTCTGGCCACTTACCTCTTTGGGAAGCAGGGAAATGAAGTCTCGCTGAAACTGCGGCTCGATAACCTGCATCATATGCTTGACTTGCGTGGGTTCGCAGCTGTCGATCAACTCATCCAAGGCCAGCAGCTTCTCGGGCCCAGTCCAGCTCTGTTTGTGGGGAGAGAAAGGCCCAGTTTACTCAAGTGGCCCGGTTTGATTTGAACAGTGCGAGCGTTAAAACATGGAATCGGCAGCTGGTGTCAATGAACGGGAAGGTGAAGCTAATCAAAAGCACTGAGCCGCAGCCAGGCATGATAATGATGTTGTGATCTTTTATTGCGCGGAATAAAATGCCATTTCAAAAGAGAGCTGGGTTTGCAGTTCCCAGTTGACATTCACTTCTCGTAATCAAATTAGATGATTATCATAAAGGTTTGGATTGCCTTGATTGTATGATTGAGGTCTTTACTGACTTTGCAGTGACCATGTGAAGATCAATGCCAAGAAGAAAGCATATTGAATAATATGAGAGGTGGGCAATAAATACTTGAATTTCAAGCAATTAAATTTTTTAACTTTATGTCAATAAGATAAACAGAAACCGTAAAACCTTTTAATTTAAATAGTCTAAATCTAAACCAGGATCTTCTCCAACTGAATTTTTCCTTTTCGTCGAAGGAGCGTCAAAGGACAGGGGGGACATTTTTCTTCTGTGCAAAGAGCTGAGCATTGGTTAATCTGCATGTCTTTATGGACCAATGAATATTCCATTGGCTTTATTGTTTGAATTGCTGATATGTTTTGAATGCATGATATTTCTAATCGTTGGCAAATAAACAATTCTGTTATGCCCTCTGAGACAACTGCTTGTCATTTCGGGCAATAGAAAAAATATATTGCTCAATACGTACAATATTGCTCAATACGTACAAGTGAGGGCATTAGGGCAGGGATTCTAAAAGTGGGGGTTGCAAGATTATTTTTAGAGCATTGGTCTTCGGACCTGATGGTCATGGATTCGATCCCACCACAACCCATGTCTGCTCCCACTGATGTCTGCTGTCGGTACAACCACTTTAGCAAAATCTTTGACTTATTAAAATCACTTAACGATTTTGTAATAGTGGTGAATCGTTTGTTTTGCTCTTGTATCTCATCACACAGCCACCGTCTGCATCATTTCCTACTCTGTTGATTACATAAGCACAGCTGCTAGCTTACGTATTGTACTCATATTCCAAACTGCTCCGACTCCACTAAATGAGATATTGGCACCCGTCCTGTGCGGTGCCCAAGGACAGAACGGGAAATAGCAGTCACTGGAACCATCGCTCTATTTAACTTGTAGGGTCATTTAAATGCATGTCCACATCTGGACTGGGTAAAACGTGTTCCTAGGTGTTATGGGCTGAAGGTGCCGGTCAGACAAAGGGCTGAGAATCCCTGGGTAAGCTTCCTTTGTCGGCTCAGAGGGGATAAATTGATTGGGGCGCTGTACGAACATGGCGCAGTGTGTAATGTGTCTATAATTCATTAATGATCTATACTGCGTGCTCTTTCAGGCACCTGCCCATTCCGCCGAGCCAAGACACCAGCAGAAATCTGATCGAGACAAAGGACTGCTTTATCGACGCGCTAAGAGACCACTGGGTTTGCGTCCTGCCTGAATATTCAGTTGCTTGCAAAGCTGTAGTTTGGCGCTGGGTCAGTTTAGTTTATTAAGAAATAATTTCTTCCTGAAGTTAGTTGTTTTTGTCCAGGGAAAAAAAAAGCTTCAGCAATGATGCTTGGAGGAGGGATGGAAAGTCTGGCATGCATAAACTACCTGTAATTTAGCAGCCAACAGCTTTAGCCAGAAGCGCTAAACGGGGCGTGGGCATTTTTGCACTGATGACCAGCTAATTGTCACGTTTCAAAACTGATTATGTATGTCCCACCGACGTAACATATAATTGCTTTGGTGTGACAGAGCCTGCCAAGATATTGTTTATACACATTTGTATACATAAATCAACTGGAAAAAATGGAAATGGAAGTTTATAAAAACATGTAGCAATCTGCTCTGGCAAGGAAGAATTGAGAGACAAATTTTGGTTCAGGTCCATCGCAAAATTTGATTGAAATGTTCCACAATTGTGTATTAAATATTGTATCTACATTGGACACAAGCAAGGGGCTAATTAACAGTATATCTCTGCAAAGAGACGATCTGACCCAATATAAGAAATCCTGTTTATGAGCAATAAAACAATTTGTATATCACACTGTGGAACATTGCAAGCAAGAAAATATCTCCATGACAACAAGCGGGAAGCAGAAGCTGAAAATTGAGTAATGCATCTTTAATATTAAAGTATTATATATTTAATCTTATTTGTGACCTAGTCCGACATTACATTTGATCCCACAAGGGGACTGCTTTTGCGCAACCATACTATCATAGAAAATACAATGACATCTTTATATGATCCTGCCATTATAGCAACATTACAGTTAATGTAACATTTTAATTCTGTTTTTTTTTTCTCTAACTTTAACAATTCTTCAATTATGATAAATTTTTTGGCAAACTAGTCATGATTTGTTAAGAAATAGTGGCAACCCAATCAAACTCAATGTGCATTGACAGTACTTTTAACTTCACATCTATCCATCATTTCATATAATATTGCAACCAGCCGAGGAGCTGCTTGTGTGCTTCTCCAGTCTCAGGAGATCCCCTTGTGACAAAGCTGCACCTGTGATCACGGCGCAGACTCTTAACTGTGACTGGAGAGTGTCTGCCTTTTGATCAACTGATGAGCTGCTGATGAGATGCTCTGCAGCAGACGATCGGGGAGTGCAGGAGGGAGGGCATGGAGTCGCAAACACTTATTTTTAGATGGCAAAGAATAAGTGGATTTGAACAGTGGGGAACAGAGCAAGGGCTGATTCCAATGGCTTTGGTAGTGGAATTACAAGCAACCCAAGACAACGCAGATTTTTTGTAATGGGGAAAACATACAAGTTAAACTTTCAAAAGTTCAGAAATATTTTTCAGAAAATGTATTTCTCTACGTCAACTTAAATATGAAACTAAAATATGAAATAGATTTCATACATGAAAAATGACGAATGTCAAGCCATTGTTTTATTTTTGATGATTATGGCTTACAGTCCATTTTGGTCTACCTCTGTGCAGCGCTACAAAGCCCAAGCCCCGGCGATCTAAGATGAAGCTGTATTCAAATGAAAGGTTGTGCGCAGTGGCGCTTTGTGCTGGCATGGGTGCCGAAAAGATTAGCGGAAGTCGCCTGGAACTCGCAAAGATCCATGGGAAACTCGCAAAGATCTATGGGAAACTGGCAAAGATCCATGGGAAACTGGCAAAGATCCATGGGAAACTGGCAAAGCTCCATGGGAAACTCGCAAAGCTCCATGGGAAACTCGCAAAGCTCCATGGGAAACTCGCAAAGCTCCATGGGAAACTCGCAAAGCTCCATGGGAAACTCGCCTGTATTTGGGCATCGTCTGGTCCTCCCGGTTCTGCCCAGTGAATGAACTCCCATGATTCGTTGCGCGAAACATGCGTGTGTGGTTGTCATGCAAGCGCACAGAGGGGCTTGGCCGCGCTCTGACCAATCAGAGCTGCTCATCAGAGCGGGAGTTAGAGTGGGAGCCAGACGAGCAGAGTTTGTGGCACTTAAGTGTGGATTTAAAGAAAACCGAAGGATTTAAGAAGAAAAAAAGTTCAGGATGACTAGGGACACTAAAATCCCCACAAAATCCGACCTTTATGAAAGCTGTAGGTTTCTGTCAGCTGAGGTCGAGCTGTTTTAGTGGGGAAAATGGGGAAAAATTCTGGGTAGCCCACATGAATTTAGTCTGGTTTAGTGTGCAGTACAGCGAGCACGTGGGTTCTTCAGCTCCAAGGTAGTAATACCCTATCCAGTTATTATAATAGATCCATGACAAAGCCTCAGAGGGTGAGAGGAGCATATCCAAAAACAGACGTGCACGTGTTTTTAGATCCATCCATGCCCACATCTGGAACCTACGGCACAAAAATGTAACTCCACACCTTCTGTTTAAAAGCTCTCAGACTTGTGATGTCAATGTACCAGTGTGTCATCACGCTAAAAGAAGTATTATGCCTTTCAAAGGCGACAGTAGCTCAGTTGGTAGAGAATTGGGCTTTGAGCCAGTAGGTTGTGTGTTCGAGCCCACCATAAGACTTTCTCCACCGACTCCCAATGATGTCTGCTGCCGTTGTGCCCTTGGCAAGACACTTGCTCAAAAGCAGTTGTGGGGAGGCTGCGGCTGTAAAGTGCCAAACTGCTGTTGTGTCTTTAGGCAAGACACTTCACCCCCATTGCCTAGAATGAGTCTGGTGTGTGTGTGAATGGTTGGTGGTGGTCGGAGGGGCCGATGGCACATACTGGTTGCCTTGCTTCTGTCAGTGTGCCCCAGGGCAAAGAATGCAGTTGCGTAGCAATTCACTCTTTGACAGTCCAGTATCATAATACAGATATAGAATTAGTTCCCAAAGTGGCAATGGCAAGGGTTATGTGGTCTTCAGGTTTGCTAACATTTTCCACATCTAATCTATTTCCTCTCAAATATTTTCATAAAACTGTAGCCTGTTTTGTAGTCCTTCCTTCTAATATAAGCTACATGCTGCGACTAGAGTGGGGAATGTACAGAATGTGGTTAGCTATAGATTAAAGACAGTGGTGTGGCAGCTCAAGGCTATAGCTAATGGAAAATAAACACAGACTTGCTCAGGTGTTATAGGTGAGCCGCGCTGTTCAAACATGAGTCAAAACCTCTTAGGTAATGAAATCCATGGAAACCTATTATACAGCAAATCACACAGCCATCATTGAGAGTATTAGGTTTCAATGACATCTTATTTTCCATAAAGCTGAAATTTGAACGTACGTAACATGTAATGTTACTCTATACTTATACTCTAATATTGCAAAATAGCAATAAAAACGTAAAATAGGCCGACAAGGATAATAACATGTTATCACCTTATTTTCTGAAAATTGCACTATCATTGAAGGCAAAGCATCACAATGTTTTACATGTGTTTGCCTTAAGCTGTATTAAAAGAAAATACAGCATTTAATGAGCTGGTGTACCATTTCTATGATGCAATTTTTGCTCTTTGTGGTGGCAAATGGAGTTTGGCATTAAAAAAAAAAAAACACATGACGTAATGCATTTGTGAGGCTGGTATACAAGCTGGCTTGTAGTTTATGAATTTAAGAGCTTATGATCAGATATTACTATGAGCTTTTCATTTTGTTACTTTAAAAAGTGTGTAAAAATCAAACATAATTCCTTAAGCAATACACGGATCGTTTAGTGTAAAAGTTGACAGGAAAACATAGTACATTGTGATGTCAACATTAGTTTTTTCAAATGTTACAATCTCCGCTTCTCATTTAATTACTTCGTTAATAGAGCTTCTAGATGCCAAATTGTGCTTGACATATTTGTTTATGCATGCATGAGGTGTGCTAATGAGTGGCTTATTATATCAAGTCTAGTGCTGGTTACAGTATGTCAGTGAGTGCTCCAGGATAGATTGTACCCAATTGTTCATTTTCAAAACTAACTTGACTAACTTTTCAGTCAGAGATACATTTTATGGATTGAATTAAATAATATGCATCTACAAGGGACAATAAATTATATACAATATATTTCTAATCAATTTGATGCAATTCAGTAAAAAAATGAAGATGTTTGGCCATTATTTACTTTGCTTACAAAATAAGAAATCAGTATTTTATCTCATTTAAAGATATTGATATTTATCCATCTCTTTTGCACACTACAAATAGAAAACACTTCACCCAGAAATGTAAAGTGCTCTTTCCCTGAATGGTTTTCAGGCAGGGCCCAAATTCATAGGAAACTCAAATGGCATGAATGAAACGGCATCACTTGAGTGAACTGAAGCCAAGACTCTGCTTTTAGCGCTTACAGGTAAATCCATTAGCACTTCCACGCTACGCTGCCTATGATAATGTGCAGGGCCGGAACAACAAGGACGCCATATCAGGGAAGTGAACATTGACTGTGAGTATGACAACTGCTTTTAGATGACTTTTTATCCTTGGGGGAGAACCCATGGGGCTGAGGGGAAGAGAGAGAGGGAGGTGTGGGGTGCTGACCTGAAATGTTCGGAGCCATTCTTGGAGACCCGTGGGTGGCTGGATGGAGGTGATGCGCCGCCTCTGCTGCCCCTGACCGTTTGCTGCGCGGATGTGGCCGAAGGTTGTGGGCGTGGCCGGACATGGCACGATTCCAGCTGGGCTGTAATATACAAGAGGATAAGTATGATACAAAAATAGACCCAAAGTTGTTTTTCAATCAATGCATATTAATATGAGAAACTTCTTGTATAAATGTAATGTGCCCTCTGTCTAAAAGCTCCAGTCTCAGTCCTTTAATAGTATGATGTCATTGTACCCCGATGATATCACTCTCAGAGAGGTTTTCTGTCTTTTAAAACAAATACAAATATTTTGGCAATATTTGGCAATTTCTCAATTGAAGAGATTTTATTTACTTGGCAGTGTTTGCAGCTGGAAAAAAAAAAAAAACTTCTCCCTCTGGCGGTAGCATAGGGAGGTATTCACATATACCTTACCATAACATATTTTTTTACGAATTATATTATTTATAATAATTTTAAAACATGAAAAGACAGTATATAGAATATAGTCTTATCATGTGGCCAAAAATAATATACAAATATAAATGAGAAAAGTTTGTGATGTTTGCTACAATCTGGGGAGGTGTGATCATTAACATGCACAACCCAAACCAAATAAACAAATGAAATTAAATACATAAATAACACTGAAGTGAGATTAACCTAATTATTTACTTTTAGACATATTCAAAGATAGTTCAAGAATATTTATTAAAAAATGTCATAGTAATCCAATTATGTGGGATGTGACGGCATTTTATGTACAGTAGTTCTATGGAAACTTGGAAAGTGAATGTACAGTCGTCTCTGTTGTATATTGACGTTCTTTTCTCAGAAAAATACTTCTTTGTTAGCCATCAGCAATTCTGACCGAGGTAACAAAGTTGAGATCTGCTCCTCACTTGGGTTAATACCACAATGAATTTGCTCTAGGCTATGTTCTTATACATTTTCACAAATTAATTAAATTTCTTATGTCAAAGCCAAAAAGGACACTGGGATTAAAATTAGCATTCCGGCAGAATCTTCTCTTTGAATGACCCTCTGTATATAAAGCAGTGGCGGACTTCAAAGCGCCCATCTGCCCTTGTGATGTGAGGGCAGCAGCAGAAATACCATCTAGTACTCCGACAGCAAATATGCAGCTGGGGGTCCATTTCATTATTGATTTATATTTAATGGGAGAAGAAGCTGAGCACGGCTAGTTACGTGCCGGCATTTACACTCAAGTGGCCGTGTTGAGTCGGAATTTTAATGCGGTTACTACATGCTACATACGTGTACACTGTCATGAAATATGAATGCGCAGAGCCACATCTGGGACTGCTGTGTGGATAGCAATTTTATAGTGCAGGGGATTCTGTTTGAAGCTATGCTGTTATGGATTCCTGCTATATACAGTGGGTTTATTCAAAGGGCGTGAAGAGGGAAGGCTAGTTTAAACAAACGAAGGAGGAGATTTGGAACAATAACGTATAAAGATAGGTGGGTCTCCTTTGAAGCAGTGGGTGGTCATGGCAGTAGTGTGATCTCACCAGGGATATTCGGTGCCTTTGCAGGGCTTCTTTCCTGAAGGGAACGATCGGACCTCGGGGCCATGGTCCAACTTCCTCTTCATCTATAAAGTAATAAGATGGCTGTGTTAAATTAAAGATTGCCGACATAATACATTATTACATTACAAGAAGAAATCAGCAAAAAACGAATGGATAACTGTATTTATGTGATACATGAATTTAAACCATTTGTAAATTGCAAGGGACATTTTTTTACAGAGAATGTGGGCACTGCTTGGGCAAAAATGGAGAAAAATATTCAACTTGTGCGCTCTTTTTATTGGATTTATCCAATAATAAAAAAAATCAAGACTACTCAATTAATTGAAGGTAATAATTGATAGATTACTCAATTACAAAAAATAATGAAAGGCTGCAGCGTCAGTTCTTTGCAGTCTTGTAAGTTCTGATAAAACGGCTTCTTTCTGTTTAGTTTCCTTCTTCTGAATGTGGATTTAGTGAATCATTTATTTGTAACAATTAGGGATGCACCAGCTTTTTCAAGTCCAATTGGGATCCTGATACTTTGTCTTCAATATCTGCCAATACCCTATATGAACCGGTACCAGTGAAGGGGTTGATAATAGCACTTTTCTCCCTCTTAGATAAATTGTTCTAATTGTGTTTTCAACTAAATGTTGATCCTGTAACTACAAAAGTACTGTCTTTGTTAAAGTGAATTCTACTACATATGTAGTATGCTCGAGTTTGTTAGCATTCTGTCTGATTCGTTGAATAATGCAAATGGCATTAGGCCTGTTTACTCCTCGACTTGGATGCAAGAAATGCAAATGTGAAATTAAATGTTTATGCCCTAGCTACAGTTTCAATTTATGAAGACATTTGATAACAAAGCAGAATGGTTGGACCCATCAGTGGACAAATGAGATGAATTGTTTATTGGATTGTGATACTTGGTACTGATTTCGATGTTGGAGGCATGTGACAGCAGTTATTACCAAGCAGCAAGAGTCTGCATAATAACCAGAGGCGATAAACGCTGGCAAAAGAATAAACAAAAAGACCTGCACATAGTTTTCGCCCCCTCTCTTTTTTGGCAGTGAAATTTGATTCTAGACGATAGTTGGAAAAAGAAAAACAAACTGAGAAAGTCAGTGTTTATCATTCTCTTTTCACCTGCGCACAAGCAGCCAGGGCCTATTACCACCTACCCCACTGCGCAAACAAAGGCGCCTGTGTGCGGGCCGTGCAAGCCAATTTACTCCATCCATCGCCTGCCACCCTCTCTCACTCTCTGGCAACACGTCTCCCCACACATGCAAGCCATCACTGCCTCTCATCTTTTTTGCAGAAGCCAAAAAATGTATACAGTGTCACAGCCTGCTTTGTGTTCTGCAAATATTTTTCAATGCTCAGGCTTGTTTGCACCTCCATTGAAATTGTACTTTTATGCAATATTATGCCATTTATGTTAGAAATTGTTGGAGAACTGCACAACTTTAATTGTATGCAAATATTTTGCAAAATAAAAGAATGCATACATTTACTAGACATAGCTAATGGCAATAGAACTTGAACTTGCATTGCTTCTTTTATAAGTCAAAATACATATGCCTCAAGAAATATCACCCCTTCCCTGGTTCCTGGATAACTGAATATGTTATAAAATGTATTTGGAACACCAAATGTAAAAAGAGAAAAAAGGAGAGAGAATACCTTTCAACATTGTAACTGTGACCAAAGCTACAACCCAAACTTTGCCACAGATGACAAGGTAAAGTTAAAAAGCAAATAATAAGATAACCACAGATGCAATAGATGAACAGTAAACAAACATGAATTCATGAATTAACATTGGATATGTTGTTCCTCAGATTCAGGTTCATTTATTACGAAAGATGTGTCTATCCTCCCCTTCTTTAAAAATTGCATATTTACTTCAATATCCATGAACGATTTATGCTAAGCCTACTGTATCAGTACCAACTACCCGTTTAAAAAAAACTTGTCTAATAAAATCAGCTGTTTGTATAGGCTATAGGCCTGTCAAACTTTGGAAACATCTGTGTTGAGCAGAGAAATCGCTTCACCAATTATTCTCGGGAAACATCTAAAAAGGTGAACCATCTAAATGCTGTGTCGTAAGCATGATGTTTCTACTGTTCCAGGAATGTGGCACCTTTAAAAGGCCATTAGAGGTCAGATATAAGAAAAAGGTTCGACCATTACTAAAAGCAGACGGACTGGATCAGACAAATAGAACACCGTCAGCTGCACCATTATTTGTGTTCCATGGACGTCGGCTGGATTTCATGAGTCACCCTTTGCTCCGGATATCTTAAATGCATCCATCAACATAACGTTTACTGGCGGTTAAATATCAAGACTCGACCTGAAAAGGGAAAAGATGCCCTCACAGTGCATCTTATCCAACAGGTTCTCAAATGAAGAATGTCACTATAGCCCGGCAAGCTAACCATACAGTCCCACTTTGCTGTGATTATACGTCTCGCTCAAGATGTGTTTTGTTTATCACTATACTTTGCTGTAACTGGCAGTTTTGAGCATTGGTGCCTGGTGATTTAGGCCTTGGGGGCACAGTTTAGTTTCAAAATAGCGTCACGTTGTGTATCACAGCATGTTGAAGCAAGCCGGTAGCAATTTTCCATGAGTAGCTTAGCATGGCTAGAGCTTTCTGGACCGAAAGAGCATCGAAGAGCAATTATTCTTCTTAGCCAGTATGCAAAATATTAGATCTAGCATTTTATCAGTCATGTTCTAATAAATCAGCAAGGAAATTAGTATAATGAAGTAAAGATTTTGGTAGCCTTTCAGAATTCAGAAATCCCAGTCAATTCTGGTTCTGTAGTTTTGTCGTGTATACAGTTACACAATCAAAAATAAAATTGGCCACAGAAAACTAAACATTCTATTTTAAGATGAAACAAACCAATCAAAAATACCATAGTATGATGTTTGTTTGCACTGCTACTTGGACGCCAGTAATTATATCTAGATTTAGTAACTTTACATTGCCTACATGTTCATGATCAAGACAACTTCTACTTATTTTTGTGCTTTGTGGTAAAGCACTAGTGACAACCTGAGTGTCACTAGTGCTAACCCATCATAAAGGAGACAAAACGCCAAACTATATTAATAACACAAGTTGACAGCCAAAAAATGGTCAGGGGTTTCTCAACTGATTTAGACTAATTTTTGGTGTTCCGAGTCCGAATATCACATGCATTTTGCTCTATCAGGTCAACTTTTTGAGATACAGCCATAGTGTTACGGATTACGTACGTCTACGTTATCATGAATTCTGCTTATCAAATTTGATGGAGTAAAGAAAAACTGAATGATTTTGGATACGTCGACTTTTATTTCTTGAGGAAAACTGAAAAAACGTCAAGGGTTTCTCAGCTGATGTTTTTTACACAAAATCGAGTTAAAAAAATATTTCTGTAGCAAAAAATCCTGACCTGATTGAGCAAAACCAAGGTCATTTTCGGACTCAGGGCATCAAAATTAGTCTAATTCAGCTGGAAAACCCTGGACTATTTTCAAAAAATATGTTTTTGTTACCCAGTGTAATAAGATTTCTCCCCATGCGCTTTTAACAACAAGACATCAAACTTAGCTATAGCCTTTACACCAATCATTAAAGGTGTTCAAAGATCAAAAGGCATTCAGGGTAGACTTGCTTATATCACTAGCACATCAATGCCCTGGCGTAAATGCCCTCTGCACATTCAACTATGGTCAGCCAGTGATTTGTGGTCTTTTCCTCCATCACTTTGCTGCAGCGACTTCAAACACAGGAGTCATAAAAACCAGGCGAGATTTACGCTCTCAAATATTAAAAGAAAATGGACTGGGGCTGTATAGTGCATAGTAAACGCCGCATGTATTTGAACTCTGTTGTCGACAACCGGCTAGGCGTGTTTGTTCCACTTATCTCCAATTATCTGACTGACGGAGCTTGTTTGATTAACCACAGTAGAAAGCGTGGAGGAGGTGTGAGGGGGGACTTTCTTTTTAAAATAAAATATTGTTTGCTTGTTATGGTCAAAGCCAATGGCACTTGTTCTCACAGAGGATGATCTCACAGCATAGGCAGTTCAGCAGCCAAGGAGAGGCAGCTTATACACGTGGATTTGGGCGTGTGTGGTGAGTGAAAAGAAAAGGGGGAGTTGCAGGCTTTCAATGTGTGCACACAAGCTCCAAAAAGTGGACGCCTCTTCTTGTGTTTCAGCCTGGGAAAATGTAACCAGAGATGTTTGCAAATCAAAGCTAATCAGACATTCTTTCCTCCCCGCTCACGCCAAAGTACAAGACGGATGGACAGAGAAAGCTAATGATGTTTTAAAGACCGCAATCGCTCTTACATAATCTGTTGGCGGTTTTTGACGGAGGCTAGTTCCTGCAGCATTCGTCATCCTCTCTGCAAGATAGTTCTCGTTTTTTTCAAGCAGCCGCGAAGCAGACGTGCCCTGTCACTCTGCACTTGAGGAGCAGCTGAAGCATCCGTGAAGGAGGCATTTAGGAGCGGATAATTGGGAAGAGGAAGTTCAGGAGTTGGATGGGAATAGCGCAAATGAATTGGATAAGTAATAGGATGTAGGGGTTAATAGTTTCGGGGGGAAATAAGCACATATTACATTCAAAATAAAACTGCAGAAAGATGACACCATTTTAAATAGCTGTTTTGGAGAATGCTACTACATATAATAGAGTGAGTAATTGTTGAAATGTGTATTTGGAGGAAGCAATCCAAATTGTATTCAGTTATCACATATAAAGTACTTTTTGATACAATGCCATTATCGTATCAATTACTGCCTTTATAACGAAATTAAATATTCACGATTCTGTAAACTGAAATCCCAGCGTACAAGAAATGAAATATGAGCTAATAAATGCTTGAACCAAATTGTGCATTTCATTTCTTTTGGACAAAATACTCAACCTTAATAAAAGATACACATTGCCTGATTCAAACATTTTTAAACCCATTTTGTGTCACTTATTGGAGTACCAAATTAGGATGCCAAATATCTTGAATAAATGACACAAAACTGATATAAAATCCTGTGCATCACAGTTTGAGATTCACTTGTGTCAAGTATCAGGACAAATCGATATTAAATATACAGTACAATGCTACAGTACAATGCCACACTGCAATACCTCCAGCACTCAGCCTAATAAACTCGGGAGTATTTTTCTCTAGAGATGCCACTCAACGTCAGCAGACATCCTGGCAGAGATTGCACCTCAGCAGCCTGACACAGTGACCCATTATCTGTCCTGGGAGCCTGAGGCGAGCGCATCGTGTCAGGAATAGGCGCTCCTCGTTACGCGCAGCCACATGCACATGTACACGCACTGGCCATGATAGTGGAGCCTATGTCAAGAAACCTGCCGTCCACTGCTGTAATATTGAAACGCTAAAGAAAACTGTTGCATCAAATTTCGTAAGGGCTACACCGAGATGTCCAAAAATAATGCCTGTAGTGATTCACTATAGCTGTGTGCATCACGCGAGCGTATGCGTAAAGGGAGGACCACATTGAGCAGGTGCAAACAAGAGAATCCTGGAACGGTTTGATGCCACGCATAGCAAGGACGTGAGATTGCAGAAAAATACACATATAATTTCACGTTTGAGTGTAATCTCGCAACCTAAACAGCAGCGATAAAAAATACACATAGAGAAACTAAACATGAGAATTAAGTTAACAGGAACGAAAGGCATCCACGTTTGAGTCGTGATATTCACAAACGGAAAGCCCTACGGGAGAAACGGCCGGTCAATTAAAATGTTGGTTTCAGGGGGCTTGCTACACCTCTGCTCATCCTCCGCAGTGGCCGTGCGATGTGCCGAGAGAGACGTGTCAAAGATAACGAGGGCGACAGAGCGAGCCAAACAGTACACATCATGGCACGGTGGATGGAGGTAATTCGAACGCGGAAGATCTGTACTCACTTTGTAGAAAATCATCTTTAAAGTGCCGTAGAACCCCATGCTTGTGTCCCGGTGCGTATGCCTTGGCTCCTCAGTGGTTAAACGGTAAAGTCCGGACGGTGTGTTGAGGAAGCTGGGAGCGCGCAGTCGGCGGAGTGCAGACGAGAGCACTGGACGCTCAGGTAGATCCAAAAGCCATGCTCAGGCACGTCAGCGGACTGGCGTGCTTGCGGTATAATCCCCCGGTAAAGACATACGAGCGAATCAAAGTAGGCAGTAGTTCCGCTGAGGCTCACTCCTCCAGCTCCACAGTGCTGCTGTGGCGCTCCCAGACGCGTGTGGCCGTGTGCGTGTGCGTACTGAAGCGGATGAAGGCAGAGCAGAGAGAAGAGGAGAGCAGAGGGTGACACTGGAGGCAGCGGAGGAAAGGGGAGGAGTGCGGCCAAAGAGCGTCAGAGCTGCTCGGATTACAGCCCCCCGCAGGAGGAGGCAGTGATGGTGCAGTCCGGCTCAAAGAGGTGCGCAGAGCATCCTCCCAGAGCGCGCACACACTCACACACACACACACACACACACAAACAAGCGCGTGCGTCAAGGATGGGGTACACGCCGTATAAAAGGTGGAGTCCCACTTGTTGCAATTCAGAACAAGACCGAACTGACTCTAGAGTAAGCCGCAGTGACACACATTGGCCAGTGGTTATAACAAACATATAACAAATGAAACGGCATATATTCATTTGTAGCCTCTTACTACAGGGCGATTATTATAGTATTCCATTAAACACGGTCTTAACAAAAAGAGGAACAAATCGTGTTTGAGGCTTCTACATGGTCCACATCTGCAAATTAAGTATGCATTACCCACTGTAAACAAACTAGAATCGCTTGTAAAATGTCTTGACTGATTTTGACTAAAACAAATGGAAAACTAAACACATTTGAACCAACAGAAAGCAAGAAGGCTGATGTTGCTTGCAAGAGTCCATGAGGAGGCAGGTGAGCCGATTCAGACTGCAGTACAGCCTTGTCAACAATCTAAGCACGGCAGAGTTTGCAGAGTATACCTTTACACCTGCAGTAAAGCCTGACCACCTTAAAAGCTATCTGCAGGACTAATATTTGCATTTCACTCTAGTCGCTATAATGGCTCTCTGCACCTGCCCATTTAATAACACAGTTTACTCAAATGGTTTGTACCCCCATAGAAAAATATCTCGGAAGGACAGCTTCACTTCAGTTCGGCACAAGGACATTATGCATGGGGGAAACTAAATGACTCGATTAGCCATAATGTCTTTGATTTGTACAGCGTAAAATGGAAAAATCAAATCTTATATACAGTGCCTTGCGAAAGTCACTGTATATATATTGAACCTTTCAACATTTCGCCACATTTCAGGCTTCAAACATAAAGATATAAACATTAAATTTTTTGTCAAGAATCAACAAGTGGGACACAATCGTGAAGTGGAACAAAATTTATTGGATAATTTAAACTTTTTTAACAAATAAACTGAAAAGTGGGGCGTGCAATATTATTCAGCCCCCTTGCGCTAATACTTTGTAGCGCCACCTTTTGCTGCAATTACAGCTGCAAGTCGCTTGGGGTATGTCTCTATCAGTTTTGCACATCGAGAGACTGGAATTCTTGCCCATTCTTCCTTGCAAAACAGCTCGAGCTCAGTGAGGTTGGATGGAGAGCGTTTGTGAACAGCAGTCTTCAGCTCTTTCCACAGATTCTCGATTTGATTCAGGTCTGGACTTTGACTTGGCCCTTCTAACACCTGGATACGTCTATTTGTGAACCATTCCATTGTAGATTTGGCTTTATGTTTTGGATCATTGTCCTGTTAGAAGATAAATCTCCGTCCCAGTCTCAGGTCTTTTGCAGACTCCAACAAGTTTTCTTCCAGAATGGTCCTGTATTTGGCTCCGTCCATCTTCCCATCAATTTTAGCCATCTTCCCTGTCCCTGCTGAAGAAAAGCAGACCCAAACCATGATGCTGCCACCACCATGTTTGACAGTGGGGATGGTGTGTTCAGGGTGATGAGCTGTGTTGCTTTTATGCCAAACATATCGTTTTGCATTGTGGCCAAAAAGTACAATTTTGGTTTCATCTGACCAGAGCACCTTCTTCCACATGTTTGGTGTGTCTCCCAGGTGGCTTGTGGCAAACTTTAAACTAGACTTTTTATGGATATCTTTGAGAAATGGCTTTCTTCTTGCCACTCTTCCATAAAGGCCAGATTTGTGCAGTGCACGACTGATTGTTGTCCTATGGACAGACTCTTCCACCTCAGCTGTAGTTATCTGCAGTTCATCCAGAGTGATCATGGGCCTCTTGGCTGCATCTCTGATCAGTCTTCTCCTTGTTTGAGATGAAAGTTTGGAGGGACGGCCGGGTCTTGGTAGATTTGCAGTGGTCTGATACTCCTTCCATTTCAATAGAATTGCTTACACAGTGCTCTTTGAGATGTTTAAAGCTTGGGAAATCTTTTTGTATCCAAATCCGGCTTTAAACTTCTCCACAACAGTATCTCGGACCTGCCTGGTGTGTTCCTTTGTCTTCATGGTTCTCTCTGCGCTTTAAACAGAACCCTGAGACTATCAAAGAGCAGGTGCATTTATACGGAGACTTGATTACACACAGGTGCATTCTATTTATCATCATCAGTCATTTAGGACAACATTGGATCATTCAAAGATCCTCACTGAACTTCTGGAGTGAGTTTGCTGCACTGAAAGTAAAGGGGCCGAATAATATTGCACGCCCCACTTTTCAGTTTTTTATTAGTTAAAAAAGTTTAAATTATCCAATAAAGTTCGTTCCACTTCACGATTGTGTCCCACTTGTTGTTGATTCATAACAAAAAAACAAAATTTTATACCTTATGTTTGAAGCCTGAAATGTGGCGACATGTTGAAAGGTTCAAGGGGGCCGAATACTTTCGCAAGGCACTGTATGTGGGTCGCAAAAGTGTTCAAAATGTGTTCAAACACATTTTGAGTATTCAATTGGTGTGTCATTGGGCGGCAGTAGCTCAGTTGGTAGAGCGTTGGCCTTATTATTATTGTGTAATCAGTATCCGATAATTCCTAAACTGCTTGCCTATTGTCAATTCACTCTTCCCAGTTTGGTGCAGGTCTACAATTCTTTTCCTGGTGTCCTTCGACAGCTCTTTGGTCTTGACTGTTTGAGGCTGTGGACAGGTGCCATTAATACAGCTAACGAGTGGAGGACAGAAGAGCTTCTTAAGAAGAAGTTACAGATCTGTGAGAGCCAGAGATCTTCCTTGTTTGAAGTGACCAAATATTTATTTTCCACCATAATTTACAAATAAATTCTTTAAAAATCCTACAATGTGAATTCCGGGATGTTTTTTTTCACATTCTGTATCTATTCTGACTAAATGCTTTTTTGCCCAACTGTAGTGCCGCTGGATGGACATTCATTCTTCTTTACTTGATTTGATCTAGTTGTATAATTATCTTTGGCTGTGTAGATCTAGTTCAGGGTCAAGCTCCCTTCGTCATAACATGATAAGTGTCTATTTTCTGATCTAGTATTATCTCACATTGACAATGTCAGTGGCCTTTTTTTCAAGATATGGAAACTTTTGTAATCTGCAAAACATTCATTCATCATTAATCTTAATCCACACTATACAGTTTTTCAATAATTTAAAACATCTGCCACGGACTTTAATATTTAAACATCATATTTGAAGTAGTTTGATTTGGTAGTGTGTTTTACCAAACACTAGACAAGTGTCCACTGTCCAATCATAAGAGGTTCACTTTTCACATCGACAAAAAACACGGTAATCTATAATACCCGGGTCATCCGTTCTTTTCAGACTGAGCAACATGGGCTGGTGTGCCCAAAAAACCCAACAATAGACCCTCCTCTGACCCTTCACTTTTTGCTGGGGCGTGTTCAGTGAGCAACCGAAGCAGGATTTTATGCAAAGAATTGTGAGTTAGCAACAGGCACCCACCAGTGGAACTACAACACAAAGGGTACAGGGGAAGAATGGCATTCATTACACCAGCAAGTGAGTTCTGCTACTGTACATTATACATTCAAATAATTATGGCACAAGGGGGAGACCAGGATGAGCAATGATACTTCCATATACGATACCAGCTCTGAGCAATTGTAGGGAGATTTGGATTTATATTTTGGAAGTAATAAAACAATAAAAACCAAATAAAAAATGTTGTACTAATATTTGTGTTATAATAGACAATATATGTATTTTAAGAGATTGAGAGATCCTTTATTCCTCCTACAGCGGGGAAATTTCAGTTTGAGTAGCCCTGTGACTGTGCTACAATCCCCTCAAAGTACATGGGCACACAGAGCCACCCACTACAGGCTGCTTCCCTAGAGTGGCTCTGCTCCTCTGTATGCATGCGCTGTGCTGGGAGTTGAAATAGCATCATTGACGGTTGGTGGGCATCAAACAGAGGGCCTGGGCTTTGTCTGTGTGTGTTTAAGGTGGCCCTCGTGAGAAAGGCCCGGCGGCTCCAACCTTTACACAGCGCAGTGGAATGCCTGGTATGTGGGACGAGCTGGAGTGTGGCCTTTTGAATGGGCTGTCCTCCTTTGTGGCTGCCCTCCTGCCTCCTGCCTGGTAGAGCATTAACAAGACTCTCCCACTGATACCGACCTCCCGCAGCATCAGGCCACAGACCACCGCCCCGCTGCTGTTCAGTCTGCAAGTCCGCCTGTGACATGGGAGGGCAGGACGCAGAGAACGCTAGAGTTCTTTCAATTGATGATTCATGCAAATGGAGCGGGGCAGTCTGACAAAATAAATGCCATAATTGATTGACTGCTTTACCTTGATCATCAGTATTTGTATGGAACACAATAAAAATGAGATGGTGGAGTGGGTTTGCTGAATATTGAGTACTTTTGAGCTTTTAGCACTACCTCCTTAGGTGGCTCTTCAATTGTCATGGCATGTTTTTGGTCAACCCAAACTTTTGGTTTAGCATTAGAATAGTTGACCATCTAAAAGTATGAGTACAGCTAAAATATTTTCTACCAGCCCAAAAGTTTAGCAGTGAAACAAGATTTTTCAAGTGCAAAAAGCTTTGTTGCGATATACATTGTTTTTGACACACAAAGCCATAATTGGGTTTTTATATGTTTGTAAAACTAATGGATTAGTTTTCTGTCCTTATGACGGCCATACGTTCGCTGTACTACTATTTGAACATGTGTTAATAATTTAGGAAGTGACTGAGGTCCATGAAGAGCCTTGGCACCCACATCAAACACGAGTAAATAAAACAGCCGCCCGTCAAAAGCCAATACTACAGTCATATGCAGTTATAAAAGAATGACACAAACCTGTTTGCTTTGAAATATTTAAGTTCATGTGTGACAATCCATAATCTGCATACTGTAATGAAATGTGTGAAAAGGAATGCCACCATTACACTCAGCATTTTTGCATACAGATATGTCCATCCAAGCAATTTTCAAATCAATTATTAACAACAGTAGAAGCATTAGTGGCGATGGCCAGGGCTGGGGAAGGAATTCCAAACTGCCAGATGTTGATGAGAAGTAAGCCCTGCCTAATAGAGAATGGTCTTTTCTTGGGCAAATGTTTGATGAGAGGTGGTGAACTTGAAGGATGCAAATACTTCTTGGGCACTGATGCATCTCTAAATGAGGCCGTGTCATTGTGCGCTTGTCCTCTGGGTGAAAAAACCAGTGGGGAATGGAGGGTCGGCTCGAGTGCTATCCCTGCATCCGGACAGATGCGATGCATGTGGGGGAGGTTTGATGAATAAGGAAAGCATGGATCATGGCATTGGCATGAGGATAATAATAGCATCATCTGCAAGGAGTAGAATTAACATAGCCTACCGCCACCCACGAGACTCCGACATTCAGGTTTGACAGGGTTGGGTCAGGAGAAGGAGAAATTAAAGCGAGAGGCAGTGCTTATCTCCTGTGTGACGTGAATGGGGTCTTATGGAAACAAATGAGGAAGTAGGGTCAGGATTTGAACTTAATGGCCATTATTCAGGAATTGAATCTAAGCGGTGGAATAAATGTGTAAAGCAAATTGGCTAAAAGGACACACACACACATCTATTATCGGATACATTTGCATATCAACCGTAATCTATGGTGGATAACAGACAAAAAAATAAAAAAATTTATGATGTATGCATGCATTTTAAATAGTTTTATTCAGGCCCATTATTAAATCTTTTTAAGTGTTACAATAAAAACAATTATGAAATAGAATTGTAATTAACGATTATTTTATAATTATTAGTTAGCAGATTACTCTTTGGATTAGTTGATACATTTTTAAGATCCTGAAAGCTCAGTGAAGATGGGATTTGACAAAAAATAAGCCCAAGTGATTGTTACACATTGAGTTGTTTGGTTAAAAATAGGTTATCAGCATATTTTTATTTCATTCTCAAGGCATTTTAGAATTATCTGAGTCATAAAATCAAGTTTAATTATATTGAATGCATTTTTTGGCAATAAAAGCAGTTGACATTCAGATTCCCTTCTGTTGTGGCCTATACTTGAGTGTTAGTGATTCAACTTCAAGCCTTTTTTTTATTTTTTATATATAATATAATACAATATAATATAGGTAGCCAATTTACAATGTCAATGAATAACATCAGCTAAACAACTTGGGCAGTTCAGGCAAAGTAGTAATATCTCAATTGAAGCAAGTGGATGACAGATCGACCATATGTCAGGTCATATTCTAAGGCAGTGTTTTTCAACCTTTTTTGAGCCAAGGCACACTTTTTTCACTGAAAAAATCTTGCGGCACACCTCCAGGAGAAAATGTAAAAATTTATACAGTACTAATGTAAAAAAATATATACTGTACATACTCTGTGTGATATATAAAGTATATCTTATCTTATAATGTATACAGTATACTCTGTAGCCTATATTCACAATATACAGTTATTCTCATCAAAATGCTTAAGTCCAGGCCTTGAAATTAAGCTTTATTTAATATTTCTCGATACAATTAACAAGAGTTTGGGAATAAAGTGGCACTAACTGTGTGGAAAAAAACTAAGAAAATCCACTCTCTGCCCAAATAGTCAAATAATAACTCACACAAAGAACATGCATTGTTAGTGCATGGGAAACATTTTGGTATCCGAGCTTTAAATTCAGGAGTTTTGGATGAGGGACACGGGAGGTCCTGAACGCAAGTCCATGGTTCTGTCCGGTCCGCATGTCTGTGGTTCTGTCCACTTGACTACGGTCTGCGCTCGGTACCCAGTTCAGAAGTGCGTTCGCGAGAGCTGTTGTACAAAAATCGTACATTTCATAGTTAAACCACTACAACGCGGCCACAGCTACCCCGGGGCAGAGCGGAGGATGTTAATCCTGTTCAGAAACGGCATAATTCATTTTCAAAAACGTCTCTATCACTTTCACTTCTCACTCGCCACAAAGCTCTTGTCTCGCTCCCTCCCACATTTGTTGGTCGCATCCAATTTTACCTTTCTCGCCACAATGCTGACCTGTTACAGCCAGTGGTCGCATCCAATTTTTCAGTTTCAAAGTACTTAGCTATCTGCTGCCATCTACTGATTTGAAAAAGTATTACATGGTTACTCACAGTTCAAAACAAGTCACCGCTCGTCAACAGCGAATGCAGCTATTTTTAGACAAAGTAGACGAATTTCTCACGGCACACCAGACAATATCATACAGCACACTAGTGTGCCGCGGCACAGTGGTTGAAAAACACTGTTCTAAGGCAGTGTCACAATTCAACGACTGCATAAACCTTTACACTCAGATCTCAAAGGCTCAATTAGACATCGGAACATGACATATCAACTTAGACACAGAGCAAGCAGTATTTGTGAAGGTCATGGAATCACAACACTTGATTTTATGTGTTACACTTACATCATGGCAGCGGCATTTTGCTTTTCTGATCAAATGTCATCACTTTATCATAAAACTGGGTGGCATTTAGCTCTTGTTAATGGAGTGGAAATTCTTGAGTCGCAGCCAAAGTTATGTCATTTTTGTTGTTGTCCATCTAGCGGTACATTGAAAGCGTGTAACTTTCCAATTTCAGTAAGAAAACGGGTATGAGAATAACATAAATCTGAGCAAAGAAACTTAATGTGTTATGTATGAATACACTCAATTTCAAGAAACGGCTTTCTGTGCTGGAGGATGAAAAATGGACTTTCCATGGTTGTGAATTAAAAAATGGCTGGTCCTGGCATCAATTTTTACATAATCTTCCCTACCAGCCAACTAAAAAGGGTGATGTTTGTTATAATTCTTTGATTAAAAATGTCCAAAAGGAGTTTGAGTTTCTTCAGTGACACCTCACCACGATATCAACCTTGTTCTGCATTTGTGATTTCATTTGGAATAACATCCAGCTTCTTCCTGAATGCCCTGTTTTGCGTGTTCGCTGTTCCAAGTATGAATTTCCATCTCATCTATGGATTCAGGAATCAGTTGGCGCATCTTACAACGCTCTCACCGAGTGCATTCATCATTCTGACACCAGTTGGCCGGGGCAATCGTTTGAAGAGACCCTTTTTGCACCAATAATTGAAGCTTACCTTGTTTTGTAGCCAGAGGAGACATGTAATTAAAGCACTTTAGAGTTTATCCGATTATGAAACCTTGTAAATGTTTATTAGGGTTCCCGCTGGGTTGCATAGGTAGAACATACACCGGTTTAAACAGTGTAAAAATAGGCACACAACTTTGGAATAATGTTCTTGGTCTGTAAGAAAAGCATAATATGTTGAGAATTATACCTTCTAGAGGCCTGGAACTCAAGCTGGGGTTTGATTATAATTATTTTTTTAATGTTTTGACATAAACATATTTCTTATGGTTCTCTGTCTGAATTTTTTTTTTCCATGAGAGCTGAGGCGAAAAAGTATATAGTAGTGAAAACTAGTAATGATACATGGATTGTAATACTTTTTTGTGGTATAAAATGTTGGTACACTGACTTAAATTAGAATAAATTACAAAATGGATATAAAGACATCAGGAGTATTTCAGTCTTACGGATGGGCACTTCGGACCTGCCGACTTTCCTTTGGCTCAACACTCAACAGAAGTCCTAAAGGAAGCCCCGGCGATAAGTAGGGAAATTGAGCCTTCATTTTGTCAGTTCCACTTTGCAAATAAATAAAGACTTAGCCGACAAAAGCAGTTGGCAGGTCAGCGCCATGCAGATACGTGACGGCCATGAGAACTCGCCATGCAATTTCCAGAAAGTGAAAAGGCATTTGATCTTGTATAGATGTGTCTGTGGGTTGCTTCTTGAGTGTGTTTGGGATTATTGTTATCTGTGATGGACCACCAGCCGAGTGCGTAATGGTAACCCTCTGAGGCCTGAAACATCACTTCATGTCAGGGCAAACAAGAATGAAGAGAAAAGCAATAAATATGCTAACACGAGTACTTGTATGTCAGAGAATGTCAAAGTTCAACAACTGTGCTTGCATTGGCTTTGAATGTGCGACGTGTCTTAATCCAGTGTATCAAACAGGTCAAGTGATTTGTTTTAGTATTTTATGCACACAAAAATGACAGTAATGGTAAAAAATGAATCCCAGGAAATTGTTTTTATATTTCTCAGTAATCAATTGAAGTACTTTGTTTGAAAACTACCTGCGGGCAGAGAGAAGGGGTCGTATGAGCAGGACAATCAAATCATATCGTATTGAAATTTAAAGTCCCCCCTTGTATCTAGAGAAGAATTGTAATCGGCCGGCAGTGGAATTATTATTAACATAGGAGTTATGTGTTTTTGAAGAAAAGCCAGGGGATTGAGGCTTTGAAATAAATTGTCCAGAAACATAAATAAAACATCACCATTCTGTGTAAAACATTTGTAAAGTCAAGATGAAAACAACAGGTCCTAACAATAACTTTTACACAACGATGGGATTTTGACAAGCATCCCTTCAGTTTCAAGTCTATTTAAGCTATATTTCTTTAAAACTTATACATCCTCTTTAGCTGCCATTCATACAGGTGGAAGGAGAGAAATAGTGGCAAGATAAAACCAATTACCTGTTCTCACATGTCAAAAACACGCATTTGCCCTTAGACGAGAAAAATAATTATCCGTTATTACATGTCTAAAACAGTGCGTCTGTCTGTTGCGTTTGACCTTGAAAGCCAATGCTACACTTTACAGTTTAGACAATATCAGATGTTGCTATCCCGCAGGTTTCACTTATCTGGCTGATACCAATATGACAGATGACACACTATATCCATGGGAAAGATGCCTCTGATGAGCTACATAAACCATTTGCAATTATGTTACATTATAAAACGCACGTAAATACATACAAACACAATCACTAGTACAGTGTATATAGTTATTGATCAAATGGAATGGCATTGAAAAGGCCTTAAATCTGTGCTGTGAAGAGCCCTGTGCTGTGTTGAACCTGAAGCCTGGGGCCAGAGGGTGTCAAGTCGCCTCTTTGGCCCAGGCAACGGGAGCTAATAGGAAAAGGAATCCAAGCAGGAATTTTAATACGTTCTAAAAAGAAGGGGCAATAGTTAACTTTTGTTCTGGAAAGGACATTGGGAAACTTAGTCAACAGGATTTTGTGATGGGTAGAGATGGTGTGGGAGGATATGAGGAATGCACACAAGTTTCATAAAAGTTTAATTTGAGAGCGGTCAGAGGTGGTTTGAACCTCCCACGACTGATGGACGACTGTATATGATGACTATATGCCTATCACACTGTACACCAGTGGTTCCCCACCTGTTTTGCCCTATGTACCCCCTCGCCAGTAGTCAGGACACAATTATCTTTTGTTATCTGGGGGTCAAAAAAAAGTTCATGTTCACGTGAAACTCATTTTTGTCATTTTTTTGGGTTTTACGGTTGTACTAAGGTCTCCATCGTCTTATCTTTTGAGTCTGATTTAATTTAAATATAATTTTCTTGCATGTAGGTTTTGTAGACATGAGGTAGTTAATTATCTTCTGAAAATGAATACATGCTGCCTTGGACTAAACCAAAAGTGGATCATAAGTAATACAATTTATCAATTTGTCATCTCAGAGGACTTAACAAAACCCTTGAAATCACCAACACAGATCAGAGAATCAACAGTTAAGACACAAAAAGAATACAGAACACATGTTGATAAATGTCCATAGATGTTGTAGAATGTTAAAGTGTCCTGGATCATCACCACAGTCCTTTTGGTTAGACACGAACTGTCCAACAGACCCTCCTGCATCAGCAAGGAAAATAATTAGGGCTTGCTATTGTAGACTGATAGACTATTAGACTGTAAGTTATATTCATATTTTTTTTATTTTTTGCTTTAAAATGATCGATTTTAATTTTAATTTTGATTCACTATTTATTATTTTTCCCTAAATATATACAGTGACTAGCCAAGATGGGCCGGACAATCCTATGGTTAAAACTAGGATTTTTAATGTATGCAGTATAGCAGCATTCTTGCTGATAAACTCTTTTGAATATGTATGCAAGTAAAAAAAAAATAAAAAAAAATAAAATAGATTTTCTGGAATGGAATGTTTCTGGACTGCAGATGTCTTTGATCATTTTCTTTTATAGTTACTCTCCATTTTACAAAATCCGAGTTACTATGGAGACAGAACAATTATTTTCCCTGTTAGCACAAAAACATTTCAACGTTGTGACGTAGAAATGCAATAATAACCTTAAGTCCCGGTGAAATGGTGTGATATTTAATTAGACAAACGTGAGTCATACAGTTGGACTGCCTTTTCTGACACATCCTGAGTACTCCTACACACTGCGACGAGCACAGAGCTTCCTCTCAGAGTCCAATGAATAGGAGAGAATACAGTACAGTGGGTCTTGAGCAGAAAAAACTCCCCGTAGGAACAGAATTGTGTTTGTTTGTGTGGTGTGGTTGGATCCATGTATAATAGATGGGGAAATATTCCCCTGAAGCCCCCTGCAGGAGAACATACACAGTGGTTGTCAAAGAGATGGCTCCACACTCAGGCACAGGTACATCTGGAAATTAGTTAATTAGTTAGTTATATTGAAAATGAGTCTACCATTTATATTCCTTTTGGAGTTATTGTACAGCACTGCATTTTATTCACCAGGGAGTCCCCCTTGAGATATTTTTTTTTTGTAGGGAGCACCTAGACATGGGGCTTTCTCAAAAGAGCATTCTAGTACTTATAAACCTTGTCCTGGTATTACATGTTCATTTTCACCTCCTGGCGAGCATCTCTTAACACTACTCTAAAATGTAAGTGTGCTCAAAAGGCTTACCAGCTTTTTCTAAAATAGGGAAGAAGGATTGTATAGCATAATACTTTACGTAACAAATGGAGAACCTAGTCATAGCCACAACTTTTTACAATTGCGTCACAATTGAAAGTCTGGTCCGAGAAAGGATTAAAATGCCACATAATTAGTTGAGAGATTATTTACAAGATCCAGTAACCACCATAGAACTAGAATAGGATTCCAGTTATACAAAACCTGCACCAAGTACAATACACATATCCATTCTGCTTACAATACATGGGACAATTTTCAAAGTCAACCATTGTCTACCCTTTTCAACTAATACATGCAAGTGCACCAATGAAATGTCCATAGTGGTGGAAAATGCATGTCAGAATTGGAACAACTTACCAAAAATAGCCCTCCCTGGTTGTGCAATCATTGTCCCCTATAGCCACATCAGCAATGGCTTTTATGTTTTCGTCTCAAAATCACACTGTGCTTTGGGGGGGGTCTGGCAGGCAGAGAAACAAACTTCATCAACTTTTACTTTACTGACATTTCCAATCGTATTCTATTGATTGAGGTTCGTTCCGAAAGAGTCGACCTCCTGTGAACGGAGGCTTAACTGTAGCTAGCGATGTTGAAGTTAAAGGGCTAACGGGGCAGTCACTTCTCATTTCGTTCGCTGTTTTGCTCAACCTTTAAGTCAAACCCAAGCTGAAATTCAAGACTTTAAAATGTCAGACGAGTCAAAATGATTCAGCGACTTTGCAGACAACCTCCACGATGTGGGTAGGAAGCTTCAAATGGGTGAGTAACTGTGGCAACACTTATGGGAGTGTGTGGATTTCAAAAAACACTAAAAACCGCTGTAAATGTCTCATTTGAAAATGAACAAAAAAGCCAATCTCGATTACAACGGGTGATTCAGTATTTGTCAATAACAAAATGACTAGTAAAAATGCTGATGCACGATACATATCTCGATATGCATGTTACAATGATATGTGTAGATGCAAAAGACTTTCAATTCGATAAAATATATTTCTAAACATTACCATTCAGTATTTGGCCCCTTATCTAATGCTCCCCTCCACCTCATAAGATTATTTATGGACATTTATTTATTTATGAATTTATTTCAATTGTGGACAAAACAATACATCACATATTACAATTACATTTCAAATAATAGTCTCGTCGCACAGATGAAAAGGAGCAGAAAGAAGAAAAAGATCTTATGTTGCCTGCCCCTTTCTTGAAACATGTACAAATTAAATAAAAAATAAGATGACCTTCAGCACTTCTTCAAACTGTTTTTATTTTATGTTTTTTATTTGTTTTCAGAATTTTTTGTTTTTCATTATATAGTTCACTTTTTTTCTAATTATTCATTTTATACGATTTCACTTTTGCTTTGATTTTTATTTTTTTATTTCATAGTAGAGTTGATTCCATAATTTTACTCTGACCACTGATATTCTGACACTGAAACAGTGCCTTGCAAAAGTATTCATGGTTCTCTCTGCGCTTTAAACAGAACCCTGAGACTATCAAAGAGCAGGTGCATTTATACGGAGACTTGATTACACACAGGTGCATTCTATTTATCATCATCAGTCATTTAGGACAACATTGGATCATTCAAAGATCCTCACTGAACTTCTGGAGTGAGTTTGCTGCACTGAAAGTAAAGGGGCCGAATAATATTGCACGCCCCACTTTTCAGTTTTTTATTTGTTAAAAAAGTTTAAATTATCCAATAAATTTCGTTCCACTTCACGATTGTGTCCCGCTTGTTGTTGATTCATGACAAAACATTTAAATGTTATATCTTTATGTTTGAAGCCTGAAATGTGGCAAAATGTTGAAAGGTTCAAGGGGGCCGAATACTTTCGCAAGGTACTGTATATATTTGTTTCTGGGTGGTTCTGGCAAAAGGGACAGAGAGGTGTAACTTCCTTCTACTGTCCTGATTGGAATTGAGAGAGAAGAGCTGTTGTACAGCGGCTGGCAGCAGAGTCTCTATGGCTTTGTACATAACAATGAGTGACTGTAGTTTTATCAGCTCCTCTAATTTTAACAGTTTTGATTGTATGAATGTGTGTTCTCTTCAGTCCACTTTATGAATGATTCTCACCGATTTTTTTGTAAGAGGATTAAAGGATGTATGGTGTGTTTGTATGCGTTTCCCCATACTTCTAAACAGTAGGTGAAATGGGGCAATATCAAGGTACTGTACAGGAGCCTTATGATCAAGTGAATGTTTAACTTTGTGCAGTACAGAGATATTTTTTGACATTTTTCTTTTTACCTGATTTACATGGGATTTCCCATTTAATTTCTCATCCATTGTCACTCCCAAAAAAATATTTCTTACACTCTTTCAACGTCTGTTACTGTTATTGTTTGAAAACACCATGAATTTTGTTTTGCTTATATATAATGATAATTTATTCACATCGAACCATGTTTTTATTTTGGCCATTCCCTCTTCCATCGTCCTTGTTAATTTTTCGATATTATCTCCTGATAGAAAAAAAATTGTGTGAGACAGAAGATAAGTCATCGATCTATAAAGTAAAGAGTTTATAGATAAAGAGGCCCGAGAATGGAACCTTGGGGAATTCCACACTGAATATTTTGTGTTGTCAGCAAACTGTACAAACTGTGATTGATTGTGTCAAATGCCTTTTTTAAGTCAACAAATACTGCCAGTGTGCTTTGTTTATTGTCTACTGCTGATGTGGATCGTTTTTTCCTGAAGCCAAATTGGTTCTCATTAATCAACATATTTTTTTCTATAAAGGAATCTAATCTGTGGACAAAAAGTTTTTCAAGAATTATTGCAAACTGTAAAATTAAAGAAATGGGTTTGTAATTTGTTAGACAATGCTTGTCCCCCGTTTTAAATACAAGAATTACTTTTTATGTTTTTAATCTATCTGGGAAAACTTGCTGTTAAATTGCCCACCACTGGAAAAATGATTAAAACATCAAATATGTCCATATCAGGGACTAAAACCCAATGACAAATATTGACAGCATTTCTACCCTTGAATCTTCCTCTGACCTTAACACTGCTCCAGCCATTCACAATCAATATAGTTAAGCTGAAAAGTGATCATTATTAGTGAGCTGTCACCTGTTGAAGTCAAAGAGTGGTGGTGGGCCCCCTTAACACCATCTTATCCAGACCCTACAGCTGACCTTTCAACTTTACAATGAGCACACAACAATGGGCGCCATGTGCCGAGTGGTTCATGTCCGGTGCCCATCTGCTCATATCGCTCCGTGTGAGGTGAGCGGTGCAGCAGCGGCCTGCTCTCTACATCCTGTGGGACAGCTGTATGGTAATGTGCAGCAGGCCGGCTTCTGGGATAGACACATACTCAGAACAAGGAAGCCCTTCTCAGCAGGAGCCCGAGGCATGAACTTGGCAGATTAGACATTCAGGAAACAAATAAGGCTGCATCACAGACGGGCAGCACACATCAACAAGTGAACACATCGGATTGAGCTTCAAAGGGAGAGAGGCTCTCAACTACTCAAATCCGTCCAATGGGACTTAAGGGATTGAACTGCCTTTGAAGTGTTTACCTGCAAGAAGACCAATCAACTTCTGACGCCAATTTCTGCTCCTACCAAGGGGGCAAGCTTGTACTTTTATTCTATGAGCATAAGAACCACATCGGTTTCTGTGACTCAGAAGCAACATATGAAGACGCGGACAAACTGATCAATAACTGATGGCCAAGCTACTTTGAGATGTCATTTTGACATGTGCTGACGTAGACAAGGGTAACGGCAATGGAGTGCCCCTTCCATCTGTTAACTGTTGCCTGGCAACAGTATTCACTCTCCCAGGCCTCCAGGCTGCAGTGAGTTGCCTCTGGCCTCATCCAGGGATAAAGCTCATGTTTTCTTTTAGAGTCAAACAATTCTGGCAATGGATGCAGTTTGCCATTTAAGTAATGAACTCTGCAGAGGTAACTAATAGAGGTTAAAATTCCTGAGGAAAGTTGTCACTAAATAGAAAACAAAGCGTGGGCTATACTTTTGGATTAGAGAAAATAAGAGGAGTTGTACTACAACTTGGACACACTGAAGAGCCATATTTTAAGAAAGAATCTGAGTCCAACAGTAGATGTCCCCTCTCCTGTACTGGCTATGCCATCTGTCTGATTCACTTGCTGTGTCTTAATTGTTATGCAGAGGAGACACGTCTTCTACAAATGGGTTGCTACCAAGACTCAGCCATTCTATGTAATAGAGTCTTGTGATTGTGTCACACATGGACAGAAGAACCACACTCGCATACAGACACCAGGAATGTAAAGAGATTCAAATAAACACGAGACAGACACAAAGTGATGGGGTTTGTGCTAGGAATCAGAGAGCAGCTTCAGATAACGACTCATTCTACAGAATGTAATGAGAGGTTTATGCTAAATAGTTTTTTCATCACCTGCTCAGGCTCGATTTTAATAGGGAAATACAAATACTAATGTTGCTACAGCTGAGAGCACTCCAGAGGCATTTCAAAAACAATATGGCTACAAATTTTGCAAATACAAAATGCAAGTAAAAACATATATGAAGTTGTCACTCTAGGATTTACTTTAAAAACTTGCTTTTTCAATGGCCAGCGATGTTAATAGCAATTTGTATATAGCTGATACGTACCACGCTAGTGCTGTGTGGAGCAGCCTTTGAAAGACCGCAGAGTACACAGTGTGCAAATGCTTCTATTGTATGGCCAGCCTTCTTCCCATTGTCTCCACTACCTTGAATCTAACAAATACACTGGTTGAGGGTGTTAAAGTGGTCACTACCAACAGTCTTGCTGTTACTGCCTTCAGCAGAGTAGCAGCCACTTTGATTACAGCGGTATCCTACACATACACGTCAAACACAATAGCTTTAAATTGATGTTCCACAGGCAACACCAAGTCTGCATTTATTCAGTCATACAAGAATAAGGGGGAAAATTTCTTCGACAGGTACCACGCTGACTGGGCTTGTGCCTCTGTAGCTGCAGGCTTAGGGCAGTGGTACAACCTGGCCACGAGGCTCTTTGGTGGTCCCCTGGGGTCCGGCACTCCCACACTCATCACAAATTAAAGGGGCCAGTCGGATCATATCAGCACTTTCTCCGGCGCACTGTAGCGAGCCTGTGCCGAGGTGTTGAGAGGCTTTTCCAGAACATCAGGGGAGATGAAGCATGAAGATCACATGTGCCGACTGCGAGCCAAAAAGCACTTTACAACAGCGACAATGGTCCCGCTCCACACTCGATAGGCCAATTAAAGGTGCACAGTGGCTCCAGTGTGTGCCAAATTGGTGAACTCTCCATAGTGTCTTTAGAAGAGCTGATTATTTCAATTAATCCATAAGTTTAAATCAGAAAAGGTCAACAAATATGGGATTTTTTATCTTCACAAAATGGACAAAACGCAGACATAACATCAAGTTCCGGGGGGGAGCTTTGCACCTGTTGTGTGTGACATAAGATTGTTTTTATAATGCATATCCCGATTTCAAATCTTTCTGAAAAATGCTGTCTGGAGAAGCTCTGAAAAAACTAACAAACCCTATAAGAACTGAAACTGGATTAAACTGCTCCACGGCCATGTGTGCTTATGAACCAGACTTTTTTTTGACAAAACCCTCACAATACGTTATGGTCTGTGTGTAGAAGAAAACTATATGGAGATCAACCTAGTCACTTTTTATTGCAGCCTTAATGCAGGTATTAAGAAAAGAAGCAGTATCAGACTGTATTGCAATTTGGAAGATTTTAAGATAGCAAATGTTATAATATGTTGCAGTCTTTCTCATGAAATATTATTCAAATTATCTCATTGGATAACCAATATAATTGTAGTTGTGTAGTCAAGTAGGGTTGTCAAGTAGTGTAGTCGTTACAACTGATTAGTAGAAAAATAAATAAATAATATGCCTCTTTAATCTTGATTTTGTAGATATTGACGAGCATGGTAAAAAAAATGCTTTTTGAAACGAAGAAATTCGTCTTCCATAAGATAAGGACATTAAAAAAGTCCAACTGTGCGCATGACATCAAGAATAACTGTGGGTGTGGGAGATGTTCCAGGTCTATAGGATAATGTTTGCTTTTGTCCGTTTGAGTAGCAGTCAGCTAAGAATAAATCCCCAGGTAGCATCTCCACAATAACACAGGCTGTGCAGGAGAGAACTGGTGTAAACCGATCCAACAGTAATTTTTACAGTTATTCAATGAGATATGTTACTAGGCAATAGCCTATTTTGCATTTCAGAATGGCTCTGCTGCAAAGAAATAGTCAGGGTAGAATTTCAGAATAAACTCCCCCAGGTTAGGTGTCCTGTTAGGACGTTAAATGAAAAGTTTGTTGGCAATTTTTGTAGTATTTTCCACAAGACTAAACAAGTGGGAGGAGATATAAGCTGCGTAATGAGGTCGGGATAATTGCATCAGATGAAATGAAAGGACTTGATATGCCTGTGCGGAAGCTGGAAATCTAATGTAGTCATGGCGTCTCCTTTACTGTCATCTATCACAGCAAGAACATTAAGCGAAGGCTGGCAGAAGAGAAGTCCCTCCTTGACCATCTCCAGTATACTAGACCTTGGCAAATTGAGGTCTAAAATAATAACCGTCCAACCCTAATATACACAATTTAAGAATAGAAAGGATGAAAACATTTTATAACAGTTGTTTTTTTTTCTTAAATTAGACCTATCCTTTTACTGCATGCTGTTTTTCATACACACAGGGAGAATATTGTTGATTAAATGCTGATGTTGAATCACAAAAGTTAGTCAACTTGTTTGTTTTTTTAGGAAAATATAGAAAACAAAGCAATAGCTTCTCTCAGAAGCACGAGCAGCCACACAACTCCTGGGGTATGCTGCCCTCTAGAGGCACTGCTAAACTGTTACTTAGAATGAAGGGCAACCTGTTTGCAGTCACTTTAAAACAAATAGCCTGCACAAATGTAGAGGATTCTCTTACCTGTGTGGAGATTGATTGAGGAGACAGGAATGCATGAAGAGAGAGAAGAGTAGATTAGTCAAAGCACACAACACAATGATTACAACCAATACTAAATTATACTGGGATGTTGCTTGATACAATACACATACATCCATACAGATAGGAAAAATTAGCTAATTAAAATTTGTAAGACTTCATGCACAAGGGGCAAACGTAAAGTAACAATTATTCAAATAATTATTGACCATTGCTATAAATAAATAATTATTTATTTAATATTTATCAATTAAATGTTTTTACAACATTAACTGCATATTTGATTTATATTGTTGTAAAAGCTCGTATCATATTTAAAATAGATATGAGCCTAAAATATTATTTTTATGTAGAAAATATTCAAATGCTAAACCAGATTCAGTGCAATGTTGGCTAAACGTAGACAACGCAGGAAACATTTTTCTGGGGAACAAGAGCCAGTATTGGTTCTGCACACTTGATGTCCTATAATTGGAAATTCAATTGTACAATAATGTTGGTTTGTAAGTCAATTCAGACAGTCTCACATATTTTTGTGGCGCCACCTACATGTGAAAGCGAGATCCTGTCAGACCTCTAAATCTAAGCAAGACAGGGCCTGGTTAGTACTGTGATGGGAGGCCTCTGAACAGCATGTGCCACAGTGAGGAGGCTGCAGCTGTACAATACCATGGGCAAGAGACTTCACCAACATGGCCTAAATCAGACTTGTATGCGTCAGTGGACACTGACAAACTAGTTGCCTTGTTTGTCAGTCTACCCAAGGACAGCTGTGGCCAGACAAGCAGTTCATCACCACTGTGTATGGAGTGAGTTAATGATGACACGTGTCTTTGAGGGTCCAAAAAGTGGTGCTCAATGTCAAGCTCTCTGGGGAACACCCTTTCCTGTTTCACATCAAATTAACTGGATAATAACCATAGTCATTACACACAAGTGATAAATAAGTTTTCACACATTACTGCAGACAGTACAACCTCTGCCGTGACCTCTGCTACAAAAACACTTGAGAGTAGAGCTAGAATGAAGGTGTGTTGGAAGTGGGCGTCCAAACCATAGCTGATGAAGCAATTCTCTGCCTCTATAGAAATCGATTGTGGTGCTTCAGCTTCTCAGGCAATTGTACTGACGAGCGTTTACAAAAATTCTAGACTGAAAGTTTCAGAAAAACCATTTGATTGTTTTGCTTTCAAACAGAACAAACTGCAGCTGAAACTCAAGGTCTCAAGGAGGATGTGTGAGGATGAGAAGAAGTGATGCTACCCTGGACTACTGATGCACGGCTGAGAAGAGGGACGAGACAGCTACTCTTACATAACACTGGGTAAGGCGCCACGGTGGCTGAGTGGATAGCACTCTCGACTCTCAGCAAGAACGTCCTGGGTTCGAATCCCGGTTGGACCAGGGCCTTTCTGAGTGGAGTTTGCATGTTCTCCCCGTGTCTGCGTAGGTTTCCTCCGGGTGCTTCGGTTTCCCCTACCACTAAAAATATGTCCAATAGTTCTGGCATGCGCCTCCTGTACGGCGACCCCGCTCCAATCTCTGTGTGGAGTGAGAGACAAATGCCCAAATTAACAATTGTAAACTGCTTTGAGACTCAGATCTGCAGTGAAAAGGCGGTATATAAATAAAGATTACTATTACTAAAGTTTACTATTGTTCATTAGTGTCAAAACCCGATTTAAGAATGGCATCCATATCAGGGGTGTCAAACATGCAGCGCCAGCAAGACCATTCGTAGTGAAAATATTTTCATTTAATATCGTAATTTACGTTTAACTATTGATGAAAAAAAACTGTACATATACAACATATTACATAAAGCTGGGTATTGTTTAGAGTTTCTGATAAAAAATCTAAATACAGGTCAATTTATATATTTCCAAGTGTTTCAATACAATTCTGCAAAAAACAGAGGCTTTTGAACCCTAACCTAATGCTAAGTTATATCTAAACAAACATACATGTCTTACTTCTTCCCACTCAGGTCTCTATGGTGGTAAAAAGGATAATGTGCATCTATGTATTTATATTGTGTGTGTGTACAGTATGTGTGTGCGTGCGCGCGCGTGTGCATATATATGCTGGACCCAAAATGAAATTAATAATAGAGGAATAAAAGGCCAACCAGTGCATAATAAGCTTTCTTTAACTTTGATCCAGCTTCGATCTATAATTGAACTACTTTGGTTCAATAAAAAATGAACATAAAAGTTATATAAGAGTGTGTTTACAGTAAAGTCGCAATTGAAGTATCTGGACTTTAAAAGGTCATAACTTAAAAACTAAAATTACTTTCATAGATTGGAAAAAATATTTCAAACACAGACAGATTGAAGAGATAGTGTGGAAAAAATCAAAAGGAAAGATTGACATTAAAATGTTTAGCAACATTTTAAACGACCAAATGAGCCTCAGATTGGACCATTCTACTGTGACTCCAGTTACATAGAAAATAAAATGTCCTCAGTCTGAAAAAGCAGAAGATGAAATCCCACAAGATTTACATGGTTACCACAACAGAAGGAAATCACTTGATATAAAAAGGAATCGTAAAAAAATAAAAAATAATTAATGAATTAAATGACCCCTGAAAAATGTATAACGGACGTGATGAGGACGGTCCTCTTTTCTCTAGAAATTAAACTTGAGAAAAAAAAAAAATCTGGTCTGTTTTCACACTTGACAATATGAAAGTATCACTTTGCATCTACTTTGTGTAAAAAAATAGAATCTCTGAATCAAATGTGGACATCTGAAAATACCTATCAAACTGCCACAAAGCTCATTCCGTCAAATCATCACGTCCGTTACATAAAATAAACAGGGCCGCTATAGGAAACTTGTCTAATGTATAAAACAGTTATGTTCTAGCAACTTCTAATGGACAGAGGAGGTGCTTGGAAACATGAAAAACATAAAATATCTTCTGATTATTAAAATCAAATTTTTGGTCTTTTGTCACACTTTTGTGCCCTTTAGTGTGAACAAGCCCATAAATATAATCCTTTGTTCAAAATACCTTCATAAAACAGTAAAGGCAAACATTTTTTTACCTACAGCCTCCTCTTTATTAAATTTGGGCCCACACAAAAACTATCCATACACTTTTTGGCCAGGAAACTCAAAAGATATATATTGCTTTACCATTTTCCTCACTGTAGATTTCTATTTGAGTTGCCATATCTAATTGTTCTGGTTGCCATAGTTTGAAGGCTATCAACAATGAATACTAAACGGGGAAAAAGTGTCACTAATCCTCCTGGACAATAAGTCGCCTGTCCACAGAGGGAGCCAGTGTTGACTGCGTTGCTTAGAGATTAGACCAGAATAACCCTTACGACAAGAAATCCAATGGATGGGTGCACTGACCGGAGGAAATTATGAAACTGAGTGGACAAGGCTAAAAATGACTACAGAGTGGACACAGCGAAGGAATTCAGTAATACTTTAGTTTGTCTAAAAGTTGACTTTTAGACAACTCATTTACTTTGCAGCATAAACCCGATTTTTGTTATTTTTGTACAGTCCTAGACAACGCAGCAGCACAAAACAGCCTAATAAAGGCTGTAATACAGTTTCAAAAGTGTTTGTGAGTGTTCAGTGATGTGACAAGTCAAACAATGTATAGGACCTAGAGTATGAGAAGCTCATGGATCATTCTATTCTCTCAGTGTACCTGCTCTCAGAGCTATTTCAGGGCTGAATGTGGCCTTCCTCGTCACCGCCGGGGGTTCACAGGCAGCAAGGTCGACTGTGATCCATGTAATAGTTTTACACCTGTGGTAGAGGTGACACACAATGCGTGTATGTCACCTCTACCTATGTCAATGTATGGGATTTAGAGTTAAAAAGAAGGTCGAGTTAGATTTGGGAAAGTCATGTATTTGGGTTGGTGGTAAATCCTATAGACAGGGCTGTTTACAGACAAAACAATGTAGGTATTGTATGTAACATTCAAAAAATATTTCAAATTACATTTACATGTCTTATATGTTTGTGTGTCCCCAGATACAAGTCACACATAGGCAATTTCTGGTCAAAAGTCTAATGTGGATGTTTCTTAATTGAAAATCCAATGGACGTGATGTTCAAATTATATCAAATGTTAAATATATTTTGGTTTTCATTTGGGTTGTTATAACTGGTACCAAACAGGTGGATCAGAGTAATTTAGCTTTGTTGAAAGTCAGTGTTTTCAGTGTGACAGTCAGTATATCTACCATGAGGCTTAGGTACCATAGTATAGACTGTAATTCTTAGCATATATTACACAGGACATGAATATGGCCCATCAGAGTAGCGGCCACACACAGAGCCTCAGACAGACGGGTTATGTCCACATTAAAGCTGGTATGCAGACAGTGGCATCAGTTACAGTCAGGCTGCTATCCATCCAGGAGCTGTCCTCACCAGGGGACTACATACAGCAGAACACTGTGGTCTTTACCTGAAGGTCAAGCTTTGAGACACCAAGTAGCTCTATAGCTGTATTAGACGTCTATATAGTGACAGGGCTTTTCAGTTACACAAAGGGCTGAAACATTACAGCCTTTTTTCATTTGTATATCAAATTCCAGCAACAACAAAAACACAACCACTGTGGAAACCTAGCCCAAACAGACTCAAAGAGTGAGTAAAGACTTAACCGATAACCAATGCGGTAAACAAAATTGCTTTCATCAATTTCAAAACTCTAAAGCTGTGAAAGAATTCAAATTCCAGTTCTGGACAAACTCTACACATTGTACTAGTGAGGCTTACAATCAATTATTATCAGAAAAGGCAGGGGTTCTGTGCAACAAAATATCAAGTGATTAACTACATTATAAACACGCTATTGTGACCGTCCCCTTAGAATAAGGCTGTATTCAGCCTTGCCACACACTTGAGCTCTGTTGTATGAAAGGTAAAGAGGTCATTATTCCTTGTGTGTATTTATAAAGTCGGGTTTGGGCTCAGTGACATCCCTGAAGGCACCCTGTATCTGGAGAGGAGAGGAGAGTGTGTGAGCCTCAAGGGGGCCTGGGGCATGTGTTCGCTCATCTCTGTCCCCTTTCGCCACAAACAAACACTACAACCTCCACTTGAACTCACTGCACTGTTCCATAGACAGCACATTCAGCAAGGATGTTCACCTGCGCAACAAGCAACTAACCTCAAAATCATAGTAACATGTACAACTTTAATTAGAAAAGTTGGAATAACAAAATTGATTGAGTAACAATAGCAGTTATGATAAATGATAAGAATCGATTGGTAGGTAATAAATTATGGAAATAGTTGCCAACTACCGTAAATGTAATAATTTATTAATGGGTTCTTTAACCTTAGATGAACCTAAACATGCCAAGAGTAGGTTTTATGACTGAAATATTTCTATAATGACTGCAGAAAAAAATGAAAATGTGTTTACAAAGTACGTTTAATCAAACAACTAAATGTGTAACAAGTCCTTTCTATGATGTTCTCCAGGGGCATCACTTGAGCTTTGTTTTGATCAAATGTAGAAAAATCCCATATTCACTGAGATTTTGAGATCCAAATATCTGATTGATCAATCAAAAGAAAAATTGGCCAACAAATAGATTACAAATTATATGGGTGTAAAATGTTGTGTCAATGCTAATTACGTTCAATCTGAATTAATTGAAAATGTTGTGTTCTATGGATTTCCTAATCTTGCACGACTGTATTTGGTATTAGGGCTAGGCCCAATTATATAAATTCACACTCAGAAGTGCTCTTAAGAACCTTATTATCCTTCTTGCATTTTTTAAAATGCAGTTGTTACTTATATTGATCATCTAATTGCTTGCTTGCAATCACGTGACGCATAAACTTCCGGTTGACGAAGTGGTGGTCAGGCCAGCAAGAGTTCCTGCTTAGGCCTGTCGCGATAGTCAATAAATCAATTAATCGCACGATAAATAAAATTTGCTCAATAACTTTTCTGGCCGCGATAAATCCCATTTGCATGCTTGTTTGTTTTCCCCGTCTCTCTCTCCCCCTCTCTCTCGGGTCAGAGAGCCGCAAAGTGGTCACGGGAACATTAGCGGTCTAGCAAGCAGACGGAAATTACTCAAAAATACAAAATACAGCCAAAACAGGACCTAAACCAGGACTTAACCAGGATTGACAATGGGGGACACAGTAGTTGTGAACATATGCCGGCAGCTGAGTTCTCATTCAGGCTTGATTAGTGACTATACTAGCGCAGCTAGCGTTAGCGTGTTCGCCGATGCAGAAGTACCGTACCGTACCAATAAAATAAACTTATGGCGCACCTCCGTTAGGGCTGGGCGGTATAAACGGTATAAGCGGTATGCGGTATAAATTTGGCCCACGGTAGAGATTTTTGTTATACCGGCATATTGCGATAGGTCATTATGTCATTAAATTGCGCAGGCTCTGACGCCAGCAGAAAGGACCAAAACAAACCGGCATTCAGCAGCATTAGCCTAGCACATTAGCCTAGCACATTAGCCTAGCAGACACCACTGGAAACAACAGCACGGCTTTCACACCGTGTTTCTGTCTCTGTATTGGTCACAGCGGCCCCAGCGGAGGTAAATACACACACAGCAATCACAGTTTACATGTCTACCTTTCGGCCAATGAGTGTCAAAGGGGCGTAGGCTCGAAGCGCCATCGTGAGCCGAAATAGATCCATGCTTGTGCCGTGTCCGCATCATCTGAGAAGTTTTGTAAAGTTAGCGTCCGATTCAGACTTCCGCGGTCAATAGATCACGAAAGCTACTTTGTTAAACAAAATTAATTGTGCCAAAATGAGCATTTACATCAATTGTTCAAATCAAATGCGCTGTTTTAATGCAGATAAATCCATTGAATCATCCAGTTCACAGCAAGCGCTTAGGGAGCGTCAACAAATGGCAAGACTACATGTAGCTTTGTAAACGAACAATAGCTTTTACTGAAGCCATGCATACGCACTAAACTCTGACACTATAAATAATGACCATGTCTAACTGCTACAGATATTATATAATATATTTTAATATTATTTAAAATTGCTTTCACAGTTAATGGTCTTTACTGTAACATACATAAATAATGTATGTTACAGCATTTGTCTCTGACCTGATTTTCAAACTCAAAAAATATATATCAGATTCTAATGTATAGATAAGTAACAATCTTGACTATTTTATGCAAGAACCTGCTAAACCTATATTGAAATTCACACACCAAATTATACCGTGATGTATACCGTCTACCGTCTGTGACCCAAATCATACCGCGATATGAATTTTAGGCCATATCGCCCACCCCTAACCTCCGTGAACACATACTGCTGTTATATAAAGTCTCTAGAAGGACTCTGAACACAGAGATGCTGCAGACTTGCATTCTTGGAGTAGAACTTTACACAAAAACCCCGCTAGCTTAGCTGTTAGCATCAAAGCCTGCCCCACTACTTCCGGTGGGCGCTACCGCAGCAGGACTTCTGTACGCCCCATTGGTGAACCCACATGTCAGTCACTTGTCATTCGCCTGGTGTGTGGGGAGGTGGGACTACTGGCGTAGCCCACAGAGTGCAGCTGAGGAGCCCCGAGAGAAGTTTACCGGTAGGCACTACGCAGAGAGAAAGCTAGTTGCGAGTGCGGGACAAAACGATGGAATTGGTTTCCAAGCCAAACGCGACAGCTGCAGTGTGGGAGCATTTCGGATTTAAACCGAATGCCCGTGGTGAACCACTGAACATGTGCGAGTCGGTGTGTCGCAACAGTTGCAGTTAAAAGCGGCAACACAACAAACTTGCATATGCATCTAAAACACAATCAGTTTATTGTGTTCTAGCGTTAAATATTCGTTAAAAATAAAAGTTTATTTCTCTTTGAAAAGGTGTACCTGCATTATCATTGTAATCGATGCAAATGATCTCAGAACGACAATATAATCGCTTATCGCAATAATTCCCAGACAATTAATCGTCCAGCAAAATACGTTATTGTGACAGGCCTATTCCTGCTGATATATGAAGAAAATGTGACTCTTCAGAGTATTTTTTGCTTTTTTAGATATTTCATGACACTAGAACGTTCACCACAGTAGCTTCAAACTCATGCATAAGGCAGAATTTTTCCACTACATGTTTTGGTAATATCAAGGTTGAAGCTACTGGCACAGCGATAAATGCTAACATGCTAATATGCTTATAAGTCTCCATTCCTCCGCTGTATGTCACTTACATTCTGTAACGTCTTTGTTTTTGCTGCCTCTACCATCGACAATAAAACATGTCTTCTGTCTGAATTAAAGACAAGCTCCTAGACTGTCATTTTATTCACTTTAGATTCTAACCCACGAGCTAGTGTTACAGTCAAGCTTTTGCACAAATGAAGGTTTAGATAAACACGGATGCTGCAACTTTTCCGTCTGTCTGTGGGTTTAAGAACTCAGAGTTAAGGTCCTTAGAGACAAATCCTGCATCGTACAGAGCCGTGTAAGTAACGATTGGTATGAACTTATCATTCTCAACAAAACAATGCGTCTGTGGCTGTGTTCTTTTCAGGTCAAACATTCAGTGTTTATTTAAAACGCCAACTCATACCTGACAATGAATGAAATAAAGATAGGGATGTAGTAACTGTGCATTGTGACTGCATGGCTGGGTAAATAAATAATCCTTAGAGGTAAAAGCGTCTGCTAGTGAAATGTTAGCAAGTCACTTTTCCTGCGTCTTTTCGTAAAGTCCTTAGTGCGAGGCTCTTTATTCATCTCTTCACGAGGAATCCTAAAGTATCCATTAAAGGTTTCACGATTCGATCGGTTAGAAAACTTAAAACAACACATGCAAAAGGCATATTCAGACACGCTGCTCTAGTGAACAACTATGTAATGAGGCGGACGTGACGTCAATTGCAAGCAAGCAATAGTGATAAATTAAACAATGGGGTTGAATTCATAATTGACTAATTGTTGACATTTTGAGGCAAAGAAAAAGATTCTAAAATTCTTCTGAATTAGAGAGACAGCTATAATTGACATAAATGATCACACCTCAAACTAGAACATATGATTCACTGTGATTGATGTAGGACAGTGATAGACAAGAGGGTGGTCATCTTGTTTGGACCAGATCACTATAAGGTGATGCCATGGAGTTTGCATGCAGGGTCAATTGACCTGTTTGGCGGATGTAGTAGCTGGCTAAGCTAGTTGACTAGATCTGTACACTCCCTGGTATGGTTCTGCCTCTCAGAATAGACTAGATGCCAGATGCCTTCTTCCTTCAATGTTATTTGGAGCACAAGGGCAACAGAATCCAACATTAAGTGGAACAAGAACAACAAAGTTATCTCTTTGGTCTGGGAAAACAAGGTCTGGTGATGCTACAATTCTAATAATGTAGATTGGAGATAAAGAATATCCACTTTAACTTTGAAGTTAAAACATAAATAAGTGTACACAGGGCAAAAAAAATACTGCAATGTTTCTAGTTTTACACCAACTCAAGAGCAACCTGTTACAGTGCATTGCATCAGTAACAGTAGAGGAAAAATACAAACTTCAAAGATAAATTAGTTTCTTGTCCTGACCGTTACAATATTACTCAGCTACCACTCGCAGAAAAACAGCCTTATACCGGCGGATAGTAGCCAGGAGAGTTCTCACATCTGAGAACTGTTCTCTGAAGATCATCATCTAAGAAACCATCGCTCAAAGTTTGCTAAGTCATGCCCATAATAAGTCATGCAGTATTAAGAAGTCATTCAAAGTTTATCAGAATCAGAATCATTTTTATTGCCACAAAAGTAACAAACAAAAGTTACCACTTGGAAATTGTTTTGGCAGAGAGCGTGCCACTTCGCCATTTGCGGCGCTGTGATATATCTGATTAATGGCAGTGAGGGCAATTCCTTCTGCAAACATATGATAACAGTGTGATGCATTTAAAGCATAAGCAGAAACTAAGAAAAACAAATGCTTACATTTTATATAATTCTCTGATGCAACCTCAATTAAACTTGGCCAGTCACTAGATTAGAAAAATGCTCCCCCAAAGCTAAGGCCTATTCCAAAATCAATTATAAAGTTCCCTAAAAACGCTTTTGCTTGTTCCATAAATGCTGTAGTCACAAGTCGACAATAAAAATGAAACAAGCTAAGTGTAGTGATTATTTACCAAAAGGAAAACTCTGAAATGTGAAGAGCAGAACATTAGACCAGTTGCCCGCCTATTAACAGACCCCTAAGTATCAAGTCACTGAAGCTGTTCTGCAGAGCAACGCAACTGCACTCTGATTAAGGTAATCCAAGGCAGATATTTTTTATTTACAATACGGGTGCAGCAAAAATAGTTTATCTGACAGATTTCATAACGAGATCGCATGCACCAAACAGATTATACACGTGTTTTAGATCTTCAGCAATATAGAAAAAAAAAAAAAAAAAAGAGTCCACCAATGTTTAATATGCAGACTCAGGGGGGTGCTCGCCCTGTGATTTAGAAAAAAACCTGTTGAGCACCCTGGCATCTTTCCAAAAGTCAGCCATGTTAAATCCTGGTTCAAAAGATGCCCCTTGGCTCAAGGCTAATTTACAAACGTAAGTCGATGCTTAGGGGAGTGCATTTGTTGAACCGCTGTGGAATCATGAAATGTCTGCTCACAACTGTCTTTTTGTGGCAGCAGTTGGACAGTGGCTGATGTGGCTCGCATGGATTCAGAGGGAATGCACAAGGGAAGCAGAAATGTTTTCTTTATTTTTTTTATTTTTCCTGTGGGCATCTGTGGTGGTAAGCCATTAGTTTGAATGGGAGAATAGTCCACACTATGAAGACAGGCACACATCCATTTTGTGCACTGAGGTACATGGACTAGTTGGTTTTTTACAATTGTTTAACTCCAAACACAGAGAGGCATGTTCTTTGTTGTGGCTGTAGATTCCAAATGGATATTTCAAAGTTAGTTTTATAAAAGATTTTGAAAAAGGCAAAAAAATACATTTTAAAGGCGTCAATAATAATAAAATCACTAAAAATGTACTATGCAAGGCAAGTTTATTTGTATAGCACAATTCATACACAAGGCAACTCAAAGTGCTGAACAAAACAAGAAAGCATTAAAATCATAAATAATCACAGAACATTAAAAAGAAAGAAAAATAAAATCCCTCAGTTGTATGCACAGCTAAACAGAACTGTCTTTAACCTGGTTTTAAACATTGTCAGAGAGGAGGCCTGTCTCACATCTTCAGGAAGACTGTTCCAGATTTTAGCAGCATGAATCTGAAAAGCAGCCTCCCCATGTTTAGTCCTGACTCTGGGCACTAACAGGAGTCCAGTCCCTGTGCTCCTCAGAGTCCGGGCTGGTTCATATGGGACTAACATGTCACTAATATATTTTGGTGCGAGGCCATGGAGAGATTTGTACACAAGCAGAGCTATTTTAAAGTCTATTCTCTGAGCCACAGGAAGCCAGTGCAGAGACCTGAGAACTGGACTAATGTGGTCGTACTTCCTGGTTCTACTATACAACTGATAGACCTCCATTTATACTATCAAGGCTCAATTTTCTTGCATTATATACAGCTTGATTAAAGCTAGAAGTAGGGTTTCCAATCCCTAAATACAAAAGCCCAGAGAACCAAGAGCAAAGAAAATTAGTGATCCTGATTAGCAAGTCAACAGCACAGGCTCTCCAAAGACTCCACTATAAACTTTCACACCCCCCATGGCACCTGTTTATAAGGGTAGCAAATGCATCTTCTTCCTGATAGTGCTGGGTGATATAGGCATAGCTTCCATGGGCATGCTAGGATCTCCTTACTCACATTCTCATAGATCAGGGTGTGGTGGGAAGAAAACTATATACTGCAACTCAAGCAACTGCAGCTAATGGTTCTATGGTGTGATCAACAGCTGCTTTCATGTATGTGGCATTACAGTGTAGACAGTGCATAGATGACTATCCATTCGGACCGTTCAAACGGTAGCAGCCCTATTCCTCACTTAGCACCTACCTGCAGGCGGTATAACATGTTATACTATATCTGCACTGATGTTGGCCATACACAGATAGAGTGGTAATTATATATTTTTTTCTTTCATTTTTAATCCAGAAAGACGTAGTCTGAGCAGAATTCTAGTTGACACATTTAGATAGTATTAGTCTTGTTCAGGCTATTGGTTGAAACAACTTCACAACATGTAATAGTATACAGCACACCTCAACAGTTCTTCCTGACCTCGTGTAACGTAGATCTTACTGTAAAGATAAGTAAGTATACTGTAAGTGCATGAGAAAAGTGGTGACCGATTGGTGGTTTGGTTTATTTTAGTCAAAATTAACATTACCGGGCACCAATAATAATTTAGCAGTCACCATGTCTTACTTTGTAGATCAAACCACCCAATTAAGTCTCCGACTCTGCTTCTTCATAACATCCAGTCTATACAATGAGAGCGTCTTTATCTTTTTTGGGTTGTTAACAAAACATATCCTTCAGGTCTTTAAACAAGCTTCAAGAAGCTATACCCGGTTTATTTTTTAATGAGTTCATAAAAATGTGTTTTACTACATACAAGTTGTATTAAAATCCGTAATTTAATTTAAAGCTCATTGATTCAGCTTGTGTATAAATTTAGGCCGTAAAAAGTGCTGAGTAGAGACTTAGCAGGACGCTCGTTCTCCTCCACTCACAGAACGAGGAGCGAATAGCCTGCGTCCTCTAGCCTCTACAGCGCTGGTGGTAAACACAGCAGCATATTAGCATAAAAGTGGCTACTTCCTCTGTCTGTAACTGCATACACAGCAAAACAGCCCAAAAAACTCAATAGTGAGGAAGAAAAGAGGAAACTAAAGCGAAAAAATTATCTAAGAAGAAATCAAGCCCGGGTGAACATACGTAGCGTTAGCTTACCGTTAGCTTACATGGTATCCTCTGGAGAGACCTGCGGGTGCGGGACCGCCTCGGACTATCTATGCTCGGACATTTGGACGCAAAACTAGCGGTAATCTTTCAGTTTTATAAGTTGTTAGCCGCGCGTTGTTTTTGTACCATTTCACCAGTGATTGTTGTACAGCTCTTGGGCGGCACGGTGGCTGAGTGGATAGCACTCTCGCCTCTCAGCAAGAAGGTCCTGGGTTGGACCAGGGCCTTTCTGAGTGGAGTTTGCATGTTCTCCCCGTGTTTGCGTAGGTTTCCTCCGGGTACTCCGGTTTCCCCTACCACTAAAAATATGTACAATAGTTCTGGCATGCGCCTCCTGTACTGGCCCCACCCATCTCTGTGTGGAGTGAGAGGACAAGTGCCCAAAAATAATAATTGTAAACCGCTTTGTGACTCTGGTCTGTGAAAGGCGGTATATAAATAAAGATTACTGACTTACTTACAAGAAGTTGCGCTAATGCTAACGTTAACATACGTATAAGATTGCAAATAAAACTAGATGGCTGCGTGGGATGAGAGCGTAGGGGAAAAGAGAAGCCTGTGAGCGTGTTGAGGGGCGGCGCTAAACGTTCAAACTGAGAAAAACCTAGAAGAAACGGGTATAGCTCCTTTAAAGCTGGACTAACTCACTTTGTGACTTTGAAGTTTCAAATGCGAGCGGTCCCCTCCCCGCACTCACAAAGCTAATACACATGCATGTTTGGTGAAACGCATCATGGGAGCTCGTCCACTGCGCAGAACCGGGAGGACCAGACGATGACCAAGTTTGGACGAGTTCAGCTAATCTTTTGGTCTCCGTGAAGTCCCATGCGCTACTGAGCACAAGCCATTCATTTGAAGAGGGCGCCATCTTGGATCAACGGAAATTAAGTCTCGTCCGCTTCCCGCGTGCCTCTCTCCCGGTCCTTCAAACTCTTGGCCTCTCTCTGTGCTTGTAGGGACTTTCTTTTGGGCTGTTTTGCTGTATAAGCAGTAACCGGTAACAAAGACACTGGAAGTTTCAGGTTTGCCCCCGCCACGATGCTTGTTTACCTTAGCAGTCTGTGCGCACTAAGAGGCACCTGTAAATTTTCAAGAAAGTGGGGGCCAATGATCCGCTGTGATTGGTCACAATCTGGTCCCAAAATAAATTATCGTCCGCGTTGCGCAAAAATTTGATCCAAAATAAAATTACACTCCAGTACAAACCAGCGCTACTCATTCTTCAAAAGGACATACTGTATATACCAATGCACTGCATGGATATGGATTGAATTTTCCTAATGAAAACAAAAATAAAGTGAGGTAATCCAGCTTTAAGTGTCAATATTTTCTCAACAAATGGGTCTTTTACTGCAAACTAATATTGACTTATATCCGTTATCTGCCTTTATAGGCAGCTCCAGCTTCAATCACTCAGATTGGCTAAAGCTGATCAAGCAGCCATATTCTGTGGACACAAAGTGTGTGGGGCAGGCACAAAAAGGTGGCCACTGAGCTTCCAGTTTTTATTATAGTTCTATAATTAGTAGTCAATCCTTTTATTTCCTTTTCATTCATTCAAACATCAATATGGTCCCTCATAGTGCCGAGTACTTAAACAGCAGCACATGCAAGCTAGTCTTCACTCCTTTACAGCCACCTATGTACTGACCAGCTGAGTAGTATCAAAGAGCAAAGATCCAGAGAAATGTCAGCTATGTCATTCACTGGAGTCAGATGGCACCTGCACCACAGAGCCCACGTACATAGTCAGTACAGAACCAGACCTCAAAACCTCACAGATAAAAACACAGACACATGAGGTCAGAAATAGTTATTGTCTTTCATAATTAAATTAAGAAATAATTTAATCATAATATTGTATTTACAGAGTGAATTGCAAATTGGCTCGTTTCTAATACCGTCACATTCATTTTGTATAGGGTATAATAAAACTGAAGTAGATTTCTGTTATAAGTTGTAACCAAGAGCAACACTGACTAAAACCAGCCAAACGTCTGCATTGCAGATGTTGCTAAGCCTGGGTGGCTGCATAAAGGAAGCTTCATTATGGCTTGTCTAACTTTGCTTTGAACCAAAATATTGGGGTAATAAGTTGTTATACAGTTGTGTCACTTCCAAAATATAACCTTGTTTCAACAATGAGGTCTACAAGTTAAGTCAGCTATGCATTGGTATCTGCCATCTATGTCCATTTAAAAAATGTAGTGGTCTCTAGGTAATATCAAGGTCAATACTGTCAATTGGGTTAATCATTGTTAATCATCGTCCAGCCAAATACGTACCCGTTTGCGACAAAAGGGCACCTGGGCGATGATGCTGAAGTTGAAAAAACGGATAACTTTATGAGGGGGGTCCTGTGTGACCAGGTCCAGGGGATCTGCCACCTCGAGGCCATGATTCTCTAGAGGAACGTACAAGCACTTCTCTTTATTGCCAACATGAGGCACTTTCCTCCGAGCACTGGCTGAAGAGAAACCAGGTATAGAGCAATGCCGCAGCATTGCAAAAAACGTGTGCTGGAGTTTATCGAGTCATATCCTAAAACTGTCTATAAAGCAACATTAACACCTACAACTCCTCATCTTTGCTTTCTTAAAAGACTTTCTGAACTTGCTAACATACAAATGCTAACCACCTAGAGTCTCTACCCTCATGTCGTCTTCGGAGAGCTGATGCCTCCCTTTAAAATATCTCTGGTGTGTGAGGTCATGGTGCGCATGGGCCATGTGGGCGGAGCAAATGTGTCAGGAGCCTAAACAACTCTACTGCCTCTCCCACAGAGAATCTGCTCTCCTGAACCGAGCTGTGGAATGTGGACAGTCCAATCCCACTGCACACTTGTTCCATCCAAGGCACTTCCTCATTCTGACTTTCAGTTGGCCCTTTACCGTTCACGCTATCCATTGTCACTGATTTAAGCTCCATTTTAGCTGTAGACAAATTTTTTTTTATAATGATGATAATCAAACCGGTCCTACTTTTGTCAAAGGGCTATGAGCTAGTGTAGGAATGCAAATCAGTTCATGTCAGCAAAGAGGAGAGAAGATATTTCAGGAGCTCATCACACAGCTGCAAAGCACTGTGGGACTGACACATGCACATAAACAAGGATTCACTTCCTCAATACTCATGGGTATTTTATTTTGGGGATTTAAAGAAAGCGGCAACTAACCACAACTTACAGTTGGGAACGTTTCTACTTGCTTGGGTCTTCACAAACATCCCAAAATGTCATTTAAAAGGTTTAAGCTCTTTCCATTTGTCCATCTGCATTGCTTAACCAGATTACTATGCCTGGACATCTCTGCCGCCATCGGTCTGAACAGGCCCTCCAACAGTTGACCGTGTGATGAGATTTGCATTACTTGGCATTACATTTTGAGTATATTGAGCACAATCAAGATAAAGCAGGCGCCTAATCAACAGCTGTCCAAATGAATGCTGGCTGTTGGGATATACCAGCCACTCCTACAATAAAAAGTGCTTCATGCTCTGATCGTGATCACCTCTGCGCACTATAGCTCGACTATAGTTGCTGCAAATGTAATGAGTGCCTTCAGTGTCCTCAGCCTGTGGAGGTTATTTGAGCTTTCAGACTAATCTTAGTCCATCGAGCTATCCGACAGCCACGCTGCACCATTCCATGTGGTCAGCCTCTGGTGAAAGTGCAAGTCATGACGCTTTGTAAAAGTCCTGTGGACAAGTTTTGTGGAACCTCTTCAACATCACACATTCTTTTTGACATAAGATTTGTTGCATCAACTAAAATGCTTGCTTAACAATTAGGCCCCACATCCTAAATGATTACACACACTCCTGTGTTTCATGTTAACCTGCCTCTTTTAGGATGCTGATTTTTTTTTCTTTTCAATATGGCCTCCATATCACACAAAAAACAAATAAGACCTTTTTATGATGGCTGTGCATTTAGTTCACTACAGCCCAGCAAAGGTCTCAAAGAACAAACATTTATAGACTTGTCTCCCTCTTGAGGCCATGAGGAAAATGGCAGCAAAGCTTGAAAACATCACCACACTACTGCTGTACCTTTAGAAAAACTAAGAAGTCACACCAAGCAAATGGCTTTAATTACTGAGATCCAGCCAGTGCATTGCAAGACACAATGTCACTGAAGCAGACAGGCTTCACCAGAATATGTCAGGTATGTTCATAAGTTGAGGACAAAAAACAGCTCCCTTGTCCTTCATGTAGAATGTACAGTGTATATTGTAAGAGTAGGAAATCCCTTTAGTCCATGCATTATTGTGGCTGTCAAGTACAGCAGAAAAGGTCATGAACAAAACAACATGCTGAGCAGCCAGGACTGGGGGGACACATGTGCTCTAGTCTTTGACATATATATATATATTTTTTTATCAAAACAAGTACCTACTCATGTCAAATATTAAATAGTTTTCAAGTCTGGTTATCCTGCAAAAGAGGTCTCCGGTTTATTAGTATGGCCATAACCCTCCACCAAAAAGTAAAGTTCACAAAAAAAGTTCTCGTGTCAGCAGAAAAAGCAAAACAAAATTGGGAGCAGGGGAGGACTGCTTTGCTGTGTGCGGATCATTCAAAGGCCAAGAGGAGGTGGACACCCATGGATAATGAGCTAAAAAAAAACTAAATGTTGTCAGAGCAGTTGTGGTGTACAGCCATGTGGACGTGGGTGGAGAGGAGACTGCAGCTTTGTGGCTCGCTGCTCTGTGTGTGACAGGACGAGTGTGGGAGAAGCCTCCTACAACAAAGAGTCTTTTCCCAGGAAAAAAAAATTAATTGGCCACACCAGAGGATCATGCAGAAGGGTTGACAAGACTAGCAGAGGATACACAAGAGAGCAATAATAGATCATATCATTGCAGGTTGTTGTCCACACTCTACGAGATAAAGACATATCCTACATTTGTACTGGATTGATCTAGCCTGACCTTAGCCATCCGTTAACTCCGGTGAATTATTTTTTCCCTACATGTACGGATGGTTACCTCTGTTGTATCCCCTCCGACCAATCAGCGAGAGGGGGAGGAGGGTGTTGTAAGTAGGTGTTGGTGATGTCAAGAATTTTTGCCAAATTTGCTGGTTGTATTTTGTCAATGGCGGCAAATGCGATAGTAAATAGTAGGGTCATCTGTTCTGGTTTAGCTCCCAAGTATCAAGAAATTGAGGCTAGAGCAAGAGGAATGTTTAGCAAATGTCATTGTTGGCAAAGATATTGTGGCTCTACTCCCCACGCGCTCCATTAATGGCAAAGGAGATTGCTAGGCTAAATGCTAAATTCTAGCGACTCAATCGGGCGCATTACATACGTCACAGCAAACTCGGATCGTTTCATTCTGCAAAAGGAGTTAAATTTAAGGAGTTAAATTTGTAAGATAGTATGGTAGGACCAAGATTGATCCATCACAGAAAACGTTTAGAAAATACATCTGGGCCAATGAAAAAAGCTGGCTATTGCATCTACCTGCTTTGTATTAAAAGCAGGTAAATTAAGTTACATTTGTGACCTTAGGGACCTAGGGATGTTTTTACAATGGCAGTCAAAGTAAATGTGTTTTCAATGTTTTATTTTTAATCTTTTAAGTCACTATGGTCTGCCAAAGGTTTAGGAGGAAATTTTCCTGACCCACGGGATGTCAGACTGCGTGCAGCAGCACTAATATCAGATTCAAACTGAAAACTGCAATAATTACAGACTGTTATCTGTAATAAAAAAGTAATTTAAATATATAAACAAATATTTATATTGATAAATATTTATAGAAATGGTTGATAGAAGGTAAAAACGTTTTTTTGCAAAAACTACTATTATACTATTACTCTATAACACCACCATTACGCCAAAGTACTTAGCACCTGTGGATAGGTAATGCTCTGTAAAAATTACTGTTCTGTTGCAGTCTTAATCTAATGAAAGAGTATTTACCAAAAGCGAGACGAATAAAGGAACTTGGTATTTGTATTGCTCCTTGCCTTAACCTGTCAGATCCTCCCACCTTCAGCTGACTGACGTCCCACAACTGTGTGGTAATCAGCTGGCAGGTATAAAGGGCCTGGCTTCAGACCAATCTTACCTCTAACTTCTATTCCGACCATCCATTGGACCATTGTGTCCTGCTGCTGCACCTCACCTTTTTGGGGGACTATATTTAGTGTGTATAGAATATTGGTTCTGTTGCACCACCACCTTGTGGCTCGTAATAGATCTAATTATTAAAATAATTAGGGATAGAGATGCTCGAGTCTTCAAATATCTGAAGTTGTGAAAAAACATTGTAATTAGGATTCAGACATTCAAACTCTGTTCAAAGAAGAAGGTCCTTTATTTGTCCTTTTAAAGCAGCATCTATTTCTATTTCAAGCACAAGTAACAAATCTGCTAGTTTGATTGCAATTCCTCTAGGGCCACAGCAAAAAGTAACAAGGGTTAATACCTAAACATTTCTCTGGTGAATCACCATACCACATCTAATCTTGCAACATCTGAGAGTGGTTTAAGCATTTAACCACTGACAGACACAGACCAGTTGCAGTTATTTGCGGGGTTCACAATGACTATAAATGAGGACCGCTGCAATGTTTAGCAATTTAAAACAAATCATAGCTTTAAAATCCTCAAAATTAAACACAAAACTGACATATCAATGTCAAAACTAATCAAAAGTAGAACTCCACTTTTTGCCCAAACACAAAACATTGCAGAATAGGGCTGGGAAATAAATCGAGTATAGGCAATTCATTGTGAATTTGTGAGAAATGTAAAAATCGTGAAATCGAAATTGTGAGAATTCCAGCAGCACATGAATTATACTATATAATTCAGTACAGTCTGTACAAGACTTTTATAATACGTATTGGGGGAAACAAATTAAAAATAGTTTTGAAACTTGAATATTGAGCGGAAAGATCAAAAAATATTTTTCTCTGTGATCGAGATTTAAAACCAGAGCTACTTGAAACACTTAAATTCAATTGACAATATGTGGAAAGACCAGGAAACTGCTGTTAACAAAAGCTCTTCATCTTTTCTGACAGAGCTTGAGTTGTTTTGTAAAGAGGAATGGGAACAACTTGCATTCTTTTGGTTTGCAAAGCTTGTAGAGTCATCTCCATGAAGGAGGATCTTGGAGTGACGTGGTCGTTTTGTTTTTTCGCGGCGGTCACATGACTGGGTAGCAAAACAGCATAGAAAGCTACCTGGATGCTAGAGAGTTAGCTAGTTTTAGACGTTTGGAGAGAGGTTTTGCTAAATCAAATGGTCCATTCTTGTTGTGTGGTCGGTTGTACGGCCCAGAGATGAGGGGATAAACATTTGTAAAAAAATTTAGTTTTGCAACTACTTTCACTGCACACTTGTTCACTGTGATGAATTCTTAACATTGCATTTTGGTTACTCATCCCCGCGGCTTCCTTTTCCACGTTTATTGTAAGTAAGAGTATAAAGGGGCAACCCGCTTTTAATGTACGGACCACTTTACAGCGACGGCGATAAGCCGGGCCACTTTACCCGGCTTTTCTTGCATGAAGGGTCCTGGGTTTTCTATGAAGTAAGAATAAATGTTTCCCAGCAGAACGGTGCCAAGACAGAGGCGAGTCTGACCATTATTTTTTTCTCGTCATCCCAGGTCTCATATATGGGCTTTGGATTTGTTCAGTTCGGTCTCATATACTTTACTCGTATACCTTTTTTTTTTTAGCTTGTCTTTATATCTCCGCTGATCTTCTTGCGTTAAAGTGCTTATATACAGTGCATTTTGCCCACTAAGTCTTTTAAAACTACTCGTCGTATCCATGCTTCAGTATGTGCTGCTCTGTCTTGCCACTCAGCAGGTGTAGCATGCGCGCGCAGATGTAAACAAAGATTCCCCTATAGACTTGCTACTGTGATTACAGAAAGAGGGTTCCACAATGTTTTCATTCATGTTGTATCAATATTTGTGAAAACACCACTTTTCAGTTTTTACATTGATAAAAAAAAACAACAAAATCATGTATCATTTTTCTTTAAACTTCATTGGTCAGTTACTTTGTTGTTGTCGTAAACAATATTTTCAAGTGGTATTAGCATTTTTCCAGCCCACTGTATGTGTTGTTGAATTAATTATATTAAAACATATTAATTTGAGTCAATGAAGTTTGACATTCTGGTAGCTCAAGTGGAGCAGAGGTGATGTCTTCATTGCATGTCCTTACTTGAGCCGACACATTTTAACACCTCTCTTAATGTCAGGCACCCAGGAGTCCAAGATCAAAGTGAGGTGGCCTGTGATGACCACGGCATGAATCAAGGACAGCTGTGTCACATGAGCAGACAAATGAGGGCTCATTCACAGTCTGTGTTTAGTTATGCCTATCATATGATTCACTTATTGTACATTTAAAAATTCAATTGCCTCGTTAGACAATCATATTTAGTAATGTTCATTATTCTATAATATGACATATAATGATACTACTGAAAACAGAATGTTCTTTTCAATTACTCTGAGAAAACAAGCAATATTTAAGTTCAGCTGTTCCTGTACATACTATTGATGTACATTGATTTTTGGTGCCTCTATCAAAGTACAGGCACACTACCTTCTTCTGCTTATATAAAAACAAAGAATATGCATTTTAACCATGCAAAAACCAGACTAGAAATGTTCTCTTCAAATGCCACAGCTTTGGACAAACCCAAAAACTACGAACTATATGTCTTCCATGGATTGTGTACTGATAGTTGTTAAGTCTAAGGTATCTCTTTGTGTTGCTATGGGCGTCAATGTAAGTCAAGAACACTGTCCAGTGCACTGCATTAGGTCACTTCTGCCAATAGAGGGCAGTGTCATGTTAGAATGAACACAAGGAACAAGGAAAGGGGTGGAAAGTACAAAAGGCATGGGAAGACCTAAGAAATACAATTTATTTTGCTGACTTTTACATTGTGAAGTGAAATGTGTTCCAATACAATTTTTAAATGTCAACTTTAATTTTGTTGTTTAGTGCTGGAAATTATAGATGTGTTTTAACCCCAAAATAGATAAAACAGAAATTGCCTAAAAGGGGTCGACAGTGGCTCAGTTGGTAGAGCACTGGCCTTTGAGCCTGAAGATTGTGGGTTCGAGCCCACCATAAGACTTACTTCACGACCCCACTTTGCCTGAAGCCCCCGCTGAACCAAAATGGATTAAGGAGAAGAAAATGGATGGATGGATGGAGAAATTGCCTGCACTACCATTGTTTCAATAAATATAAAACACTGCTTTGTAGAGCTGTGTGTAATCAGCATTAGAATAGTGTAATCATTGGGGAAACAATGGAAACGTGAACAGTTCAACCTCATGTAAACAGAGTGTTTTGGAGAGCTGCTGCCACTGCTGTTGATTTGGACTTATGTTGGTATTTTGTCTGAGGGAAATACATATAAGTAAAGGATTTGCTTGTGGCTGGACAAAAAAACAATACGATTTTAAAGAAGCCCGCCTTTAACCGAACACCACACATTGAGTCTTTGAGTGTCCAAAAAAGTGCAATATAAAACCGACGCAAATATTATTATCCACTTCCTGGTTCTTACCTTTTTGTTGGATGAGCTTTGGTGCGAACGGCTGGAGTCCAGGTTGTTGGGCGCAGACACACTAATTCTTATCGAGGGCGATGGCGGGCTTTCTTCCTCCTCATCCTCCTCCTCTTCTTCATGGCCACTCTCTGCTGAAGGCTCGAAGTCATCGCTTTCCTGGTCCATGTCCTCTTCATCCTCCTCTTCCTCCTCTTCCTCTCTCCTCTCCTCGTCCCCACCCTCTGTCCTTTGCTCCTCCTCCAGGTGACTGTTGTTATTGTTCTCCTCTTCGTCCTCCTCTCCAGGTCCAGGGCCATGGCTCCGGCCTCTTCTCTGTTGGGAGTTCCAAGACCAGCGGATAGCTCCCTTTGACTGTCCATTCACCTCGCCGCTGCGCTCCTCTTCTTCCTCCTCTCTGCCTTCGGGGTGCGGGTGAGGGCCGTTGGAGGACCATGGTTGTTCTCTCTCTTGGTCGACTTGGGACGCAGCAGGCTGCACACAAAAATGTGATCAGTATATGAAATAAATCATTTGAACCTGAAAAGTAGGTAGAGGTTCAAGGTAATTATGAAGATCTACTTTCAGACACTTATATGCAGACTCTCAGACTCGGTGTGAGGGTTCGGTTAAAAATACAGATGGCTGGGTCGGAAAGGGCATTTTAAGAGGTTTTAATTAAAAACTCAGTAGAAAAAACTGTGGCAAATGTACAAAAACGTATTTACAGAGCAAAATGAAAAGTCTACAGGCAAAAAGGATGTTTACAAAAAAATATACACAACTTCAACACTGAGTCTCTTTTTCTTTAGCTTTTCACTCAAGCTCCTGCAGTCCACATTACCTTCTCTAATGAGTCACGACTGCCATGGGGCAGACAAGTACACCTTATGTACCCTGCTGGCCCCTCCCACATTACAATTCAATCACCCTAATAACAGACCATATCTACAATACATGGCGCTTTCCTTAGGTTCATGATTACATATTACAGTTCCACATTGACACATTTCCAATAAAATACATTATGAGCTACACACTACGAAGAGTCCAAATGTTCATGCAAATGAGCTGTGGTCCACATGACCCACAGACAGGTGCATTTAAGCCACTGGCTTCTTATGTCCAGGTTTGCCAAAACGCACCATGGAGACGCCACGACCACGCCAGCACACAGGCAAGTGAATGACACATGTAACTACACATGTAACTACACCATGCAACGCTTCAATGAATGGGTTTGGGTGCTGCGCGCAGCCACCATGGCACCGGGCGCGCGCATCCTCACATGTGCTCCGTGGGACAGCGTGCTCAGGGACGGGCTCACCCCATCACACTCTGATATGTGCATGAGTGTGTGTTGCAGTAATGAAGGCATAAAGAAATACTTAAATATATAGTCTTTTGGGATATGACTCTACAAGATCTGTACATCTGGGAGACAGAAAGTTTATCCCATTCCTCTTTACAAAACATCTCAAATTAGATCTTTCAGATTTTCTATTGGTTTTAGGTATGGCCTTTGACAGGGCCATTCTAATGTTGTAAGAATATTTTGTTTTAAACCATTTAATTGTAGATTTAGCTTTGGCTTTAGGATCATTGTTCTGCTGGAAGGTGAATCTTCACCACAGCCTCCATTCTCTTGCTGGCCGGAGCAGGTTTTCTTTCACAATCTCCCTGTACGTGGCTTCATCCATTTTCTCAGCTATTCTTACGATCTTCCCAGTTCCCACTGAATAAAAGCAGCCCCATAGCATGATACTCCTCCTACTATATTTGACAAGGGGGATGGTTGTCTCATCTGACCAAATCAACTTCTTCCACATGGCTTTCTTCTTGCCACTCGACCACAAAGGCCAGATTTGTGCAGAGACTGATAGTTTTCTCATGTACAGATTCCTCCGAGAGGAGGGAGCTTGAGTGAAAAGCTAAAGAAAAAGAGACTCAGTGTTGAAGTTGTGTATATTTTTTTGTAAACATCCTTTTTGCCTGTAGACTTTTCATTTTGCTCTGTAAATACGTTTTTGTACATTTGCCACAATTTTTTCTACTGAGTTTTTAATTAAAACCTCTTAAAATGCCCTTTCCGACCCAGCCATCTGTATTTTTAACCGAACCCTCACACCGAGTCTGAGAGTCTGCATATAAGTGTCTGAAAGTAGATCTTCATAATTACCTTGAACCTCTACCTACTTTTCAGGTTCAAATGATTTATTTCATATACTGATCACACATCTGTTCAAATATTGGGAAATCTTGGTATAACTTATCGCTGCTTTAAACTTCTCCACAACTGTATCCCTGACCTCTGTGGTGTGCTCCTTAGCCTCTATGAGGCCGTTTATGGCCTGGCTCCAAGACGTGTTGATGTCATATCAACCAAGCCGAGCACTGCGCTCGCAAAACGCGAGACATCTGGTGGTTCCTAAGGTCTGTCTGTCACACTGTACTGTCGGTGGCAGAGAATTTAGCTACCAAGCTCCTTCACTGTGGAACCAGCATCCCATCCACGTTAAGGAAGCAGACACAGTCTCTACATTCAAGGCCAGGCTTAAAACACTCTTCTTCAATTTAGCATATGGTCAGGTTGTTTGTCCGGTCAGGTCTCATCCGGTCTTGGAGCCTGCTTGTATGGGACCCGGTTCGCTGCATCTTCAACCCTACGTTCTAGGCTAGGCTAAAACAGCCCTCTTTAGTTTAGCATATGGTTAGGAAGCTAAGACTCAGGGAAGGCTAACAATCTTAGATTGTCTCTCAAGCTGTGTGGCGAGTCCTTTTGCTGGGAGAAGTATGGTAACTTGAGCACTATCCTCTCCTCTCCTCCTTCCTACTTTATTGGTCTGCATTATTAGGAATTTGACTGTAGTCTGCTCATTGCTATTCAACCGTTGTCTCATTGTCTGTTTTATAGCGCGACGATGGGACCTCTGAACCTGGCCTCCTCCGTCTACACCTGCGGACTGCCCTGCCCAATCCGCCTGGGAGCTTCTTCGGTCCTGCACCGGACCTGTCCACGTTCAACGGCCGCTGTGCAGCCCTGGTCCACGTTCTGTAGCTTAGGCCCTGGATCTATAGCCCGTCCGTCTGTGTGGAGCGGATCCCTCTTTAAGTATGTGGGACAGTTAGTGTCCAACAACAAAAAGGACTGTGGTGATGATCCAGGACACCATCACATTCTACAACATGTATTTGTCAACATGTGTTCTGTATTCTTTTTTGTGTCTTAACTGTTGATTCTCTGATCTGTGTTGGTGATTTCAATAGTTTTGTTAAGTCCTCTGAGATGACTACTGTTGTGATTTAGGGCTATACAAGAATAAATTGTATTGTTTAGTGAGAAATACACTCCATAGCTCTGAGGCCCTCACAGAACAGCTGCATTTACACAGAGTAGATTACACACAGGAGGTCTCCATATATTTATTAGGGCAAGGTGTGAACATTCCGCAGTCATTAGGAAGGCCAAACTTTTCTTTTTCAAATAATAACTGAATCATGTATAATTTTACTTCCACTTCACAGTTTGTTACTTGTGTGTGTGAACTTCAAAATAAAAAATGTATGTTATTGGTTGTAAACTTATGCAAAGTTCAAGATGTATTATTAATACACATATATGCATATTCTCATTTTAACAACACGAATCCTTATTTCACTATAGTAATATTCACATAATATTGACATATGTATACTGTATATTATATACATGTGTGTGGCCATACCCTCTGCTCTTCCAGAACCACTCTGTTCATGTGCTCGTCTTCATCTCCCTCTTCGGCCCCAGCCTGCTGGGGTGCCCGGTCCGTGGAGGAAGCGTTACCTCGGCCCCCCGTCCCCCCAGGGGCCCCCGCTCTGCGACTCTGCCTGCTGCTGCTGTCCCCCGACAGCAGTTCCTGGTTCATCTCCAAAAGCCAGCTTGCTACCTCCTGCACCTTCGCTAGGCTGTCCGAGGAGGAGAAAGTCTTGACATGCTGAAAGAGAACACAAAGAACATACAAATATGAAGATGAGCTACATAATGTACAATGCTGTCCTGTCAAATAACAATTGCATAAATTATAACAGATCCAACATTTGTGATGTGAAAATTGGTGCAAAAAGGTCTTTCCACCTTGTAGCGAATTCAACTGAGCAACGGGAAATACATCTGAAAATATAGAGCCAGAGCTGTCAATATTGAGCCCTGCACAAAGAAGTGAAAAGTGCTTTCTCTCCGCTCCTGCAGCCACCTGACACACCCTGTGGAAAGGAAAAATTGCGATAAACATCAGACACACTGTGCAGGCTGTCTGCTTGACACCACATGGGTTATAAACTATCAATATACAGGCAGAGGATCATTTCAATAGGAGCACAGCAACTCACACCATCCAAGTGAAAGGTTTTCCAGGTCCAGAGGGTTTGTTAACTACAATAGTTTTGCATGAATATTTCAACAAAATCCACAAATTATATTTCTTTTTTGGATGACATGCAGTACATAAACTGAAATTCTAACTCCAATAATACAAAAACTGCTTTACAACAAAATACATCCAACAAAATGAAACTCATTCCTGGCCTCTACTTTACACACATATCTGTCAAGATGACAACCACGATTTAAAACAATTTAAAATATGTGTAGTGGATTAAAGTAATATTAAGAATGATTTGAAATCTTACATTTAAACTAGACATTATGTGTGGGCTCTGCAATGATTTTAAATTGAATTTTGAGCACAGATCTTGAAGGACTGACAGTTAAAGATAAGGTGGTCTATGTAAATGGGCTGATAAGTAGGCTGTGTGACTCAGGATTTGACTGAAGCAAAAAGAACTGAGTAAGCAGCATACAAAGCATACTCACATCTATGGTCACAGGTGCACGACAATATAAATGCATGAGTCTCTCTAACCAAACAAGGCGATGTAAATAATGGAAAATGAAAAGCTTCTCATCTTTAATTCAAGACAGATGGCTAGGTCCATTATATGTTTATTAAATAATACATTTGGATTTCCTTGTGTAGGGTATTTGTCGGGTATTGTAGGCTCAAAAACATTACACTCCTGGACTGTGGAATGTTTGGAAGCCAGCAGGTATTGAACAACAAATCAATCCATGACTTGAATGCACACCATAATTACTAAGAGGACATTTGTATTCATCTAAATGTAGAACGAAACTCTTTCGACTACTCAAAAAATCAATGTCTACCTCAGTGTGTGTGGAACCTCTGGAATGGTTAACAGAAGAAATGAAAACATGCTTCAAACGTATTCAATGTCAAAATGTTTAGAAAAAGTACTGAGAAGTATGTGGAGGAAAAAGTGATGATAGTGGAAGAGGTGAGGGACAGGAGGGTGCTAGTCAAAGTCACCTCCATCATGAACAATACCTCCCACCCACTGCACAGGACTGTAGAGGAGCTGAGGAGCTCCTTCAGTGGAAGACTGAGACACCCTCAGTGTAAGAAGGACCGCTGTCAGACTGTACAACAAGTCACTTTAAGTCACTGCATTAAGACTGAAAAAAAAACCTGCACTACTATTGACACAGTCTCTTGATTGCCACTTTTTAAAATGCCACTTTTGTTGTACATAATATATCCTGCATTTAACATTTCTTTCTTTTTGCACAATCTTGAGTGTTTCTATCCCTGCCAGATGTGACATGTACATTTCTCCTGTGTGAGAGCAATAAAGTATATCTCATCTTAGTGACGAGTTCGCTGGTATCTTCTTCGGATAAATGTATTCTGTTGAATGTACTGGTTTGAAAATGTGAGAAAGGCTTCTACTGTGACAATGGTCAACTCCAGGTTAAATCAGTTCTGTTTAGGACTGCTATACAATTAAACTTGCATTGCGTTAAACTGACCTCATTAAAAACCTTCTTATGCTTTATAAATATATAGTCTCCATCTATGTATGCGGACGCAGGAAAATGCATTCGAAGATCAGGCATCGGTTCCAGGATATTGATTTATAGTGACGCCAGCCAATTGATGTTATGTCGCGTCTAGTGCCTCCGCCTCGCCTTTTAACTTCTCATTGTTTAAACATATTTATAACAGGAAAAATAAGAATAAAATCCATTTTCAAAGCATCAAACGTCCAATCAACTGTATTTGTATTTGATAAAACATTTTCCAAAGTACTGCTAAGATATATGGCTCACTCCACACTAAACTGTACCATTGGTCGATCTAACTTCAAGCAACAATAAAAATAAAAAATAAATTTAAATCTTATTTTTTTATGTATCTACAATGGATACAATGTGGCCAAATCTACAATGGAATGGTTCACAAATAGACGTATCCAGGTGTTAGAATGGCCAAGTCAAAGTCCAGACCTGAATCCAATCGAGAATCTGTGGAAAGAGCTGAAGACTGCTGTTCACAAACGCTCTCCATCCAACCTCACTGAGCTCGAGCTGTTTTGCAAGGAAGAATGGTCTCTTGATGTGCAAAACTGATAGAGACATACCCCAAGCGACTTGCAGCTGTAATTGCAGAAAAAGGTGGCGCTACAAAGTATTAGCGCAAGGGGGCCGAATAATATTGCACGCCCCACTTTTCAGTTTTTTTAAATTTATCCAATACATTTTGTTCCACTTCACGATAGTGTCCCACTTGTTGCTGATTCTTGACAAAAAAATTAATTTTTATATCTTTATGTTTGAAGCCTGAAATGTGGCAAAATGTTTAAAGGTTTAAGGGGGCCGAATACCTTCGCAAGGCACTGTATATATAGACATAGTATAATCTCAGAAAAATGGATACCTTTCAAAAAAAATTTACTGAACTTTGGGGACATGTGTTACGTTTAGGACATGTGTTGGAGGAATAATTAACAGGACAGAGAAGACTATGTAGTGGATAATGGTTGGAGATATAACTATCATCAATATGTAATTATAGGTTTTACATTATACAAAAAATCTTATGCAATAACTCTTGGAGCTCTGTTAATATTACAGGCATGAATGAATCTTTGTTCTCACCCCCGCTCCTCGGAGCTTACGTTACTCACATTTCCCGTTCAAATCTTCCTCTAAATGGGCGTAGCCTGGAGGACTAAAGGGGGCGTGAACGAGACTGGGCCGTATACATTGCTCTGGGCGGGGGGCTGCTGACGTCAAGTCTTGCTGCCGCGCCAGTGTTGGCGCCAGATTCAAAATTCAAATGTAGTAATACAGGTCGCAAGCAGATGGCGCCTCAGACGGTTTTAGGCAGAAAGTTTAACTTTCAACTAATTTGCACCAAAGTGACAAGATTATGACCAGGATATGTAGACAACACTATTGGATACTCATTTAAATCGTTTATCAGTAAAAAAAAAGTGGATTTGAGGGTGAGTTGTCCTTTAAGTAGTGCCCCCTTCACTGGACAAACAAGCAGGAGACAAAACATGAGTGGGTGTGTGAACATTTAGCAGTAGTGGCCGTGGACATTTCGGGACTTTTTTGTGTCATTGACCAAAATATAACACATTGGTACAGTTTAGTGTGGAGTGATCCATATTCAAATAATAAATAGCCATCTAAAACTAAATACATAAGCAGTGCCAACGTTGAGGGGTAGAAAAATCTACAGCAGAGAATGCCCTTTCCCCCTGGGTTTCATGTCAAGTCTAACATTTTAAGTCTTGTAAAATGTTAGGGTTAGGGGTTTTGGTTTACATTGTTTGTGCTAATGATCTCATTAGACTTCAAATCAAGTGTTTGTTTTGAAAATTGGCCAGATAGGATTGTAGGCATCTTCCAACTGCCCGCTTTCCCATGACCACACTATGGCAACCACCGACTTGTAATTTTGTACTCAACGATGTTATAAGAATTTCTACTACAATTAATGTCTCAGCAAACCATAACCCTCAAAAATGAAACGCCTTAATCTTAAATAGTTTTAATCTGATCACATATGAGATGACCAAAAGAGCTACTGGTGGTTTACTCGTGGCATGCTCCATATAGACTTATTGCCTTGAGCTGAATTGAAAATAATCTTGGCCACTGCATCTGTGGAGATGCTAGAAGAGCCATGAGAAGTCGAATGAAGCTTATCTCAAGCGTGACAAATGATGAGAATCAGCATCGGGCCTGCAGCAAGCACAGAATCTCTCCTGCTTGGTTGAAGATGTGAAATAGTTTGAGAGCAAAACAACAGGCCTGACCTTGAGGAACCTGTCACTAGTGTCTTACGGAGCTGTGTTGTCTGAGGCTGTGGTGGGAAGCATTAGCCCAGGCTCACGTTGCACAGGCCCCCTTTGGGAGAGACACTTCTGCCACGCGCTCTTGGTAGAGGAAGGCTATGAATAGCTAAAGCTGTCCCTGCTTTTACCGGAACAGTACTTGCTCTGTAATTAGTTACCTGCATTGAATGGGTCTGTTGTTCGTCTAGATCAGAGAGCAGCGAGGAAACTGCCATATGGAAATGCGATGGCTGATTACGATGGAGCATAGTTCCGTGTTGTGGAAAAGTTACTCAAGTAGTCATCTGGACTATGTTTTGTTGAAAATGAGACATTACTACAACCATATCAGTAAGATTTAAAGCTGTCCTATATATTTTTAAATCACTGAAATAAAAAATTGGCATGGCATTTCTGCCTGCGTTGTTACCTACATCCGAGTTCAAGTTGAGAGTTATAGACTGATCAATATGCAGAGAATCCCTTTAATCACACAAGCCTGCAGTCTAGAACAAAAGTGTTTTAAATAACAGATGCTTTGGATCTAAAAGCTCCAGAGGAAAAAAAAGCTTGTTCAAATGGGTCCTAAAATACACCAGACACACACAAGACTGATTCAACAAACACTATTTTAGTCCAGAGAGCTGTGAAGAGGGTGATATGGTGTGAGGTGCCGACTATGAGCTGGTGAACGATTCAAACTCAATGTTTACATGATAACTTTGACAGCTGATCTGACCGTTTTTTCCCAACACTTTAGCTACACTTTGAGTCGCTAAAGTAAATCAAGGGATCCTTGAAAATACTTTATTAGATTTGATTAGAGAAAAGTCAATTCTAAAGTCAACCCATAATTAAAATGGCAATAATAGCCTTTAAACCTTTCTAAAGAATTTAAATAGTTTTGAGAGTAGAATAGACAAGCTATAGTTTTGAATTAAGTAGAAGACTATAATATAGATATATAAACATTTCAAGGCCTAACTTTTACCTCAGCGATTAATCAAAACTACCAATTGTCACCCTTAACACCTTGTACCACCAGCTATATTCGAAAGTTTTGTAAGTACTTAGAATGCAAACATTAACTCACATCAGCATGCTTTCCTTAGACATAAGCTAAGTGTTTTTTATTCTTTATTTTTTATTATCTCTTTCTGACTGTTGCACTGAGCCAAAGCAATTGTGACTTCCTGTTACTTATGTGGCAATAAAAATGATTCTGATTCTGATTCTATATTAAAACAAATGTGCATCCCACTAAAACTCAAGAGTCAAAATAAGTCCATAAACTCTGCTCAAACAATAGCCAAAACAAGTCCTGTGTATTTCCTGAGCTCTTTATGCCGTTCACATAAACATACCAGGCAGCAGGAATGTGTGCCATTAGCTCTGGGCAGCTGATTAACATTAAAATAGTGCCTTATAGTTCAACAATTACGGCCGACATTTAAGGGGGTCAGTATCAATGTCCAAAAGTAGTAGTAAACATCCAGAGTTCAATGCAGTGGTTCAATGTGGACTCCAGGTCCAGGACTCTACAGTTTTTCACACTGGGTCCAATAACGATGTGTTTTTTTGTTTTTTTGAATTTCATAGTTTCTATTTCTATTTTTAATTTTATTGACGCCTGACCATATAAAGGTCTAACGGACGATAGAGAGTTGATATTATAGGCTTTGCCTTAGTTGGCTTAATTGGATGTGGATGAGTAGTGATTAGATCAAGTTGCTCTTCTCTATTATGGGAAAAGCTATAAACATAGTAGACAAGTGTTAAAACGAGTGAAAGTGTCCACAATCCAGACAGAGGGAATGGAGTATATCAGTGCACTGCCAGCTCTGCTCAGTAGATGGAGGGGTATCTGGAACACATACGGCTTCACACACGCCACATGAAGAGCTCTTCTTTAGAAGCAGCAGTAGAGCCAATAAAAGTCAATATTGCTGCTGTTTAAAGTAACCATACCATTAAATACAATGCGATAGATAACTTGCCAAAATGTGATTGTTCTTAGACCATGCATTGTGTGGATTAAGAGGAAAAACTAGACTACTAAATCTATGATAAATCACTCTGCAGTGACCTTAATACAGCTGTGTGAGGGGGTAGAAAAAGCAGGCTTTTAGCAACATGCAGGAGGGTTATAATGTAAAAAAGAAGGTGATCTAAAATGGAATGGCATAGCATTCTGAGAGTACATAATAGGTTAAAGTGCATTGCAAGCAGCATCACCAAGTCTCTAAATAGGGCTTCAGCCTGTATGCATCCTGGGAAGAGAGAGAATCAATGGCGCCACTTCCAGACAGCACTGGTGATGTCTCTGAGGAAGAAAGTGAGACCTCAGTCCCAAAGCACTGTACATAGAACAACCTTTATCTACTTTTTTCCACTGCGAACAACTTGACACACAAAAAGTAACATCAAGGTTCGGTTTCTGCCTTCACCAAACTGTCATTTGAGCCTGTTAGAATAGTTGCTATGCAACAATATAGCAACATTTGTAGATTTCTGTCTAGACTCATGAAGCTGAATCATTTTAAGAGAATTTTTACACACAAGCACAAAATCCAGTGAGGTGACTCGAGACATAACACTCCCAGCCTCTCTCACACACAAAGCACTTGGGCACACAATCTGGTTTTGCTTTTATTTGTTCCATTAGAAAAAGCTGTCTCCAGTTGAGGCAAGCAGCAATCAAAGTGAATCAAAGACAGTCTGAAGGCATCCATTTGAATGACTGCTGTTGGCAGGCAACTGTTGTCAAGGAAGCTGGTGGGCCATTCATTTACCTGGCTAAATTAAAGAATCAATTATCAGACTTTTCTGGTTTCTTCTACCTGAGATCTATGGAGTTGACATTGAAAAGAAATTTTCATAAAACATTTAACACACCATCAAATGGCAAGCTGTGCAGAGAGGAGAGCAGGTGCACGTGTTACCTTGGGTCGTGGAGGGCAGCCCGTGGCCAAGCGCTGCAGCTGCTCTGAAGTGTGACTACAGGAGAGCAGGTCTGAGCAGCAGGCGGAGCGGCCCAGTCTCTTCATCAGAGAGGAGATGATGCTGCAGCCACAGCCGCACATGGACTTGCTCATGGGACACTGGTCAGAGATGGGCTGAGATAACTAAGGAATGAAGGCTCTTTCTGAGACACTTGAAAGCCTTCACAAGTGCGAAATACTCCACATGATCCACAGGTAGTTGTCAGTGCTAACCCAGAGTAGAGATGCCGGCACTCTCTTCAGTCCACGCAGTCCAGGCACATTGATTAAATATTCCATTTCCTGGTGATCGCATCAGAGAACCAACTCGCTCCGCTATACTCACGCCTAGTTGCACACGCTTCCGCCCTTTTACAAACAACCTCCCTGTGATGCTGTGCCGTCTGCCACTACTCCCTCCGGTCTCTCAGCTCCCCCTTCGGTGCTTCTGCTCCTGTGCTGTGAGGATGCTCATCCTGTCAGACCCTCTCACCACCACGGAACGGGGGGGAACAGAAAAGTAAGCCCTGATCAAAGTCCAAGCCGCAGATGACATTCGAGCTGCCCGTTGTACTGTTAATTGAGGAAGCAGGGAATAGAATATTGTAAGGAAATCCAAGCCAGTCCACATGCAGCAGAGGGACCGTTGAGGAGGACGCAGGGGGAGGGAGGTATTTAGTATAGTAAGTGAGCAGACAGGCTTATGGCTGAAATAATGTACTGTATGTGCAGTTCATGCGGCTGATGAATGCTGATAATCTATTCTAAAATATGCATCTCAACTGTGTCCTTGACTGAAGCTTGAAAGAAGATTCTTTGAAAATATTTTGAAAATTACGTCCAAAATTAATTGTCAAAATCAATGATCGAAACAGGATTAATTGTCCGACTTTTTGTTAGTTCTCAACAAATCAAATGTGTAATTTCTCTTTGACTAATTTTCATCAACAACTAGAATGATGGAGCCTGGCCTTAGCCATCCATTAACTCTGCTCAATTATCACCTCACTTACATGTACCTAATGAAATGAGTACGATGGTATGGTAAGACCAGGCTAAGAATGATGTGAAGAACTGATCAAAGAGTGCTGCGCATCCACTCCAAGTTACAGACAATTGACCATAATTATCAAATTGCAACAACAAATAATTCATCTGAAGTCAAATTAAGATAACTACGACTTCTTAAAGTAGTAGTAACAAAAAACGATTATGTATTCTTGTATATTATTTTTTGGTGTGCCACATCGACCTCATCTCCAGGGAGTAGACGGCACAATTACATCGCCCAAAGCAGTGATGCTTAACCAGAGTCTGATGGCACACGCAGAAGCCATGAAATCACTCGGCTCCAGTACTCATAATTACCAAAGATGATGAAGCAGACCGGCCTTGAGATAGTGTTACAAGAAGAGGAGGAGATAATGGCAACACAAAAAGATGAAAAAAGCACAGCTCACAAAAAGGACTGCAGCATCTTACTATTAATAGCCTGCATAATAAATAACCATTGTTTGCTGACTATAAAAGTGGGATTTGTTAGCACCGTTGAGTGTTACTCCCAGAGCAGTCATATTGACGGCTTTTCATTTTGGAAGATTCATTGCTCTGCATGTACATACCAAATGCACATATCCAAACCATTTGACTTTTCCTGTCGTTTATGGATTCTGTTTACGTGTAATCAAGTGATGACATTTAATTCAAAATTTGAATGTAAGCTAATTGTGACCATTTTTGGTTTTCAGGTTACCAATATTTGATAGATACTTTATTGATCCCCATAGGACAATTTCCAGTAACAGCAGAACAATCGATCATTCTGAAAATTTCTAACAATAGTATTAAAATTTAGGTCACAGCAGCAGCGATGAGTAGCCGCTTGGTTCGGACCATTTTCTCTGCTCTAGTCCAAAGTGAGATGCTGAATGCTTTGTTAGCATTTTTCAAAAAGTTAGCCCTCCTCCAGTAGATTTTCGCCTGATCCGCTTGTTTTGGACCATGAATCCTCTCTGCTCTGGTCTGGACAAGTGCAAAACCATGAACACTGTACTGCAGCTAGCCTGGTCGTACCACACCATAGTACATATTACATTACGTACTAAGGTCTAGAGATGCTCCATTGAGCTCCGTTTACAGGTGGGAGGGGTTAACTCCTTTTGCAGATTGAAACGATTGGATCTGAGTTTACTGTGACGTATGTAGTGCGCCCGAGCCTGTCGTTAGCATAAGCCTAGCCATCTCCTTTGCTGCTAACGGAGCCCGTGGGGAGTAGCGCCACAATTTTTCCAGCGATTACATTTGCTAAACATTCCTCTTGCTCCGGCTGCAATTTCTTGATAGAACCAGACCGGATTACTTTACTATCGCATTTTTTGCCATTGCTAAACCACAACCTTCCCGTTCGACGCAAACTCTTGACATCACCCACAACTAACAACAACACCCGCCTTCCGCGCTCTCTGAATGGTCGGTCGAAATTCAACCGATTATAATCGCTAACATGGGGACCAGACCCAGACGTTACATGCAGTGAAATGATGATTGAACGGAGTGTATGGATGGCTAAGGCCAGGCTATACTGCAGCAACATCTAAGGAAGAAAAAAAATCAAGAAAAATAACTTGTAAATTGTAAAGAACAAAACAAAAAACTATTTAGAGCTACTGAGGACTTGCAGCGCATTAAAAAGTAAACCTGATGGCAGGTATTCGTCCTTTCCACCAAGGTGCTGATTCAAAGCGATTTCCTTGCTGGGGCCGCTGGTGGTTTCTTAGTGAAGCAGAACTGGTTCCCACTGTTGGCCCCCGTCTGAACTGGCCAGATACTGGGCCACTAAGGCACCAGGAATCAGTATTATTTGTGTGAAAAACTGAGAACCATACCAGAACCGGCACCAGCATGATGGGACGTTAGAAGAAGAATTTTGGAAGTATTCAAAGAGATGAATAATCATTAAAAACTATAGTTAATTCAAAGTTCTTTTTAATATAAATTTATGAAAAAGTTATGACTAAAGCTGTTGGCATATATATATTTATTAATACCACAGTAATATTAGCCAAAGTTGGAGTAATGCCTACAGTCTGATAAAACAATCTTGCGATACTGATAAAGGAACAAGTTTTCCCTTTGGCTTACATTCTTATAATTCCATATTATGGAATTCTTTTGGGTTCTCTCATACCACCTAAGATAGCAATATTTTGAGTTTGAGGTGATGCACTGTGTTACCATCATCATTTGGGAAAAAAACTACCAAAGAGAAAGAAAAATGTCATTGCACTGCGAGCCCTCTTCTCTGCTCACTGGCCCATCTCTTTACGCTCGATAGGAACACTACTAAAGGTGACACCTCGCTGTGATTCATGACCATACCAATTTCCAGGGCGCTATCACCCTCACAACTAACACAGCACCTGGAGAGAAATGAAAGAAATAGCACACCAAAAAAAATCTAATCTGGAATCATCAGAGAAGCAGAAGTGGAACGGGATTGGTGTATTTAAAGAGCATCTGCCCTTTCCGCAGCATCGATGACGGAAGCACAAGTGGAAGAGTACAGGGCTGGAATAGGCTTTTGTCCTTTTCTGGCCAGAGAGTATGAGATGGAGCCGGGTGAAACGACGGATGCCCTGCTGTTCATTATTTATGAATATTGCTTTTCACCGTGTCAGCTCAATGCCCTCGTATTGATCTACAGAGCTGCACAAGAGCACAGGGCGGGTGAGAAAGCAGGAGTAGCAAAAGAAAAAGCTTGCGCCTTTTCAACAAAGGATTAGTATTCTGTCTTATGCAGTTGGGCGGTAATAGTTCTTTGTTCTGGTGTCTATGTTTGGAGTTATAATTGATTAAGCAAGCAAATATTGAAATCAATCAAAGTAGTAACTACTGTACAGGTGTTTGAAACTTCAGATAACAGTATGAAGGTTATTAAAGGTGCAAACTATTTTAATGCACAGGTGAGTGTAAAGACTTCCCTTTGCAGAATTCCACAATTCAATGGCAAATTATATTTAAAAAAATATATTAAAAAGAAAACAAAGGAAGTTCTTATCTTGACAACTTTAGTTGCATTGTTGTTTTTTACGCTATTAATAAACATCCTTTTATACAATAATTGCACAGATTGATTAATGTAAGTACTTGATTCCTCATCTTCAAATACATGTGTATACGGTAATGATCACAATCCTAATAATAAATTGTCATACTTCATACCCATCAACATCTCTCTGTCTCTAAGCCTCTGACAAACGGAACATTGCACTCATCATGAGCTTGGCAAAAAAAATAAAAAACACCATCACAGAGCTGGTGCTGGTTTTCTCAGAGAAGAGTGCACTCTAGTGGGAAAAACCAGGAATGCATTATGCAATCAACTTAAGTTTCTAAATCAACAGTTGGGAAGTCCTAATTTTCTATAAAGCTTAGATTATTTAACATATATTTACAGTCAAAAGAGGGAAATACCACATAAACATATTATCATTAAAGTTGTAAAAATCAGTAAATTTGTAATATTTACAATCAAATAATGATAGATTTGGAGCCCCACTTGGGGAATCACTACCCTAGCAAATAAACAAAAACAAGAATACACAAAGGTATAAAGAACAGGAAAATATTGTAAGTAAGTAAGTAATCTTTATTTATATACCGCCTTTCACAGACCAGAGTCACAAAGCGGTTTACAATTGTTATTTTGGGCACTTGTCCTCTCACTCCACACAGAGATGGGAGCGGGGTCGCCGTGCAGGAGACCTATTGTGCATGTTTTTAGTGGTAGGGGAAACCGGAGCACCCGGAGGAAACCGGAGCAGACACGGGGAGAACATGCAAACTCCACTCAGAAAGGCCCTGGTCCGACCGGGATTCAAACCCAGGACCTTCTTGTGTATTTTTAGTCCTGTTTATGGAAAAATGGCTGTACTAATCTGGAACTCATTATCACCATACAAGCGCTGGTCCAAAATGAAGAAGAGAGCCAGCTCAAGCCCCATGTATATTTCAGCATTATATTATAGTAACTCCTGTATTGCATTGTGCCTGTGCAGCACTTTTCATTGTGCCCTATGAGATTTATACTAGCATTGTTTATTCTTCTCTCTGTAGCTGTCTGAATTATTTACAAAGGATGAGTGGCTGAGAGGAGTGGTGATGATTAGGGAGTGATATAGAAGACCACAAAATCTCGGTCCTTTCCTTCACAATGTGCTTAGCAGACACATTTGCATTTATTCAGACTAAATTATTGCATAGTGTGGCATCAATTCAGCAATAATGCAATACAATGTGTGACTGTGCCCAAGATGACTGATAGCTGTGGCATGTACTGTATAATATAATTAAAGTATTTAAAAAAGGACAGAGGCAAGATGGTGTACCCGGAGCTAGCATTACATATCTTTCCCCCACAAAATTATGTTTGTTTGTCATAGCACAAGATAAGATGAAAACAAAATGGTTACGCAGAACTATAGATTTTTGGGGTTTTTATTCAGAATTTTTGCATTTTATATTGTATCTCGTCAAACCACAGCTTTTCTTGAAAACAGTAGATTATGTGTCAATCTATGACAGCACCATCACATATCACCAAACATGTTTATTATTGTAAAATGGGGAACACAGCTTTTTTTTAAATATGAACAAGAAATCAAATGACAAGACTTGCATCAACAGAAAACGGGTGAATTATTCACACCTCTGAAAGGCAGATAATGTCAGATCTCTGAAACAGGGCAGGGCCTGGACTTAGACCACTGGGAACACCAGGTGCCACAGTGGGGCGACTGCGGCTGTAAAGTGCTATTGTTGTGGACTCTTGTAAACTATTGTTGCAGATGCCACTTATTGGTATCCCTGCGTCTGTCAATCTGCCCCAGGGCAGCTGTGGAAGTTTATCACCACTGAGAACAGAGTGAATGAATAACATTATGTAATAATAATAATAATAATAATGCATTGGTTTTATGTAGCGCTTTGTTGGACACTCAAAGACGCTTTACATGTCATTATTCTTTCACTCCATACACAGTGGTGATAAACTACTACTGTAGCCACAGTCTAAGACACTTTGGGGAAAGTGTCTTTAGCCCTACTCGCACGAGATTAGTATTACCTGTGGACCCCTGGTAATTTGTGAAAATCACGGAGGACGTCTGAGATCTTACAGTGCATTCATGTAAATAACTATATTTTCACTGACATCTCACATAACGACCCGCACGTTCGCGAGTTACTCCGCTTCACGCAGCCCATAAAGTCTGGCGTCTGACCACAGCAGCCACAGAGACCATAAGGAGAAACACATACATGTGGATTTTACTGCTCTACAGTTCTCTGGCCCGTACTGTCTGCAATGTTTAACAATACTGTTTGTTAGTACTACCCATGAATGCATCAGATACTAACGTGCGAGCCGACAAGCAGCATGTAATTTAGCAGCATGTTCCTAGAATAAATAATAGAGTGAGACCAAAGCGAGGTTCTAAATGCTGCAGATAATAGGAATCATCTCATTCTGATAACCCTGTACGCCTGATATCCTCTGAACTGCAGTGATTCGATCACAGACAGGAGTGGACAGAGTGATTATTGACGTTACTCATAGCGTTTGGCTTATCCCGGAAGACGTTTACTTAGCTCCATAGGTCGCCATATGGGGCAGCCTTCTTTCATTGAAACCGGTTAACCGCGTATTTTAAAATATTCCACGTTCTTTGAAATAACAGCCATTTCGAGCCGCGTACTTCTCAAAAGTGCAGCTCTGCGTTCTACTGGATCAGAGCAGAGACAGCGCCGCCAAAACCCGCAACAGCTTCGGCACCTTTGCGCACAGAGAACTGCTTTTATAATCTTCCAATTCTTCTGTGCTGCGGGTTAAAACCAAAACTTAACAGCAAACAACGGCTCGTCCACATGGTCAGAGCAGCGAGTGACGCGTCGCGTCTCGCAGGTCTCTGCTTAAGTTTCAATACAAGTGAGAGCTGATCTAATGCCTAAGACCATAAACACAAACATGTTCCATGTGGTTGGCCTGGAGCCGCGTATTTGCGCGAATCCTTTGGGCTCCGTGACACAGAGGAGCGCGACAGACCGGTATGTGTGTGTGTACAATACATGTATGCGTGTGTGTAAATGTAAGCTCCGATGTAGTTTTGACCCGCGCCAGTGTGCAACTTTGACGGTAACAGAGGGGAGAGATGATGCTTGGGAATGTTACGTATGGAGAGGGGGAAAGTGTGTGTATGTGTGTGTGTGCGCGCACGTGCAAGTGTGCGTGCATATGTGACGCGTGCGGCATGAGAGTCGGCCCAGAGTACATTGGCGCACACAGCTAGAGATGGACCCGCTCGTCACACCGTGCAAATAGGGCTTAAAATAGCGTTATTAAGAGACCTCCCCTCTCCTTTTTCTTAACCGACAGCTTTGACCGGTTAACGCTGTGACGATCAACCACCGGTTAAACGGTCACCGATTTACATCCCTATTATCAATGCTTCAATTATGCACATAATCCAAACAACAATTGTGATTATTAACAATGGCACATTCTAAATGGACTTTTTCACACTAAAGGGTACAAAAGTGTGAAAAAATGCCAAAAATGTGATTTTAATAATCAAAAGATATATTATGTATTTCAATTAGCCAAAAACCTCCTCTGCCCATTAGTAGCAAGTCCCGTTGATCCAAGATGGCGCCCTATTCAAATGAATGGCTTGTGCTCAGTAGCGCATGGGACTTCACGTAGACCGAAAGATTAGCGAAACTCGCCTATATTTGGGCATCGTCTGGTCCTCCCCGTTCTGCGCAGTTGACGAGCTCCCATGATGCATTGCGCCAAATACGCATGTGTGGCTCTCATGCAGGTGCACAGAGGGGCTCGGCCGCGCTGACCAGAGCAGCGGTAGAGCGGAGCCAGAGCGGGAAGAAAGCAAGCTGAGTTTGTGGCAGTAAAGTGTGGATTTAAAGAAAATCGAAGGATTTAAGAAGAAAAAAGTTCAGGATGACAAGGGACACTAAAAACCCCACAAAATAATAATAATAAGCCGTTATTATTGTTTTCATCTCGATGCCCCGGCCTCCACCGTTTTACCAATCAGAAAGTCCGTGATCCGAGTTGCCAGAACGCATCAAGCTAATCTCACAGGTAAAGTAATGATAATAATAATGCATCTGTTTTATATATAGCTTTTTGGACACTCTTTGGAAACTCTTCATTCAGATATTATGTTCCCAGCTGGATTTGTCAGCATATCTGGCAACCTGAGTCAGGGAAAGTGCAGTACCACTTTTGGCCAGATATTTTACATACTGCTCCTTTAAATTGATTCCTTTTTAAATGTAGTGATTTACTTATGTTGTGTTAGCCATGTTAATCTTGTGGGAGTTCCTCTACTGCTTTGTCACTGACCTTTTATTTTATATGTAACTGGCGTCACAGTAGAATTATCAAATCAGAGGCTGGTCTCCATTTATATAGTTTTGCTTTTGATTTTGTCCACATTATCTCTAGGATATGTCTGTGTTTGAAATCTTTTTTTATAATCTATGATAGTAATTTCAGTATTTGAGTTATAACCAGATACTATAATTGACACTTTACTGTGAACACACCCCAATTCTTTCGCCTCCTTTCAGTGGCATGCAAACATGGTGTTAATCTCAGAAGTCTTCAAAAATGTATTTGTTACCGTCATCTTGTAGTCTTTAGTTTCCAGTTATATATTTTTGGGACATGTAAACACTGATTCAGAGTTAATTTTCTGTAATTAATAATAAAAATACACACTTTCAATCCACAAAAACTACACACAGACGCTAATTGCTTTGGTCTGGTTGGGGAAAGAAGCAATAAAACACCGCCTCACCGCATAAAACCTGCACAAGCAATTACTACTGTTACAAGACCCCAGAGATGAACACTCCATAAAGTCAGAGAGGGTTTCCTATAGAATAATAACCACTGGTCAATGGTGGAATGCACTCATTTGATAACATATATGCCTGTTCATTGGAAACAGGTTGCTAGGGAACAACTGGGTTCAAGTTAATAACCCATTAGCTTGTGACAACGCAATCTGTGTAAAAAAAAGATTTGCGATGCTGGGAGTGTGACACGTACTGTGTGTTGACAGAGATGCTCTTTGGATGTGTTCCATTCCCAGAGTTTTAGTCCCTTTAAACAATATTTATCACCGTCTTCAGTATGCATAATAGTAAAGGGTTGCTATTTGTATGTATCTTGTGTATTCAAGATAAGACTCCAGTAGTTTAAAGAAGTAAACACAATTATGGCATGCATGATTATTGACACATGCATTTTTAAAAAGGAAACTTGTTTTAGATTATTCTGTTTCTACTGATGTGTTCTAATTCTACTGATTTATTGGTAAATTGGTTTTGCCCCAAAAATCCTCCTGTTTATCACATATTCAAAAGTTGTTACCATCATTAGTTAAAGATGGTAACAAACAATGCTAACAGCTAACATTGTTTCTTTTGTAAAACAAATGAAAATATTTACATTTGGTTTATCTGAAGTTGCCTGAATGATGATTATTGGCTCAATACATAACATTGTAGAGGTCCTGTAGAGAACACATACAAACAACTGCATTAAACAAATTTAAAAGTAGCGGTAGTAGAAGTAGAAGTTATTTTTACATTCAAATGTCTTAAAAGTAGAATGTAGTACGGATGCGTTCTGATTGTCAGGCGTCCCAGCGGGCCCCGTACCCCATATTCTTTACTCACAGTTCTCCTTGCGCGTGTCCCGCTTCAGACCGCAACTGTCGTCTTCCTCACTCCTCACTTCTCCCCCGGCCGATGTGCCTGTGGACAAACAGACGGACCTGTCAGTACAACACCAGCAGCAGTTGGCAGACGGTTAGACAAATGCAGGCCCAATCGGGAATGCAGAAGAAGATGGAACGGCTCAAACACTGGGGAAAGAATGCCGGGATATCATATTTAACCTCCCAAAAATAGTGGAGAGGGGGAACATCCTAAAAACTACAATGGTTCTACACTTGCATCAGCCTGACGCAGTGAGTCACCCCGTCACAGGAGTTTATGTGTGTTCTGGGAAGAGAGAACAAGCAGCATTATATATGAAGAGTTCACCAGTCAGGTAGAAATAAGGATGACTTAAGAGAAACTACAAAATTAGTAGTAGATTAGTTAGTAGTAGTTAGAGTAGTAGTTCATAATGTGAAATATATACCGTAAATTCCGGACTATGAGCCGCAGCTTCTTTCCTGTACTTTGAACTTATACTAAGGTGGAGCTTACTTTCCTTTTTTTTCCTGTGGTACCAAAAACATTTTCCCAAGTAACAATAGACCAACTGAATTCATGAATAGTTCAGAGATCCAATTAAAAATTATGATATGTCAGTCATTTGTACTCACTCATGGTGCCCCAACACAAAATGTAGGTTCACCCACATTTTACATTATGTCACTTTTCACTTTTATCGCTTCCTCTCCTTTCAAATGTTAATTATTTTGAACAATTCTGTGTAGAGCTCGTCTTTATTTGAAAGATAATAAAATTGAATGTACAGTGGAATTCATACAATATACAAAAAATGTAAAGAGCTTAAAAAGAGCATATATTAACACATTTAAAACTAGAAGTTTTATTAATATAAATACAAACAAAAGCAGTACGAGCTTAAAATGCTTCAATGAACTGAAACGTAAGAAAATGTCAGAAAAGTAATATAAAATAAAAGCCCCTTTACCATTTTCTCTTACAATGGTTAATGAGTCTACAAGAGGAGATGGCATGTCTCAAGAGTTCCTGTGATCTTCCTAATGCGCTCCATATGTCAACTGTTGAAACTCGCAACGCTGCACAGGCTCTTCAGCAGCGATTAGCCTGTTCCTGCACCTCAGAGGACAATTTTACACTGCCACAGCAAAATCACACATAAAGGTGTTTTAGCATGGGTGAAGAAAAGATAGAAAATGATCTCCCTGCTTTTTCTCACCAATGCTGAGATGCTGCTTGCTGGTGCGGAGAGAAAAGACTTGAGGTGACGCAAACATGACTGGACTGGAGTTGTGGGAAAAGAGCAGATGCCCAATCTGCCCGATCCAGCTGTGTGACATGTGATCACCGTGGGACACAGCGAACTGTCCATGGCACATTAGTATCAGTCCAAGTATTTACAGTGAGGGACAAGAATGCTGTTTAGGAATGATGTATAGAACCAAAACATTCAGTGCCTTGTGAAAGTATTCGGCCCCCTTGAACCTTTCAACATTTTTCCACATTTCAGTCTTCAAACATAAAGATATAAAAACATTATTTTTTGTCATGAATCAACAACAAATGGGACACAATCGTGAAGTGGAACGAAATTTATTGGATAATTTAAACTTAAAAAAAAAAATAAAAAACTGAAAAGTGGGGCTTACAATAATATTCGGCCCCTTTACTTTCAGTGCAGCAAACTCACTCCAGAAGTTCAGTGAGGATCTTTGAATGATCCAATGTTGTCCTAAATGACTGATGATGATAAATAGAATGCACCGGTGTGTAATCAAGTCTCCGTATAAATGCACCTGCTCTTTGATAGTCTCAGGGTTCTGTTTAAAGTGCAGAGAGAACCATGAAGACAAAGGAACACACCCGGCAGGTCCGAGATACTGTTGTGGAGAAGTTTAAAGCCGGATTTGGATACAAAAAGATTTCCCAACCTTTAAACATCTCAAGGAGCACTGTGCAAGCAATTATATTGAAATGGAAGGAGTATCAGACCACTGCAAATCTACCAAGACCCGGCCGTCCCTCCAAACTTTCATCTCAAACAAGGAGAAGACTGATCAGAGATGCAGCCAAGAGGCCCATGATCACTCTGGATGAACTGCAGATAACTCCAGCTGAGGTGGGAGAGTCTGTCCATAGAACAACAATCAGTCGTGCACTGCACAAATCTGGCCTTTATGGAAGAGTGGCCATTTCTCAAAGATATCCATAAAAAGTCTGGTTTAAAGTTTGCCACAAGCCACCTGGGAGACACACCATACATGTGGAAGAAGGTGCTCTGGTCAGATGAAACCAAAATCAAACTTTTTGGCCACAATGCAAAACGATATGTTTGGCGTAAAAGCAACACAGCTCACACCATCCCCACCTCAGCTGTAGTTATCTGCAGTTCATCCAAAGTGATCATGGGCCTCTTGGCTGCATCTCTGCTCAGTCTTCTCCTTGTTTGAGATGAAAGTTTATCATCAGTCATTTAGAACAACATTGGATCATTCAAAGATCCTCACTGAACTTCTGGAGTGAGTTTGCTGCACTGAAAGTAAAGGGGACGAATAATATTGCAAGCCCCACCTTTCAGTTTTTTATTTGTTAAAAAAGTTTAAATTATCCAATAAATTTCATTCCACTTCACGATTGTGTCCCACTTGTTGTTGATTCATGACAAAAAAATAAAATTTTATATCTTTATGTTTGAAGACTGAAATGTGGCGAAATGTTGAAAGGGTCAAGGGGGCCGAATACTTTTGCAAGGCACTGTACCAACCTGAATCAGAGTCAACCTATTCTTGAAATACATTCACAGTAACACAGAGTATAGGGACTATTCAAACAAACTGTTAAAGTGTATTGTCCAATCCTTGCATCTTCTACATGTTGAACTTATTTCTTGTTGTTCACTTCAGTGAAATTAAGACATAACTTGTTTACAATTTAATGTGCTGGAAACAACAGCAAGTCCTAAGTAGTTCTGAGACGGTTGTTGTTTTGTGCTTCACAATTCTCATGTTTCTTGCTTTTTTACTTGAGATGTGCTGCAGAACAGTGTTCATGGTTTTGCACTGGTCCAGACCAGAGCATAGAGGATTCATGATCCGAAACAAGCGGATCAGGCGAAAATCCACTGGAGGAAGGCAAACTTTTAGAAAAATGCCAATGAAGATTTCAGCATTTTACTTTGGACCAGAGCAGAGAAAATGGTCCGAACCAAGCGGCTACTCATCTCTGCTGCTGTGACCTGAAGGGCTGTTGCATTTTATTATAACTGTTGTTTTATTTATTTATAATATATATATATATATATATATATATATATATATATTTTAATATATATATTAATATATATTAATATATATCAGGGGTGGCCAACCCGCGGCTCGTGAGCCGCATGCGGCTCTTTGGCTGGTTCCGTGCGGCTCTCGGGCTTTCACACGACAAGCGTCAAAAACGCCTCGGTGGTGGCGCTGCCATTCATTCTCTATGTAGTTCTGACCCATAGTAAAGGCCGACTTCACTCCACTAGCCAGGCCACCAAAACAATCTGACGTCGGCGAACGTCAATTCTGATTGGTCAGATGCGCTGTCAATCACTCTGCAGCTGCTGCCTCAGCTGTTGCAAATATCATAACAAACAACACGTTGCCTCGATCCATGACGTCCGTACGGATGAGGGCAACACCTTCCTCAGTTTGAGGAGAGGACACCAGCGTGAGCTCGATGGTTCCACCAGAAACCAGAAGGTGTTTGTGGAGCTAGCACTAAGGACCAGAATGCAGAAGCATTGGAGCAGAATGATTCCCACAAACATGACAATGCAGAGAAAAGTTAAAAAGCTTAAAAGTGACAACCGTGAAATGAAAGATCGCAGCAGCAGAAGTAGAGGCAGACCCGAAAAGTCTGGAGGTGGTTTGACCAAATGGATTACATTTACGGACATCGGCTAACACCGGCTAACATGCTAAAACCAGCTAACACCAGCTAGCGTTACACCAGGAGATAAGCCAACTCTGCCTGGTGAGTGTCTGTCTTCAATCAAATGCAAAAGTATCTGGTCTTATACTGAACATGTGCTAAAGTGGTGTTGGTGTTATGTGTCACATCTATATCTTTTATTAAACGCAGTCAGAGTGAATCATGGTTCGATAAAGACAGTTGTGTTTCTGCTGAACACTGGGTTGAAACTTCATTTTTTTTCTTGGTTAGAGATTGAAAGCATTCATTTCGGAATCATAATTGATGTTCGCTGACGTGAAATTGTTCTGGTATCACCTCGCCCGGTTAGAACCAGGGCCAAACCATTAATAAAAAGTACCGGGGAGCGGTTGAAGCGAGCGGTAGAAGGAGACCCGCAAACCAGGGAGAGTCGAGCCCAGCCCTTTAGTACTGTACGAGTCAATTTCTGTCATTATCATGTTGATGACATTCACAATAAATCTGTCTGAGCAGAGCACACCTCTCTCTGCTCAGACAGATTGCATGTGTGTGCCTGTGTGTGCCTGTGTGTGCGCGTACGTGTGTAAGGGTTGGGGTGATGTTTATGTAGTGCACATTTGTATGATGTGGCTCTTTGCTGTGACACAGTAAAAAATTAATATATATATATATAAATAATATATATAAATATATAGTGCTGTCCAAAATATCGCGTTATTAACGCAAATCAATATTAACGGCGTCATTTTTTTTATCGCGCAATTAATTTTTTTTTTTTTTTTTACTTTTTATTTTAGACAAATACATATACAGAAAAAAAATAGAAACGAAGAAAAGGACTAGTTCAGATACATTGTAGACAGAGATTACAAACAATATGTAGTTGGAGATACAGGGGGCCAAAGAAGAAACCCAGAAGGGCACATAGGAGAAGTGTTGTGCGTGAACGAGTTCAAAAGAACGCGTTCATTGAACACGCTCATTTTTTTGTGAACATTGAACTGAACGCAACACATTTTTAAAAAAAGAACTTGAACGTGAATTAGTTCATTTTATGTGTCATGAACGGCAGACATCACTATGAACGTTGGAATCTGTTTTCTCTTTTAAAACGCAACGAGAGAAAGTTCCTCCCTCCTGTATTCTCGCACTTTTTCCGCCGAAATCTAAAAATTCCTACGGTTTCCACCGTTTGTGAACGCACCCCGACTCCGTGTTGCGGTGCGGCGCTGTGAGCTGGTGCTTTTCACATGTGCCCGAGTCGTGATGAAAACACAGGGTGAGTTAGCGACAAAGTTTACACCGTTTACATTTGACATAAAGTATAGACACACGCACTGCAGCGCATTACTGTCTGTAGTTTATGAGCAGAGATGGGACAACTCCGTTTTGCTCCCATTGAAAACCATGTAAATCTGGTCTGTTTTGTAGTCAAAAGGCTCTCCTCCTGTGGGTGTACAGTATATATATATATATATATTAGGGCTGGGCGATATAAACGGTATAAGCGGTATGCAATATAAATTTGGCCCACGGTAGAGATTTTTGTTATACCGGCATATTGCGATAGGTCATTATGTCATCAAAAAGCAGCCAGCAGAAAGCACCAAAACAAACCGGCATTCAGCAGCATTAGCCTAGCAGCATTAGCCTAGCATTAGCCTAGCACTATTGGACACCACTGGAAACAGCGAACAGCAGCACGGCATTCACACCGTGTTTCTGTCTCTCTATGCCTCAGCAGAGGTAAATACACACACAGTAATCACAGTTTAAGCGTCTACCTTTTGGCCAATCAGTGTCAAAGCGGCGTAGGCTCGAAGCGCCAGCGTGAGCCAAAATAGATCCATGCGTGTGCCGTGTCCGCAGCATCATCACAGTTTGGTAAAGTTAGCGGACCTCCGCGGTCAATAGCGGTCAATAGCGGACCTCCGCGGCCAATAGCTCACGAAAGCTACTTTGTTAAACAAAATTAATTGTGCCAAAATAACCATTTACATCAATTGTTCAAATCCAATGTGCTGTTTTAATGAACATAAATCCATTGAATCATCCAGTTCACTGCAAGCGCAGAGAAAAGCGCTTAGGGAGCGTCAACAAATGGCAAGACCAGCTTTGTAAACAAACAATAGCTTTTACTAAAGCCATGTACCTGCACAAAACTCTGACACTACAAAAAATGACCATGTCTAACTGCTACAGGCTTTGATTTCAACATTTGTGAGTGCTTTTATTTTGTAAATGAATACATATGTTTTTCTTTTCTTTTAAATTGCTTTTACAGTAAATGGTCTTTACTGTAACTCACATAAATAATGTATGTTACAGCATTTGTCTCACAACTCAAAAAATATATATACTAGATTTTATTATATAAATAAGTAACAATCTTGACTATTTTATGCAAGAACCTGCTAGACCTATATTGAAATTCACACACCAAATTATACCGCAATATATACCGTCTACCGTCTGTGACCCAAATTATACCGCAATATGAATTTTAGGCCATATCGCCCACCCCTAATATATATATATATATATATATAGCTCGTAGTGTGAAAAAAATATGTATTTATCTCACGAAAAAAGTAAAATGAACTGAACTTTGAACTAGTTCATAATTAAAAATTTGAACATTGAACGTGTTCTGTTCACTTTGAGCATGTATGAACTGAACTTGAACTAGTTCAGAAAAGCTGTGAACTGGCACAACACTGCATAGGAGGGGGGGGGGGGGGGGGGGGACATGAAGTGGGAGATGGGGGGGAGGGGTTAATAAAAAAGGCAATACAAGCAAACAGTATACAGTCATAGATATACCGAAAGTAAACAGAAACAGCATAGAGTATTTACATAAACAAATTTACAAAATATTTACAGATTGATTATCATCATCATAATGACACCATGATGTTTCTATACAGTCTATGGTCTATACCCACACATACACACACACCCACACAAATGTTTGACTAATATATATATATAAATAAATAAAACAAATAAATTGATTTATTATTATTAAAATAGCTAACAATTATAACAACAGTTATAGGACCATAGTTTGGCAATGGCGAATATTAAGTTTCTATCAAGAAATTAAAGCTGAAGTAAGAGGAATGTTTAGCAAATGTAATTGCTGGACAATATTGTGGCGCTACTCCCCACTGGCTCCGTTAGCGGCAAAGGAGATCCATCCATCCATCCATCCATTTTCTACCCTTTAATCCATTTCTGGGTCAGGGGGGTGGCAATCAGAGATGCCACCCAAGTCTCATAGCACCAGCCCCTCACTGATCCTCTGCAGGTGGTGAGTCCACAGGAGGACGGCTGCTCTCTGACTGAGCATAGCCTTGATCTTTCAGTGGGGGCTTTGGGCAAAGTGGGGTTAAGTGTCTTGCCCAAGGACACAACGACAGCAGTCATCAGTGGGAGTCGGAGAAGGTGCAGAGGTGGGAATTGAACCCACGACCTTCTGACCTAAAGGCCAATGCTCTACCAACTGAGCTACTGTCGCCCCTAGCGGCAAAGGAGATGGCTAGGCTAAATGTTAGCGACTCACATTACATTACATACGTCACGGTAAACTCTGATCCAATAGTTTTAATCTGCAAGAGGAGTTTACCACTCCCACTAGTTAACGGAACTCATTGGAGCAAATCCAGTGTGGACCAGGCAAGGACCAAATTAAATGTTAAATGTTTACAGAAGTACATTTTAAAAAATATATATGAGAACATTTTCAAGGAACCAGGTTACTTTATGGAAGTGTCCTGGATTCAGGAGCTCATGTAACTTTGGCGCATAAAAGATTAACTAGGCAAAAGACACAAACTAATATGGTCAAATCTGCTGGAAATAGCCCCCAGTGACTCATGTCATGACATACAAGTTGTTGTTTGAAACGTATAAATGAACTGACAGTTGAGATACTTGAAACGCACATTTTGATACAGTCTAACCCAATGTCACGTTCTTACTTACAAAATCATTTAATCAAAGCTTTTACATATACTTCAATTAAAAATTTGTAAATACAAGCGAGGCTACAGAGATGTCTCTAATACAGTATTTATTTAAAATACAAACTGAAGTGGTTGAACATGAAAAGGCATTTTAAAAGGAGTGGTAAGGTCTTGTTACACATGCTGCATGCAGGTGACCTTTGCTGCTTCTGACATGTTCTCACACTGAGCTTGAGTGTCCTTCAGATGAATAATACAACAAGTCATGTCTGGTCACAAGGTATTTGCACCTAGTCCAGTCATTAAATATTCAAAAACATGTGAACTGACTTATGCACATGAGGCAATAAACAAGAGGTGAAAATATTAGCATAATACTGTGTTGGTACGTCCTTTCTTCCTCAGTGCCGCAGTGATATGCCGCAGATGAAGACAAAGACTTTAGTGGTATGCAGGTACAGCAGAGGGCCATAGAATATCAGTATCCACTATCCAGTACATTTAATTCTGCAAGTGCACCGTTTGTACACCCATCATGTATAGACTGATTATCAGCCTACTTATGTTTGCCAGCAGTAAACCATCATTTCAGTAAGGGCAGGCTCCTTTTGTGGCACCGGCACCTGCCACAGCTGATTAGTGGCATGTACACAACAAATGGCGTTTAAAACGGCATGTGGACAGCAAGTGGCGTTTAAAACGGCATGTGGACAACAAGTGGCGTTTAAAACAAATGTCGTTTAAAATGGCATGTGGACAACAAGTGGCGTTTAAAACGGCATGTGGGGAATAAATGGCGTTTAAAACAACATGTGGGGAATAAATGCTGTTTAAAACGGCATGTGGACAACAAGTGGCGTTTAAAACGGCATGTGGGGAATAAATGGCGTGTAAAGCGGCATGTAGATAACAAGTGGCGTTTAAAACGGCATGTGGACAACAAGTGGCGTTTAAAACGGCATGTGGGGAATAAATGGCGTGTAAAGCGGAATGTGGACAACAAGTGGCGTTTAAAACGGCATGTGGACAACAAGTGCCGTTTAAAACGGCATGTGGACAACAAGTGGCGTTTACAACGGCATGTGGGGAATAAATCCCCGTTTTAAACGCCACTTGTTGTCCACATGCCGTTTTAAACGCCACTTGTTGTCCACATGCCGTTTTAAACGCCATTTATTGCCCACATGCCGCTTTACACGCCATTTATTCCCCACATGTCGTTTTAAACGCCATTTATTCCCCACATGCCGTTTTAAACGCCACTTGTCCACATGCCGTTTTAAACGCCATTTGTTGTGTACATGCCACTGCTCAGCTGTGGCAGGTGCCGGTGCCACAAAAGGAGCCTGCCCTTTCTCCATCATTTTGTAGTCATCTGGCCTTACTTGACAACAGTAAAGGGGTCTATAGCCCCTAATTATCAGTATATATTGTCTACATTGTTGGCATTCTAACAATAATAATTGTTCTGGCAATATTTATCTTGAGAGGCAATGCTAGAAACACTAATCTACTAATGACTTTGTCGCGTGGTGACTGTCGAGTGTAAATCCGGACCTGGACCAGCTGTGCAGTAGTGAGCTCAATAGAGTAACTGACGGACACTTCATAAATCATGGGTGGAATGCAGCCTCATTTCCTTCATGGCTCCACCTTCTCAGCGTCTTCCTTAAGCTCTGAGACCTTTCAGACCTTACAGGGGTACAGTGAGAAGACACTCACATTTCACCATTTCCACTTAACGATGTTTTTAATCTTTGTTCTAGGGTTGTAGTTTGTAATAGTATTAGTTGTTGGAATCGCAAGATGTCAGTGAATATTGGATTTCCAGTAATGCCCCTGGAGAACATCTCCATAGTTATGTTAAACTTGTTATACATTTGGGTTTTTTAATACAAATACTTAAATAGTGTATTATTACATTTTTCAGTTTTTATAGGTCTATGGAAAAACTAACCACCAGTAGGTTCAATGCCACACTCACAAGACTATAGTACATAGATATTAGTAGAAAAACTAGAAGCTCATTTTGAAAAGGCACAAAGCATTTGAGGAATTTGACATAGTTATCTTTATCCCTAATTTGCACCACTTTGTCCCATGTTTTTTGTGTGTTAACTTCAAATACCAAATCTGCCAACAAAACTGCAGTGCTGGTCTCCCTGAAGGCATCTGTTTTGAGAAAATCCACAGAGGACGAGCGTTCTGTCAGAGAGCTCAGCGAGAAGTGTTGTATCCCAGAGGAAATCATGAGAACCTGAGCAGCAACGTGTCGCTGCCATGGAAACACTCACAGCTCAAAGATACATGGCATTACAAATGAACAGCAATTGTATGTACACTTTGAATTAGGTAGGTCATATTAAAAAACATAAAACCAAAACAATAACGTGCTTTCAGTTCATTCAAATGTGTTTACAAGTTTTCTTCATCTCCTTCTGCAGAATTACTCTTTCGTGTTTTAGCCCTCACACCTCCATTGGATGCAGTTGTACTGTATGTCAGCACTCAATGACCTCCAATAAGCAGTTTCTGACTAAATATTTTGACAGTGAGTAGTTTCAAATAAACGTTTAACCATTACTGAATAATATTAAGTCAAATGTTCACAATTCACAAGTGACTGTAGAATATGTATGTTTTATATGGGGAGATTTGGCAGCTCTGCACAAATGAATAAGAACCAAAATATGTATAAGATTGGCATATGATTAATATGAGACATGAAGACAAAATAGAACAACTACAGTAATACTCAATAATTAGATGACAAACACAGTAAGTGATCTATTGAAAACAACATCTGGATGAGGTGGAACCATAGACTGTAAAAAATAATGGACGTAGTCACGCCTATCTCTGCCGTTCTAACTAATGGGCCAAACATTTTGCTCTACTGGAGCTATCCAAAATGGCCGCGGGTGGTCCCAACCACAAGAAAATTGTGAAAAAATGCATCTGCGCATGCGTCAGCCGGCGCAAGCTCCATTCATTAGAACGAGACTTCAAAAATTCACAGCAAGTAAACTAGAGTGGTCCAAAAAAATTCACCCCCCTCAGCATTGACACACATGTGGAACGGAGCTTTGGGCCAAGAGCCAACTTTTGGACTAGGGCTGGGCGGTATAAACGGTATAAGCGGTAGACGGTATAAATTTGGCCCACGGTAGAGATTTTTGTTATACCGGCATATTGCAGTAGGTCATTATGTCATTAAATTGCGCAGGCTCTGACGCCAGCAGAAAGCACCAAAACAAACCGGCATTCAGCAGCATTAGCCTAGCATTAGCCTAGCACTATTGGACACCACTGGAAACAACGAACAACAGCACGGCATTCACACCGTGTTTCTGTCTCTGTATTGTTGTCACAGCGGCCCCAGCAGAGGTAAATACACACACAGTAATCACAGTTTAAGAGTCTACCTTTTGGCCAATCAGTGTCAAAGGGGCGTAAGCTCGAAGCGCCAGCGTGTGCCGTGTCCGCAGCATCATCACAGCAGAAGTTTGGGAAAGTTAGCGTCAGATTCGGACCTCCGCGGTCAATATCTCACGAAAGCTACTTTGTTAAACAAAATTATTTGTGCCAAAATGACCATTTACATCAATTGTTCAAATCCAATGCCCTGTTTTAATGAACATAAAATCCATTGAATCATCCAGTTCACTGCAAGCGCAAAGAAAAGCGCTTAGGGAGCGTCAACAAATGGCAAGACCAGCTTTGTAAACGAACAGCTTTTACTGAAGTCATGTACCTGCACAAAACTCTCAGACACTATAAATAATGACCATGTCAAACTCCTACAGACTTTGATTTCAACATTTGTGAGTTTTTTATATTTTAAATGAATGCATATGTTTTTCTTTTTAAAAATTGCTTTTACAGTGAATGGTCTTTACTGTAACATACATAAATAATGTATGTTATTTGTCTCTTTATTCGTCTCACAACTGATTTTCTAACTCAAAAAATATATATATTAGATTCTAATATATAAATAATTAACAATCTTGACTATTTTATGCAAGAACCTGCTAGACCTATATTGAAATTCACACACCAAATTATACCGCGATATATACCGTCTACCGTCTATGACCCAAATTATACCGCGATATGAATTTTAGGCCATATCGCCCACCCCTATTTTGGACCATCCTGTAAAGACGTTTTCGAGAGGTCTGCCAATGCTATATGTTAGCATTCTATAATTCTTCTTCTGGGTCCACCCCCATCGGCCCGGGGTGGTATTGCAAGCATGTCAGCGCACGTCATTTTGGCCATTGAGCCGGGACCCGCCCCCACAGGGTGGAACACATTTTCCTAAAGGGATTCACTGATCCAGCTTTTTTCAAATCTAAAACCAATCTCAAGCTTTCAATAATCTGTCAACACCTTATATACACAGATATCAGTGAATGGAGAGATTTATTTTTAGTCTTTCTCCTCTCTCAGCTAACTAATTACAAAATTGGTCAAAAGTGTTCGACTCAACCGTACAACAGAAGACTTTACTATTCGAGTAAAATGTCAAAGTCTGGATATCCGCAATACGAGAATATTGCAACACAGCAATTACTGATATATTGCCATTGTTACCAGTAAAAAAAATGTTTAGGTATATTAAAGCAAAAAAATATTTTGAAAGTTTAGGCGTATGATCATTGTCTTGAGTAAATAATTATTACAGATGTGTTTGGATTTAACAGAAAAGTTTTGTTGACCAATTTACAAATGTTACACGTTTTATGTGTTTATCTAACAATGATAATGACTAACCAATTTTAATGAACCAGTACATAAATGTCTGATGGCACCGACGTCCAATACCAGTATTGTCTTGGTGCCTACTCTTACTGGTTTTACAAAGTCAATTAATCCTGCACTGACAGTCTTCATATGTAAGGGCATATTGCTGCTGTTGAGGCAGAACACCGATTCCTCACTGAGCCGAGTTTTTCCTGCAGACAAACATATAACGTGGCATGGAATAGTTCAATGAAATGTCTCATCTTTCTACAGCGGCACAACAAAACCACTGCAATCACTCAGACTACAATGGGTGTTGAAGATGGCAAAGCACAAGGAAAGGAGGCCAGACCTGTGGAGAGTCCTCGGGCTTCTGCAGCGTTATCTTGGCTGACCAAACACCTCCCCGTTTCAAGTGCGCCAGAACCGCCAACTGCCAGCCAGAGCCGTAAAGGTGCAGAGTGGAGGGATGCTGCAGAGAAATGAGAGAAGGTAAGCATCAGACGAAGGCGGTAACAGCAAAATTGTCCAAAGCCAGCAACGTAAATCTTGTACTTGTCGAATGCTGCTGAAAAGCACATTGGTAAACTTTCAGGCTCCTGTTTATGTCACGACTGGAGAGGCCCAAGATGTGGAAAGCATATGGTGGCCATGTGTTGGAAAGGGCTGGTTGCATGAGGGGACGTCACATGACCATGCAGTGCAAAAAGTGAATTGACAGGCTGTTTGTGGTCGTCTCTGTTGGATTATCCTCTCTAATAGACTTACAGGCACTTTACCTTAGCTCCCAGCTGTCTGCAGCCAGCACTAGGAGACGCTCGGGTCAAGTTTGCGAGAGGTGGGGGAGCAATGACAAAGCAACATGTTTATAGGGCTCCTACAGCTTGTGAACAAATTATGAACAGATGGATTTTACTTGTTTTACTTTCCATGATACATATCATTCACCTTTCTAAAGATTTGAATGGGCATGCAATCAGGCTGCCCATGACTTTTCCATCGCCATGTATGGTGTGAATGAATATTACCAGGTGCAGCCATGAAAAGCACTGCATTATGCACTTTTTGAACAACACATTTTTGATTTGACAAATACAGTGCCTTGCGAAAGTATTTGGCCCCCTTGAACCTTTCAACATTTCGCCACATTTCAGGCTTCAAACATAAAGATATAAAAACATTTTTTTTTGTCAAGAATCAACAACAAGTGGGACACAATCGTGAAGTGGGACAAAATTTATTGGAGTCGCTATCAGTTTTGCACATCGAGGGCTGGAATTCTTGCCCATTCTTCCTTGCAAAACAGCTCGAGCTCAGTGAGGTTGGATGGAGAGCGTTTGTGAACAGCAGTCTTCAGCTCTTTCCACAGATTCTCGATTGGATTCAGGTCTGGACTTTGACTTGGCCATTCTAACACCTGGATACGTCTATTTGTGAACCATTCCATTGTAGATTTGGCTTTATGTTTTGGATCATTGTCCTGTTGGAAGATAAATCTCCGTCCCAGTCTCAGGTCTTTTGCAGACTCCAACAGGTTTTCTTCCAGAATGGTCCTGTATTTGGCTCCGTCCATCTTCCCATCAATTTTAGCCATCTTCCCTGTCCCTGCTGAAGAAAAGCAGGCCCAAACCATGATGCTGCCATCACCATGTTTGACAGTGGGGATGGTGTGTTCAGGGTGATGAGCTGTGTTGCTTTTATGCCAAACATATCGTTTTGCATTGTGGCCAAAAAGTACGATTTTGGTTTCATCTGACCATAGCACCTTCTTCCACATGTTTGGTGTGTCTCCCAGGTGGCTTGTGGCAAACTTTAAACTAGACTTTTTATGGATATCTTTGAGAAATGGCTTTCTTCTTGCCACTCTTCCATAAAGGCCAGATTTGTGCAGTGCACGACTGATTGTTGTCCTATGGACAGACTCTCCCACCTCAGCTGTAGTTATCTGCAGTTCATCCAGAGTGATCATGGGCCTCTTGGCTGTATCTCTGATCAGTCTTCTCCTTGTTTGAGATGAAAGTTTGGAGGGACGGCCGGGTCTTGGTAGATTTGCAATGGTCTGATACTCCTTCCATTTCAATATAATTGCTTGCACAGTGCTCCTTGAGATGTTTAAAGCTTGGGAAATCTTTTTGTATCCAAATCCGGCTTTAAACTTCTCCACAACAGTATCTCAGACCTGCCTGGTGTGTTCCTTTGTTTTCATGGTTCTCTCTGCGCTTTAAACAGAACCCTGAGACTATCAAAGAGCAGGTGCATTTATACGGAGACTTGATTACACACAGGTGCATTCTATTTATCATCATCAGTCATTTAGGACAACATTGGATCATTCAAAGATCCTCACTGAACTTCTGGAGTGAGTTTGCTGCACTGAAAGTAAAGGGGCCGAATAATATTGCACGCCCCACTTTTCAGTTTTTTATTTGTTAAAAAAGTTTAAATTATTGTGTCCCACTTGTTGATGATTCTTGACAAAAAATTAGAATTTTATATCTTTATGTTTGAAGCCTGAAATGAGGCGAAATGTTGAAAGGTTCAAGGGGGCCGAATACTTATATATATATGATAGGCCAGGTCATCTGGTCCAGCCCAGCACCAAAAATATTTTACCCCCAGTGTTTATTTCAAAGGGTTATACGTGAGATGGTTTGAATAAATTAAGACTTTGATTGATCAAGATGTATGCATTTTCTATTAACTGCGCCGAGAAACACAACTGTTCTGAAGGTATGAAAGATTTTCAAAAGTTCATTTCACAATGCACATCTTAAAAATATTGAGGGGGACCATCGATTGAGGTAGCACAGGACTATAAAATTGCTTAATTTACACAGCAAGCATTTAGAGCATTTAGAGCTAGAGGATACCATAGGACTAGATTGAAAAAGTTCTGGATCTGTCATGAAGCTATAACTTTAAAAAAAGAACAAGGTTCAAGTTCTAAATCTAACGCTTGTCTTTCCTTTCCCGTCTCTGGTCTCCGGACACCCCTCGGACCATCGAAACAGTGGCAGACCTCTGACCGGGTGTGGAAGAGTAGCTCCCATTCACAGAGACAGGCGTTTCCATAACAACCAGCCCTCTGCTGGGAAGGGCCTCCTTTCAGAGTTTTCATCCCCAAACCATGTCTCTAGCAGGGACTGCTGCTTGGGCCCTGTGCAGTGGACAGCCTGGGAGATGTGATTGTATTTAAGCCAGATGGAGAGGAGCTGAGGAATAGGCCTGGAGCTTATATAGGCAGCCTTTGATAAGAGTTACACAAAGACTGGACCAGGAAGAAAAGTAGCCGCTCTGAACACTTGTTAGGAGATTTTTAACATCTATTTTGGCTGATAATTTTGAGAACAGAAAAACGTATTCTCTTGTATATACTGTACATAAATCTACCAACATTGCAATGCATATTCCAGATACACCTCTAGCTGGAAGTGAATGTAATAGAACAAATTTACAATTGCAGTTATTGTGATTAGAGGTGCATCAATCAGGAATTTTTTGGCCAATCACCGATGATTACAATTTTGACTTGTCGATACCGATCATTGCCGACCCGATCAAATATTGATATTTTAGTGATAAATGAATAGGATTAGTTAGTCACTTTATAAGTAATCTTTCAAAACCATCAAAGTACTAGGTAGTATAAATAAAATGCCCTCGGGTACTCAAGACAAAAAGGTTGGGAACCACAAGTATACGTTACAGAGCATTGAGATACATTTTTTTTTAAATGCAATGAAATACAGCAATAATGTGCTGCATTTCTAAGCTGATTAATAAGATAGTTAAGGCAATGTTTGATCTTCAGGAATATTAGCATCTCAGCATTTTCAGGGGAGAGATTTTTACGTTTATCATCCTGAATAGTCCTGCTGCGTAAACAGCCGCTCTCTGTCTACACATGTACATGGAGCGCAGAGGAAAGCTTCGCTGCTTTGGCCAAAGCAGGGAAGCGGCTTTTATTTTCCTTCCAATAGTCAAGCGGCTGTCTGCTCCGAGGCGTAACTAGTTTTGCTAGGTAAGCGACACTGTAGGACTGTCTGTTAGAGGTGCAACGGTTCATCACTGATCTGTGATCCGTTCGGTTCAACGTCCTCGGTTTGGTACAGACGTGATCCGCGGTTTGATTTATGAAAAAAAAAAAGTTGTGCGCACGTTGTTCAGTCCACACACAGCGCGGCCATTGCGAGCGGAGGAACGGAGGAGCTTGAAAGCCCCGCGTCATTTAAATCCCCTGTATGAGAGCATTTTGGCTTCACTGTAACTACACTGATAATTAATATTCGACAAAACGTCACGATGTGTAAGCACTGTGGCACAAGAAAGACATGAGTGGAAAAAGCGTCTCAACGACCGCTTATTGTCGCGGCATTTAAGCAGCTCCTTTACGCACAGTCAGACCGGGCTAAAGTCAACTCTCCCGCGCATCCTCAGCTGCACACACGACTTATGCTTGGACGTCCCGCGGAACCTATAACAGATCCATGAGCGGAACCGCTCACTTCATCACTGCAGACTGGGAGATGAGAAGTCTGGCGCTGCAGACACGCCCCCTCTACAACGGTCACACAGGCACACAGCTCAGGTTCTGACACAAGCAGCGGAGGAATGGAAGACAAAGGCCCAGTACTAATATCCCAGTCACAATTGATAATGCCAAAAATTAAATAAATGCAGTGAATGAGGCTGGACTGCACTTCTTATGTTGCACTTTGTGTTGTTTTTCATTAATTATGTTAAATAGACATAATTGGATGGATGGAATATGCCATCCATCCATTTCCTTCCCCTCATCCATTTCTAGGTCAGGGGGGGCAGTCAGAGCAGGTGCTAAGTCCACATGAGCTGTGTTTATTAAAAAGACAAAACTTTTTTTTGAAAAATGAACCGAACCGTGGCCTCTGAACCGAGGTACGAACCGAACCGTGATTTTTTTCAAACCGTTGCACCCCTACTGTCTGTACTACCACTACACCTGGCCCGGACTGGCCATCGGGAGCATCGGGAGATCTCCCGGTGGCCTGCGTGTCAAAGTGGCCTGGGCCTGCCCTATCATCAAGGTCTTTTTTTTTTTTTTTTTTTTTTTTTATTTAATTTCATCCTCACGGTCTTTGCAAACTCCTCCCCTGCCTGGTGGCCTGGCCCAGGCCAAAGCCAGTGTTGTGCGTGAACGAGTTCAAAAGAACGCGTTCATTGAACACGCTCATTTTTTTGTGAACGTTGAACTGAACGCAACACATTTTTTAATAAAGAACTTGAACGTGAATTAGTTCATATTATGTGTCATGAACGGCAGACAATTTGTTTTTCATTTAAAACTGAGTGAAATCTGTTTTCTCTTTTGAAACGCAACGAGAGAAAGTTCCTCCCTCCTGTATTCTCCGCACTGTTTCCGCCAAAAACTAAAAATTCCTACGGTTTCCACCGTCTGTGAACGCACCCTGACTCAGTGTACTTGCGGTGCGGCGCTATATGCTAGTGCTATTCATTGGTTGTTGGACTCACATGTGCCGTGATGAAAACACAGGGGTAAGTCAGTGACACAGGGCCGTTTACATTTGACATAAAGTATAGACACACGTTCTGCAGCGCATTACAGTTTGTACTTATGAGCAGAGATGGGACAACTCAGTTCCCATTGAAACCCATGTAAATCTTGTCTGCATTGGAGTCAAAACATCCTGTGCAGTGTACAGGATATAATTTATATATATATATATATATATATATATATATATATATATATATATATATATATATATATATATATATATATACCACGTATTGTGATTTCTAGCTCGTAGTGAAAAAAAATATTTATTTGAATATCTCGCAAAAAGTAAAATGAACTGAACTTTGAACTAGTTCAGAATTAAAATTGAGAACTTCGAACGTGAACCGTTCACTTTGAGCATGTATGAACTGAACTTGAACTAGTTCAGAAAAGCTGTGAACTGGCACAACACTGGCCAAAGCTTTACTGTCATTGGGCCAGAGCAAAATTAAACAAATGTGACGTCACACGTCGGCTACACAGCCAGGCCAGCCTAGCAGTGCACCCAGTGTAGCTTCCCCGGTTGAAATGAGTGGTCTCTCAAACTGATGGTTCATACACGTTTTTATTTTTCCTTTTATATGAGCTGTAACGATGTGATTTTACCTTACTACATTTTTAACAATAATTGATTAGCTTGTTATAGTTATACACTAATGAACACTTAGTTCATTGTGTGTGTGCGTGTGCGTGTGCGTGTGCGTGTGTGTGTGTGTCTTTATTCTCACTAAACTCCATAAACGTTACGTTGCTAAGCAACGTACAACAATCCTTAAACGTCCAAGATTATATAAACAGTCAATATAAAAAAAAATAAAGAAAACAAAAGTTTTGACAGTCAATCTTAAAACTATTAAAAGAACATCAAAACACAATGACAAAAACCCAAATTTAGAACCTTGTTTGGCCTGAATGGATGAAAAGCTCCCGGCCTGAAATGTTGTCCCACTCCGGCCCTGCACTACACTCATCTTCCTCCAACATTTCTGTGAACATAACATGCAAAGTCCCGACACGGGATGTTTTTGCCTGTGGCTCGGAGCTCAGCGCTGCTGAGTGTGTTTGTGTGTCTGCGCTGTGTGACTCTGGCTGGTCTTGGAGTGTCAATGTGAGAATATTCAGTTTGGTAAAGCTGCGGCCGGCAGACATCAGTCATATATTTCCGTGATGGCATATCGAAGCAGTGGACATGAGTCGTTTGAACCCAGCGCTTTCCACGATAGACAAGGGCTGGTGGCACAGGGGAAAAAATTCATAACTTTCGTGCATATTTCGTTTTGTTTCTTACCGTCATGTATGGTTGTTGCCGCTGTAGAATCTCCGTAACTGATAGCTGCATGAGTTGCTTGTTTACGCAATTTTGACGAGAGAAAGTAACTTGTGCGCACAAATCCCCATGTCATATGATCGGTCTTTTTGATCGGCACACTTCACCGGTCACCGATCTTGCAAATTAAGCCGTGATCGGCCGATAGAGGTGCACGATCGGTAACCGGTTACTAATTGTGATACAATGGTCCCTCGTTTATTGTGGGGTTACATTCAAGACAATAATCCGCAATAAGAAGCAGCTATACGTTTCAAGGCTGTATTACCCCTCACCACTTTATGTACTTTTCTAACCTACTGAGATATCAAACCCGTGTAGGTCTCGAGTGCTGCTGCAGCTGTCAAAATCTGTGCATATTACTGTAAAATACAGCTGCAGAGGACACCACGCTTACGAGCAGGAGTAGGACTGAGGACTACAGGAAGAACACAAAAGTCTTCTGAACTTATCACCACGGCAAAAAGAGATAACAAGAGGCAAAACTCCATTGTAATTTTGACAACAGCCGCTAGGTGGCGTTTTCACCATCTTTGACTGACCCAGAGACAGTTACACATTATGTCTGGAAATAAATCAAAACAACAAAAACGGTACTCTGAAAAAAAAGTTTAGGCCATACAGTGTTGACAGATGTTGTGTGCAACGTCAACAAAAGCCCTGGTTCATTTGCTTATGTGTAAATAAGTAGCCTAATGGACAGCTTTGTGCTGTGTGAATTAAAAACAGATCTATAGGTATAATTTTGCAATGCATTATTCATCACTTTTAAGTTTGGTCTATAGATATAATTTAAAAAAATCTAGTAAACTATTCGGTTTCCTCAAGATCATGACCCCACATGACCAAAATTGTTTGGGGCACCATAATGGCAGCTTAGAACCAGAACGCTACTGTCATTCATATGGGAAGAGGACCACCAGCAACCATGAGGTTGCTTTCAATCCATGCAACCTCATATCTCACACCACTTACTCAGCATACAAGGGATCACGATGAGGTTAGCCGTACCAGCAAGCAAAAAACAGCATTATAATCTATGGTCACAGGCTGAGGTATACCAAAGTAAATTATTTTGTGTAATACACAGGAGTGTTCTCAAAGTGGTTAAAAAAAATTATAATCAAAACATCAAAGAACCATTTGACAACATTGTGATCTCCGAGTGGCTATTCCCATGTCCCAGTGTTTTAAATCACTGTCAAATTCATTGATATAGGATACTTTTTGGTTGACAAATAATTGTTTTAATAGTTATTTCAATTGTTATTATTTGTAACTAACATAATTTGTTATTTGCTCTATTATCAAAAAGCCCAAGTATTGGAATGCACTATTGGTGCATATTTTGGTAAAGGACATTTGAAAATGTGGTTACACAAGTCAAATTAGATCCATGCATTTCCCATTCAATGCCAACCAATGAACAGGCATATTACCTTGCCTCTAGCACAGTGTTGTGCGTGAACATGTTCAAAAAACGTGTTCATTGAACACGCTCATTTTTTCGTGAACGTTAAACTGAACGCAAAACATTTTTTAATAAAGAACTTGAACGTGAATTAGTTCATATTATGTGTCATGAACGGCAGACAATATGTTTTCCATTGAAAACTGAGTGATATCTGTTTTCTCTTTTGAGACGCAATGAGAGAGACTTCCTCCCTCCTTTATTCTCTGCACTTTTTCCGCCGCAAACTAAAAGTTCCCACGGTTTCCACCGTCTGTGAACGCACCCCGACTCCCGTGTTACTACATATACAGTCTGTGGTTACTACGGTGCGGCGCTGTAAGCTAGTGCTTTTCATGGGTTGTTGGACTCACATGTGCCATGATGAAAACACAGGGGTAAGTCAGTGACACAAGGCCGTTTACATTTGACATAAAGTATAGACACACATACTGCAGCGCATTACTATTTGTAGTACTTATGAGCAGCTGGGACCCATGTAAATCTTGTCTGTTTTGAATTAAAAACATCCTGTGCGGTGTACAGGAAATAAATTTATATATATTATATATATACCACGTATAGTGATTTCTAGCTCGTAGTGAAAAAAGTACTATATCTCACGCAAAAAGTGAACTTGAAAAGTGAAAACGGAACTTTGAACTAGTTCAGAATTAAAATAGTGAACTTTGAAGGTGAACTGTTCACTTTGAGCATGTTTGAACTGTTGTGAACTGGCACAACACTGCTCTAGCACAACGCAAACCCGCAAACACGCATAGTAGACTGACTACATCCCCCAGAATGCCGCGCGCTTCTGACTCTGCTTTACTTCCTGAGTTTTCCTTCTGTTTCTTTAGCGGAGTGAAGTTAAACTATCGAACATTCTATCGACCCCATTTTCTATAGATATTGAACACACTATTGCAATATATATCGTTATCGTTTTGTAAAACTACTCATGTTAGAATAAAAAATCTGTCTGGTGAGCCTAATGCTACTGTGTGGACCATTTTTCCTGTGTGTCCTACTCTACAATTAGTGGTGTCCCCTGTGTAGGTCACATAATGTTCCCTCTCCAGTCAGATCAAAGCCACATGCCCTGAGATTCCTCCCTGTCTTCATTAACCAGCTCACTGCTACAAGGCACCGCTCTGAATTATTAACATGCTTCTAGTGGTGCACAGTAACAGCGAAGCACCACCAACAACACCGATGTGCACCCACCCACACACTGCTGAGCAGGCAGGTACACTTCACAGCCTCCGTTTCAACAAATCAAAGACACATCCACATAAAACAATGACACAGTCAAAGATTAAGCACACCATTGAACTAAAATAGAAATGTAATGGATATGGGAGATTAGGCTGTTTTTTGGATAGCACTAGACCAAAACATTTGTTGAATTGATAGTGCCTAGAGTATGACAACCTGTTTTTGGACCTGGTACCTAGCCTATTTAGTCAGCCACCGATTGTGCAAGTTCTCCCACTTAAAATAATGACAGAGGTCTGTAATTTTCATCATAGGTACACTTCAACGGTGAAATACAGAATGTGAAAAAAAAATCCAGGAATTCACATTGTAAGATTTATAAAGAATTAATTTGTAAATTATTGTGGAAAAAATGTATTTGGTCACTTCAAACAAGGAAGATCTCTGGCTCTCACAGATCTGTAACTTCTTCTTTAAGAAGTTCTTCTGTCCTCCACTCGTTTCCTGTATTAATGGCACCTGTTTGAACACGTTATCTGTATAAAAGACACCTGTCCACAGCCTCAAACAGCCAGACTCCAAACTCCACTATGGCCAAGACCAAAGAGCTGTCAAAGGACAATCTACGATAGGCAAGCAGCTTGGTGTGAACAAATCAACTGTGGGAGCAATTGTCAGAAAATGGAAGACATACAAAACCACTGATAATCTACCTCGATCTGGGGCTCCACACAAGATCTCATCCCGTGGGGTCAAAATGATCATGAGAACGGTGATAAAAAATCCCAGAACCAAAAAATAAAAATATTTTTCAAGAAAAACAAAAACACATCATTTATTGTTGTCTAAATTTAGAAATAAAGATGTAATTAGTGGTAATGCATCAGAAATATTCATGAATTATCAAATTGTCCACAAATGAGCTCCTGACCCCACGTGACTAAAATTGTTTGGGATGACAAAATGGCAGCTTAGAATCAGAACACTCGAATACATATTGTATCTCTTTGCATGTCCCCATGTTTTGCCGCTGCTTCAACATTCTCTTTGCCGTCGTACCAATCCTTTTTCACTTTTGTATGTCTATGTGTCACTCTTGTATGTCTATGTATCACTTTTATGTATGTCTATGTATCACTTTTATGTATGTCTATGTATCACTTTTATGTATGTCTATGTATCACTTTTATGTATGTCTATGTATCACTTTTATGTATGTCTATGTATCACGTAAAATAAAATTAAAAAAATAAATAAAAAAAAATAAAAAAAAGAACACTCCATTACAGGAAGAGGAGCCCCAGCACCGAAGCTTTCCATCCATACGATCTCACTATATCAGCATACAAGGGGTTGCGATGAAGCTAGCCGTAGCAGCAAGCAGAAAAAGGCATGTTAATCTATGACCACAGGCTGAGGTATAAGACAAAATGGGGCTTAGTCTTTTACAAGGTAGAGACGTTTTAAACCTTCATTCACTCCCAGGTAATGATGGAATTCTGGCATTCAAACTGTATCCCACAACCACAACATCTTTTTTTCTATTCAAAAACAAACTACAACTGACAAAGAAATAGATTTTCCTTTATGCAGTTTAATCTAAATCCCCATGGAGCATAAGTGTAACACAAAATGCTTAAAACATGCTTGTAAACGAGATGGCCCTGCCAATGTAAACAGTGAAAATGTAGCTTAAAGGTACACTGTGTAATATTTAGTGCCATCTAGCGTTGAGATCTTATATTGCTGTCTACTGATGTACGGTGGCCTTACAGTCATTCACCAGACTGCCAAGGAAAGAATACTTTAGTTTGATAAATGACCGGATCTCTCCACGTCTCAGGCACTTGACAATCGTGTAAACAAGACCGCGTTCAGATGCGGCACCCGCTGCACAGAGGCTGCACTACACAGAGTTTTACCATGGATCTATTTTAATATATAGTTTTACAAACACGTTGTGAAGAGAGACATGGAGGAATAACGTCTGCGGGAGCTTAAAACAACGGTGATCAAAGAAGCAGGAGATATACACAGCTGCGGCAGACATGGCTAAAAGCTCATGTTAGCATTATCAATAGCCACAGCGCCCTGTCTGCATCACGGTAAGAAAACAGAACATTCACTCACGCTGCTGATGAAGTATTCTGGCGATTGTTTTGTGGGGATTCTGTGTGTGTTTTATATGAGGCTTTTTCCCTGAATAAGTTTAGTTGAAACTTGTGACATAGTAGTAGGACTGCGCTCCGATCGGGTCAGAACATCCTGAGACTGTGTAAAAGATTCTGCCTTGTTCTCATTATTGTCAGTGTGAAAATGTTACGTATTGTTCACGTGTGAGTCTGTGTGTACAAACTACACAATGTGCCTCCTGTTGTGTTAACGCTGTCTTTCGGCGTGTGTGGTTTGCAATGTTGACACTTTGCTGCTAGGACGCTGGACTGCTGCATAATTATTTTTCTAAGAGATTGTTGTTTGGATTGTTCATTTACACAATTGTGGTCCTCCATGGCTCTTTCATATAACTGTGGTCCTTCATGGTTCCTTCTTCCAACTTGTGAAGGCACGGTGAAAGCAACGACATCAGTAGCTCATGTGAAACAAAACGCGATTCTCGCATTTTTTTGTTTATCCACCACCATTTTCCAAGATGGCGCATATTCATGGAGAGCACCCCTCTCTCATGGACACTAATAAGTTGAATTCTAAGCCTATAATACAATTCAAAAACATGGAGGTAAATATTCTTAAAAAAGGTCCCATTTGTAATTAGTTAACATGTTTTTGCATATGGAGCAGCTGTAAAAATTACACAGGGTGGCTTTAACAGTTTTCTAATAACTTCATTTACAGTGACACAATGCACCTGCATGGCAAACGAGGGCTTTAGAAAATATATCAATTGTATTAAATACTAAATAATTATAAATAATTGTTATAACAGAGAAAGTCTGTTACAAAAGCCTCCTCCTTGGGTTTTCATGCACCGTGCCAGAGGAACTGCTGTAGTACAACGCTCAGTCCAGCTGGTGGCGCTAACATTAACTTCGGTGACTACCGTGTTGTGCGAGTTAAGTTGCCGTTTCTCTTCCTGTTTACATTCTGCTATTGTAGCGCTAACAGAAAGAGCACGGAACGCGTGTCAGAGCAATGAGAGCAATGTGTGAGACGTGTCTTTCCCCAAAGTGCAGCCGCTCAGTGGGACACGTGTGTGTGCGTGTGTGCGCGGGCGCGCCGCAGACACAGGAGCGCGCTTTAGAGTAATGGGCGTGAGCGCTGAGAAATGAATGAATGAGAATGAAAGAATGTAAAGTGTGGCGTACCAGGAAGGATATAAGTGTGTGTTGGTGTGTTCTGGCAATTAAATAAAGGATGATTCTTGAACGTCTGAAGTGTTATTGCCTTAGCACCACACTGAGACAGGGTCATGACAGAAGGGAGACTGTTAGCATTAGGGAGCTTGCAAAATGACTCAACACCCGCGGTTAGCATGTTAGCACTGTAGCTCCGCGCTGGAGGAAAAAAGCAATCCGCAAAACGTCAAATTTAACGTAATAATTAATATCAATTTATCGCCCAGCCGTAGTAAATGTGAATAAATAATGTAAATGTGCACTTTATTGTCCTCTGCATTTGACCCATCCTGATGCCATTAACTCATTGAGTGGGTCCATGGACATTTATTAGATATCTTATAGAAAAGCACTCAAAGCTGCGTTATGACAAATAAATAAAGCATGTTTAATGAGTTTTAGATAGTCATATAAGCAGTTACATTTATCATAGCATTCCCAAATTGTGTCAGGGTGTCTACTTTCAAAATGTAGAAAAAAAAGCCTTTCCGCAAAATTACGTTTGTGGCACTCTATGAGTTAAGGATTACGTCAGGAGCAGTGGTCGCCATAGTACAGCGCCCGGGAACCCATCTCTAGATGTTGATGCTCGGCTTGGTCAGGACTACCGGAGCTGGAGGATTTTACCTAGTGATCATATTTTTAGTGGTAGAGGAACCCGGAGGAAACCAGAGCACCCGGAGGATACCTACGCAGACATAGGGAGAACATGCAAACTCCACTCAGAAAGGCCCTGTTCCGACCAGGATTCGAACCCAGAACCTTCTTGCCGAGAGCCATCGTAGTTTGAATCAACATTCAAGACAGAAATCAGGAAAAAGTCAGTCTGACTGACGCATTTAACTGATGCTATCCACTTCAGGAATGGACTTGTTACAGCGTTAACAAATATGCTAAATATGTTTAAGCCAGTGCTGGTCAGAAGAGGGAAAAAAGCATTTGAACATTGAAATTAAAGTAATCCTCTCCATAAAGGCTGGTGTTAGCCAGGTGCTCAGAGTCAGAAATATAAACAAAACATACAGACACAATACTAACTGCATTATTACAAAGGAGACAGTAAAGTGCACTGTCATTTGATCAGCTGTTACAGACTTTGTGATGCAAATATTTGTATTCATCGTGAAACCTTTCATCATCAAGCGTTAAGCGTCTTTTCAACATTGTGATTGTTTTCACTTATATTACATAAATATATTAGGACAGATAAATGTGTAAGTAATTTTAATCAATTCAATTTGGATTCCACTCTCCATTTCCGGCATTTCACGCATTAATTTTATAAGGCCGGAAAGTTGAGTGACGACGTCGTCATAGTAACTCTTTTGGGAGAATCGGAGGGACACGACTGATTGAAGCGTGATGGATATGATTTATGGGGAGAAATGTGTGATCAAACTCAAAGGGCACGTGGCTCACGTAGAACCTCGTCATGAGGAGATTATTCTCTGAATTTGTTGTGGAACCACACTGACATGCCACTAGCAGCAGTGCAGAGGGTAACTATACACACGGATAACAGAACACCGAAAGGAGCAAGTGATAGGTGAAAGGCCAAACAGGTGTTTGAGCTTAGTGGGCCGTACGGAGCACAGGCCTAGACATTGTGGATGTCTTAATCTATTTGCAAATTTGGTGAGTCGTAAATCACCATCACGATCGATCAGTGAACCTCTACTCAATATATGTAAGTGTACATTATCAATAATACTGCAATATTAATATCTGACACTAATGTGTCATGATAACTAATATGCCATCATGTACAAGATCAATTTCATTGCGATTCGAGTCAGGACAACTTTGGAATCCCACAAAACAATAATGCAACGGTGACAGAAAATCCCAGCCTTGATGTTGTCAAACACATCCCCCCGAGGCCAAGTCAATTGTTAGAAGAGAAGGAAGCGCTGAGCGACTTCCTGAAGATACCAGGTGATTTAGATCTCACTGCAAAAAAAGCGTTTCATTTCCCCTTTGACTAGTCTCACTTTCTGCCCACACATACTTTAACGCTGCTCACTCTAATCTTTATGCTCCACTCAACATCTCAACAGCTTTAGTCCTGTCCAATGAATCAGACTTCACAAGGCAGCTTCTTTGATGCTGCCTATTATAAGGCTATCGGATACTCTATCGACAGTCATCTAATGCAGTGTTTTTCAACCACTGTGCCGCGGCACACTAGTGTGCCGTATGATATTGTCTGGTGTGCCGTGAGAAATTCGTCTACTTAGTCTAAAAATAACTGCATTCGCTGTTGACGAGCGGTGACTTGTTTTGAACTGTGGAGTAACCATGTAATACTTTTTCAAATCAGTAGATGGCAGCAGATAGCTAAGTACTTTGAAACTGAAAAATTGGATGCAACCACTGGCTGTAACAGGTCAGCATTGTGGCGAGAAAGGTAAAATTGGATGCGACCAACAAATGAGGGAGGGAGCGAGACAAGAGCTTTGTGGCGAGTGAGAAGTGAAAGTGATAGAGACGTTTTTGAAAATGAATTATGCCGTTTTTGAACAGGATTAACATCCTCCGCTCTGCCCTGGGGCAGCTGTGGCCGCGTTGTAGTGGTTTAACTATGAAATGTACAATTTTTGTACAACAGCTCTCGCGAACGCACTTCTGAACTGGGTACCGAGCGCAGACCATAGTCGAGTGGACAGAACCATAGACATGCGGACCGGACAGAACCATGGACTCGCGTTCAGGACCTCCCGTGTCCCTCATCCAAAACTCCTGAATTTAAAGCTCGGATACCTAAATTTTTTCCCATGCACTAACAATGCATGTTCTTTGTGTGAGTTATTATTTGACTATTTGGGCAGAGAGTGGATTTTCTTAGTTTTTTTCCACACAGTTAGTGCCACTTTATTCCCAAACTCTTGTTATTTGTATCGAGAAATATTAAATAAAGCTTAATGTCAAGGCCTGGACTTAAGCATTTTGATGAGAATAACTGTATATTGTGAACATAGGCTACAGAGTATACTGTATACATTATAAGATAAGATACGATATACTTTATATATCACACAGAGTATGTACAGTATATATTTTTTTACATTAGTACTGTATACATTTTTACATTTTCTCCTGGAGGTGTGCCGCAAGATTTTTTCAGTGAAAAAAGTGTGCCTTGGCTCAAAAAAGGTTGAAAAACACTGATCTAATGGTCTATATTCAGATATTGCATGATTCTGTTTACAATGCAAGACCTATATTTGCAATTGATCGCAATCAGGTTTTGTAGATTATGATTGTTAACACTAAATATACCATTCATGTGGCAATAACTGAATGAGGGGCTGAGGAGGAGTTACTCATATAGATGGAGAACAGGTAGTTTGAGTTTTCCCTCTGCAGTCTCATAGGTTCTCACCATTCACTGTTACTGGTTTAATACCATTTATTTATTTAACCTTCATTTTACCAGGAAAGTCCCATTGAGATTAAGAACCTCTTTTTCAAGGGAGTCCTGGACACTATGCACTATATAAAACACCTTTTGTCTGATAGCATTACCCTTCATAAACCCTTGGTTTTAACAAATTATAAATTAAATAAAACTTGTGGATAGGGCACCAGGTTTCAGTGTAATTACGTGGTCGGGAATTGCAAAGGCAACTATTTCAGTCATACGCTAACAAAAGTAATCCTTATCCTGCAGACAGCTTCACACTATCTGTTCTAAATTATAATGACAACTATTTGTTTGGACTAGTCACTAATCTATAATTGAATACAGCATGGAATTAGAAGAGGTGTTATGACAAAGCAGCATTTATCAATTAAAGATTTTTACACGATCAACCCTTTTCTCCATCAGAAGGCATCAAACCAAACACAACTAATTATAATTGATTGGATGAATAATTGCAAGACAACTGCAAAATACCACGCATTATAAAACCAAATTTGGCAAACGCCACAGGTATAACACAAAAAACCAACTGCAGTACAGTGGCCTGAAGTGGACAAAGTGTGTGTTGTGCCCTGACAGTTTTGGACACGATAGAAGCTCCTCAATTCAACACAGATGCTGCAGCTTTCATTCAAGTGGACCTGAGCAGTTAAACCCTCCCAGGAGTTTAGCCTCCTTTATCCTGGTGTTTTTCTACTTGCTATCAAACTGAAGGGAACAGCCCCATAGGAGGTGAAGCTTGCATACCCAATGCAATAGTGTCAGGAATAACTAAAAGACAAACCATTATTTTGATATTTGATTAGTTTGGGGATTTTCAATCGCAAGGGGCCAGATATGTTTTTTAACATAAAATATTTCAGTAACAAAAATAATTGGGAAAATACATAGAAAGCAGTGAAACAGTAACAGGACTAAAGCTACAAAAATGGTGTTATAATACACTATATTGTTTCACTTGAGTTACAGAACAAATACTAATAAATAAAAAGAGTCACGTGTAAATATGCTGGCGTAAATAGCTTATGGTTCTATCGAAAGATAAATGGAGTGGAGTAAACAATAATGGCGGCGACCTGGGGCTAGCGTCCTGCTACAGTCTGCATCTATAAATGTGGTGCAGAATATTTTCCTAGATTTCACCTGGAGCTAGCGGACATGTGTACCTTTAATATGAGTGGCATTTGGGGGGGTGGTAACATGAAAAGTTTTAGAGTAAAATGAGTTTGTGAAACACCTGCGGCTCAGCGGCACGGAGGCGAGAAGTAGGCAAGGCAAGGCAAGTTTATTTATATAGCAAAATTCATACACAAGGCAACTCAAAGTGCTGAACAAACCAAGAAAGCATTAAAATCATAAATAATCACAGAACATTAAAAAGAAAGATAAAAGTATAAAATCCCTCAGTTGTATGCACAGCTAAACAGAACTGTCTTTAACCTGGTTTTAAACATTGTCAGAGAAGAGGCCTGTCTGTTCTTCAGGAAGACTGTTCCAGATTTTAGCAGCATGAATCTGAAAAGCAGCCTCCCCATTAGAGCTGCAACTAACGATTATTTTGTAATCGATTAATCTATCGATTATTTTTACGATTAATCGAGTAATCGCTTGGCTGTGAATTGTGTTGAAAAAAAATATTTTTTCATCACAAAAAGCTAAAGTGGCAACACTCGAGGACGTATTGATGGCGTAAACTTAAAGTAAATGTTTGTAACAGGCTCTTTGTGCTAATTCTGCTATTTGATTGGATGAGACAAACAGATATTCATGAAATTATAAAAACAAAGTCGGTTTTAATCGAAAATACTACATTTTCATGTCATTTTTGCTCTGTTTGAGTCCGTGTGAACCAGAAAACGATTAATCGATTACTAAAATAGTTGTCGACTATTTCAATAATTGATTAGTCGCCGATTAATCGATTAGTCGTCGATTAATCGATTAGTTGTTTCAGCCCTACTCCCCATGTTTAGTTCTGACTCTGGGCACTAACAGGAGTCCAGTCCCTGTGCTCCTCAGAGTCCGGGCTGGTTCGTATGGTACTAACATGTCACTAATATATTTTGGTGCGATAAGTAGTAGCAGTAGTGTTGAGCGGAGCCAGAGCAGAGCGAACCGGAGTTTTCATCATTTAGCTAGTTTAGTTTGTTTACCATTGCCAAAGCACTTCTACAGGCACTAATTGACTCAGATTTAGAGGAGGAAGACACGCAGGTGTCCAGTGAAGAGGACACGGACATTATTATTGACAGGAGTCCGCATCATAGTAAACAATCAGCCACAGTACAGCGGCTGCTTCACCTTGGTGTGGCTGCGGTGGAAGCATTCTGTGAACGCCAAGCAGGGGACGTGGTGGAGGGAACAGGGTATAACACCCACATGTGAGTGAAAGTATCAGGGATGGAAACAACCGCGGGGAACGAACGAAAGGCCACAGGAACAGAACAGATGATGATGATGGCTTGTAGTTGTTGAGAGTAGAGGAAGAGTATCAAAAGTGGATCAGAAGTGTTGATGAGTCTGTTTTTGTGTAGACAATCTGACAAGGTCTGAGCCCATTCATTTATCTTTAAATTCTGAAACAGATTTCATGACTAAACTTTAAGGAGTGTCCCTGATCATTGGAGGTCTTTGATTTTCATCATGTAATTTTCTTGCTTAAGAAAACGCAGTTTTACTCAAAGTGATCAAAATGGATTTATAGTATTTTGGAACCAAACTATTCATATGCATTTGAATGTCATTAACGTTTGTCTCTTGCGCTTCAATGCAGATGCAATTTTAGGTGAAAGACAAAAATATCGCAATAATATCGTTATCACAACACTAAACACTTATATCGAATATCGCACTAATATCCAATATCGTGCAGCCCTAGTAAGCGGTAACGAAGACACGAGAAGTTTCAGGTTAGCCTCCGCCGCTTGTTTACCTCAGCTGTCTGCGCTAACGAGAGACTTGTAGCTTTTCTCAAGAAAGTGGGGGCCAGTGATCCGCTGTGATTGGTCACAATCTGGTCCCGAAACAAATTCTCGTTCCTTGTAGCATGAAAACTCGATCTAAAATAAAATGACACGCCAGCACAAACCAGCGCTACTTATTCTTCAAAAGGACGTATGCCAATGCACTGCATGGATAAGGATTGAATTTTCCTAATAAATACAGAAATAAAGTTAGGTAATGCAGCTTTAACTGTTGATTCTCTGATTTGTGTTGGTCATTCCAACGGTTTGTTAAGTCCTCTGAGATGACTGCTGTTGTGATTTAGGAATAAATTGTATAGTATTGTATTGTATTGTAAGAGAACTAATCCAGTCCATTTTCAGTCTGTGAAATGTAAGTTACATAAACCAAATTCGATTGTGAACATTTCATGCTGACCATAGCAAAGGCAGACCCAGATGAAGCACCCAATAATACAAATAACCACTTTCTACACATTGGCCTTCATTTTAGCAGAATTATAGACCACTTATTTAGAAAGAATACATGCATGGCAGGACCGCTGCGTGGCCCTGGTCCACTTTCTGTAGCTTAGGTTCTGGCTCTATAGCCCGTCCGTCCGTGTGGCTGCTCCACATCCCTCTCTCAATATGAGAGTCTCCCCCGAGGTTTCTCACGTTTTTCCCACTGGGTTTTTATGAGTTTTTCCTTGCTGATGCAGGAGGGTCTGTTGGACAGTTGACTAACAAAAAGGATGCAGTGATGATCCAGGACACTTTAACATTCTACAACATGTATGGACATTTATCAACATGTGTTCTGTATTCTTTTTGTGTCTTGACTGTTGATTCTCTGATCTGTGTTGGTGAATTCAATGGGTTTTTTAAGTCCTCTGAGATGACTACTGTTGTGATTTAGAACTATACAAGAAAATATTGTATTGTGAGTATTTTTGAATGGGAAAGAAATATGTGCGTGCTGCTTGTTGTCTTGAGAGTCAAATAATCAACTAGATATTGTAATACTAAGAGCAATCAACAGTGATGGGGCTTCTCTAAAGTCTTGTTGGCAGGAGTTAAAGAGAGAGGGCAAAGTTGGGCCTGAAAGTTTATAGTACATACTATACATTATAGTAAACAAAAATAAAGAGAATTTACGTATAGACATCAGTGAATAATACTTATTGATCCAAAACCGGGACCTTGGGCCTGCTGATACGTATTCATGTTGGTATGAAAAGGAGTTAGAGAGTACCAAAGTATTAACATTTTCAGAAACAGACTATTTTGCATCAACGACGTTGTACGATACACAATTCTATAAGAATGATACCAAAGGCATCTCCAAAGACATAACTACATAATGTCATGTCCATATGCAAATTATACACAGCGCGACACAAATGTCATTCTTTTACTTGAGTTTGCAACTCACAGATAGGACAGTCCATGAAATCACACGACATACATCTGGTAATTCCCCTCTGGATATCTAATCTTAAAAGAGTGGTTTAAATTCCACTGCCTTTCAACAAAGCACGAAGAAACAAGAGAAACTAACCTAGCAGTTAACAACAAGAAGTTGACTAGCTCGCAATGCTAACTTTGCTAAACAAGAGCCAGGATCTAACTGCCCTCCCTTAACTTCACCTAGAACCAACGCTTTACATGTTGTGTTTTGTGTGCGTTTACCTCTGCCTTGTGTAGTTCCACAAATGCACCAGGCCTTTCAGGTGACTTTCTTCGGGTTGCGCACCAAATCCTGTCAAGGGGTTGTAGAGATGCTAATGCTAAATGCTTCAAAAAGGTATGCACTCCCTCTTCGTTAAAGGGTTTCCCACGAGCAGCAGTGGTCAGTCTTCAGCCGAGTACCAGGAGCTAGCAGGTTAGCATAGCAAGCTAATAAGCCTATACGGCACTGTGCAAGAGTCTGTCGTTAGCGGGCTAGTAAAACACCGCTAACCGTAGCTTCCCCGTCAAACAAACGGATGTGCGGCTCGGAGTTTTGACTTTGTGCCTTTATCGAGCACTGTAAAAGGCTCTCTGATCATTATAACTGAAAAACATATCCACGGGGACCAAAAGGCGGGTTAGACGTGATCGGTTTGGGTTTGCTCTTCTCTTGACTGCTCTGCCTTGACTGGAGCGAACGGCTGTCGCAGACCTATGACGCCTACTTTTTTGTGAGTGGGCGCTGGAGAGTGACGTCAACGCCTGGGTCATGTTGTTTATGCCTGTTGTTTTGAATGTAATCCTTGTAGGGAGTTTTGGGAAAACCTTAAGCAATGCCAATATTCAAATATAAGCAATACTTTGCATATATGCAATGCATTTGCATTGAAATACATGTACATTGATTTTGTCTATTTGTTTTATTTGTTTTATTTTGTAATATTTGTATGTATTGATTCTAATGTGTATAAATAAAGAAAATGACTAAAAATAAATTTTGGTTTGTATTGAATAGCTTACATTGTTATTACTGCATTCAATTAATAAATGTAAAAATTAGCAGGGGTCATGTGGTTTAATTGTTCACCATTGGATCTGCATTGTCAAATGTTACCGTTGTAAATTTGTGTTCTATAATAATCAAATAAATTAATACAAATTAATCGAAAAAATGTATCTTACTTCAACAGTTACGACAAAAGGCTACTTTAAAATAATATTCTACATACACAAATAAAAATAAAAACATTTGTTCAAATGCATGGGCTTTTAGATGCACCACTAATCATCCTGCAATTCAATATTCTTTATCAACAGCAGCCCCATACATGCAAGTGACGTCACAAACCCAGACCTGGTTCATTCAAAGTGTGTAGCTCTGGTTAGAAGGAGGCAGATGCAGACTAATGTGGATTAGAGAGCTGCCTGCTGCTCCTGTTAGTCCTGTGGTGCCAGCTATGGTTGGCTTTGGCTTATGGTCATTTTTGTGCAGCATATTTCGATCCTCCAGGGAGAGTCTGAAAACCTGAGATATCACTAAGCACCACGATGTGATCCTGAAGAAAGTGAGCTCAGACTGGCAGCGAATCAAAACTAAGAAGCATGTCACAAAACAAAGTCTGGCTGTGAATGGGCTTGCTAAATAAAGATGGGTGACAAATCAAAGGGAAGGCTGGAGGATAGCATTTAAAGAGCCTCAGGGCTTTAGGCATTGATTCTAAATCCATAACTGTGGCAAAAGGGGCACTAATAACACATTATCTCCCAGGGCTTTATTCCATAGCTATAATACAGCTCTAACTTTAGTGACTATTCTTGACCATTACAATAGATTTATATTAATTAATGTATTTTATTTTTCATTGAACCAGTGAGCTGCTGGTGATTTTAAACTATAATTAATAGCTTGTTCAGATTTTTTCTGACACAAAGAAGCTCCAGTCACCATGGTGATTTGTGTTTTCCTCTCACAAATGGCTGAAATGATTAAGCGTGGTCGCTTTAGCAGCAGACAGACAGATGATGTGTACCAGTGCAGTTCTACGGACAAACAAACATGAGACAGGCCAATGGTGACTGGTTAAGTGACCACCTGCCGCACATGCTGTTGCTTAATCTGATTAAAGATTATTGTTGGAATATTGATTTGATATTCTATATAACATAAACTTATAAGGGCTATTGACACATGTTTAGCTCATGAACACTAATAACAGATGCAACCCACTTGCTGGAGTTTAGTTAGGACTGTACAAACTCTGCATATTATGTTGGACTACTTGTATTTGTAGCTGCTTTCATTAAAAACAAATGTGTGGTGCTATTTGTTTGTTTGAATTTTGTAATTTTAAATTATTTCATAGTAATAATAAAAATAAAAAATGTTTTAATGGCAATCCAAATGAGAGACACATTCTGCTCTCTGGATAATCTTCTATATATCTTGAAACACAAATATGGTATCTACTGTATTTTTAATTAAGAAAAAAATCCACTTTAATTTTCTTCAGGAAAGGCAGACTGTGATTTGTACATGTTGTCCAATTATTTGGAAATGCATATACAATATTTGTGTAATTTAAGAAAAACTGTGATGGTCCCTTTAAAATTGAGTTAGAGGGTAAATGTAAAGTTATAAAACAGATCACATTCTGCATATGCGTTGGAATATTCACAATTCCGTCAAATCTAATGTAATGAAAAACATCCAAAACCCAATGGGAATAAATCAAAATGAGGTCCTTGGCAGCAAATAACCAATCACAGTTAAAATGATAAGACTGTTTGCAAGACATTTCAAAGTCACAGCCCTACTGCCCTGCTCTGTGTCGTTCGTGGCTAGATATGAAAGTGTAAATACAGCCTCAGTATTTCTTCATGTTTGTTGTTGATCATCAAAGTGTCAAAGTTGGCTCAACAGTGTGGGATCCAACTGGAGTGCTGTATACAAATCTAATGCAGAGGAACTGAGCCTGGGACTTCTCTCATTTGTATTCATAGGTTTGTGCGGATTGGTTGTTTTGCCCCTGCAGATGAACCGCTGGAGAGAAAAAGTGCGTGATCAACCTTTTGAAGTCACAGTGCAAATCTAAAATTGCCTGAAATGGGGGGTTATGGACATAGTGCATGGCCAAAACATAAAAACCCTCCATTTTGGTTCTACTTGTTGAAGAGAGTACATAGACTACATTGTTAATAATAACCAAATAACTTTGTTTTATTGGAACTGACAAAACTAAACCCAAAATAATGTGAGGCTCATTGGTATAACTGATTAATTGAATATCTTAAGAACCAAAAGTAAGTTATCTTTTTTGCTGTAATCAGTAAAAACTGTACTCCATTGATGACATGACATGTGTCTGGCAGGGACACAATCTAGTCATTAAACATGATTATAATAATACCTTTAAAAGCCAACCATTACATTAAACAAATAACCTTTTTATTATTTACATTTGACACTCTCTTGTATAAACAGTCTTTCATTGTGATAGACAGCATCCAGAACAGTTACAAGGCACTTCGGTAAGTGGATAACAGCTATGATAATACATATAAGTATTTAAACATTCAAATAATACAAGCACAATGTTCTGAATAGAAGTTTATCTGGTACTAAAACAGGAAAGCCCATGATGCTGTGACAACAGCACAGCATTCCGTTTGCTTTTTTGGTTTGTCTGGTTTCATAGCTGCAATTATATAAAGGTATTAAAAACAATAATGCAATGATCATTTTATCAAGTAGAAAAATATGACTTAAAGGGACAGTTATATGCTCTGAACTGTCTAATCAAGTCATTACAATTGCAAACCAACTTTTGTTGCCAGATTCTCTGTGTAGCTCCTATGGACAAACTGGCAGCCCAACTGAGAGCCTTAATCTGCTCATTCTGCTGTATTTTCTATACTATGTATTTTGTTCAGAATAGGCCAAATATGAGTTGCACATGTTGCCCCAATATTTGGGGAGAGATATACAGTAAAAGATGTTTCGATGTCATTTAAAAATGAAATATGAAATACAATCCATTTAAAACCCAGACAAGGCTCTGTAACACTGGGATCTCTTCATTGCAGACTCAAATCTCTTGACCAAAGGTAGATGCTTGGTGATTGATAGTCTTCTGCGAACCTGAGGGGAGATTGTAGTATAGGAGATAGTTATCATATCAAGCAGTTTTCCATCTTTGCTTAAAAGTCCACATTTAAATCCAAGTTAAGGCCCATTGAGTAACAGTGGCAGTGCACATTTCATCCTGTTTCTAGATCTTGCACAACATGAACCAAGAGCTTCTATGGATGAATGAAACCTTCCTCTCGCCCCAGCAGCGCTTTGGAAATCCACTGCACTTGTATACAGAGCATTGGTCAATAACAGAGAGTGGCATGGACCTTGACCTCTGTTTGTTCCCAGGCCTTTTGAGCGGAGGATACATTCTGGGTTTGGTTGCGCCACGTTTCCACACATGCTTCTTGTAACGGTAAACAGATGTTGAGAGGGTCACTTTCTCATAGATGATAACAAAGAGGCAGTGCCGCACCACAAGGTTTTCAAGTTTTTGCATTGTGTTTGTTTTATTTAACATATTTTAGTGGAATGGCAGCTGTTTCAAATATAAATGAGGGGGAGGAGATTGTACATGAAATGCAGGGCAGGATTGTAAAAGTAGGGTGAAATCTTAACATTTGGCACAATTTTTCAAAAAACTTAAAATTGAAATATAAGGGTTTGTAATTGATCATTTCCACCAGTGTACAAAGCAGTAAATGGACTTTCCCCCAATTATGTGCAAGATTTGCTTGTTCCCTATGAAAGCGAGAGGGTCCTCAAATTAATTTGCCTTGCCTTGCCAATATACTTCAATTCATATCAACCAGGAAGAAAAAGAATTTCTAACAGGGATAATAATAGTTAAAGAAAATAACTGTGTTTTGGGAAAAGTGGTCTGTCGTATGCTGCACTATTCAGTTCAAAAAAGGTTTGAGATTTCTTGGTTCCAATAATCAGAATAATTGATGTTGGCTTAATCGGTTGGTTGTCGTTGGCAACACCAGGTTGTTTTGCCGTCTCTCCTCCTGCTCCGGCCCCTGAGCAGCTGCACTCCTCTTTTCCTGTGTCTCTGCGAGGGCCCACTTTCACTTCTGTCTTTGCGAGTGCGACATGGTGAGGGTGGTCATTTCATTTAGAAATTTACAAATTTCTTCTTTGAATTTTGAATGAACTTATGAATGCGTGCATCTAATAATAGCCCTAAAAGAGTATGATTTCACAGATTTTACCTCATGTATGATGTAAATATATGATACGTTTACAAGACGCTTTCTGTTGGGGCTAACAATACACATTAGAAATTATAGAAACAAAATAGTTAGAATCCATAACGTTTGATTGTCTTGAAAATAAATAATAATGATTTGAATAAAATGGGTTAAAAGTGTGGCACAGGGATGGTAGAATGTTCTGAGTTTGACTCTCAGGTGGCATGGGGCCATTCTGATTTCAGTTTGCATATTCTCCCTGTGTCTCCGTAGATTTCCTCCTGTGTTCCAGTTTCTTCCACTATAAACTCACAGTCCATTCCAATTGTACAGCTTTAGATTATGACACTTATTTAAAGCTGGGGTACCCACTATTTTTGTTCCAATGCCTTTTGCTTGTCTCAACAGAAAGTGTTTCTACGTAAAAGTCTTATCCACTAGAAAACATGTTATCTTTTTAATACTTAAAGAATTTATAAAGGAAACAATCTTATAGGTCATTAATAGACACTTTGGGCCGGAGCTGATTGGCTGAGCGGGGGTGGTCTATGTTTCACTTTTCTGTCTGAAAATCTAATGGTGTAACCTGTTTGATTGTCTGATCTATAGATGGCGAATCAACAACTTTGTAAAGTCCTTCAGGACGACTGCTGTTGTGATTCAGGGCACAGTCACATAGGTTTTTAGGTCCATATAAATAAATTGAATTTAATCGATTGAAGCCAAAAATCAAGGCATGAGCAAAAACCACTGATAGATAAATTGGGTTATGTTTCTTTGTAATTTTTCTGTTGTTTGAAAAATAGGTACCCCAACTTTAACAGTTGCTGCAACTTTATGTCAAAGTGTTACAGAATTAGCACGAAAAGTGAAAGCTTACCATGGAAGTTGTCATGCTAGTTGGTTTTGATCACCTAAAACAACAACAAAATGTAGCTGTCATGATTCTCTTTACAAAACAAACTGTATTTAAAAAGAGATAATTCGTACATCTTTGAAATTTTGTCTGGAAAGTTGTATTACTCTGGCTTTATTTGTAAGGCACTAAAATAGAACATGCTTTTCCAACTAATATTTTTTTGTTTTTGCAAATGAACAATTCAAATAATGGTCAACAGAAACAGGCTTACCATCTTTTTTAATCCAGTCATCTAAATCTTCCATTTCTAACTCCAAAACAGACGGGACATCTTCTTCAAACATAGGCCTGAAAAACAGCAGAACATTTAGTAAACTAACATTGTAAAACTCCCCTTTGGACATCTTTATCACATACATAGGCACTTTCTCTGTGCTGGAGCCATCTAGAAATGGATCTTCCTTGTCGACCTCTGAAAGAAAACAGTAAATAATGAGTTGTGTAATGTCTACGGAGTGAAAACTGTGTTAGTCCTGAAGTACCTGAAGGCCTTGAACCGCTGTTTAGTCTGCGGTGAATAAAAAGGCCACAGAAGATGATGGAGATAATGAGGATGACCAGCACCACAGGAATGATAATGAGGAGGAGATCAAAGTCTTCCTCCTCCAAAGAGGAAGAAGTTACTCCTGTCTCATCGGTGGGCTTTATGGTGCTTCCTGGTGGCACATAAACATGTAAATATACATCATTCAAATGCACTAATTACAATAACTTAAATTGCAGGAAACTCTCTGGACCGAATGTACAATTATAACTTATTAACAATAAAGGAATAGCCTAATTACAGACTAAGGCAAGGAGGCAAAAAATAAATATGTGCCCATTGAAGACTAATTTAAAATCCCTGTGTATCTGAGCGCGTGGCTACTATTTGGAACTTATTCATGAATTGTTTTAAAACCTCTCTAGCTCACTGCAAATCCACTTTGAATCTGATTGCAGTTTAAACGAGAGAGGGTTAACGTGGGAGAGAGGTCTAGAGCCAGACTTATAAGTTAAGTTATACTTTAATGTTTCTGTAAAAGGGAAATTTGTCCTCTACATTTGACCCACCCCGAATGCTGTAAAAAGTGTTGCTTGAATCAGAAATTTAAAAAAATATATCGTTTAGTGTACTGTCAACTTCAGCTCTTTATTAAGTAACGAAAAATATTATATTCAATTGGACAGAATGCAAAACTAAAAACTTGTTAATGATAGTGATTATTATTATTATTATTAATAAGATTGTTATTATAATTATTATTATTTTTTAAAATCTCCAATTGGAAACTCAAATGGTTTTTGGTCATGATGATTAATGTGGATTATTATTATTGGTGGTGATGGTGACAATGTGTGGATGACAATAATATTGTATCTGTATTTCAACTACCTTGACACATACACACACACATACACGCACACATACACGCGCACATACACACACACACATACACGCGCACATACACAAACACATACACGTACAGGCGCACATACACAAACACATACACGTACACGCGCACATACACGTACACGCGCACATACACAAACACATACACGTACACGCGCACATACACGCGCACATACACGCGCACATATACGTACACGTACACAAACACTCACAGAATACCTCCCTCAGTTACTACTAATTTCCGTGATTTGTTATTGTCTTATTTATATTTGTTTGTTTTTGTTTTGTATTTTGTCAACATCAGACTTTTATGTTATTATTGCTATTGTTTGTGTAAATGTTGCATAATAAAATAAAAAAATAAAATAAAAAAATAAAAAAAACTTCCACTCAGAGGAGAGGCCTGATTGAACCGGGATACGAACCCAGGACCTTAAATTTCCACTTTTATATGAGTGGTAGATTCTGTGGAGAGAGTGCTCATGACTCAGACAGCGTATCATCTAAGAAAAACACAATTATCATGCAAATATACCTCGTATTTAAACATTCAATTTTGATGACCCAGATGGATTAAAAAGGCTAAGTTGGGTTTGGCCCATAGACTGTAAATATTAATTAATTAATATTAATATTTTGGCCTTGTCTATTACGGTTGGGGTAAAAATAAACACAAATATTTATTGGGTCAAATGAGTTTATTCAAGCTTTAGTATTTAACATTAGGCCGACTTGCCTCATATTCACTCTAATTTTTGTAAAAGATTGTTTCATCTGTTTCAAGATCGCTCCATACATTTTATTTTCAACACAATATATTTTTTCTTTCATTCTTTAATGGACCACCACATATACCAAAAGTTAAATACATTAAATAAGTCTTGTATAGGGTCCCATGATAATGTTGTACGGTACTTTTTTATCAACAAAAAAAATTAAATGATACAAAATTAAGTATGTAGTAATTACTTTAAAGTCTGGTCTGCTGCCATTTTTACATACAGGGTCTCTATCAGGAGCGGTGGTCATACTGCAGCGCCCGGGGACCCATCAGTATGGTTTGTGTTGTGCTTGGTTTGAACTACAGAGGATCAAACACATTTTTTCTTATCTATAGCTATAAAAACGCAAAACCAGCAGCACGGGATCAGATCTGCAAAACCTCCAGAACCTTTATTTGTCCCACAGTGGGGTGATGTTGGTGTTAAAGCGACATACAGGACAGCAGTGAGAGCACACAAGGAGTACTCAAAATATACAGAGATAAGAAGCTGTAAACGCTTCTTAGATTTGGATTTAGGGTTTGAAGTGTTGGCCTGTGATACACAGTTTGGAACAAGGAGCAATCAGATGATATTCAAAGTGAGACTTACCTGCTTCATGTTCACCAGAACCACCTGAGCCACGTTCCTCTTCATTCACTCCATCTTCTTCAAAATCAAATCACAGAAAATAAGATCATGACAATTAGTACATTTCACAATAAACATTCTCGTGGGGTCACCTGTAGGTGTGGTGTAGGTGGTAGGGGTGTTGGCATCATTTTCATCTGGATCTATCGAAACAAAAGATAAGCATGACTCATTTAGTATTCATCAAATCACTGATCACACAGTTTATACTGCAGTGGATTTCACAATGTTGGATTCTACACTGGGAGCGAGTCACAGGTTAGGAAAACACAAAATCTCTCTCCATACTGTCCATTTATCAATTTGACCCTAGTTGTACACTGAAAATCAACTGAAATAAAATAAAAATTAAGGTGTCTTGATGCAAATCAAGCCACCTCCACTGGCTTCTCTCATCTAGTAGAAGCAGCTCTACTCCGAGCTCTTCCCAACTGAGCTCCTCACCTCTAAAGGACTGCCCAACCACTTCAGGTGGACTATATTTATGTATATAAATAATGTGATTATTTAGCATATTTTATCCCGTGAACACTAGTGCCAATACGGCAATAAACAACACACGTCGAAGGTGAGATCAGTTGTTGAATTTAGAAGCATAGCTTCTTTAAGCAGTGACAACATAGTTAATTTTGCCCTAAAGAAATCCCACCTGTGTCCCCCTCGTTCTCAGCTGCAACTTCTTCCTCACCTCTGTTCTCAGTGCCCTCAGCCTCTGGATCAGCATCTTCCTCTTCACATACAACTACAAAACAATGTATGTCGTACAGTTTATATTACAACATATTTAACTAATGAATCTTTTTTAAATGGTTTAGCCATGCAATGTTGACAATACATTTCACAACAAATGTCCTTTTAACACCAAAACAAAGCTTTTAAAATTGGCATTTAAATGTGTGAACAACTGTGTGTCACCTCTGTTCTCTGGGCTCATGCTGAAACGCCAGTCTGCTCTCAGAGCCTCCACCAGAGCCTCAGTCAGTGGGGACTGTGTGTTCCCAAAGCTCAGAACATCTTTGGACATTCTAGCTTCTCATTTTGGGTTAAACTGTGGAACTCTCTCCCCACCGGACTGAAGCTATAGACTAACATGACCATCTTCAGCAGAGAGCTCAAACAGTGGTTAAGATCCAGACAGACTTGTTCTCACGTGTAAATTATTCTTTTTAATTTATTTTATCTGCATCTGGTTCGTTCAATGTAATTGTTTTGTCCATATTAAATAAATGTCTTTTAAAAATGCTATCGTCAGAAAAAATTATTGAAAAAACATTGCTCTCTATCATAAAAATCCCTAAAAAATAAAATAAAATAAAATCATAAACAGTCACTGCATGAGCCAACAGGAACTCTGCACTTCCTCCAGCACAGTTTCAAGAGGTGGTTACAAAGGTTGAAGAAGTCCTGTTTGAGAGGCATATTGGTCATTTGTGTGATGCGTACTCGTGGATCTCTTCTTGAGAATTTGTAAAAATAGTTTTGTGGAAATAAATGTATTTTCATTTGTAAAAAAAATGATCAATCATCACCACTGTGGATCATTTCTGCTTATTGCATTATAATTAGGTAAGATTATATTTTCATGTGTTATTTTGGTATCTATGTTTTATGTATGTTCGTAATGTTCTAAAATTATAGTACCAAAAAAGAGCAATTATAACAAAAAGCACAAAATCACATTAACTGAAAGAAGTTGTGTAAGCATGAAACTTAGTAATTACTTATGTGGCATACTGAGGGTTGATAGAAAATACATTTTTGAGACATGTAGAGTAACAGCTACCAACAACAATAGTAACTAGTAAGAGTACGGCAGGGCTCACATATTCGTTTAACTGATGGGCAGAGACATTGATTATACATTTTGAGTTGATTTTATGATAAAATTGCATAATTCAGGTTTACAGACCTAACGCATGCTCACATTTTCATTTTTTTAAACGTATTTTCAAAGTCAAAGCAGTTATACGTTGACCTGACTTGACTGAGAGCCCTGCACAAATATTCCAAAATGTATGGACATGGCAAAGAAAATTCAATCTTGAAACTACAATGTGTTATTCGTTGGTTATGGATACACTGAAGATACGATGATACAAGAAACTTTATTCCTCCAACAAGGGGGTAATTTTGCAGTATTTAGTCAAGTTACATAGTTTTCACAATAATGCACTGCAATACATTACATTTAAAACTCTCTAATCTATTATGGGAATGTGTTTTTTAAATTATAGCATCGTAACATCTCGTGAATTTGATCAGGATTTCCTAAAAGCTGACTGATACTCTTTAAGCCCCTCAGGTGAAACCAGTTTCTAACCAACACCGCATGTGAAAGGAGACTGAATTACACACACAGTTAATTGTCAAGAAGGTGATATTTTAGGTATTTTTACTACTCTCAGAACTACTAAAATTTACAGCATTGATGAATGAATTAAATACACTTTGATACTTATATTCAGTAAAATATCGTGTTACATGAGAACAATTTGAAATTGAGTTTATTGTGTGTTTTTCCAATAAAATTACACTATGAATTTGGGTCATTTAAAGACCTTATGCCGGGTTTGATTTATTTAGAAATACAGTTTTAATACCATTTTATACTAGAAGAGAACTACTAAAGGTTTCAAAATCAGTTGTTGTTTTTTTTGTCTGATCCCCCCAAATCGAAATAACCCCATAGCAACGCCCTTAGAGACGAAAAAACTTCACAGCCCTTGGTGACGTCAGAGTGGGTACGTTTCAACGCTGTAAGTTGTTTACAATTTGGTATTCGTTCTTTTTTTGGCCATATTCAAGATGACAAGGCTGTGTACAGCGAGTGTGTAGTCCAGTGGTTGTGTCGATGGACTGCCAATCCAGATACTGGGGTTCAAATCCCACCTCAGACACTTTTTCACACTCATAATGGCAATTTATGTGTAGTGAGCAATTGTCACCTGTAGAGGGCAGTATTGTGTTGGGCATCAGTGGAGAGAGGAGAGAAAAGGCAGTCCTGTGGCATAGATCCATGGTTTTCAATGCATGGGCGTAACCCGCTATGACGTCACACACAGGTTAGAGCATAGACAACTTAAATTCATGAAAAACACGTTTTTTTTATAAAATATAGGATTTTTTTTTGCCGGAATCTCTTTCAGATTGACATTGTCATGCAATTTTGATATCCACAATTTAAAAAAAAAAACCCCGGCATAAGTTCTGTGTTCCTCCAAACAAAACCAAACCTTTTTAAACAACTAACATGCAGTTTCACACAACCTTTGAGTGTTTCCCAAGCAAACTATGAATCAACTTGTGTTCCCCCGGGTTGAATAAAGACAAATATTGTGTCCGTCTCTACCTGTGCCCAGCCCTATCCCTCCTTCACTCCACTCTTACCTGTGTGTTTCAGTCCACTCAGCAGCAGCAGTAGTAATAACAGCAGTGAGGGGGATTTGGACTTCTGATTGCGGGGTCCTCTCATGTCAAAGTGGACAGACATGTTTTTGCCATTGTGCTCTGCTCGCGCTCTTGTCACACCATCGCACTTCCTCAAACACTGAAAACAGCCAGTATCTGAGTCACATCGAGCGGAGGGATGTGATGCAATCCGCTGGGTGCGTGTGGCTGCAAGTTGCATTCCTGTCTGGTAGGTATGCTGGCTGAACAGGGAAAAGGAGGGGGAAAAAATAATTTGGTGAGAAAAGTGTTTAATAGACAAGATGATATAAACACTGTGCAATGTGGCATATGAAGCTGAAATGCCTTTGTTATAAATGAGTATATTGGAAAACACACAAGTTAGAGCATGACAGTGAGCGGCAGCATTATCTCAATTTACAAGGTTGTTTTTTCCCCCTAGCAGAACACATGATTAAACTCTTTGGACTGACCTCATACAGTATTTTTCAACATATCAATTAATCTGGCAAATAGTAATTTTGTGTTCAGTTTCTGTGTGGGCCTTGGGCGGGGGACCGGCAGGAGTTGCAGAGTTGGTAATGACATGTATTACCAAAGACTTTGGAAGAGTATCTTAAACCTAATGGTACAATGAGAGTGAGTCATAAGCAGAGTGTGCGTCGACCTGAAATAATTCACTTTTCTCCTATTTTAACAAATAATATTGATATAACTCTAAATCAGACATAAAATATATTCCTGCCTTTTGCAAAAGTTGCTTCTGAAACTTTTTCAAGACTGTACTATTGCCAAATGGAAATATTACTCAATCAGTAAATGTTATATTATATATGTTGAAAGGTGGAAGGCAGGACTGGGTTGCAGAATCATTCGTCATCTTTGAACACGTCAGACCACAGCATGTCGTCTTCTTCTCAAAAACTTGTGATATTTTGCATACTTATAACAAAGAGCCATGTGAGTCACTATTTGACGCTTTAGGCTGAGAGCTGATTGGCGAGAGTGGACCTCTTTTTTCACTTACCATAGTATACAGACCAAAAGTTTGGACACACCTTCTCATTCAAAGAGTTTTTTTACTTTAATGATTATGAAAATTGTAGATTCACACTGAAGCCACCTGAAATGGTCTTCCAACAGTCTTAATAATAATTTTTCATAGTGCTTTACATGTCATTGTTCATTCACTCCATACCCAGTGGTGATAAACTACTACTGTAGCCACAGCTGCCCTGGGGCACACTGACAGAAGCGAGGCAACCAGTATGTGCCATCGGCCCCTCCGACCACCACCAACCATTCACACACACACCAGACTCATTCTAGGCAATGGGGGTAAAGTGTCTTGCCAAGGACACAACGACAGCAGGAGTCGATGGTGAAAGTCGGGCTCGAACCCACGACCCTCAGGCTCAAAGGTCAATGCTCTACCAACTGAGCTACTGTCGCCCACGAAGGGTTGGCAGTCATGAAGGAGTTCGCACAGATGCTTAGCACTTGTTGGTCCTTTCGCCTTCACTCTGTGGTCCAGCTTACCCCAAAAAAAAAAATTATATATATATATACAGCTAGCTAAGAAACATAGCTACTACTTATTTTGTATATTTTGTGTGCTCCCTGTGTTGTGACTGCTGTCCTGTATGTGTCCTGTACGTCCCCACTGTGGGACGAATAAAGATCTCTTATCTCATCTTATCTTATATTCAAAAGGCCAAATCTAGAGGCCAGAAATATGAAGACTAATGATTGAACCAAACTGGTTTGGAGCGAAAAGATATTTTTTTAAGATTAGGTACCCCAACTTTAATGGTCCTTCAAAGAGAGAGTCCTTCATTAAAGGAAAATGTTCTGTTATTCTTAAAAGTCACCACAAGATGTCCCTGTTCTCACACAGATGAAAAAGGGGCTCGTCTAGGAAACTTAGAAAATAAATATGATACATTAATTTATAATCTCTATATAAACAATTATAATAATGAACCCATTATGTTAGATATAAATGCACCGCTGTAAATTGACGCCTAAAGAGTCTCTGTGGTCTGCTCTTTAGTACACAGCGGGCAAAGTTCACCAGCGGACCAGCTTCCGGTGCATTTGTCAACAACATCCACGAGGGGCACGCGTGGGGCTTTTACACTTCTCACGTGAAAATGGTGATTAGACATCTTTCAGATTGGATTCACTTCCAATTTCCCGATTAACACTAAAGATGAAACATATGCTTGTTTGTTCCTGTACCTGTGTGCAGCCGAAAGCCCAGAAGGGGAAACCAGCGGAGAAAGCCGTTCATCCGTACAGCAGGAAGGCTGCGTATCTGGCACGAGAGGAGCTGCGACTCAAGCGCAAAGAGAAGTGAGTTTGTACAGGTATCATTGTGATCATATGGATTGTTTCCAGAAGGACGTGATGGGTAAACAGACTGTCTAATACTAAGGTTTACAACAAGGGTCTATAACCTGTGGCGCGGGAGCTACCAGTAGCTCGCCACTATGGATCTATTATAACAACTCGCCACCCACTTCCAAGAAGCTCCCTAAAGTTCTTTTTTTTTAAATTGTTCAACATTTGACCGCAGTAACATTTTGGTGAAGACAGCCTAAGGACTAGTCAAACTAACGAAGAAAATGCAGACATTATTTTACTATTTTATTTAGATCAATTTGCGTTGATACTGACATTTCTCTATTAAAAAGGCCTGGATCTTTTGTTTGCGAAGGACTGAAATAAATGCATTTACCGATTTTGGTTAGATTGTGATTAATCCTGCATCCCTGTAGCAGTAAGATGCACCATTTGTGTTTACTGACGAACTGTAGTGCATTTAAGCTTTCTAGATAGGACTTACAGTGCATTTAAGTTGACTGGCGATGACCTGTCATGCATTTAAGCTTTTTAGATAAGACTAAGTGCATCTAAGTTTACTGGCTAGGACTTGTAGTGCGTATACCTTGACTGGTTTAGACATACAAGGCCAACATAACCTAGTTCAAATTGTCTACCCCTGAACAAGTTGTGCCTAAACATCAGGAGAGATGATCCACTGGGCTTTTTGCTGTTTTGTGGACAAAACAGGTTAATCGGTTAGTTGGGATTCAGAGGATGCAATAGACACAACATGCAGACAATATGATATCTTTGGTATCTATAGTGGTATCCCTAACTTTGATAACATTGTTCTTCTTTTCCCAGGCACCAAAATGACAAAGCCTCTCGCCTCAACAACATAGGTAAATATATCACCACTAGAGTATGTGTTATAATGTGATTAAACAAATCCTTTGCTTCCGATCTTTTCTCAGGCGAAAAACTGATGTGGTTTCAGGAACAGCTTGATCCCACAAGGACAAATTACTCAAAACAAGACGCATGTGACATAATCGAAAGGTAATCACTTGTTAAATAGATTGCGCAGGACGCTTTTGATCATGCGTTATTTGTATCTGTTGTGTTTGATAGGTACCTGCAGAGATTTGACTCTGAACTGGAACAGATTGAGTTGTTGAATGGAATCAAAGGTCGTCAAGGTCGTCTTCATGGAGCCAGAGAAGCAGTGATCAAACAGACCATTGAGAGAGAGCGGGCGCAGTTTGATGGCGTCGGATTTGGTAAGAAATGCGCTTATTATTTTCCTTGTACATTTTACAACAATGTTCTAATACACCACTTTTCCTGCAGAAATCCCAGACATCATGAACGCAAAACATCTAAAAATGTTCAGGTGAGTGGGTCGACTTTTGTAGGCACATCCTGTCATTACAAATCTACAAAACGGCCACTGTTTCTTTTAAAGTTAAGTTAAATGTCTGCCAAATGTAATGTTTTGACAGAGAATGGACCGGAGATTTGAAAAAATTACCAAATATTAAACTTCGGAAAGTTTCTAACAAAGGACTGGAGACAAAAGGTGACGTGCAGGATAAGGAATCAGAAGAAAAACTTGAAGAGGATAAAGAATCCTTAGAGGAGGTAAAAGGAGGTGAAGAGGAGGACTTGGATGAGGAGCAGGAGGACATGTTGTTAATGTCAGACTGAGATGCTCCTGACCTGTAGATGGCGCCAACTTGAACGGACCCCTATGTTAATTTATTTTACAAAGTGAAATGGACAGCAAGCTGTCATTTTGATCCAGTAATAACAAGGACTTAAATGTAATACGTGAGATGACCACATCTTATTTAGTATTGACATTACAGTGTAGAATTATGGGAAACCATATATTTTTAACTTGCATGTTTTTCATATAAAATAAAATGGCAACCGAAATGGCACAAGTTACACAACCAGTCATTAAACACAGCACCAGATTTGTTGTAAATTAAACCAGTATTTATTGTTTTATATTTTGTTTGTGAAAACCTGATTGTCCACCTGTGAAGATCAACTTTCTGTTTAACAGTGACTTGAAGACGATTTACAGACTGTCCATTTCAGGCTTTATAAATACTCAAATATAAACTATAAATTTGTGAAAATAAAAAAAAAGGTAAAGAGTGTTTGTTACTTGTTTTACAACCACAAGAGGCATCTTTTAAAAACGACTAGCAAGAGCCAAAGGATCCCTGTTGGTTTGGAATATTGTTGAAATCATAACATATTTTAAAGACTTGATCATAACAACATGGCAGAGTGTCCGCATTTTTCATGTCATCAATAGTGGCACCGAAGTGCATTTAGACAAAGTGCATACAAAAATAAGTTTTATAAACCGTAAAAGTACAATTTCGCAGCAGTCTTACAAAGATGGCTTTAGTATCCTTTTCATCAGTTTTGCTGCTGAGCGCAAGTCCTGCATGTTTGACAAATCTCATTCTAAATGGACCTTTTCGATGCCGATGAGCAGGTGAACGGGTCAAAGTCAGACAGGGCTTTGTGCTGGGGCCACAGCAGCCTCCACGGACAGGTCTGAGTCTGGGTGAGGTGCTGGGCCGACCTCCACACTGGGGCTGCTGTGGTGAGACCTACGGGCCAGGGGGTTGTGGAGCTCCTTATCGGGGCAGTTTTGCACAGTGATGATGCGGTTAAAGGCTTTGAGCCGGTGCCACAGCTGCAGGTACACTTTACCCTGGATGTACATGAAGATGAGTCCTCCAGTGAAGCCTATTGCCACCACAATGAGCTTGGTCCAGAAGGGCCACTCCAGCACACCTGGCAGACACAAACGCACATGCAGAGACACCGGTCATAGAAATACTTTACGATGTGAAAAAAGAAGCATGAGGGCTTTGCTGAGCTGTGCTTACCCCCGGTCGAGTAGTGCTTCGTAAGAGAAAGTCTCCATAACTCGTCTGCAATCAAGAGTGGGCGCAATCTCTCTTTATAATAGTACAATATGATTTTATTTAACTATTTTCATTTTTCTGGCCACATAGTAGTGAATGTGTACACTCAATTCTACCAGGGAAACTAAAACAAAACATTGTGGCCACTGTCACAACACAGTCTGGGATGGGATTACGACCTGCTTCAAATAATAAATAAATACATATATGTGCAAGAGCCTCTGTCTTGGACGTCTCGAATGAAAGCGTATATGTTTACTGATATTTGTGTATGTACTGATCTATGCACTTTGTGACTAGAGGCTCTAGAAATACATTGCAGACTAAAGTCAATGCAAAAGTGGCATTGCCATTGTCCAGATAAAACTATTATAAAGTTGTAATGGTCAACATATAATTACATTTTGTCGGTCATTGATGATCAACAGGAAGATCAAGCACATACAAAGATTGTAGTCAAACACTTTTTATATATTTGTTATATTTCCCATTAAGGAGGAGTATGGATCTATGGGACCAAGGGCGTCATTTATCAATCCAGGTGCAAAATTGTGGATGAAAAGTAAAGCTGTTATGCAATTGTCCTGGTTTAGTTTTATAGGACATGTGCATGATCAATCAGCTGATTCCGATTTGAAAGGATGCTAATCATGTCCAGTATACAAATGCTTGATAAATGAGGCCCCTACATTTATCCAGCTTCTACTCTCCTTATACAGGAGTCAATAGAGAAGAGACAACCATTATAAAACATAGTCCAAGTAAATAGACTATGTTTTTAATGAATATATTCAAAGTGAAATATGGTTATACTTTTGTTTTCATGTACAGACCATTCTTTCCCAACCGGACCTCCTCAGCAGTTCTTTTGACCAGGATGTAGACTGACCACAGCATGCAGCCGAGAGCGATGAGGTGGAACAGGACAGAGCAGAAGATTTTCCTCCTCTCACCTTTGGACATGTGGAGCTTCTCCCACTACAAGACATGACAGGTTCAGCCAACCGAGCGCAAAACTTATTTTGTCAGATCATAGCCAGACTGACGAACGCGTAAGAGGAGAACAGGCGTTTGATATGGAACATCTGAGCTCTCCTTTTAATGCTTATTCTAATTCTAAAAAGGGAAATAATGCTGTGTGTAGTGTATATGTGATGAGTTACTCTAAACAGATATTTCTGCATACAATAGCAAGACATAAAATGGCTGCTGTAAGCTACATATTGACAATCATTCATATTTCTTAGCTTCAAACACAATTGTCTATGCAACTCTGCTCTATCATCAATGACAGGAAACAGATTCCAAAAACAAAATAAGTAACAGTAAACAGTGTTTAGAGGATCATGAGAGAATTATATGAAAATATAAGTTACTCACACATTTGTAAAGGACAATGGAGAACAACTATAACATTGGTCAAAAATGTTATAGTTAAATGCAAGATCACATAATTTGCATTCAGAGTGGGTGTCTACAGGAACAGCTTGTGTGAAAAAATGTAATCGAAGCTTCTTTTTAATCAACTAACTGGATTACTGGTATCTATATACACCACTTTATCCCTACCGAAACGATAACAAAGAAAATATGTTAAAATGAATCAAATACACCTGAAATAATGTCCACAGGATTGATGCCAGCTAGCTCCCAGAAAAGTTACATATTGTATCTTTAAGACAGCAGTAAAGTGTCAGAATACTAGTAAATATTACATTAGCGTTGGTGTCTTTAAATGGTCATTTATTTATTTAGCGCTTTTCTATTTTTTCAAAGTACTTAAAGTGCTTCATTCACACACCTGTTCATACACTAGTGTACAGACACTGGGGGTGAGGTCGGTTAAGTGTCTTGCCCAAGGACACATGGCAGTATTCACCAATGGAAGCTGGTTTCACACACCTGCTAACGTGCGGGTCAGTCAATTTAACCTCTCAACCAATGACTGGGGGCAGATGGTAGATATAGTTCATACTAATTTGAATAATGACTATGTACCCATCCCATGTTTTCGTGAACGGACCTTCCGTATCGGTTTGAGCCTGGTCTCCATGATGAAGTCAAACTTGCAGAGCTCACAGCAGCGAGTGTCTGAAGACTTGATCCACTGGTTCAGGCAGGTCTGATGGACAAAACTGAGACTTCCTGTGCAGCGGCAAGGCATAATCAATGGACACTCGTCATCCCCTTCACAGTGACATATCCTGTTGGACACAGAAGAACATGACATTTGCTCCAAATGAAGTGCCTTTTGGATTTTTTGAAACATGAGAAATACGTTTGTTTCAAATATGAAAAAGAATAGTGAGTACTAGAAATATTCAAAAAAACATTTAACAGCTGATAAAAATACAAATTAAACAAGCTGCATAATTTGAGGTGCCAAGCAGTTACTTTTATTTTTTGGCAATGTTTCCGAGATTATGAACAATAACATAAGAAGACTTTTTTTATTACTCGCTATTGCTTTGCTTCTACTTTTGATATTTCCCCAGATTGGCTCATTGATGTTATCATTTGAAAATAAACACGGTTATTTGAGAATATATGGCTTTACACAACACACATGACACATGACTCTCCAAACTGACCTGCAGACCTCTGTTTCCGAGTCGGAGCAGGGGGGCAGTGTGTTGACCCCGTTGCCTGTGCAGTGGGCCTGGGGGGTGGGCACAGACATGTCTCCGCCCCCTGAGCCTCTCTCCTGATAGCGCTTGGTGATGTGCTCCTGGAGCTCCTCTTCTTCTGGTGCGGAGCTGCTGCTGTGAGACTTCTCCTCCTCTTGTTCTTTGCTCAGAGACGTCTCCTTCACCTCTGACAAATCTTTGGTCACATCTTTGTCCTGTTTCATGGAGGCCCTGCTTCCATGACGACTCCTCAAACCTCCGCTACAGTTCTCCTCCAGCAGCTGGTTCTCCTTCTCCTCCTCTGAGCTGATAGACTGTAGTTCCATCGCTTCCACCTTGTTTTCAAAAGCTTGGACCATGTCTCTGTCTTGGCTGCTTGTGCTGCGGCGCCGGGCCCTCCTGGCCTTCTCCTTGCTCCAACTCCGGGTCTGTCTCCACGTTTCCTCGTCTGAGGTGGAGTCAGTGTGCTTGGCACTTGGGCAGCTGAGGCCAGGGGTTAGATCCCTGGTGGTTTTAGAAGACTGTTCTCTCTTCTCCCCCTTCTCAGAGCTCACACTGTGCTCCATCAGCTCCTGTTTGGAGGAACTGTCCACACAGTTGAAGGTGGGGCAGCCCGTTCCTTTGCGGCGGTGGCGGCGCTTCACCTGTTTCTTTTTGCACGGCCCGGTGTTGGAGGAGCCCAGGGCATTGACTACTGTCATTGTGGAAGAGCTCGTGTGCCTCCCTGAGTTTTTTACTTCAGACTCTTCCTCTTCTAAACGAGACAATGGGCCAGAACTGAACACATGCACACAAAACAATGGAAACAGAAATGTATGAATGAAATGGGAAGAAAGCACTTGAACACAGAATATATGTCAGGCCTCTTAGAATCTGGTCCCCCAATTTGATCCGGTCAACAAAATATAAAATATATACTGTATACTTTAGCTTATATAGTCCAGGTCTAGCCTTGGCTTCATTCTATCTTCCCTATGTATACAGTCTATTATGTTGTTAAATTTGGGTTAATTATGGTTAGTCTTTCATAGCTGGGGTACCTAACTGTTATGGCCTAACCCTAACTTTCAAACCATAAAAAATGTAAACACGTAATAAACTCAATTTAACTATAGTTCCTCGCTTTCTGAACAATTTGGTTCACGTTTCTGCTTTTTCAGGCAGAAACGTGAAAAAGAGAGGACCATCCTTACTCAGCCAATCAGCTTTCAGCCAAAAGTGTCAGTAGTGACTCACAGCCTGCAGAGGATAACATGTACACATAACATGACATGGTCTGATTTGTTGAACCCATTTTACTTTTACAAGACTCTTTCTGTTGGAAAAAACTACATATGTAAATTATTACCCCAGCTGATATTTAGTTGGTTCCTGTCCAGTCCTATGTAGTTTTAGTTTAGACTACTACATGTATAGAAATAAGGCTGTTCAAAATATTCTTTTATGCAACCTCTCCACTCTCCCTGACTCGGGTTGCCAGATATGCAGAAGAATCCAGCTGGGACCATAATACCTGAATAGACAAGAGTTTTGTCACAAATCTATAACCAACATCTTTTTCAAAAGGGCCCGATAGAAATTCTCATTTTATTTTTTGTTTTGTAGTTAATGATTTGAGAATCATGACAAGGCCACATGTTTCTTTACCAGTGAGATTAGCTCTACACGGTGAGTTATGGCAACCCGGTCACAGACTTTCTGATTGGTAAAACGGTGGAGGGCGGGACATCAAAATGAAAACAATAACAAGATTTACGGGCTGTAAAAATAATTTTGAAATTTGATTATCTCGGCTGAACTACTGTCCATCCATCCATTCTCTTCCCCTTAATCCATTGTAAACCCTAACTTCAATCGTACTTCAGATATCAAAGTTATTTTAAATAGATTTTTCCCAGTAAGTGAATATTACTCATTTATTGTTAGTTTATTTAAAGCTTGGCGATATCACTCAGGGTTTTCTTTGAATTGAACTCTCTCTGTTCAAGTAAGCCTCACTTTTGACATTTTGACGTGTAGAGTCTTAAATTAGACAGGTGTGAAATGGGGTAAGGTAGCACGGTGGTTGAGTGGGTAGCACCTTCACCTCTCAACTTCAACATTGTGAGTTCGACTCCTGGTCGGAGCAAAATTTAAACTTCATTGCAAAGGCTTGAGTTACTTGGTAATATCAAGTAAAGTATGTACTCGGGTAATTCAAGTGAAGTTAATATGCAATTTATTTCCAAAGTTTTTTTAAGTAAACTTTACTTGTTAGGGTTTACAGTGGTCAGGGGAGGTGACAGTCAGAGCTGCACCCAGCACACAGAGCACCAGCCCCCTTATCAGTTAAATAAGTATTCAAAAAGAGCATGGTTTATTAATAACTTTTGACATATTAGGGCCATTTAATGATGACATGGCATGAAAATCTTACATATTCTTCTGTCAGCGTGCCCCAGGGCAGCTGTGGCTACAGTAGAAGTTTATCACCACCGTGTATGGAGTGAATGAATAATGACATGTAAAGCGTCTTTTTGAGTGTCCAAAAAAGCACTATATAAAACCATTGCATTATTATATTGCTACTTTAAGTGATCAAAGTGGTAGCACAATATCATCTGGCTCAAACACCATTAGCATACTAAAATCCTGGACCCCAGGGAAATTAGGTTTAGAAGCTCAGTAGAAGCATGTAAACTGGTCAGGCAGGAATAAACAGTTCTTGAAAATGGCATATGATAAACCCAACTTCAAGGGTATATGGTGTGGATTTGTAGGTCAAGAAAGTTCATCCAGAGTTCAGCAGACTGATTGGAATACCCGTACATGCCAATAGCAACCAAAGACAGCCAAATCTATTTTGGTACTTTACCTCTTATGGGATTATAAGCCTCCCAGTCACAGTTGTTCGATTTCATGAAAACAATATTACATCAAACGACACAACAAATAAAGATTTAAAGAAAATGTCTTGATTGGTTGGTGACAAACACATGCAGTGGGTAAACGCGTGTATATGACAGAAATCGCTCAAATGGATATTAAGTGAAGTGGACTGTACAATCAGCCATCTTCCTCTCACTGATTGAGTTAGGGCTCTCATCCCTATTAATTTGGTTATGCCTCCAGGATAGAGCTCACGAAGCCTCCCACTCACCCAGAACATGTCAACAGCTGAACATTTAGAGTTGCAGGAAAGCCTCCACACACCTGCAAATGTCTTGAGAAGACGGGGTGACAGAGGTCCTTGAGGCGCTGGGCAGTCCAGTCGAGTTGCTGACCTGCAAAATACACATGGTTGAGATTCGGTTAAAAATTATAAAAAGAAAAGAATGACACCAGCAGGGAAAATAAGTGTTTTGCATTTGATGATTGTGCAAGTTGTATCCCTATGCCAGTTGTGTTTATGCCAGAGATTCCTGATGAAAAAAATAGATGGATCTAAAAACAACCTGTTTTGATGTTACCAATGTTGCAACTTGGTTAATACGGTGGATAATGACTATTATCATTTTACAAAATAATCTTATTTTCCATTGTCTATGTTCATTGGCATATTGTAAAACATAAGAAATTATGGCTATAAAAATATCGTACCATGATAATATACTATACTTCAAGTACAAAATTCAGTGCTGCACTTTCATCTCTATACTGTAAATATTGATGCCAGGAAGAGAGGATAAGATTAGCTTTGTTGCTTCTATTCTAAATTCGAAACAATAATACACTCCTTGCCTCCAACACAAACATACATTTTTTTTACAGTCAAGTGTGTAATGGACCAAAAGGCTGTTGGTAGCACTATGAGGAATTTCTATTGATTTGAGAGCGCAGCATTAGCACATTAGCTTCTGCTTGGATAGGCAGCGGTACCTCTGCCCCAGTCGTATCTGGGATATTAATAGGAGTGTGGGATGATCGCTGGTTACCTTGGAGATGTTGCTGGATCGACTTCCCGAGCGTCCAGGGGCCTTCTTTCCCTACAGAAAGGAGAGACAGAGGCCGATCAATGGAGCTCACACAAGAATGTGATGCTGTCAAGTCACTTTGTAGCTTTTGGTAAAGACACAGTAGCCAATGGGAGCACCAACAAAAAAAACACTATCTAAATGGGTATGTTTTTGTTACGATTTTAATACTAGCTAAATTATATTTCAATCTTGAAAAAAATATGTGTTGTCTTTTCCCAACAGACAGAGTCTTGTTGTGAGAAAAAAATCAGCCCACAACCGGCTGTCTTTATCTTATAGGAAAATGTTATCTTTTGCATACTTGTAAGAACCTTGAGAGTTTGGGGCTGAGAGCTGATTGACTGAGCAAGCAGGTCTCTTTTTCACAATTGTGTCTTAAAAAGCTGGTCTAAAGATGTGATAGAGGTACAATAAAACATGAAGAATTCCATGTTGTTGTTTTTTTAAAGTTAGGTAGCCCAGCTTTGATTCAGTCTTATCACTTCTGTTAAATAATGTCGAACCAGTCCAAATCTGTTGCTTACTCTCTTGTGTGGCAGAGAGTAATTATTTTTTGTACTATAAACCTTACAGGGATTTTGTCCGTGTTCATACAATAAACCAGTACAACAACAGTTCAGTTCAGTGCATCTAGTTGATTGTATAAATATATTTTGCTGAGATTTTCGAGACACCCGGAGATCTCTTCTGTTAAATCTGTCCTAGCAGCCAGATATTCTTTTTGCGCCCCAGAATCAAAGAGAGAGGATTATCAGTCACTTGCAGTATCTCTTACAGTTACATAAAATCAGTAACGTCAGCAACATATTAGTGCCAAACCAACTCGGACTCTGAGGAGCACAGGGACTGGCCTGCTATTGGGACTCGGAGTAGCACAGGGGCTGGCCACCTGCTAAGAACGTACAGATGTTTGAGTTGTAAAAAAGATATTAGTTAGGATTTTTCTTCTTTTTTGGGTATTCTTTGCAGTTGCTTGTGTTTTGTTGTGTTGTAGAAGTCACGCACTTGTACTTTTATCCATTGTGGTCTGAGGTAAAGCCAGCCAATCCCATTAGCCGATAGTCCAAGACACTCCTACTGCAATGTGTTTCTAATTTAAACTCCACTTTATTCTACAGAGCAGCGCTGAATGTGACACCGTCCATCTGTGGCCTGGTTGGCTTTCATGTGTAGATAACGGGTGTGAGGGTTTGTTCCAAGAGGCTGCTCAAGCTGTCATTAAACACAGAGTACAGACTAATCAAAAAACTTATAAAACGATAATGTCAACATATTCAGCATCAAGCGCATTATAATATCCAGTCATAGTGTTATGAATGGGTATTTCATTTGTATAACACAAGTAAAATAAGAACGAGCATAGACCTGGATTTGATAAAAGCCTGTCTCACATCTTCAGGACGACCATTCCTGACATGGGCGTGGTTAGCTTTGCGCTGTAACAGTGGCAGATGCCAACACTAAAATTACTAGCATGGTTGCTAAGGCAAGTTGGAATTTTGAAGGCATCCAATTGGTCTATACAAAAATACTGATTGGTTACAAATACAAAATCAAAATGAAATTCCAGGATCATAGAGCAATTTTTAAAATTGTGTCCACGAGCACTTCCCTTTTGGGCTACATTGAGATAGAAAGTTAGCATTGACCACCATAGCCTTTCCCTTGCAAAATAGTAATGTAGTAAACTGCAAAGACACAACTTGATCTATGTTTGTAATACATTTATTTGGGTTTGTTTATATGTGTATACATTTTCATCAGCCAATACTTTACGTCAAAATCATAGACTGTAAATATCAACGGATGTAGTCACGCCTATCTCTGCCGTTCAAACAAATGGGCCAAAAAAGTGCTCTACTGGAGCTATCCAAAATGGCCGCGAGTGGTCCTGCCAACAAGATAATTGTGAAAAAACGCATCTGCGCATGCGTCAGCCGGCGTGAGCCCCATTCATTTAAACGAGTGCCTTCAAAAATTCACAGCAAGTAAACTAGACTGGTCCAAAAACATTCACCCCCCTCAGCATTGACACACATGTGGAACGGAGCTTTGGGCCAAGAGCCAACTTTTGGACCATCCTGTAAAGACGTTTTCGAGAGGTCACCTATGCTATATGTTAGCATTGGCTAATTCTTATTCCGGGTCCACCCCCATCGGCCCGGGGTGGTATTGCAAGCATGTCAGCGCACGTCATTTCGGCCATTGAGCCGGGACCCGCCCCCACTGGTCAAAATATCCATATTGGTGCTGGATTGGTACCCCTTTTTGAACTTACTGGCCATCACCATTGGGTGGATAGATACTACATAAGACTGTAATTCATTGGTGGGCAGTGAACATTTCCTTGTAAAAACACTCCTCAGTGCAATGGCAATGGAAGAATAGACTTGCGGTTGTCCACATCCTGTCTGGTATCAGATCGAAAGAAGGCTTGCGTGTACACCAGCCCACACACACCTACTGTACATGTGTGAATCACTTTAAGAAATAGAAGTGCCACGGACGAAGAGATGGCGGCACGCTCTAAGCTCATCAAAGGATTTACTGATAGCCAGCTTTAAAATAGTGCCCCTTTTAAAGTCACAGCAAACACTGCGCTGCACAATGTTTGCCTATAAATAGGACCAAATATATAAATAAATATGATTGTGTCCGGTACCAGCATGAAAGAAAGTGTGATTGCCATTATCAGTGAACAAAATAGACTTTCCTGATTCCACATGCGAACAGTGCAATTCGAGGAAAACCAATTAATATATGGAAAAATGGTAACTTCGGGGAAAGAATAATAAACAACAACATTAATTTCCCCCATTTATATGGTCCAGACAAAATTGAATATAAGGCTAGAATAAAATTAAGAAGAATTATCCAAAAAAAAATCTATAAAATAAATAAAAGCATATGATGATCACAAAAAATACAATTTAATAGCAATCGAAAACGGTCTAGAAAAAATGCATTGTGTTTACCCAGCATTTGTGATGGGTTTGAGCACTAATCAACGTTGAAATTGCAATAACTCTACATTTCAAATATGTACTTGTTAGCCACCCTGTCCATGTCATAATGGAGTCAGTTTTAAAAAGAGCTTGATGTTTAGCAGAAAAAGGGGGAAGAGAAAGCCACAAGTAACCTACTTTGGTTGATTTACATGAAACTTAATGTCAGTGCAATTGTTCACACATACACACACACACGCACACGCACACACGCACGCACACACACACGCACAGACACACACACACACACACACATACACACACACACACACACACACACACATACACACACACAAAAGTAGGAAGGAAGCAAATGTATTTATCACAAACTGACGCTCAATGTACTTAACAGAGGAACACGTCTAGATATTCAACATCTAATAGAAAGTCTGAATAAGTGAGTCTATAGTCATGAGGGAGAGCGTTCCATTTACTAGGAGCATAATGCTGGAAAGCTGCTTCTACTTTCGGTTTTACTCAACAGTAAGATGGTGGAGGATCTGAAGCTGCACACAGGTTCATAGGATCAAACACACAGTATATGAAGGAGTAATGTGAGACCCTTTTCAAATGCAGAATTTTGAAAGAGCTGCAGTTATTGGATTGATTTACGAAGAACACTTGTAACAAGTGCAGAGCAAGTGTTTCAGCATCTTCACAAAGAATCCACATAATTAACAAGAATCAGTGACATTTTAATAGCATTATTAATGTGCAGCTTAAGATTGAGCTGAGTCTATGACGACACCATAGATCACATGCGTTTTCACAGCAGCTTTTTAATGATCTCTGAAATAGGTTTTCAATTATTGTGATTAACTTACAGCATTGAAGGCAATATGATAATATGGCTACCGTATATTACAATCTAAAGCTAATGCTGTCAAGAAAGCAATCATGTCAATTAATGAATACTAACATTAGAACATTAACAAGTGATTGGATATACATGTAAAAGACATTTCAAGAAAACTTTGGCAAATGACTCTTAAACTGAAAGTGTTTTTCACCCTTGGTCCGTTTTTGGTTCAATCAAAACAGTAACTGTGTTTTTTTTGTTAATAAAAATCTAATGGGATAAATATCCAAATTTATGGTATATAAACATAATCCTTTAGTCAAATTTAAGTTTGAGAAATTGAATGAAAGCAAGTGCTTCCTATAAACTGCAGAAAAGGCTATACACTTGAGGAGGAGCAGGTGAGCGGATGGATGTGATGCACGGACAGAACAAGCACTGAATAAACATTGCATTCCTGCAGTTTATTTTGTAGACAGGCAGGCACGTTGTGTGTGCCTTTTTTCTGTTGCTTGAAAGTTTCTGTGTTGGAACCATAGACTGTAAATATTAATGGACACAATCATGCCTATATCTCTCCCGTCCAAACTAATGTTTTACCACTTTTTGGGCTTTTTTAAAATGGCCGCGGAGGCAGGAAATTGTGGAAAAACACATTTGCGCATGCATAGGCCGGCACTAGCCCCATTAATTTGACGAGTGCCTTCTGAAGTCCACAGAGCCTAAACTGGACTTTTGGACCATCCTGTAAAGACGTTTTTGATAGGAACGAAGACACCATACGGTCCACCCTAAGGTCCACCCTTACCGGCCCGGGGTGAGATTGTAAGCATGTCAGCGCAATTGCTCATGGACCTTTTGGAGGCTGGACCCACCCCCACTGGTTGGAACAAAGTTGCAGAGGAGACTATATGTTAATAGTTGCAAAGTACATTGCTGTGGCGAAGTCTTCAGCAGGGTGTTCAAGTTAGCAGCAGTCACCCCCCCACTAGAGCTTGGCCTATGTGAAAATGCCTCGTGATTGACCTATAATCTCTATAAAAGGAAGTGATGTGAAAATAAAAACCCATCTTGTCTGAATAGGCTCACAAGTTGCTGTGGGGCAGGTAGTGAAAAAGCGGAGCTTGCTGCAAGAAGCTTCAATTATGAGGCCGTATAAATCATTGAATCAATAACAGATACATTTTCATTCAGGGCTGGTCAAAAAACATACGGGGCTCAAGCCCCGCCATATTTTAGCCTATAATTATAACCACAATATACTGAAGTAGAACACACTCAGGAGCAGGATTACTAATGCAACAACACATCATCAGTAGGGTAAAACAATCCTGTCTCACGACGGTCTAAACCCAGCTCACGTTCCCTATTAGTGGGTGAACAATCCAACGCTTGGTGAATTCTGCTTCACAATGACAGGAAGATAATGAGTAAGATGTGAGCTTTCAGCAGTTATTAGAAAATGAAGACTATGCACTAAAGCAACACAAGCCCCACTTATCAGTCTTTGATTAAAGAAGATAATAAAAAACACTTTATATACATTATAAAAGCCATATAAATGAATTATAACTTAAAGCTCCATCATCTGTGACTGCGCTTACACCATGTTATCATCAACCACGTTTCAGTGCTTTGTTGTACATCATTGTTTTATGTCTGTTGTCTGTGCACGGGGCTATTTCTCGCAATAAAGAAATAAAAAATATTCTTACTTTACTTTTGTGACATAGACTATTTTTCTGTGTTAAATTATTTCCAAATACTTACACTATTCTTAAAGTAGTTCAGCCGTGATATTGGGTTTTCAGAATTAGTTTTACAGCCCGTAAAATCTGGTTATTGTTTTAATTCCGATGGACCCCCCTCCGCCGTTTTACAACTCAGAAAGGCCGTTATCAGGGTTGCCTGAACACACTGCATTGAGCTAATCTCACTGGTTAAGTAACATTATGCCACAGAACTAAAAAAAGGTCTCGTTTTGATTCCCAAATTATTAATGACAAAACCAGGAATATCTGGGCCTTTGTGAAAAAGGTGTTGGTTATAGATTTGTTGTTGACAAAACTGTCTATTCAGATATTATGTGACCAGCTGGATTTGTCTGCATATCTGGCAACCTGAGTCAGGGAGAGTGGGTGATGTTGCAGTACCACTTTTGGTCAATAGACTACTCCTTTAAGCTTGAGCTCACTAAGTAAGTAAGTAAGCTTTATTTATATACCGCCTTTCACAGACCAGAGTCACAAAGCGGTTTACAATTGTTATTATTTTTGGGCACTTGTCTCTCACTCCACACAGAGACAGGAGCGGGATCGCCGAACAGGAGGCGCATGCCAGACCTATTGTACATATTTTTAGTGGTAGGGGAAACCGGAGTACCCGGAGGAAACCTACGCAGACACAGGGAGAACATGCAAACTCCACTCACAAAGGCCCTGGTCCGGCCGGGATTCGAACCCAGGACCTTCTTGCTGAGAGGCGAGAGTGCGATCCACTCAGCCACCGTGCCGCCCACTATGGTTAAGACCATGCATGTACCAGTGAAAAATGCCATTTTCTAAAATACATTGGCAAAATTCTCTTGCTTAAAATGAGTCAATGTTTTGTAGAAAAGAAATACATGATGCTGAAAATGCTAGTTCTGTGAATTGATATAGTACCTCATAACTCACTGGACATTGGACACCCATGGGACTTGAAATTGCATAAATCTGGCAACTTGTTGGTCATATCCTGTGCATTGCAATTCATGTGTTCACTTGAGATTTAAAAAAATCTATAATAAACTGTTATATCTTTGATGGAACAGCCATATGTGGACATGACAATCAATGAGAACCTTAAGACCTTAGGAGCAGTCCACCTGAGGAGTGTTGTAACAGAGATGATGCTGGGTGCACGGAGGTCACCCAACACTGACGGTGGTACTGTATAATCGTTTTATGAATAAATGTATATTGTATTCACAGGTAATATGTTTGTAGGTAATGAGCTTGTTACTGAACTCAGCCATAACATTTTAAATTGAAACTTTTTAGAAAGTTGTTATTGGTCTCGTAAGAGATTAATATATGATCATAAAGATCTTTTCATAGAAGTCTTTATCGGTCAAGCACTATTTTTGAGGCAAGCAAACAAGAATTTAAATGTGTTGTATGAAAATTAATTTTGACTCATTTTTTTCATGAAAGATGATCCAAGTAGTCTGCAATATCAGTTTAAATATAATCTAAAATCAAATATAAATTGGATCAAACAGTAGCTATCAGGTTTAAAATGGAGGCTTCTGTTGAATTTAGTATCTTAGTCTGAGGTAGATTGATTAAAGAAGGACTAAAGACCCTCATAACTTCTGTTCAAACACTTAAAACATTGGAGCTTCTGTCGGCCTGTGTGAATCCACCTCACCTCGCTCTTGTCTTTGGAACGTGCTGATCCCTTCCCGCCGCCGCTGCCGTCCCTGGCTGGAACCACGGTGATCTGCTGTACAGGCATGCTGCTGTTTCCAGGCAACACCTCGGAGTCAGCCCCACATCACTCCAACCCTCCACTTGTATCCTCCTGCTTCTTCCCAGAACTCCTGCTCCTCCTGCTCCTCTCGTTCCGTCCAGATACAACCGGTTGTCAACGAGACACCAGATGGATGTGGAAGATGGGGTGTGAGGTAGCCATGGCGACTGAGAACCCACTCAGCGTCCTCCTTTCGACCGAGATGAACACGGAGGGAGATTTGGGATGAAAGACGGGATGCACTAACAATCAGTCTCATATGATTGTGGTTGCGGGCGCGTGTGTAGGTGTTGTGTTATGTGGGTCTTGAGAGGGAGGAGTCAGGGTTCATAAGGATTAGGGCTTAGACTAACCTCAATCTCCTCCCCGAACCAACGGTGGTGCTAATAAGCTTATCCAACTTCTGCACATGCATGCTGGCTATTAAACTGTTAAACATATTTATGTATTATTTAGTCTGGGCACATTTGGGGGTAGAATGAATATTGCCATGTTTGATGTATCTGTTTACATGGCCTGAGGGGATGCGGAGGATAATCCAATTAAAATCTTCTTCCCCTCAAAAGGACTATAAGCTGCATTTGGAAGATGTGTGACTCTGGCATTGTGTAAGATAATGAGAACTGGCAAACTGGAAGCAAATCGTTCACAACCTTTTGATGGATACTTGGCTCATGAAGAAGCATTACTGCACATAGTCCAACGAGGTTCATTTGGTCTTGATTCTATGAGTTGATAATTTTTTGAAGACCAGATACAGTTTCGAAGCAAATATTGCAAGGTGCTGAGGACAACAAAGGCCGACACTGGATCAAAGAGACAATAGTAATATGGAAACTTGCCCACAGGACAATAAACCAGGACGAGGGGGGTTTTTCACTCTCGCACATCTGGGATTCTGCTCTGAAGAAGTCCACTCTGAGGAAGACACAGCAGTTGAAACTGTCACGTACAACAACAAAACACATGCAAAACAGATTTATTACGAGAATACTTTTAAGGTAAACTGTCTACATCTTGAGGTGGCTCGGGCATCTGTTCAGGATGCCTCCTGGACGCCTTCCTGGGGAGGTGTTCCGGGCACGTCCCACCGGGAGGAGGCCCCGGGGAAGACCCAGGACACGCTGGAGAGACTATGTCTCTCAGCTGGCCTGGGAACGCCTAGGGGTCCCCCCGGACGAGCTGGAGGAGGTGTGTGTGGATAGGGAAGTCTGGGCGTCTCTGCTTAGACTGCTGCCCCCGCGACCCGGCAACGGATAAAGCGGAAGAAAATGGATGGATGGATGGATGTCTACATCTACTGAAATCTACTCTCCGTCTGTAAAACAAAAGTAAGATAAATCAAGAAGAAAAATTTGCCATTCCAAACCCTTCTGGAAATAGAAGGAGTGCCTCCGTGTGCTGTGGGGGAGTGGGGTGACATGGTATGTGTAGTTTTTCACACATGCATTATTGAAAACGCTGATATTCCCACCACATGTTTAGGACTGAACTAGCCTGGCCTTAGCCATCCGTACACTCCGCTCAATCATCATTTCACTGCATGTAACGTCTGGGTCTAGTCCCTGTGTTAGCGATTACAATCGGTGGAATTTCAACCGACAAATCAGCGAGCGTGGGAGGTGGGTGTTGTAGTCAGTTGTGGGTGATGTCAAGAGTTTGCGTCGCACGGGCAGGTTGTAGTTTGGTAATGGCGAAAAATGCGATAGTAAAGTATTCCTGTCTGGTTCTATGAAGAAATTGAAGCCGGAGCAAGGGTAATGTTTAGCAAATGTAATCGCAGGAAAAAATGGTGCCGCTGCTCCCCACGGGCTTCGTTAGCGGCAAAAGAGATGACTAGGCTAAGTGCTAAATGCTAACAACAGACTCGGGCGCATTACATACGTCACGGTAAACTCAGATCCAATCGTTTCAATCGGCAAAAGGAGTTAGCCCCTCCCACCTGTAAACGGAGCTCAATGGAGCACCTCCAGACCTTAGTACGAAATGTCATTTGTACTATGGTGTGGTACGACCAGGCTAGGACTGAACCACACCCTGACTAAAAAACACAAAGTGAAACAAAAGCTGTGACTGCACACAGAACTACTGCTCTTGATCATTGCATGGGGATGTAAGGACACGAACCTCTATACTTTGGCTATAATTATCTGTGGAAACCTGATGAAAGATACCAGCGAAGGGACAGAAAATAGCCAACTCCTCCTCATAAAGTAACTTATAGAACATTGTGTCCACCTTGTGTTTTTAATTGTTAGTTATATAGAGAACAACAACAGAACAAGTTAAAACTCTGACATTCTGGGTTGATATCAGCTTGTAAATAATAACATTTCCTGGACTGGTTGAATAATTCAACATGTTTTTCACAATGTACATTATATTTCCATCAATGTCCAGGTATATACTGTATTTATGTTTCTTTTTTTTTCAAAACCTGTTCACATGGATTCAATAAATAATAAACATAAATACAAAGTTTAAACAAGATTATCGGTTCTAGCGATATCTTGAGTTTGCATTTAATTTGATGTAATCAGTCTGTTTATGATGTGATATTAGGCTCATTTTGGGATTGATTTTTCAGTTGATTGATGGATTTTTTTTGATTGATTGATTGATGTTATTCAATGGAGCAAAAATTATACATTCATAAATATTTACAATATTTACATTCCTCCGTTTATGGAGATACAGTGCCTTGCGAAAGTATTCGGTCCCCTTGAACCTTTCAACATTTCGCCATATTTCAGTCTTCAAACATAAAGATATAAAATTTAAATTTTTTGTCATGAATTAACAACAAGTGGGACACAATCGTGAAGTGGAACAAAATTTATTGGATGATTTAAACTTTTTTAACAAATAGTTTAAATTATCCAATACATTTTGTTCCACTTCACGATTGTGTCGCACTTGTTGTTGATTCTTGACAAAAAATGTAATTTTTATATCTTTATGTTTGAAGCCTGAAATGTGGCGAAATTTTGAAAGGTTCAAGGGGCCGAATACTTTTGCAAGGCACTGTATACGGAGACTTGATTACACACAGGTGCATTCTATTTATCATCATCAGTCATTTAGGACAACATTGGATCATTCAAAGAGCCTCACTGAACTTCTGGAGTGAGTTTGCTGCACTGAAAGTAAAGGGGCCGAATAATATTGCACGCCCCACTTTTCAGTTTTTTATTTGTTAAAAAAGTTTAAATTATCCAATAAATTTCGTTCCACTTCACGATTGTGTCCCACTTGTTGTTGATTCATGACAAAAAATTAAAATTTTATATCTTTATGTTTGAAGCCTGAAATGTGGCAAAATGTTGAAAGGTTCAAGGGGCCTGAATACTTTCGCAAGGCACTGTAAATGCACCTGCTCTTTGATAGTCTCAAGGTTCTGTTTAAAGCGCAGAGAGAACCATGAAGACCAAGGAACACACCAGGCAGGTCCGAGATACTGTTGTGGAGAAGTTTAAAGCCGGATTTGGATACAAAAAGATTTCCCAAGCTTTAAACATCTCAAGGAGCACTGTGCAAGCAATTATATTGAAATGGAAGGAGTATCAGACCATTGCAAATCTACCAAGACCCGGCCGTCCCTCCAAACTTTCATCTCAAACAAGGAGAAGACTGATCAGAGATGCAGCCAAGAGGCCCATGATCGCTCTGGATGAACTGCAGATATCTACAGCTGAGGTGGGAGAGTCTGTCCATAGGACAACAATCAGTCGTGCACTGCACAAATCTGGCCTTTATGGAAAAGTGGCCATTTCTCAAATATATCCATAAAAAGTCTCGTTTCAAGTTTGCCACCAGCCACCTGGGAGACACACCAAACATGTGGAAGAAGGTGCTCTGGTCAGATTAAACCAAAATCAAACTTTTTGGCCACAATGCAAAACGATATGTTTGGCATAAAAGCAACACAGCTCATCACCCTGAACACACCATCCCCACCTCAGCTGTAGTTATCTGCAGTTCATCCAGAGTGATCATGGGCCTCTTGGCTGCATCTCTGATCAGTCTTCTCCTTGTTTGAGATGAAAGTTTGGAGGGACGGCCGGGTCTTGGTAGATTTGCAGTGGTCTGATACTCCTTCCATTTCAATATAATTGCTTGCACAGTGCTCCTTGAGATGTTTAAAGCTTGGGAAATCTTTTGGTATCCAAATCCGGCTTTAAACTTCTCCACAACAGTATCTCGGACCTGCCTGGTGTGTTCCTTTGTCTTCATGATTCTCTCTGCGCTTTAAACAGAACCCTGAGACTATCAAAGAGCAGGTGCATTTATACGGAGACTTGATTACACACAGGTGCATTCTATTTATCATCATCAGTCATTTAGGACAACATTGGATCATTCAAAGATCCTCACTGAACTTCTGGAGTGAGTTTGCTGCACTGAAAGTAAAGGGGCCGAATAATATTGCACGCCCCACTTTTCAGTTTTTTGTTTGTTAAAAAAGTTTAAATTATCCAACAAATTTCATTTCACTTCACGATTGTGTCCCACTTGTTGTTGATTCATGACCAAAAATTAAAAATTTTTATCTTTATGTTTGAAGACTGAAATATGGCAAAATGTTGAAAGGTTCAAGGGGGCCGAATACTTTCGCAAGGCACTGTACTTTTGTACTTTTTCATTTACAATTAGTCAGCTTGAAATGTCAATCAATCGTTGAGCGCCTTTCCTACACATGTGCAACACAAAGCGCTTCACACTCCACATCACACCAGAAACACAATTAGAACATTTAAAAACACACAAAAACTAAAACCATAAAAACTTTAAAATTACAGAGGGAATTAAAAAATAAATAACCACGGTGCATTAAGAAATGAGCTAAAATCCTTCAGTTGAATGCACAGGCAAACAGAAGAGTCTTTAACCTGGATTTAAACATTGTCAACGTAGACGCCTCTCTCACATTTTCAGGGAGACTGTTCCAGATTTTAGCAGCATAAACCTGAAATGCAGCAATTCTACAAGGTTTGAATTGAGTTCAATTCTGTGCTCTCTATACCCTTGAATAGAGCCAATTATCACCATCGTAACTATCCTAGCACCACCTTCAGGCTTAACTTGCTGTGTTTCTATAGAACGCCGCCATGATGTAGGTCCACCGCTCCTCCACACAACCAGCCACCATCGCAGCATCCACCTCTCAGGACCAGCGCCAATGCCTGCCAATGCGAAATCCAACCACTAACGAAACATCAAAGTTCTTGAAAGACTCGGAAAGTAAATAGCTATAAATATAATTTGCATCTGTTACTTGGATAACAATAAATATATGCTGTATGTGTTGAGAGATGTGTCTAACTCGTTATTGAATGATTTAGGTGCAAATTGTTTTGATTCATTGTTTTTGGTTTTTGATTATAATGTGTTTATTTAGTATTTTCTCAATGGGTTTATTTTCAGGTCAAAGAGATTGACACCTCACGTTACAAGCGTTTGTTTAATTTAGTACGAACCTCAGCAGTTGAACACGCAAGCACACTCGCAAGCCCATTAATAATTAGGGTTAATAGGATCTTTCTTGAACATGAGAGGGGAGAGGGAATTTGCCTCTTCACAGCTCCACAACACATTTAGATGTGTGTGTGGGGTGTATGTGTAAATGTTTGTTTGTGTGTGCGTGTGTGTGTTTGTGTGTGTGTGTGTGTGTGTGTGCGAGCGAGAACGAGAGAGAGAGAGAGAGAGAGAGAGAGAGAGAGAGAGAGAGAGGGAGTGAGACAAAGGGGAGGGGTCATGGTTCACAAAGCTACAGGCACATAGGACATATTTGCACAGCTTTCAGAGTTGTATGGGAGTTTGGCGTCACCTGACTGGGTAGAGCAGCACATGGCATCGCCCTTCACGGAGCTGGAGGTCTGCGCTGTCCTCTTCTCCCTCCTGGTGTTCAGCCTCTTCACTTTGAGCGGGATGCTGAGGGAGCATTGGGGGCTAGACCACGGTATGACTGCATTTACGATAGACAAGCAGATTTGGGATATCAAGTATAAAAAAAACTGAAGAAATTAAAAAGTAATAAGTATAAAATATTATTGCTTTTAAAAAGAAAAGAATATTGTGACAACGGGGTATAAGGGTCACCTGATTTTTTTTAAGTCATAATATTTACATTATATAGAGATTAACCTTATACATTTGCTACTTCGACTTTATTCTCAAAATCTCTCTATTTAAAGTAAAAATATTATGACTTAAATCTCATAGCGTCTAAAAAAAAGAAAAAATGGTGTCCCCCCGTTGGAATGAGAAAATAAAATGCTACAGCCTTTGAAATAAGATCTTTTTGTAACTGTCCCTATTGCAAATCTTTTATATGTTAAAGCTGTAGTGAAGACAGAACCACATCACTGACCAAGAGAAAGGGAAAAGAGAGACCAGAAATTTGAAAACAACATTTGGAACACATTTCTTCCACGGTGGTCGTTTTAAACTATCAGAGTTTGCATGTGTTTTCTGTGTAACTTTATGATTCTGTTTGTCCACTGCGTTAAATGTTTATTGTTCTTTCACAGAATATGTTGTCTAATTGTTTTCAATGGTTTTTTTCTAAGAATGATTGGAAGAAATTTAGCTATTGAGCTAATCCCAGCACAAACTGAATAATCTAATTCAAATGAGACAGTCAAGATTTCTTATTGATTTGAGTTGATCAGAGTAGTTTAAAAACATGTACTATTTATTGTTACTGCCTTTGCCATCATTAAAGAAAGTATAGTATAGATCTCCTACGGGGATCAATAAAGTATCTATCTATCTAAAGTAAGATATTTAAAACAAGAGCTGATAAATTCAAGTCATTTGCATGCAGTACAAATGAAACTCAGAAATTTAAATATTGTTCATATATTTGTTGGTTATAATGTTGATGATTTTGGCTTGCAGTCCAACATTTTTTGTTTTGATACACAATAAATTGTATTTTGTCATGCGTAACTCAAGTTGGAAAGTTTAATATTGGGTGAGGTCGTCTAAAGCTGGATTACCCAACTTTTCTTCGTTCCAAAAGAGTCTTGATTAAGTAATATTTTGTGAACGAATCGGATCACAACATGCAGTCTTTATCTACATCAGAAAACATGCTGAAGCTGATTTGGCTCAGAGAGGGCTGGTGCTCTTGATTTACTGAAAAAGCTGATCTAAAGATGTGACAAAGGCCAGATATTCAACTCGTGAACAGTTTGAGAGTGAGGAACTAGTTACACACATCAAAAACAAAATTACACAAGTCATAAAAACAAACATTAAAGCCACAAAAGAGGTTAAAATCATAAATAATCACAACACATTAAAAGAGTAACAAAATTGTATGAAAATAGAGCTGTTTTATCAAGTAATATCAATAAAATATGTCCTGATAAAAAGTTGTATTCAAACACACTTTGTGATTTAATGTAACGATCATAAACGAGGATGATTAGTTTATTTCCTTTAACAAAGAAATCCTTGCTGAATGTCTTTTAAAGGTGCAGTAAGGGATTTTGTTAGCTTAGCCGTTGCACCAACTCGAAACCTCCCCCCCTCCCCCCTCCACTCGCCTCTCCACCAAATCAAACATCCAGATTTTCTTTTCTTTGACACAACAGGAAGAGTGGGTGGCAAACGTGAAATTGGCATTTTCTGTTCAGCCCTTTTAGGTTTTAGAAAATCCGATAACTCAGGAGAGAAACAGGAAGAGGGTGTAGGGGGGTAAACGCATCCCATTGTTTTATTTTCATTGGTCCGCTCCAAAATATTTTTTATACATTTTTGGAGACCATAGGCATCTGGTCAATTCCATTACTATTTGAAAATACATGATAACTTGACTACTTTTAGGGTTAAGGGACGTTTTCCAATAAGATTCTAAATAATGCGTCTGGAAAAAATCACTGACTGCATCCATCCATCCATTTTCTTCCCCTTAATCCATTTCTGGGTCAGGGGGTTGGCCAGAGATGCCACCGAGCACACAAAGCACCAGCCCCTCACTGATCCTCCTGCGGGTGGTGAGTCCACAGGAGGATCACTGACTGCAGAGCTGGTGATTGCCTTGTTGGGGCCCTAAGCAGAAGTCAGCATAGGGGCCCTACACATAATTCAAGAAACCATAACATTTAAAGCAAGTTCTATTACACTTAAACAAAAACATTATTCACACTAATAAAGCAACATAAGACAAAAGCCGAAGAAAACATGTTTAACATGTATACTATTTATTAAATTATTCAACACAATAAGATAAAATAACATTTGAACTATTCCCACAATAAAATAAGATATGATAAGAGAGACTTTATTGACAGGAGAAATTTACAGGTCACATCTGGCATGGATAGAATCACTCAGATTTGTGCAAAAGACAGAAGTGTGCAACATGTTAAAATACAAAAATAAATAAAATACAAATAAGTAGTGTGGTATTAAACTTACCGGCACAATACAGAACATAAAATGTGGAAAATGTACTCAAAATTTACATTGCAAGACCATAATGTACATTTTGAGTACATTTCCACATTGTATGTTCTGTGTTGTGCCTGACATGTGAATTTCTCCTGTGTGAGATCAATAAAGTCTATCTTATCATATCTTATTTTATTGTGTGTGAATAGTTCAAATGTTATTTTATATTCAAATGTTCAAATATTGGGCGACAGTGACTCAGTGGGGGCGACAGCGGCTCAGTTGGTAGAGCATTGGCCTTTGAGCCTGAAGGTTGTGGGTTCGAGCCCACAATAAGACCTACTTCACAACTCCCACTGATGACTGCTGTCGTTGTGTCCTTGGGCAAGACACTTAACCCCACTTTGCCTGAAGCCCCCATTGAAAGATCTCAGCTCCTGTGGACTCACCACCTGCAGGAGGATCAGTGAGGGGCTGGTGCTCTGTGTACTGGGTGCAGCTCTGACTGCCACCCCCCCGACCCAGAAATGGATTAAGGGGAAGAAAATGGATGGATGGATGGATGGATGTTCAAATATTATTTAATCTTATTATATATAAATAATAACTAGTTTCATTATTATCACCACTAGTATTAATATATTACCTTAATATTAATATTAGTAGTGCATTATACTAACACTGTTAGTGTTATGTCTAAATTACAAATGTAACAAAATACTTCCGATTACCAAAGGAAGCACGTTTATTTTGAAGGTGCCCACCTTAACCACAACAAAGAGCTTGACTGATGAAGTTCTTTTGGGACTCATTAAAAACAGAAATAAAACATGTCAGACACAATATTCAACTTTCTTTGCAGACAGTCAATGCGTCGGGTCGGCAACCACACGTTTTTTACCCGACTGCTTTTTTCTTTTTTCATCACTCCGCTTCATAGCGTCTCAGCCTCTGGTTGTAATAGATCCATGTCGTGGCTGCTTGACTGACAACAACAAGGTGGAGGGAGAGGAGGGTTGAAAGTGTGACGTAAGGACGTAACGTATATGAAGATCATGGGAGACAGCAAGTGACAACTTTAACAACCAATAATGAAATGGGTCATTCCGGATAAGAAGGGCCTCGTAACTGCACGAATGAGAGCAATAAAAAAAACAAAAAAAAAAAAAGTCCGCACTCCGGGGCCCTTCCAGCTGCGGGGCCCTACACATACTGCGTAGTCTGCGTATAGGAAGCGCCGGCTCTGACTGACTGCATCTTTAACCCAATTTAACCAAATCCGATCATTCTAGCGACTTTCTATTTATTCATACTTGAGCTATTGTCAGGAATGAACCAGACAGAGACGGATCGTGGTGCGCCAAGCTCTGGAAGTTTATTAGGCTTCTCTCAAGTTCCAGTGGTTTCTGTTGTTTCTTTCTCTCAGACAAAATGGAGTCAGTACATGATATATATAGTCATTATTACGTCACACATCGAAAGACATACGTGTCATTCAGAGACAGTCAGCGCATATCATAATCAAAACATGGATACACAATCAGAGTCCTTGTATAGTCTTGTGCTTGTCCTGCACGTAAGCCAAATAGCTATCTAATCCTTACACTAATTTAGAACTTTGGTGTGATGCAAAGAGGTTGCTGGGATTGCTTGCGGGTTTTCCCAGAAAAAGTACAGACTACATTGTGTATTAAAGTATGTTTGACATACTGTACTTAAAGGCTTCTTGCCCAAGTATATAGTTGTTCTGTTTATGTCCAGTACTGTATCAGCGGCCTCGCTGCTTTGTGTTCCATTATGTGTGCTTTTTAAAGGCATGCTTCTCAGGCGGCGGTAAAGCATGACAATTTGTTTTTTTTTTTTTTTTTTTTATTTATTTATTCATTTCGAGCAAGTAAGCGGGCATAGAAATAATTAGTTCAAGCAACTTAGGTACATGTACAAAATATAACAAAGGAGTAATAACAAGAAGAGTGAGTGATACTAACATAACACTTATGGATGCTCGAAAAGGAGTGGGAAGAAGTGAACACTTTTTTAATCCCACCCCTAATTACTTCAGTCATTACAAGGGTAAAGTAGTGCACTCAATTACATTTATTTCAAGTCAGAAGAAAGGTTTTGAGGCTTTTGTGCCCCAAGTTGAGTAGTTCAGAAGACTACAGCAACATTTAAACATACTGCAAAAACTGATCAAATACAAGACAGACATTTAAGCTTATCTCATTGCCAAAACTAATAGTAGTTTTGGCAATGAGGCCTCTACTATAATACTATAGTAGAGGCCAGTGTTTCTTCCTTTTGTCTTTTGTGTAAAAACTGTTGGAGTGGTCAGTGCTCATTTTAATCTGATGTATTCATTCCTCTTTTAAAGTGCCCCAGACAGATCTAGGACAGGAAGAGCAGATCGTCTGAGCGAATCCACATCCAAAAAGAGGGAAATACATGGACACTTGCGTTTCTTAATGACTTTCATTTTGGATGGGATGGTGTGCTGCTGCTATTGCCTGAGGCCTACAAAGATTGAAGAGACTGAACTGTTATCAGTTACTGGAGCAAAGTCGAACAGTGGATCGTGCAGCAATGCGCATGTGTGGCGTTGTGTACTTTGTCATAGGATCCTGTTGTATTTGATTCCAGGATGAGGCGGAGCAGAAGCCTCTTAGAAAGCTCATTAAACATTTTGTATTCCACCATCTTTGACAAGACACTATCTGTATCTAATCGTATTGTGAGTGCACTGAAGGATATCTACGTCATTTTCTGAAAACTTAAGTTGCTATCTGGTGAGTATTGTTTACATCCTGAAGTTTACGTGGAGATGTGTTTGAAGCAGCATGTGAAGTAGTTAAACTGGCTCTGGAACTAAACAAACAAGTTAAAAAATATTACGGTTAGCAGCCAGAGGGTAAAACTTTATTTAGTCTGTGGGGTTGGATGTAATGTGCCACTTGTTACTATAACAGAGAAAGTTTATATTTGATATAATTATTTCTTCATATATCAATTTACTTATTGTTGCATTTATTTATGATTAGAGCTATGTATAATAAGGAATGACAGAAAGAAAATCCACGGGTAGCCAAACACAGGGACATCCTAACCTGTGGTATCCGCTGTGCCAGGTAGGTCATGAACAAACATTACTCATGTATTCATCATTTCATTATTTCATCCACCCATTGTGCAGTCACAGTGTTCAAAACATTTCCACTGGCCATTTTATTTTGGGGACTACATCAAAAAAATATGTTACAACAAAAACGTTGGTTCAAGTTTTAAAAGCCTTAAAGACACAGAGTTTTGAGTATGTACAGAGGGCACACCACCATCTAGTGGAATCTTATAGCCACAGCAGGAATATCCTCAAAATCTGTCACATATGAAAACAGACTGGTGTCATATAGATTTGTTTAAAAGGCATGAAATTACACATTAAATAATTCATAATATATGCAAAATAGACCACCACAAATGACACTGAACAGAAGTATGAATGCAGCTCCCACTAGACATGAGTTTAACCTAAACCAGCACAGAGTAGTTAGCACTCTTTCTTCTAAGCAAGGTCGGAACTGCATAGGTTTCCTTAGGGCACGGTCACATGAACGTGTCCTCTGAACCGTGCCAGCGCAACTTTGCTGTAGTACAACGCTCGGTCCAGCTGGTGGCGCTAATAATAACTTCAGCGACTACCACGTTGTCCTAGTTGAGTTTACGCTTCTTTTCCTCTGTGAGAAAGTATTCTTATGTACAGAGACAATCCATTCCACCTCTCAGGTGTGCCGTTGAAGCGGAGTGGAACAACATTCCACAGGCCACAATCACCAACCTGAATTTCCTCTATAGAGATTCAATAAAGTACCTATCTATCTGTGTGAAGATGTGTTACAATTTGGGAGGCAAAATGTAGTCACACCAGATACTGACATAGCACAGCTAAGAAGTGCTCCCTGATTAACCAAATTTTTTTTGACAGTATCTGATAGAGATGGATCTATTGAGCATACACCATCCATCCATCCATTTTCTACCCTTTAATCCATTTCTGGGTCAGTCTCATAGCACCAGCCCCTCACTGATCCTCTGCAGGTGGTGAGTCCACAGGAGGACGGCTGCTCTCTGACTGTAAGCATAGCCTTGATCTTTCAGTCGGGGCTTTTGGGCAAAGTGGGGTTAAGTGTCTTGCCCAAGGACACAACAGTGCTAAACAGTGACAACGGTGGAGAAGGTGTAGAGGTGGGAATTGAACCCACGACCTTCTGGGCTTAAGGCCAATGCTCTACCAACTGAGCTACTGTCGCCCCATGTTTTGTCTGGAATGTCCCATTGTATGTTTTTACTGCTTTGCAAAGGCCCACACATGGAACTGCCCTTCTCCGGATTTGAGCTCACCTTCATCATCCTCGCCTTTTTCATTTTCTCGCTCTTCAGTCTGATGTCAGTCTGTTTCCAGCCTGAAAGCCCACCTCCAGGTACAACCACTTTCAGTGCCACATCTATTTGAAAAAACACATGAACATATTACCAAAACACACTTATGTATTTCAGATAGTGTCGTATGTGAAGTACCACTAAGGAAATCTGCGTCAAAGAAACCGTCAAAGCAAAGAGTAATCACTAAAGTATCAATAAGGAAACTATAAAGTCATTTGTTAAGACATATTTTTGTTTTGGTGATTCCGATCAGGGCTCCAGACAAGTTTGGGTTCTGCACAGGTGCTCCTCACTGTTTCATTTAGGTAAACCACAAATGTAACGTTAATCCCTATTTTAAGTTTGGATGTAATTTATTTGATGTGTTTGATGATTCATACAGAAGATAGAGACCAACAGCTGAACAGAAATAAACTGGTGCACTGAAAGATTTCATCTGGAGCTCTGCTTCAGATACTTATGCAGTATTATCAATCTAAGAGGAGGACACTTCTTTGCACTTTACAAATGTTTGGCTGCTATTTAGAAACTGCTAAAACATAAAGCACAAACTATGTATAATGTTGAAAAATACAAATGCACATAAAACCCACAGCTGTACATTGGTTATATGTGCTCTTTGGCTGACAATGTATTTATTTTGACATACATATAATTAAATAACACAATGTTTAACATGGACTATTGGATTGTTAAATAAGTAATCTTTATCTATATACCGCCTTTCACAGACCAGGGTAAACTCCTGGTCTGTGAAACTCCACTCAGAAAGACCCTATTCCGACCAGGATTCGAACCCAGGACCTTCTTGCTGAGAATCAAGAGCGCTATCCACTCAGCCGCCGTGCCGCCTAAGCATGTGAGTGTGTGTTGCAATGGAACAGGTGCCAGTGTAAGAATTCTAGAGTGAGTTTCATTCTAGAAGAAAATTAACCAATAACTATACTAAATGCAGAAATAATTCAAATCATGTATTGATTAACTGGAGGAAATACATATATGATCATCATCTACATGAGGATATAACTAACAATTTATGTTTTATATTTAATTTGTTTAGCTATCTAAAAATGATGTGGCTAAAGGTAGGACTGTTGCATATTTGTTCCAATCTCATACACAAGGGTACGTGTTAAAAATATGAATTCCAAATATTGTACTTAAAATAAGGAAAATGAAAGCCATTTCCTACTTCTCAAACCTAAAAACTAAGATAAACGTTAAAGCTTAAGTACCTAATATTTTGTGCACATGCTTGATCTTCATTAGAAAACTCTTATACATTGTATTTTCTGGTTGTAACTACGCACTGAATGTGTCCAGGGAAGCCAGCCAGTCTGGGGAAGGACTTAGCAAACCTCAGTGACTTTTGGCTTTAAGAGTCTTTTCAGGGTCAGAAAACCAGCTCCCTGTTGAGTGCGCTGCTTGACCCCTGAGTCCTCCGTCACTCCTTCCCAGTCGGCGGCACAGACATGAGGGAGGTTCAGGGGAGGGGGGGCTGATTTGGAATTTTTCTCTGGCTGAAAATTTATTATTATGCAAGAAAAGTCATTAAGACATAGATTTTCTTGATACTGAGACTCCGGCGGGATGTTTATTACTGTTGGTGAGAATGTGTGTCCATTCAGATTTGTATTTGGCCATCAGAGACAATGAGACTTAAGAGTAATTAAGCTGGCTGCGGCTCTCATTAGCACTGACGACCTTATGGCATGACAACAGAGGCGCTATTATTGTAAACGATGGACAACAAACTGACCCATCAAGTTACAATACGCACTCCGCCGCTGGACTACACCCCTCCCAAAAAACAGACATCACGGCTTCTTATAGTGGAGAGGAGACTGAGGGACAGTAGCAAGAAGGCGGTCAGGCAACGTAAAGTCTTCTCAGTAGAACAGAATATTCCGTCTAATAAAATGTATTTATTAGAACGCACAAACCAGTTATGGGTATTAACATAGCAGAGCTTGGCAGGAAGTGATACAAATAACTGTAAGCTCTAATTTCTACTGAGTCCTGAAAAGGGCTAGACAGTATTCTAAACATGCAGGCCATAATGTAGAAAAATTGTGCAAATGCGAGTAAAAATATAAAACTAACAACAATAGAATTGGGTCAGGTATTATTGTAGATTGACAAATGATTAAGATTTCTGAATAATTACAAAAACTTAAGTGTGAATAGACTTGCCAAAGAGGCAAAAAAGAAATACTGTACGCTCTTAACAATCATATTTTAATATATTATAAAACAGCATCTATCCATTCATTTTCTTGTGCTTCATCTGTTGATGGACCCCAAGGCGTTCCCAGGCCAGCTGAGAGACTGTCCTGGGTCTTCCCCTGCACCTCCCTCCAGTGGGACATGCCCAAAACACCTTATTTATCATTATTATAATCAATATCTCCCTCTTACAATATTAAAATATAAAGTTAAGACAATATTTAACTGATGAAATATTACAATGGGGTCAGAAAGTTTGTAGCAATGTGCACAATGAAACCAGTGAAAACTGATCGTCAAAAGTCAGATCTCTCTCCGCAACACGTCCCTATTAGGTTGGAAACAAACGTTGTTTTAGCTAGAATGAGCTAATGGATGGCAGAATTTCTCTCTGTTGTTGCGTTAAGCTTTGTTCACACTGCTGATGCGGTATAGTAAATCTGCAGTACTGCCCTGCCATGCCCCAAAAAGGGTTCCTCATACTTTGGAGTTGTGTTGGGGATATTTAGACAGGAACATTTCACAGTTTGCTTCATTGTTTGTTCATATCTATAAAAATGTTGATATGGGCTGTTGCACCCTCTGTATGTGTAAAATTCAAGCAGCCAGACATCAGCCGAACCCGCACGTCTGCAGGTGTCCAAAAGAGTCCCATTTACCACAGTGGACTCTGCATGTAGTCTTCACCAGGGTAACTTGAATTAAAATCATTCTTGCCTCACGAGCACAAGACTTTTAATACAACTTGGCAGCCGTGCTATTAAAAACATTAGCAACACTTAGATCAAATGTCACTTGCCTCTGGTCTTATCCTTTCAAAACGTCCTGATGCCCAGACTTAGCCATGATCCAGCATACACAGACTATTATTGGCATTAGCAGAGATTCCACATGCACTTACCGTCCAGTTATCCCCAGTGTTGGTGAGAAGAAACAGAGCAATTAATGCCTCACTGATCTTGGGTTTTTATCAGAGGAAGTTCTTTATCTGGATCCTGCTCAGGAGATGAGCAGAGAGGAAGAGAAAGTGAAAAAGGGTTTAGGTTTCCTCTGTCGCCATAAAGATAATGGGACCTACAAAGTTCTGATTGGTATGGCAATTTATGTACTTGGTCAAAATGTTCTTGCATTTGAATCGGCAAAATGGTCTGTAACCTCGACTTCTGTTGTGGTTATATTTTGACTAATCATTATCACACACTCGAGAAGAGATAAAGTCAATGCAAGACACTGACCCAAATTTATCTAGTATTTGTTTTCAATTACAGTTCAAAGTAGGAGTGGACGAGCTTACCAGAAAAATATAAGATTGTTACTATATATTATAAATGTGGGAAATATATTTGTCTTTTTTCTTTGGTCAGTATACGGCTCTGACCTTGCAGGTGCATCTATAGCCAAAATCCTGTGGCTCAGCTAAGATTATGTAAGATTTTATGTTTAGATTGAGAGTCAAGAGTTTACCTATTTATTATGAATAATATTTGTTGCTGTAGGGCCCCCTGCCTGAAATCTTAAAAGCCCGGGCCATATGACTCCACCGTGGTGGCAATAGGCAGCAATGCAAATGTTATGTTTTTAACAATAACGATACTTTTAACATAACATTTAAGTATATACATGTTACAAACATGATAAAAAATTGATTTTAAATATAAAGAACAAAAGTATATGTTTATTATATGTACGTAAATTCACATGTTTCATTTTTAAGTGGCTGTATTTTCCTCTAGTCCTTTTTACGTTAGTTTTGACTATAAACAGCAAACTCAGCAATCGTGTGTATCCTCAAACCAGCTCGTAATATATTTTTCTACAAATATTGCCACACCAAAGGACAAGCTCAAATGTAATTATTTTATAACTGTAATTCAACTTATATATGATAAAGTCATACATGCAAAGTGACATATGCCTTTGTGTGTTATAATTGTGAAGATTATGGCTAAAAGTCAATTTTACAGCTATGGGTCAATTATCAACATCATAACAGATATAGGCTTGATATATTTGACATAAATTATTTTTGCATTGTTACATGCAAACATGCGCAGAAAATACTTGTAATATGAAAACCTTTCTCCAAACTTACTGCAAGCTCATTATAATTGCAGCTTAGTAGCATAATGCTTTTCATATGACATTAATTTCACCTGGAGTAACTGGAGCGCGGTGTATTCCAAGCCCGGGCAGTTTAAGGCCCTTTAATTGGAGGTCGCCGTGTCCCCCCTCTGTCTCCTGTGTGTTTCACCGAGCCGGGTAATCCCCTGTAAGTCCCCAAAGGAAGAGCAAATATTACAACACGCTCAGCTGCAGTGAAAACCTGTTACTGCTGCTGAGATTTGCCCATAAGACACTTGTTTGCCAAAAAGAAAAGGCCACGGGAAAAGAGCGAGACAGAAAACACAGGCCGCGCTGCAGAGGAGTGGAGCAGATACCGGGAGGCTCTGAATGACAATTGCGTTTCTATTTGCATATTCAAGTAGGGAAAATAAAAGTTTTTTAAAAGACAATGGCAGCTCAAATGCTGAGAGCTGCTAGCCAGAGGAACAAACTACAGACAGGAGGGTTGAGTGTTTGCTGTGTGTGCTGGTTTGTCGCGCTGTGAAATGCAAGAGAAAAAAAAAACTTGCAAACTTGAAAAACTAAAAAACGAGCTAACTTTTCATTATTGTTGCATCACCACAATGCTGATGTTAACCCAGAGAAAGGCCTTTTCCTGTTCTTTCCATGTATATTTCACTGTTCATCTCTGACAAAATGGCAATAAAATCCTCCATATTCTTGGAAAGTTATCTGACTTTAAATTTCCATTGTTCCACATTATATTCCTCCTCCATAAAGTACAGTTGGTTTAAATGTCTGCAGTCAATATATTAAGTTGAGTTGTTTTATAGCTGGGATACCTAACTTTCAAACCACAAACAAGATCACCATTTCCTCTGACTAGTTATCGACCAAATGGTTGAGGAAACCATTATGGATTAAAACGCCTCTTATTAAAAACTAGAAACTCGTTGCTTCCGAGATAAATCCGAAACCAATGCCAACCTTGTACGTGCATTTACTTCATGGAAAACACACTTTTCCAACATTACGGGACCTTTCATAGAATATCTTGTATTTTATGTGTTTTATTGATTTTAGGGCTGTTTTAGTATTTCCTCCTATTGATTACTACCTTTGATTAATTGAGTAGTCTAATATATTTTTTGATATCGTAACTAAGATCATATTATCACTTATTTCAGAAAAAGAATGATTTAGCCTAAAATATAATTTTACGTAGCAACTTCTGAAAGGCTAAATCAGATTCAGAGCTGTGTTGGCACAACACAGAAAGCCAGGGAACTAATTCCATGGCTTGATGTTCAACAGTCCAACACTTCACTTGTTACTGCAAACCGAGTAAAGCTGTAAAAAGGTGCAGTGCCACTGAAACGTACACACCGGAAAAAGAACACGTGTAGTCTTCTTTTGTCTGCACTTCTGAGCTAAAGGGACTGACGGCCCAGATGCTTGTTCAAAGTCTCCTGACTATTTGGAGCCTTGCGGTCCATTAGTGTCCTGCTGCTTCTCTAATCCTCATTCACATGTAATGGCTGACATTTCATCTTAATGTGTTAATTCATTAGCTGCATGCTCAATGGAAAGGCTCAGTCCACAGAGACGGCTGTGAGCAGACAAGCTAATGACTCCTTGCACTTTGTCACAGCGAGCCATCTTCAACCTGCCATGTAAACCGCCTGGATACCTGCGGCAGGAAAATCCCCCTTCCTCAAACGCAAGGGTTGAAGCTGTAGCCATTTTTAAAAACAATTGGGGCACTCTTAAAGTCTTCTAAGGTACTTTTTTCTTTAAGTGCAGTACATAGGTCACTGTTTACCACAATTACTCAACTGGAAAGGAAAATGCTCAATGTTCCCACAGCCCTTTTTCTGAGTTATGAAAATGTCTGTCTATTATCCACCCTGGTCTTAATCTTACCAAGAATGTCAAAACCTGGACCTAATCTTAACCACAATGACCTTAAAATGAATCACCATAATTGTGAAATAACGCGAAATAACGTGAAATAACACGAACAAAACCTTACGAAATCATGATCCTTATACCTCTACAAAACACCTCTAACAATCGCACATACTACATATTTATACCTCATGTTTAAACCACAGCAAATGTAACTACATATAAAAAAAAAAACATTGCTCTAAAAACAGTGTTCACGCGCATGTATTGTTGTCCTCATCTATAGATCAGATTTTTCGGATAAGAAAAACTGAAAGAGAGCCAATCAGCTCTCAGCCCAAAAAATCCAATAGTGAACCACGTGGCTCTTTCTTAAAAGTTTGCATAATATAAAGTTTTCTAATGAGACGGCAACAGCATGTTGTGGCCTGGATTGTTCAAAACATTTAACTTTTACAAGACTGTTGAGACAAACATTAAGCATTATTTATCAAAAACAAATGTCATGTACCCTAGCTTTAAATGCATAAACCAAAGCATGATGTGGGAACAAGCAAGTAAACAAAACTTTGCAAACATATAGGCCTGACACCATTCCAGGACAGATATAATGTAATTTATATCAACATAATTCAAAACTACATCCAGCTAACATACACCATAGAAGTATAGAGGCTTTCACTCAAGGGATTCCCCACTCTACCTGAGCTGTCATCACAGAGAGCAGACAGACAGGAGACGGGCACATTTCATTTGACCGGCATCCGTGACCTCCAAACGCTGGGTGCAAACATGGGCTTCCCCTCCCTCCACAATCCCAGATGTGTCCTCTGGGTGCGGGGGTAGGGGACAAGAGGACAGGACGTGGTTGATGCTCCTCCTCCCTCACTGATGGACCCTTACATCATCTGATATGAAAGAGAAATCAGACATAAGTGCTTGTCATTGAATCTGGGGCTGAACAATTTAAAAGGAATATCCAAATGAGATTTTTCAGATAACCATTACGATTCAATGAGTGAATTCTGGTATGAAGTGAGGATAACGTTCAAATTTGAACTGAAACCTGAAGTTGTATTTCTTTAATTACTGTTGAAACTAAATTGCATGTTGAACCGTTTTCAGAGCTATAGAAACAAATTATGTGAATTTATTTTCTGACATCAATACATTATTAACCAGTAAATGTTTTTGTGGTTTCAAAGTACGGCACTTTAAAACTATATTAGATAACATAAGATAAAACTAGGCTTGCCTTTTTGATTAGCAGAATACCTTGTAAAAACCGGTGTAAAATTCGCATTGATCCTCGTATTTCTAAACTTGTTTTGGAGCTCTAAATAAAAGGTTTGGATTACTCTTGCAGCCCTGATAGAATCAATGTTGTACATACAGGGTTCATATAGGGGCAAATAGAGTACAGGAGGGCAGAGAGGGGCTCTTCTTGTTCCTCTCTACATGTGGGGTCAATATGTACAATGCTAAAGAGTGTGCGTGTGGTTGTGTGTGTGTCCTGGTTCGGGCTGAGGAGGGGGCTGTGATGGTGGCAGTACCCCCCTGAACTCCCTCCCACCAAAGGGCAGTATAAAGGCGAGGGGGAGAGCCACCTTTGTCACTTTGCTCTTGGTCACAGAGACAATCAGTGGACACAAACACTTTGGACAAACACATTCCTTTGGGGCATTCTGTTTATCCAAAGAGAAAGAGGTGCAGGCTGCAGGGATCTATTCAACTGGAACAGACAGGGGAAAAGGCAACTGGTCATTTGTGTTGTCCAAACCTGAGGACACTGGAGGACTTCTGACTGGAGAGAATCAAAACACCAGGCTGCAAGTAGATAAAACAACAGCCATGAAGATATTTGGACTGATGTATCTGTTGCTGCTGCTTGTGGCGCTGCTCGCATCTGCCTCGTCAGCCAGGCCAGGTAAGCATCCCAGAGAAAACCTATGGAAACATGTATTTAGAGAAATGTTAATTGTAAAAGTCATTCAATTTCTAAAAAAACAAATGATAATCCATCGCAAATGATATTATATTACATTTTAATTAGGAACAAGCCGCAAACCCAAAGCCACTTTTCTCAAAAATATAAAATTGATAACGTGCACGCGCTAATAAACGTTATGCTAATTTAAGGCTAGCTTAACAAATCTGCACAACCTGTTTGCACTTTATAACTTATATTTACTTAGGGAATAAAATATACCTAACGATACTTTATCTCATAACAACCAGGCAGGGACGTTGTATTTGTTGTCATTAATTAGTTATTACTTTTAACATTTCACTAAAACAGAAGCGTCAAATACTTCTATGTTATAATGACAATGATTGTGTCTACGATAAGCTAAATTTACAGGGGTCTAATTATTTGTAATCATAGACATAGAATATCTTATCCTTTTTATTTCGGTATAAAGTTTGCCTTGCTGCGTGGTGCTGCGCAGGTGTTCTCAGCCAAACTTACATACTCACTGTTCAATAGGTCTTGTACAATTGATACATACGGTTAATACGGCGCATGGGCAAGGCACACGTCCTCATGTGATGGAGCTGATGGAGCTGATAGAGCTGGAGGATGGAGCTCAGGGGAAAGGTGAGGCGGGCCAGTCAAGCCCCGCGGGGAGATCATCCCCAGAGAGCGCCATTGTCCCGCGCTGGAAGGGCCTCCAGTGCGCCTTTGTTAATGCTGGTGTAAAATGCCATGCAAATACCCAGGCTCTATTAACATGACATGGAGCAACAGTGCCAAGTGTAAAAAGCCTACCTTGAGGCGAGGGGAGTAGGTTCTTTCCACAGGGATCTCACAAGAAGCGGGGGAGGAGGGCCATAAAGTCATCTGCCTGTTTATCTCTTCCTGGGCTTGGCTCGCAGCTCGTGAACGCGGCAGCCACAGTGGATTTATTAGGGATTTAAAAAAAATAATCATGTGTTAGGTCCTTGAGGTCCTGTTTATTAGGGGAGGGGTAGGACTCCTCCAATAAAACACAGGTGTAGGTTTGGTGCTGTACACGTGAAGTCAAATGAACAATGGTCAAATGCGCTAATCTCAGTTTTGTATCGTGTTCTTTTACAGATTTTCTAAACATCAGGAGAAAGTACAGACATCATCACTGCCATCTAAGACGGTGCCTTCCACTGCACTCCAGAGTACCCTTTCCTTGAGGTAAGACAGAGTCAAACACCAAAAAAATGGCATATGGGATTTTATGTCTCACAGATGTTTTGGGTCAAAAAAGGATATGAGCTGAGCAGTGTGATACAGGAACATAACTGGGATTGAGCCAGCAGGTGGCACTTAAGAAGGTGTGTGTGATTAGTAGCAGAAGTGCATATTTACTCAGGGCAGGGTTCAAGGGAAACTTGTGGGATATAAATCTCACTAACAAGGAGGCACAGGGCTTAGGGTAGAACAGGGGGATAGGTGGGGAGCACTTACTTTAATATTGACCCGTTTCTGTGGCCTGGACTGATTTAATGTTCAACAAGAGCACTAATCATTGTTTTAATTATTCACAGATTGGGGAACACAATGACAAGAAACAGCACACGAGGCTGTGGAATGCAGCAGTGTGAGGCACCATCAGGCTCGGACCACAAGGCACCAGACCTGAGGAGGAGACGAGGCCTTCACATGCCTCAGGTGGCATTTTGCATAAGAGCCACAAGCAAAATGAAACCAAGCCTCACTGACTCAGAACCAATACTGGGGATCTGATTTGACGCCGTGGCAAACCTCTCCTTTCACTTGCATAATATGAATATAAAAAGGGAGATTTTTGGACTCTCAGCTGGACCAAAGTGCTGTTTTGTACTACACAGCCACATATTCCTATAGTGTTTATTTTTCCTGTATGCACTTCAGATGTTTATTGTAATGCATTTAAACTTTTTAATAAATGTATCAGTGGAATCCTTTCGCTCCCAATTGCTTTACTACTGTTTTTTAATGCATATTGGCCATGTCATATAATCATTTCTGTACCTACAAAGCTGTGAATACTGAGATCCTCAGTGGCCACAGAAAAGCATGCAATGATTTAAAAAGTAAACATATCCAGGTGAAACTCGTTCAAACATTGTTCAAAAATAATGTTACCTGTAATTCAACTAGCAAATCATACATCAGATTAATTACACGCAAAGTGAGATATCAAGACATCAAAACATCTAAAAAACGGAATAATTTGAAAATGTACTGTAAGCCATAATCATCAACATTATAACAAAGGCTTGGCATAAGTCACTTAATGAGTCTATATCATATATTCATTTAACATTTTAATTGGAATTAGATTAATACTTTTAAACAATATTCTAATTTTCAGAGTTTCACCTGTACATCAAATGAATAAATATGTAGGCGAAGCAGAGAAAGGCTGTGCCGTCAGAGGATGTTGACATTCCTGTGTCTGTTTGGCCTCTTCTACACAGAGCAAACACACCTAAGTGAGGTCTCTTCCCCACAGTAGAATACATGCAATGATTCTAAGCACAAAATAGCAAACATGTAAGAAAAAAAAGAAACATTTTATTGAAACATTAGTACACATTTACTTATTTAGAACAAACACAATCAAATGGGAGATATAAACAAAAAGTACAAATATAATAGACTTTCGCAAAGGCAGTACAAAAATACCATGTTTTCAAAGGGCTCTCCAGAGAGCCTTCAATAGTGCAGATTTTCTTTAAAACAGTGTTCCATCCATATTTCCCACAGCGAGAGCAGCAGCATTAGTGCGTGGGTCATTGAGGGTCGTAGAGCGGTGATAAAAGCCCCGGGCTGTGATCTGTGGGCCCTGACTGCCCTCATCCTCCTCCTACTTGACCCCTCACGCCTTTCCTTCTGTTATCTGAGGTGCACAGGTGAGTAGGCTTTAACCAGCCGGGGTGCACAGGTGCAATAGTACATCTTCAGCAGTGCATCTTCTCCACACACTACTCTTTCAGTTTGAGCAATGACAAAGTCTCGAGGCACATCCCCAACATGCATGGCGCTAGTGCTGAGCAGTGAGGTTCAGAAGTCTCCTGCTCAGAAGTTTGTTGTGCTGCTTCAGGTACTCGATTAGGTCGGCCTGCTTGTCCACCACCTCTGCCAGACAGGAGCCCTCCCTGTAGAGCAGCAACACAATATACAATATGAATGCACATGTAAAGCTGTAGATGTTCAGACATGCACACATACTGAAATACTGAAATAGATTACTAATAAACTTGCTACAGCTCTAGTCCAGTCCAGTAATATCAAACTAACTGGGGAGGGCTAACAAAACGGCATAAATCACGTTTAAGATGAAATGATAGGATGGTAGTGTGAGATTTCATAACACTTTTAAGCAACTTTTGTTAAAGTTAAACTCATCATTCTATCAATGTGCAGAAGCCAGTACTTTTCCCTTGTTTTGTCTATCTGAAGGCCAAGCTACAAGCACAACGTGGAAGCTGCTGATTGGAGGTCTCCATGCCTCCACTCTGTATAATACACTTGTATTCTGTTGTATCTGTTGTTCGTGCTGTCTCTACCATCGACAATAAAACATGTTTTCTGTCTGAATGAAAGACGCGATCCCAGACTTTGTCATCTTCTTCAGTAGCTCTAATAAAAAGCCACAGTTTTTTTGTGTTCTTTGTTCTAGTTTGGCTCAATGGTTCCCAAATGCCCCATACTGACAGCAAAAGCCTTCTCATTTTGACCAATTCAGAAAATATTTAGCAGTTCAATGATACTACGCACAAAGCTCAGTAAGCTAAAAGAACATAAATATTGCATCAAGGGAAATGTATTTTTCCAAGAAGAACGTGAAAATGTTTTGAATGAGTCCATCGTACCTAAAGCCAGTCTCCGTGGGCACACTGGTCACACTGAAGCTGTGTAGATGCTCCTCCTGGCTGACATCGGGTGCTGCTCTTTGGATGTTAAACTGCATCACTTTAACTGTAAAGACAGACACATCAGGACGTCCAAAGCACATTCAAATACCACAGAGTGCGATTGGCAGTGGACTTCCTCACACCACGGAGAACTGGGGTGAGAAGCGGCACACGTTTGAACTGGCCCTTCATTGCTCTCCCTTTCCTAAACACACAGAGCCCGTTATATCCCGCACTTAAGGCTTATGGGCCGCCATATCCTGCGCTCTCACCTCTAATTCTGCCACTCTAAACACACACCTTTACAACGGAGGCGGGGATGGCAGAAAGGCGTGTGGGGTGTGTGGGGTCTGGCTCAAGGCTAGAAAAGCATTGGCTGTTTTTAGTATTTTTCCTTTTTCAAGTGAGTCATCCACTGGACAAGTCCTTCGCTTTACTCCCCTCAGGCAGACGTTACAGAACCCCACTGGCTCGTAAGAACATCGACAAGAAGCTCGTAAGAACATCAGCAGGGGGGATGCATTTCCTCCTGCAATGAATACTGTAGCACTGTTTATAATGCACACTTTTTATTATAGTCTTGTCTTTATCATTGTATGTGTATGACAGACATGTGTTTGTGACCAGTGCTCAAGACAAATCTGATTTTTATGCAACAGACAAAGTGCAATTCTATTCTTATCCTTTTAACCTTCAACCACTTTCTGTCCTTTTGCACAACCTGAGTGATACTATCTATACCAAATGTGACATATACCATCCTCCATTGTGAGATCAATAAAGTTTATCTTATAATTCAATTTTGGGATGCATTTTTTGGGCTTAGTGACTTGCAAGTGAGAGATATTTCACACTAATATACCCACATGAAGACAAAACTGAATCTGAACACTGAGAATTATAAAAAATATGGTTTCTGCCTGAATCAAGCTGTATTGTTTTGTGCGAGACTTGCTGATGTAATCCATTTCTAGGAAAAGGTAAACAGGTAAAACTCTGAAACTGAACATACAAAACCAATTCTTACATTCTAGACTCATTATATGCAAAGTGAGATGAATCAAGCCTGTTGTAATGTTGGTAATTGTCTTAGTGCTTGTACAATACACCAAATAAAATCTCATAAAATTAGAATATTTTGTGAATGGATTAAAACCATAACAAACAAAGGCTTGGCATATGTCACTTTGTGTGAAATGAGTCTGCATATGAATGAACTTTTGAGTTTTACTTGTGGAGTGGGCTGTTTTGAGTATCATCCCATAGAGAAAACTACATTATTTATTCAAAAAGAAATATTTTAAGGAGAAAAGAAGAGGGGTACAGGGAGCAAAACAAAAGTCTGGTGTGTGTGTGTGTGTGTGAATGGTTGATGGATTGCCTCACTTCTGTCAGTGTGCCTGTAGTGATTTCATAACACTTTTAAGCAACTATGGTTAAAGTTCTAACTTCATTCTTACATATGCAGAAGCCTGTACTTTCTTCTGTCTGAATTAAAGACACGATCCCAAACTTTATCATCTTCTTCATGCCCAAGAGCAGTTGTGGCTACAGTAGCAGTTTATCGCCACTGTGTATAGAGTTAATGAATAATGACACTAGCGCTATATAAAACCTATTGTGTAATAACACTAACAATAACAAAATAATATGCATTATCATTGGAATATTCTGTGTTTTCTTTGTGTTTGTGTAAATTTCATTTGTTTCAAGCTCATATTTAGCATCTAAGCCTTCTTACATTATGAAGGTATTTGGAGCAAAACTATTATTCTATCCTTTTTGGTTTAGCTTCCAAAAGTCTGCTATGAAGCTAATACATTGACTGAACTCTTGTAATAGCATAATGTCTCTGAATAATGAGACAAACACAACTCCTGAATCCACGGGGGGAGACGTTCCAAAAATATGTCCAACGACCTAATCCACACGGACGCTCGACCCTATAGAAATTCTGTAGATTCCTGCATAATGGACTGCTAAATCTGGGCCTGTTTGGGAGTGCAAATAGGCCGACGGTAAGCAAGTATGTGCGAGAGAAACCGGCATTCCACAACAGACGATTAGAAAAGAAGAATAGAATAAGGTACGAGACAAAAAGAGTCATGATGCGGCAGTGTTTGACGGGAGTTTGTGACGGAATGAAAAGAGAGGGACGAATGGCTGCCAAATATTTACCAGAGTTGATTATTTTACTGCTTAATGATTGCTTCAGAAATCGAAACATGTACTATGAAGCATTGGTGTGAACAATTATATCTTTTGTCTAAGGACGGGCCCAGCTGTATAAACTGTTGTATTCATTTGTTACAACTAGTTTTATTTCAGAGTAATTATATTTGGGCGCTTGTGAAAAGGGCTGTACAGACATTTAAGGACAAATATGGAACTTTGTATTATTAAATGTTCCTTGTCTCAAAACAATTCAGTTCTATCACTACTTTTAACATGCATGAATTTTTAGAGTCTGTTACATCTTTGGATCAGATTTTTGAGAAAAAAAAAAAAGAAAAAAAAGAGAACCACCCTCGTTCAGCCAATCAACTCTCAGCTCAAAGCTCAAAGTAGGCAAAATATGGAAAATATGGATTTCTGATAAGGTATTTATGAAACCAAAAAGATAAATAACCTAGCTTTAAGACTTGGAATTCAATTAAGTTTACCAATAGACAATAGTTTGATTAAAAAAAATTAACCTATATTTTAGTTGGTATATTTAAAAACCTACTAGGATGTAGTAATAATTATTTGGCTTCAAGCATTCACAATATTTTTGTTCAGATTCTGAACAGTACTGCAGGTAAGAGTTTTCAGAGGGAGGAACTCAATTTGATAATACACAGTTCACATTACACATCTTTTGTTAGGTAATGTTGGAACCAGACCCATATATTGTGTACATCTGTATTACCGCTAAAAGATTATCTGAAGAACTGAACGCTTTTGCTTTAACCACATTGTTACTACAGTATCTATATCTTAAGCAAGAGTCATTTATATCTCAAGCAATAACATGTCTGTTCTTATGCACCATGAACGGGTGCAATCGCCGCTGCCTTGTTTTCCTTTCTCTGCAGTATTTTGTGTGTGCTTGTGGCAAGGCCTGATGGATTGACAGAAATTAAAGCTGGGGTAATTCGCTTTTAAACCGCAAAACATGCAACTGTGTATTATAAAATGTTGTTCCCCAATTTGAGAGTGAGTAAAAACATATTTGCTTGTTTGAAAATACACGTCAAAAATATCTTTTGCTCCGGAGTCTTTGATGAGTTGTGTCACGTGACTGAGGCCTATAGTCTGGTCCGTAGGAAGTCTTTAACGCAGTGTAACAGTGGGGCCAAAAAGATCCCAGGAAGACTCGATTGATGGATGGAATGATGGATGGAGCAGTATAAAAGAAGTGACACATTTCACGCATCTCTGCTATAGGAACAGTCCCAGAGGTCCCACACCGGACAGACAGTGCTCAGACCAGTCCTGTCGCCTTCAAAAACTGCACATTTCCACATGGTTATCAACAAAAACCTTTAAAAAAAAAAAGGTGCCAATAACTACAGTCGGGTTCTTAAGTTGTAGGGTAAAGTCAGAAAATGAAACTGAATAAAAATCATCAGGCAAATTTATGTGTGATCAAAGGGAGATTGTCAAAATTTGAGTTTGATTTTCAGTTCGTAAGAGTAATTACAGACGTCATTTTAAGACTGTCAACCAGAGATATCAAACTAGTATGGATCTTTTATGACACACTTGATGCAATTATGTTTGTCCAGTTCGCGAAAACCACTGTCCACACAAATCATAACGTTATTGTTAGTGTGGTAGTACTGTGTGTGTAAGTACTAAAACATTTATTCTTAATGATGTGCAGAAGAAAATCTACTTATTATGACTATTGAAGTTGGGATTCCTACTTTCTTCCTACTTACTTTTTTTTCCTCAAAAAATGATCTATGGAAGTTTTGTTGTGGTTATCTGAAGGTCAAAGTAGAAGGAAAAACGGATAAAACATGACTTTTGCTTAGACACGATCTCAGACCTCCGCATTTTATGTCATAACAATGTACTGTAATCCATCTCACAAGTTTGATTCTATCACCAGTTTCACATGCATGTATTTTTGGCCTCCGTCATGTCAGGTTTTTCAGACAGAAAAGTGAAAAAGTGAGGACTACCCTCTCTCCGCCAATCAGCTCTCAGCCCAAAGCCTCCAATAGCACCTCCCAGGGCTCATTTTATCTTACAAAAAGATAAAATGTTTTCTTAAGAGGTAGACCGGTAGAGGTAGATTAGTTATGGTCTGACCTGTCCACTTAGCTTTTGCAAGTCTCTTTCTGTTGCTGAAAATTAAATTTATTATTTACTGGGGGAGGAGTTACATACCCCAGCTTATTAGACTCACTACTATTTCCAGTATTTTTAAAACCATGACACAATAATGTTAGAGGCCTTCCAAGCGCTGCTACTGTAAAACATCTAGACTAAAAGTATGCGATAACTTTCCTTGTGTCTGTACGTGACAATGAGCGTCGAGCACGTGCCCTGCAGTGCTGACGGCGGCTCAGAGCGGCTGGCACAGATACATGCATTATGAGTTGGGGGGCCTTTGATGAGCAGGACGTGGCCTTTGAAGTGCGTGGAGTTCTACGGAGCGCACTATTCATGTTCAAATGAGTAAGCTGCAAACATAGAGCCGAGGCCACAGCGTCGCCCACACACACACGCACTTCAAAGAGCCGCAGAACGAGGTCTTCCTGGATGGGACCGTAGCTGCAGGCCCCCCAACCTCTGCCTCTGTGTCTGCCCTGGAGCTGCGCAGCCATCTTCACTGGCTGTGACGTCATCTTGACCCAGCTCGTAGTGTACACACATTTTACTCGGGCTTTAAATAGTTTGCCAGGCGTCACTGGACTCGGCCGTGCCTGAGTGCCCTGATCTGAAGTGGAATGTGAGCGTAGAGAGCAGAACCCCCCCTTTCACATGGCTGTCCCCTCACTGTAAACACAAGGACAATGTGAGTGTGTGCGAGTGTCTCTCCCTGCGCTTGGGTGGAGTGCTGGGGTGCTCCCCTTTGGCTAAGCTAATGCATAAGGCCTCTTATCTCCCCTGTTTGGCCCCTGGTATCTTCAAGGATTAATCTGTGCCCTTCAGCTGCCAAACACAGGTGTAATATGGATTTCCTTTCTGCTACATTCTTTTACAACTACATCCCTCTATCCTATACTTTCCTGCTGAAAATTCAACACTTTTAGCTGGTAAAAACATGATATCTGGAGACATGTGACAACTGCTGTGAATTAGCCGGAAACAATGTAAGCCATAATATTATATTGCCCCCTTAGGGAAAGTGGAGATTGAATGGCTCACATTCGATTACAACAAAATTCAAGTATTTGAAGTAAGCAGTCAAAGTCAACAGTCATATGCAATAAAGTAATGTAACAGCAATTAAAGCTGGGGTTCCTACCTTTAATCAAGATAGGGACACCTGTGTCACCATTTGACGTTTTTTGGCTGATTGAGAGCAGGTCTCTGCATAGAACTAAACTAAACTAATTTAGAGCCAAGAATTAGTTACATGGATTTGTATTTTTGATTCATTTTGTTGCGGTATAATAATTAGTAAGAAGGCTTTTAAAGCTGCCAAATTACAATAATTACAATAGTATTCTGAGCAGTAAAACCTTGTGCTACTGTGCTTTGACTGTTAAATAATCCCAAGTGACAGAGGTCCCCTTCTATGCATGACCGCTTTACCCATGGACTTAACTTATCTTTCGAAAAATATAGTTTTCAGCAAAGCTAAAGTAAATCAATTAGGTCTCGTGTTCAACACACAATATCAAGGAAATACAGCAGTAGTTTTGATCCAAATAAGTTTGTTTGCAGAGTAGAGCGATCAGCAGATTGGGGCTGAAAGGCTGATTGTCATGCTGTCAGCTCTGAAAAGGGCAGGGCAGGTATTGTGATGCGAATGCTCCCACATATGTGGGGGTAGAATGTAATCTGTGGGGTGTGTCTGGCCATAAAGCACAGCTGACATCCCACATCCAGTAGGGCATAAAAGGTTGCATGATGCCACAAAATGTACAATATCAAAATCGGACTGCAGAAGACAGCACGCTTCAGCTTCTACCTCATCAACAGCTACAGCGAGAACCGCTTGTCTGCTTCCTTTTAGGAGTTTTTATTCCTCTCCAGGGAAATTACTTGTTTGATATTTTTCCCCAAAGATGGACACACTTACCACTTAAGTGATTGGATTATAAACCATTACATAATGAGTTAGAACAATTCAGAATCTGGTAACGCAGATAAATCCAAGTACGTCCATGACAATTCTTACACTATGGCGCTCAGATGCTTCTTTACAACACAAAGGCTGTATTTGCAGAATGTAATGTTTGATAGTGAAAAAAAAAGAGAAATTCAGCAACTCCTTCTGGTGGTAGACATCAGGTTTAACAAGATTTTCTTTATCCTTGAGACATATTTATCCATACATTTAACATGTAATCTGACGCTAATCAGCGGCTGTGCCAAACTTTTGTTGTGCCCTTAGGCAAGACACATTACCCACATTCACCCACAGTGGGGCAGCTGCGGCTGTAAAGTGCCAAACTGCTGTTGTGTCCTTAGGCAAGACATTTCACCCCCATTGCCTAGAATGACTCTGGTGTGTGTGTGAATGGTTAGTGGTGGTCGGAGGGGCCGATGGCACAGACTGGTTGCCTCGCTTCTGTCAGTGTGCCCCAGGGCAGCTATGGCTACAGTAGTAGTTTATCACCACTGTGTATGGAGTGAATGAATAATGACATGTAAAGCGCCTTTGAGTGTCCAAATAAGCGCTATATAAAACCAATGCATTATTATTATTAGTCATAGGGGCCGATGGATGCCCTATGGTCGTAGCTCATGCCATGTGAAACATCTTTGAGGATTCAAATCAGTTCTGTATAAAACACTTATTACTATTGTTATTATTATTATTATTAGACTATGCCCCTCATTGCATTTGCCTCTAGCTGAAAAAATGTGTGGTTTAAAAGGATAATATTCCACATGAATTGAGTATTTTACCTGTATAGTACATCAAACACGGCAATGCAACCAGAAGTTCCACGACCAAAACAGCGAGTACAAGGTACGTCTTCAGTTTCTGTGGCATTTTCGCAGCCAGAATCCACAGCAGCAGAGCATTGCCTGCAGAAACACAACAGGATCATGTCATTCAGTCCTTGATGCTGCCCTCTTGTGGTAGTCAGACTCACCTCCAGAGTGAAAAACAAGGGGCATGTGGATAACTTCTTGCACACGTCTGTAGAATCTCAGGTAGCCTCTGCTTCTTACTTGCCGGTGGTGGTATTTGACACAGATGGTAAACAGTAAAACAAGCGCCCATAAAAAGACTTTACCAAACACTATGGCTCCGTCTCCTCCAACAGACTGCAAAATGTCATGACACTGCTCTTCATAATCTTCTTCCAAGATGCACATGATGGTCACCACAATTGACAAGATAACATACACCACCTGGGGAGAGAAAAACATGCATTTCATTAACAAAAAAAACATGTTAAAGTGAATGTTTGTTACTTAATAAATTGTGAAGAGAGAATTTTTTCCAAAGTGGTATTTCATCAAGTTATATGAGCCCATATGAAATAAAAGTAACCAAATGAATACCGGTATTTTATATTAATTTGGTATAATGTAAGTGTGTGTAATCGTTGAGTATGGTGGGTATGCAAGTAGGAAGCCGGACAAAAGAAAAAAACAGATTAAAAGAAAGATGAAACGGGTAGTGTGAGATTAGCATGACAAAATGACATTCTAAAACAAATGCATGGACATCAACTGTCTGATCATTGGTCCATAGCTCACATGTAGAACTGAAAGCAGAACCGCTGGGACGTGTGTGGGCAGAGACTGGAACTCCCTCCTGATGACCGAGTGCAGAGCATCAGCAGAGATCAGAGGGCCGTCCACCATAGAGTCCTCATCCATGCTCCGCGTCAAGTCTGCTTCAGGAGCACTCTGGGAATGGACAAAAGAGCAAAGCGACAAATCAATGCAAATCCTTCAAAATTATCACATGTCAAACAGCGTCTAAAAAATTAATCCACAGCGTAAAAGACTTGACTTGTTTAGTTTCTGCATTGCGTTCCGTTTACAGGGCAAGTCAAATAAAATAAAAACGTTTTAATGCTGCTTAGACTGGATTTGAGTTGCCAGGACTATTGAGATTTAAGGCTACAAATTTGGCATTATCAAGATAAATAATTCATTATTTCATAACTGGGGCTGCATGTCATACCCAATTATCATGGATGTTTTAAAGTTAAAAACTGACAATAGTCTGCAAAAGTCGATAATTTCCCACTTGAGGTTCTGTTTTTTTTTTTTTTTTTTTTTTAGATCAAAGCTAATTTTAAACCGTGGCAGCTGCTGTCCTGGATTTGTCTTGTTTAAAAGGTATATTAGGAAAATGTTCCCAAATTTTAGGAAAGAACCGGCCTCTCCACTTTTTGAACTAAACTCTCTCTGGTCTTGACGAGCACGTTTCACAGGAATGATGCAGAGGAGGACCAATAGTCTTGATGAGCCAAATCCTCCTATACACCTTTAAACTGCTGAGAAATGGACACAAATGAAAAGTAGACAATACTCTTGGCATGGACAGAGTTTGGACCAAATTGGATTGCTGAATATAGATACTAAAGCTGAAACTGGTGGATGAAAGACACCTCAAAGAAGGATTCACACCTCGACACAAAAATTGAATTCAACCTGAATAAGAAATGGACTGTTTTGAAAGCATGAAAACCACCCAATGGACTGATGATGCTCGGTATTTTTGTAAGGAGGAATATAGAGATCTTTTACGAGGCTTTTGATGCATTTATGCTAAAACTGAACTTGTCTTATAAGAGTATGCAGAAGTCTGTCATTTCCCACTTTGATTTTACTAACAATAACATTTTCTGCTGTGACACCATCCCAGACCTCCGCATCTTTTGTCATTTTCTTCAGCATGGGAAGGAATGAAAAACCGCAGAGGATATGTGCTAAATACTTACTAAAGAAAAGTGTAGCAAGTTCCTTTGCTTGTGAAGAGAAGTGCCGCTAACCTCGTGAGTGACACACACTTAAGGCGGTTCACGGATGTCTGTGCTAAAGAGGAGCGTACATAAATTCACAACATGAAAGGAGACAGAACATACCGGATGTCGTGCAGGGTCGCGCGGGTCCATTACTGGTTGACGTTTGATTTGGCAAAGAAAAATAACATTACAGACATATAAACACACAAACCAACACGCTTCTTCTGTCAAGTGACTGTAAACTTCCGGTCTCTGTGTCACATCATTTGTTGCACTGAATTTAGTTTTTTTTGTTTTGTTTCAGAGTTCCGTTCCTACCAAAAATGTATGTAGCTCAACCATGGATCTGAGATTCTGAGCTCAACATACTTTTGGATTTAGTTATATATTATTTCAAATATAATAAGGTTTGCAATTATTGGTCTGAGTAGATGTAGATATGCTATGTTCTATAGTCTTTATTCGCCATCTACTGGACTACTGTGCCGCCCTTGTGGCTGAGTGGATAGCACTCTCGCTTCTCAGCAAGAAGGTTCGAGTCCCGGTCGGAACAAGGCCTTTCTGAGTGGAGTTTGCATGTTCTCCCCGTGTCTGCGTAAGTTTCCACCGGGTGCTCCGGTTTCCCCTACTACTAAAAACATGTACAATAGGTATGAATGTAAATGAGAGTGCATGGATGGTGTTGATTGGGGGCTGATGGTCCAGTGTGTGGAATAAATTTAACAATATCTGAACATTGTAAAGTGCTTTAGGTGACCTTGGTCAGTAAAATGCGCTATATAAACAAACATTACTTACTAATATAAAGTGTATTTCTTAGTAATAAAGTTATAATCTGGTCCCCAGGTCAGTATTGCAACAACAGGAGCCGCTGCTCCACACACTGCCAGAACCACACAATTTTACAACAATACACGGCGTTTTTATTACATCCTAAAAAAGTGCATGGAAACTATGATCTGGATAGCTAGTTTATTCTATAATATATACAAACGGATTTGGGCTTTAAAAGAAAGAAACCAAGTACAAAAACATTTTTTTTTATTTTTCTATGATCAAAACTGCAAAACATCTAGAAAAATATACAACAAATGCTTAACCTTTCACAACATTGAACATTTGAAAATGGGAACATAAAAGAAGGAATATTCACATTTTCCCCAATAACGATAAAAGAACATTCACTTTGTTTCCTTTCTTAAATTTGTCGTCTCCGCGTAGCGCATAGTTGTGTACATGAGGGTGTGGTCTAGACGTCGCCGCAGTAACCAGAGTCGTTGGACAGCTGAGAGTTGGAGCTGCGGTTGGAGGAGGAGTTCCAGATGTCCAGGTTCATGTGGGGGCCAAAGGGGTTGAAGCCAGGGTACTGGGTGGGGCCACAGGGACCCTGGGGTTCCCTGGTGAAGGGCGAGTGGGGCGGAGTGACCGGGGACACGGGGGAGATTGGTGCCGAGCGTTCAGGGTGAAAGTGGTTCTGGTACGGCTCGCTCTGAGGAGTCCAGATGGAGCCAAACAGACTAGACATGGGAGACAGGCTGCGGGTCCCGGAGAAGAACGGCTGTGGACACAAGTCACTGTTAGCATGTAGATTCACATTTCAGTATTCAAACAGAACGTATTTGTGATTAAGATGGGTATCCCAGATTTAATGGGACAAAATACAGCTAGTATTGTACAGCTAGGGAAACCAAAGCACAAGGAGGAAACCCGGCAAGGCCCTGTTGTGCTGTGCCTCTGTCGTGTTTATTTGTTTTCCTCAATAAAATATAATCTAAAATGTGTGTGTCTGTGTGCCTCACCTTTGTGCCCACACAGGCAGCTGCAGTTTCCCAGGACTGTGGAGCGCTCTGGGGCTGCTCCTCCGACCAGCTGCTCTGAGGACTCTGGACACTCTGTACACTGTGACAGTCCTGACCCACTGGGTATCCACTGGGGAAAGTCCCATTACCTACACCACAAACATGTTTTATAAAGCCACACGCACGTAGCAAAATCAATGGAATGTTTGCTTTACAGAAGAAAGACATAATTGGATGCACCAAATACCAACAGCCATTTCACAATTTTAAATGTTAAGCCTTTTATGTAATTAAAATTTAATAAAAAAATGTTCTTTGATAAGACAAGTTATCTTATTTTTATTTTAAAGCATAAAACTGTACCTTCTACAATTTCACACACACAACTAAGAATCAATTATGTCAGAAATTGCACGTTCTATTGGCAAATGTGATTTTCAAATTTAGATTTGAAATCTACTCACCCTAAAATAACCTGGCTTAATTCAAAACTGTATACATATTTTTAAATCAATATTTTGAATGATTATCCGAAGGGGACCATAAAAAAGGTGATATGAATAATTTTTTAAATTTAACTTACATTCATTTTCAAACCAAATTTTTTACCATTGATACAGATTTGATTGACAAAAGAATCTTGCCCCCCCACTCACCTATGTACTCGCTGTCCTCACAGTATGCGTACGGGCTGCAGTGGTTGTTGGCACTATTCCACGTAAACCTGTGACAAAGACAACAGTGAGTGCCAGATCAACAAAAACCCACAGAAAGCCAGTTAAAAGGGAAGAATACCCGTTGTATGTGGTGGGAGCAAAAGCCTGGGGGATGTAGGGCAGTGCCTCTGTGGTGTTGTATCTGAACTCATTGGTTAGAGGCATGGATGGAGGGGACCACGTCTCCTCAGGCACATACTGGCCACACAGTTCTGACCACACAGACAGAAAACATAAAAAAAAAAACGTCCTGAGCACAGAACAAATACATTTTAAAACGTATACAGGTAAACATACCCATATTCCTGTCCACTCCGGCAGTCACCGCAGCAAAACTGGGGTTAAAGCTGGGCACTGGGGGCTCTGAACTTTGGCACATGTCTTTTACATACAATGTGTTTGTGCTGAAGGAGGAAAACATTTAATTATTAGAACCATGTTGGCCGCAATGAGAGCGCTGGAGATTAACTGCTACCTGAAAGCTTTTGCATTCATTGTCTGGTATTCTCTGTCTGATGGGTAAGTGCTGTATTGCATGGATTCCTCTGAAAACAAAAACACATTGTAGTGGTACTTACTAGAAAGAACATTTCAGTGCATTTTGTAATGTACATGTTACTTTTTAAAAGTTTTTTTTTGCCTTATTTCCTTCTCTTTTTTTAAGATGCATGAAAGTATTTTTAACTATGCAACTTTATGGAATAGGTATGTATGTAATGTATTGATAGTCACTTAGTATATTATTCGTTTGATAAATAGATTAGTTGTCTAGATTCCAAAGAGGCTAGAGAATAAAGGATTTTTTTTCTAAATTTCTCAAGTGATGCCCCTGAAAGTTTGTAAATACATTTTAATTTCATTCTGCAATCATTATCAAATTATTGGAATCATAAAACCTCTTCTCAGCATGTTAAGCCTTGAGAAGTTAAAAATAAAGTCTATCGAAATAGTTGTCAACTCACTTCATAAATCGATTAGATGCAATTAATCAATTAACCTGTTACAGCCCGACGTAACATGCATGACTCCATGGAGATAGAAAGTCAAATCGAATTGGTCAGAACAGACTTCTTAATCTACAGAAAGGCCCTTCTATGGTATCAAACATTATATGCAAAAGTCTCAGGAGGGCACATACTTTTTGTGGCTGAGGTAGGGCAGGTGTGCACTCGTCCGCTGGGGTCCTTGTCTCCTTCCATGCTGCTGGCGCTGCTCCAGCTACCCCAGCTGCCTCGGCTGGCCCTCACACTGCCAGAGGAGCTGCCGGACTCTGAGCCGGACTCACAAGGACCAGTGCGCCGGTCAGAAGGGCCTCTGCGCCGAGAGCGACTAGGACATACGCCTGGAACACACACACAAGGGTTTCCACTTTGGTCCTTCATAGGAGGACATCTGATTGCCATAACAGTAAAGATACTATACAATAACTGTATACTTTGGTTGTAATATATTGTTACCGTTCAGTTTGAGGGGACTCTCTGCACACGGCCCCGTCTTTGGTGCTTCAGGTTTGCAGTCGCTGCGGTTCCTGCTGCGTGCTGCACTGTTGTGATTGCCATTCTTCCATTCGGATTCCCTTTCCCTCTCTGTAGTCATCACGCTGTTTTCAGGAGCGCTGTGGAGCAGTTAAGGGAGATTGTGAGTGCATCAGACTCATTGTAAACATAGGTCATTATATAGGCTTCTACTTCTTACAACCAGGCGGCTTGAGGCAAATGTTTAAATTGTCACACCTTGGGCCTAGATTTTCATTGAGGTGGGTAGATATTAATGACCTCATTCAGCTCGTTTGTATTATATTGTAATGAAATAAAACTGCACATGTCATTGCACTCTCAACAGGTTATGTGTCATTATTAATCCCAGGACACACCCAGAGCAACCCCTTAAAAAAAAAAATCATACATTTGCACATTGGGCAGGGGTTAAAGCAAAAAAAAAAAAGATTTGACTGAAAATTTTTGCATGGAAATTTATCACATGTAAATCACAGTAATATGCAGGACCAAGTTATATTTTTAATTACAATATATTATTGTATAATAGATTGTATATTGAATACAGCTCAAATGAATTCTTCAAAGATATACAGTGTATTTTGATATGAAATATAAGTGGATCAAGAAACGAGTAAACTTTTTGACAGAATATTAGTGAGAGTAGCTTTACTTGAGGCGATATGGAGCGTCAACACTTTGGCTCTGTCCTCGTCAAAATATCGCAAAAGGACGATAAAATTCTGTCCACATTTGTTTGTGGACACGTCAATATTTAAGAAAAAGGTTTCCCTATCAAGTTTGAGTGCACAGTGCACTTCGATCAACTGCAAATGATTTAAATAAATCTACCAGCGGTAGTGATATTCTGAACGTTATTTTCTGCGATAAAGCCACAGACACGGTCTGCCAGAGCAAGCCTAGTGTTAGTTGTTGCTGATGCACCAGGTAAAGATGAAGTGTGGGAAAGTGCACAAACAGCTGCCTTGTGCGCAGTTTTGAGCTGGTGGCGAATCAAAACTTTTTTCTCATTACTCCCATATATGCAATTTTTTATGGCAAAGTACGCACAAGCACCGGCCACTCTCATCTTTTCGAACCATGACTCATTGATTGGCTCTTTTACATCACGCTGAGTTTTGCAAGAAGATCGCAAACAAGACAATATCAAAAGCTCACCAAGACATGTTTGTCCCCATTCCCAGTTGCAGCAAAGTCCGTTTTGTACATTCCGTTAAGTAAAATAGCATTGCGTTTGGTAAACGTTAATTACCTTTCCTCTAGTACGCGCCCAGCTTACCAGTCCGCGGATCTGCTGCTGTTATTGCTCCGTTCGAGATTCAATTTTCCTCCTCTTCTCCTTTTCAAAAGCTCCGTGCAGTTTCCAGAAACTTTCACCTCCGTGTTACCAATGCTAACTTCATCGCGTCTTCATTTGCGCGTGAGCTCAGCTACGTCCCATTGCCTTGATTCATTTGCGGAGCGCTCATGTGGCCACGGCACGTTCAAGGCCCACTCGTCATTATATTACTTATTATTTCTATATACATATAAATACAATTATATTCAAATTATTATTATACATCGATATATATATATATAACAGATTCACACGTATATGTATTACTATATATTATTTTTATAAATCAATCATTTCATTGTGTGTATTATTATCATTATATATATATATATATATATATATATAGATTTTTTTTTTTTTTTTCCAGACCAATTTCATTTGACGGAAATCCGTCACCTAGACGGAACTCTTTAATCCCTGACATTGGGCAAGATAACTTACCTTGAGCCATTTTCAGTCTTTTTGCGGCTCCTCTTTCCCTTATTCCCTGGTGCAGTGGCCAGTTCTGCACACTGAACTTTCTTTTTCGGGACTTTTCCATCTGCTCTGAGCTGTGGACAAAAATGGATTTGATTTAGATTTTAATTGAGAAAGGCTTATGTGAACCCTACAACTGTAAACTCATATTTTCAAAGCATGTCTTCAATGACATGCTTTGAACAAGAGCTGGAACACAATTTTTATGTTCTCAGTATTTTCCATTTTCTTTCCAGTTCAGAATGAAATAATTTGGCAGTTGTGAAGATACGAGGAGGCTGCATACATTTGAATATACTAATGGGATTATATTTTTATGGCTATTTCTAAAACACTTTTAGTGATTGACTTGTGCAGATGACCACATTTACGGCATCATGGCAAGCTGCAGCTGAAGTGGCTCCTCTTACTTCATGCTCATCCCGCTCTCTTGGATCATTCGCCATCTTGTCGTACGTTGGTGTGAAGCTCTGTACGGGTGTGCACATGAGCAGTCCGGGACGAGGACCTGCGCTCACAGTCACGTTGTCAGGGAAGCTAGCAGGCGTTTCCATGGGAAACATAAGCACTGCCGGGGCCTCCGCAGCGCTGGTCTCTGTGTACTGGCTCTCGCACAGGAAGGTTGGCTCCATGGAGTCGGGCTCAGGACTGGAGGGAGTCTCCGGGAGCAGATCTTCCATCTCCTCTGTCTCCTCTGTCTCCTCCATGCTCACAGTGGCCGTGGGGGCTGGGTTATACTTGTACTTTGAGTAGTACAGGGACACTTTGGGTTTCTTCTGGGTCTGGGAGGGGGCAGAGGAGGAGGAAGTTTTCTTAGAGGACGGAGGTCTCTGTGGAGGAGAGTTGGCCAGAGCAGGAGATCCTCGACCTTTTCCTTTGTCAGAGGGGTGGCACGAGTCCACGTAGCTTTTACAGCTGCCCTTGGATTTACTGCACACAAATAAACAACTGCCAATTACCACAATTTGCAGCAAAAATATTTAGATCAATGGCAGCGATGGATTAGTAACAATATATCTATTATATACAATACAAAACAAAAGCTTGTTAAGAGCCCATACTTCACTCCGTTGGGCGTGATGTTGACTGTGCCGTTGTCTCGGGGTGGAGCAGGGTTATGGTTGCTCCTGCTGCTTGGTGTGGAAAACTCGCTGAGGATGTACTGAGCCTGATGGAAAGCCATCAAGCACACACCAAACAGAGAGAAGCTGCGAGAGAAAGAAAAGTTCATATCATAGGACAGCGATCACACACCAATCAGTTGGAGTTAGCAGTACGAACCAGGTGAAGATGAGGGTGACCAGCCAGAAGCTCTCCTCCCAGCTGGGCCCGGGTACTACCTGGGCACATAGAGGCAGCATGTGGTGGGGCAGGGTCACGTTCAGGGTGAAGGGGAACGAGGTGCCCCGTGCTGTCACCAACGTCAGGTCCCGGATCACCCAGGACGACGTGAAGTCTGGGGTAAACCTGAGGAAAACCAGAGACCCAATAATTATAAAGTGAGTGCAATCAACAAGGATTAATTGATTGATTTAAGGTACAAACACATTCAAATCAATCAATTAATCAATTTCTTGATACTTCAATGACAAATATATAACCAGATCCAAGCTTTTGCTTGTTTGTTCATTTTCTAAATATTCTTATTTTCTGAGATGTTTGCAGGTTTTTAAAGCTGTAAGCCAATGAGTTATAACGTTGAGTTGAGTCTGTGACATTTTAACTTCAGATTGTAAGTGACTTATGAACTATAGTGGTTCATCATGATCCCCCATCTCAATTTACATGTTAAAAGCAAGTTACCTAGAATTCCTATTCTGTAGCTATGATGAGGCATTTATCCTAGATTTGTACCCTGGCATTTGTGTCTGCAACGAGCCCATTAGACCTCAGTAGCTAAGAGAATCTAGATATTTTGCTGCTTTTCTTCCAAACTACAGCCTCAAAAGGTATTTTAGTATGAGGTATTGAGTGGACTTACGCAATGGTTATTTCTGAGGAGGCGTTGTGGTCGAGTCTGAACGAGTTACACTGTAGCACCTCAAAGCCGAAGCCCTGGCACTTGTAGCCGTTTATGTTCATCGACATGACGGTCAGGGGAAGCTCTCCTGCATTCTCCACTTTGAAGCTCTTCCTGATGGCAAACAGTGGCTTGTTGTTCCGCAGGCCTACCATTTAAAAACAAAACCAAGTCAGAGCCCAGTCCAGTACATACTTCCACACACATCCAAATTCTATTTTTTACAGGAGGTCTCCAGCAAGATCAGGTCATGTATGGTGTGAACATAGCCTTGGATAGAAAAGCACATTGTACTATTGTAAATGTAAATGTACCATCTTGGCATTCCATCAGTGTGGACTGGGGGACGTTGAATCTCAGTGAAGCCCCAGGTCCAGGCAGTTTACTCCCCACTCGGATCAGCTCTTTGGCCCCGTGGCCCCTCACTGTCACCATGTCGAACACTGTCAGGTTGTTCCTGATGATGAGAATGGTAGTTGTGGGCTTGTGTTCAGACGGAGTGTAGACCACAGCAACCTCTCTGGATTCCCATGGCTGCAGCAGTAGACGCAGCACGCTCTCCCCACTCAGGCCACGTACATTGGCTGTGTACTGGAAGTCCACATCAAAGAATTAATACAGAGGTAGACACATGCAGAACGTTTGTGTTTTTGTTGTTGTTTTTTTTTCAGAGCAGTACCTTTGGTGTACTTGCCAACAGAGAGAATTCTGCAGTACTGATATTTACAGACAATGGGCTGATATTAAACCTGCACATCAAAACAAAGTTAATGTCAGATAATATCAAAACCGATTACTGAGTGTTACCATTTTGTAAGGAGGTCCAAAGCATCTAGGGGAGCAGGGTATGAGGAGAGAATGCGAATCTCTACAGCAACTACTGAGGAGGAGGGGTTCTTTAGCACAAAGGTTTTTACCTGGAAGGTGAGACAAATTCATTAGTCGACCTAACGCATTGCTCTACTTTTTAAAAGACAATTACCGATTACTGCATTTAAATGACTTATTCATTAATTCATTCAGTTCATTCATTCGAGTTTCAGCAAATTTGCTGAACTAATTATTATTGGAACGTAGAATAAAAGGTAGAATAAAGTGCATACCTTGCTTTCATTGACAGGTGTTGCACCAAAGTCCAATGGGGAGGACGTTTCCACAGGAAGCCTGGGCCATCTAAACCAAGGGTAGTAAGAAAGGTAGTAAGAAAGTAACCAGACTTGCATGTCCATAATGATTCATGTTTGATGGAGCTGAAGTTGGCTGAATGACAACTCACTGAGAACAAGTCACTGACTGGACTAAATGATTGGGTTCTGAGTTTTTCAACACGCTTGGTCTATATTGGCAGAGTTGTAATTTAGTTGGATGACTATGTGAACTCAATGGCTAGCTTGAGTTATCGAAACAAAGGGCCATATAAAATAACATGAGGGTCAGACTATGGATATTAAAAATTCATATTAGGAAGAAAAACACAATGCACAAACCTGCATGGTGGCTTGTCTCTGTGTCTGTGCCATCGCGAGCACAGCTCTGAGGCCAGTTTACTGTCTACATCCCAAGAAGAGGGGAAGAAGTCTGGAAGGAGTGAGCGCTGCCACTCTGAGCGACCTGACGCGCAGTTCAGAAAAGTGTTAAGACAAGTAAACATGTTATTTTGTTCATGTTTCCTGGGGTATTGTGGGTCACCTGATTCAGACAATTTGAGAGGACAAGTTCGGCTGCACTCTCGCTCTACACCAAACAGCACACCGCCCTGCTGAGAAAGGACACAAACAACACTATTGTTCACTTCAACTGGATTTTACTACAATTTTCATCTTTTGTCAAGCCTACTGATAAAATAGAACCATCAAACTCCTGGATATAAAGTTTAGTACAAAAATTTGCTAAAAAGGTTCATAGGGTACCACATGGAGTTTTTTTTTTACATCATTACAAGTCCTTAAAGAGAGACTTACAAATATTCATAACATGCATATTATACAGTCAAATAGATCCAATCCCCAGACACCAGCTATACCCTCCTTCATATTTACCATGGAAAAGTTGGGCGGACTTTGGAATTTCTCTTTGTAGACATTGTTCCTTCGTTTAATTAAAGTAAACTAGAGTCTCAGTTTCACAGTGTCCAACCATTTGTTGGACACTGTTTTCAGGTTTTCAAGAAAATCTATTTTTTTTTTACTATTGTTTTATAGAAAAAACTTGTTGTATTGAGGGGTGAACACTGCCAACTTGATCCCACGTGTCATGCATCGTTGCAATATCCTTAACTTATATCAGAATGTGCAATAACCACATGTCACTGTCACTTTACCGAGTCCTTGTGTCTCCTAGCCTCATGCTGCTAATGTACAGATGTAAACATACTGCTGCTAATGTACAGATGTAAACATACTGCTGCTAATGTACAGATGTAAACATACTGCTGCTAATGTACAGATGTAAACATACTGCTGCTAATGTACAGATGTAAACATACTGCTGCTAATGTACAGATGTAAACATACTGCTGCTAATGTACAGATGTAAACATACTGCTGCTAATGTACAGATGTAAACATACTGCTGCTAACATGTACAGATGTAAACATACTGCTGCTAATGCACAGATGTACACATACTGCTGCTAATGTACAGATGTAAACATACTGCTGCTAATGTACAGATGTAAACATACTGCTGCTAACATGTACAGATGTAAACATACTGCTGCTAATGCACAGATGTAAACATACTGCTGCTAATGTACAGATGCTAACATATAATTACACCTTGCTTGCACTAGAATACACAGTACTTTATAATTGCCTCTTATTTTGCCAAATGTTAAACTTTTACACTTCTTTTATTATTATTTTTAAGATAGAGATTTTTTACTTGATATTGATGCTAGAGTTAGAGATTTTGTTTTATTTTTATTATTATAGCTATTGTTCACTTATCTTGCGCCGTGTGCTCCTCTTTCCTACTGTTTTATAACTTGTGATGCAACACTGAAATTTCCCCACTGTGGAACGAATAATGTATTTCTTAATCTTACTCCTCTGAAGTGAGTGCAGTTGTGAAGTTACCTTGGAGAAAGTGGAGTGGAAGTACAGTGGGAGGTGCAGCGTTGGTCCCTGGCTGGTGTTCAGGCTCAGGGTGAACACTTGGTTGAGCAAAAGGCTTTTGTGGAGCAGCTGGAGGGACAGCACATGAAAACAGCCCGGAGGAACTGAAACTGGGCGGCTGAAGTTAACCACCTGGACACAAGAGGGGAGCAAAGGTAAATAGAATGTTGTCACTTAACTTCAGGTTACTACAGCTCCTACAGTACTTTAAATGGAAAAAAAACAAGACAATGAATAATATGTAATGATTGATAAAGTACAAAAACTCATTTCTTTAACTTGTATAACCATCACCTAAAAGTGACTTGCCTACAAGTTTGTTTTAATTGTAGTTTAATATTACTATGCTTAACTGGAAGAATTGATGTAATATTGCAACCATGACATGTTAAAGCCAAAAATGTAAAGCAAACAATAAAGATGACAATTTTTTTTTAACTCAACATGTATTTTGTTGCAGTTAAACTACACTATGACTGATCTCAATTTTATTATAGTTCAATCAACACAAAAAGTAAAAAAATCTACCAAAAAAGTAATACATTGGTGAAATTACCAACATAATGGTAAAGGGCGACAGTTTCACCCCCATTGCTTAGAATGAGTCTGGTGTGTATGAATGGTTGGTGGTGGTCGGAGGGGCCGATGGCACATACTGGTTGCCTCGCTTCTGTCAGTGTGCCCCAGGGCAGCTGTGGCTACAGTAGTAGTTTATCACCACCGTGTATGGAGTGAAAGAATAATGACATGTAAAGCGTCTTTGAGTGTCCAAAAAAGCGCTATACAAAACTGATGCATTATTATTATTATAATAATGTAAAAAGCATGTAACTTTCCAAGAAAACCACTTTTGACCAGCAATTACTTTTTAAATTCAGTCTCCTACTAAAATTAGTCTGAAACAGCTAATCTAGGATCTGAAGAATAGTTTTAATCAAGATATCTATTTAAAAAACTGTTCCACACCATTTTTTACAAAACAGAATAGAGCCTAAAGAATAGATTAACATAATTGATTGGATGTAGCAAAGGCTAATGAAGATTCCAAAAGAACCTCATCCATTATATAATTAGTAGTTCAGTTGACCAATGTACAAAGTTTTACATTTGCTGCCATTCCATAGAAGCACTGGATGGATATTTTCTGTATCTCTGCACATGGACCAAGCCATTATAGACGAGCGTTACCTTGAGTGCACTGTTGAACCTCTGCGACAGCGTGGCGTTGGTCACAGTCAGCGGCACAGACAGGGGGTTTGAGAACCACAACTCTACCCGCTCCGCATCAGTCTGTTTCACCTGGAACACCTCCTCTGTGCTCCTTCAGCAACACACACATAAAAAACTATTCAAGCTGCAAGCCAGCGCATGGAACACATGAAAAGATGAAAGAAAAATATGCAAAGCCCTTTTTTTGAGCCATGTGGTCTCTCTCTTTGCTTGAAAATGTGTGTCATTACCATACAATATCCCAAATCAATTTTGATTACATTGATACACACACACACACACTTTTGTGTGGGTATGTTCGTCATAAAAAAAAAAATCTTTTTGCTCCTACACTCAAGTTGGAGCACATTGAAACAAAAAACAAGATATTTGCAACATGGAAATGGTGAAACCGGATCCTTCATTGGGGTGGTAACTTACCTGTGTGTGATATGTAGTCCTGGGAGGTAAACCAGGGTCTGATTTCCCACTATGTCTAAACTGACATGACTAATGCACTTCCGCCCGTGGCCCGGCACTGAACCTATTAATACAAATAAACAGGTCAGCATTAACACAAAAACAGAGCTTTTGTTAAAACGTCATAATAATAGACGTCACCTCTGCAGGACAGTGTAGCCACTTGAGTTAAGTTTTTTGCTTCAGGTCTCAGTAAAGCCTGATTAATATCCAGGCTGGCTTCCACTTTGGAGAGCACCTGCATGTCCTGGTTAGAAATAAGAAAACATTGAGTCAAGTCACATTTTTGATAATCATCCACTCAATCACCACATCCTCACCTTCACGTCGAGCCTTTTGCTTCCCGAGTTTAATATATAAACTCCTAACTTTGATTCAGCTGCACAAAGAAGAGAAATGTATTTTGTTTATGTCTGCTAAAACTGGACATTGGTGAGGACTTTGAAGCCCACCTGCAGTGAGCAGGCCTGCCCCGTGTGCCACCAGCAGCACCAGGATGTGCTCAATGACATATGGTTTGAGCTTTTCCAGGTCGGCCGGGCGGTCCCCACGAGCCGATAGGTTGATCTGAAGACTGAGCCGCTCTTCGCTGTGCAAACAGGAGCCCTGTAAACACACAGGGTCATACACATTTATTCATTATTCATTGTTTATTTTTTTGTGACAGTGCATGTTAATGAACACAAATTCTTTGTATTTCCATTGTGAAGTCACAATTTAGGAAATTGCTTTTGTTCTTAGTGAAAGATGGTCCAGCTGGAGCGTAGCTTCCAGCCTGAGGTGAGTGATTGGAATAGTCCATGAGCAGGGAGAGATTTTACCCAACTGACGTGTTGATTCAATGGTTGACAAACAGTTTTCAGAACCGTTTCCTCTTTAAGACCAACTGATCAGAGGAAAACCTACATATCGGGTAAATACTTAAAACGCTTTTGAAATAAACTCAGGAAAACCAATTTTTTTATGAATTTTAACGCAATTAGTAAAACATCTGTCAAATAGTTTTCAAAACACATCTCGGTCCAGTTCCGGCCCACAAAAACAACCAACAGATATACACAAAACTGCAGATGCAAAAGATGAGCTATAACCAAACTTGTCACAAATAAAACACAGAATAACTTCTGTTTCCTCCTTGATCTTACATCCAATCTTCCATTGGCCAGTCAAACTGAACAAAAAAATGCAATATTTAAAATCTAAAATGTCTTAAACTAGCAGCTCCATTATAGAACAAACAGACAAAGGATTCAACATAATAGAAATGGGAACCTCAAAGTGATATACCACAGCGGAGGAATGGCGAAGTGAAGAGTTTAAGATGAGTAAAGCACTAGAGAGGCCTTCCCTCACACACCTCGACACCCCTGTGAAACCAGCAGATCAGTTGCAGCCCACATGTAAAGGTCAGAGTCAGGCCGAGTGGGTGAATCACCATTTGACAACCTGCAGACAGATGCAATGGCCCGCTGCCACCGCCGTTCAAGGCCTGTGATAGCAAACCTAATCCCTGAAAAGCTAAGGGTACCACGGCTTCTTTCGGTGAGACCTGCGACGAGCCGAGGTGACAGAGAGGGAGACCCAGAGAGAGCGGTCATCACACCAGTCCAACAACACTCTCGGTCAGGGATATCTGAGACATTCTAGGACAAACCTTCAGTGTTGTTTTCAGGGTTTCATAAGGCGTTGGTGACATTACAGATAGCATTGGTTCATGCTTCAGCTTTTTCCAGTGAGTGGTATGACGCAAGATTCAGTGGTGTATTATAAAGTTTTGGGAAATGTCTTTAGTTTCTCACAACAAAAAGGCATCTCAAACTTCACAATGCAATTCATTTTTACTTTTACTTGTTTAAATACGACTCTAGGCTGGCTCAAACTCAGATATGATCAACAATTGTGACTATAGAGAGACAATATAGAAGAGTACCTCAGGACTGTTGAAAAAGCTCTTGGGCAGGCTGCACTCGAGAAGAAGACCCAGAATAGTAATATTTGAGGCACCTTCCTACAAAAACAAAACATGGAAAGAAACGTGAGCATAAGTGCATGTAACTGTAACTACCCCAAAAGTGCTACAAGACCATAGATATATTGTAATAAGAAGCTCATTCATCAAGCCATGAAAAAACAATTTTAGTTTAAGATTTCAAACAATAAAGAAACGCAATTCTAAATCAAAATAATATGGTTGAATGGAGTCTGTTTTCACTCGCGAGAGGGAGTGCAGCTTTTCAGTTTTCAGCTTGTAACTTAGTGTGAGACAACCCTTTATTTTCTGTTTAATGGTCCATTCAAAAAATGTATTTTTCAAATTGGACCTTATTTGTATTTCCACTTGCTTGTATTTAGGTTTGAATTTCTTCCTGTATGAGGTACATTTGCCTTTAAATAACTGTGTGACATTTTGTGCCTCCACTTCCTGTTATTGGGGTACTACGAACTGTCACCAAGGCGGCTGCATTTGAGCAACAACTACAGGTCTATGACTGGTCCGTAGAACGTGAGAACTATAGGTATACACTACACAGGACAGAAGAGACTGTACCTGAATCTGTGTCAGCTTAATGCTCTGGATTTGGGGAAATATGAGCAGGCTGTCCTTTCTGTGGACAGACTTTAAAGAGCCCCGTGGAACTCCCACACCAAATACCTGAAAACATATAGCATGTCAAAGGTTACTACAGGTCAATATCTATAAATGCTGTTGGTACACATGTAGGCAGTTTAGCAAAGGAAGTATTGAGCCAAATATATACCAGATGAAATAAATTCATTATTTTTAATAAGCAGTGTTTTGTTTTATTTCAAAACTATATTCTGGTTTGCACTTGAGGTGCTGCTAATACAGATATTATGTTAGGTTAAACAACAGCATCATAACATAAACCTAATAGCAGTGTTATATTTGGAGCACAGGACAATTTGAAAGCTGTTCAAGAAGGAAGGTTTAGGAAACAACGGGCATATCTCAAGTGTCATTGTTACCGGATGGTAGGAATAACTAAGAGAAGTCAAACAAGATAACAAAAAATGATATACCTTCATGAAATAAAGATTTTACATAAGATTGATTTGTTTATTAAATCTCTTAAACGCATTTACCTGGTATGACAGTAGCCCATGGGCTGATGTGTTTATAAAGAATGTGTTTTCTACATTGCCCTCCTCTGACGGGAGGAATATAAGTTTAAAAGAAGCTTTTCCCTTGGGAGGAATCACCTGCAAAACAAAAGCACACATGTTATCATTTGACCAGAAGAGAAGACAAATGCATGTACAACTCACTCTTCTGTGAAAGGAAGGGATGTAAAAATGTCTGCTGGATGTAAACATGGACAGCAGCGTCACAGGAACTTCCTGGCTAGGGTTGTGTATATATATGGTTTCTGCTCTGGGCAGCCCCAGCGGCCTGCAACCACACAAGGACAGAATCATCATCTGCACAACACATTACATTCAGACAGCAGCAGACAAACCACTGGCTTCTGGAGGAGGGGCTTTCACTCTCTGGGTCCGTGTGTCAACGCATGACTCTGTGCCATAATCTATGATATAGTCTACATATTTGCTCACACTGTAATTCGCTGAAGTTATTCAGTAATCTTGGCTTTGCATTTAAAATGCAAACGCATATACCGCAGACAGAGCAATGTAGATAGAATAAAGCCCTCTCTGTGTCAAGACACTGTCCAAAAAAGGCAATGTGTCCTGCAGTAGAAAAAGGCAATGTGTTTATTCAAGACAAACATTAGCTTTGCTCATCCACAGTATCTGGAAAACAAAGTAGGCCCCAGCTACTTCATCAAGAAGACTGCACTTCACTAGGCTGGACAGTAAACATTAGCACACATCCAACCATCTTAGACTCGTCTAATTCAATAGTATAGAATCCCTCTGAAGACTGCACATGTTCCTTTTGCTGCTTAAGCTTACAGACATTCAGACAAACCAGAGCGGTCACATCTCAGCTAATTTTACTCATGCTTGTTTTGAGTAATGAGCATGTGTATGTAACCTTGGTAACTGTTGCAAGACTCAGCTGAGGTGGTTTACTCCTCAATACATTTTCAGAATCAGTATTCATTTCCAGCTTCTAATACTGTGAAACTTAGAGAATATTCTTTGTTGTGTATCCAATTGTTTGATTAAGCCAAGAACTAGTCAGTTATTTATTGGCATTTAGAAAATATAACTTCTGGTGATAAATCCCACAGCAGTGCTTAAGATGCGTACCATTACGGGATTGAAACAAAACGTTGGCAGGGCATGAGGAAAACGTTTTATGGATTAGTTTATTAATGGAGAGCAATGTTAATTAGCAACATATAGTTTCGGGTGCACGTGGACACACTAAATGCAGTAGTTGTGCTGCTGGAATCCTGAGTTTAGCGCACAGAAGGTAAAACAACATAAATTCTGTGTTAAGACATCATGATGTAATTAATGTGTGGTCACTGGGGTTTCTTTATAACCTACAGCTCACAGACAATATGTATGCACGCATTAACATGATGACAATCTCAAGATTAGTTTTGTACCCTTTTTTCTTCAGTTTGAAGTTTCAACTGCATGAATAGAGCTACTCAGGTTTCAACTTCCTGTTTTGCAAAGCAACTTTCCAATTTTGAGGTCAGTGATCAAGTGAAGTAATATGAACTTACAAAATACATTATAATTTCTTTAAAAATCCTTAAAAGAATCAAATTGTGTAAATTGAAAAAATGCTAATGCTAAAACAATGCTAATGAGCATGGCACACTTTTTTAATCTATAGTGCTTCAATAAGAGCACTAAAACTATTTTCCTGGGTGCCAAAAACGATAGTGCTAGTGTGAACTATTGCTAAAATGTCTTTAAAAACAAAATGTAAAAGTCTCAAAGCACACACAAACACTAGACATTCATGTGGGTGCATTATATAGACGTTATTTATTCATTTAATGTTCTAAAGTTAGGGTGGGCCATTCTAGATTTGATTTGTTTTGAGAGAGAGGCAACCGGCTGGAGTGAGCCTTCTCTGGTATGTACTGGAGGCTGGGAAAGTTTGCTCATAGCCGTACTTGGATTTGTCCTACCCGCTACTATTCACAATAATGATCCTGAGACGCCTTCCAGTTTGTCTATGTTAGCCTGAATTCTCGGTGGTTTCTAGCTGGTCTAGGTGGCTTCTATATAGAGGAAAATGTAAATCCACAAACGTGTTGGGGCGTGTTATAGAGGAGAAGTGTACGTACTGTGTCCCAAACTCCAGCACCGACGGCTGGAAGTGCAGAGGCCTCCCGCGCTCCTGGCTGAAGGCAGAGGAGCTGGAAAAAAGACACAGAACTCTTAATTATCTGCAAGCAGCACCCTCAAATAAATGAACCAAGATGAACATATTTGAAGTCAACTTAGGCCCATAAAACCTATGAAAACGTGACCGACCCACTGCTGCTAATGGACAGAAGTAAGTCGTTAGCACAACAGCTGATCAAATGAAAAAATATACATGCACTTATGGAGCTATTGTATATATTTTTCATTGTATAAAATATTTCACTATTGTGACAACCCTACTTGGCCTGGCTGAGAGTCAGACTAGTTACATTCAAAAATTTAAAAGTAATTTCCTTGTTGTGTTGGTCACTGGAAGAACTTAAGTTGCAGATAAACTGAAAGCTTCACACCAGTATCTCGTTGTCCTTCCTGCACCACTTCCTTTGTACAGTAACCCCAGCAGTCTAAATTTGGTATCACACTGCAGCTACATATTTGACTATTGAGCTGCGAGTTTTTGATCACAGGACAAATAGGACGGTGTGAGGTGATTAGGGCATTTGTATATGCCCCCAGGACACAGCATGTTACATGTCTGACAAAAGAGCATATTGAAGCATTGGGAAGTCTGTTGTGTAAATGGTAAATATAAAAACGTAGTGAACAGATTTGGTTCTCAATTTCAATTGATAAAATTGACAGTTTCCTGTAAGTTATAAAAATTATTGTCCTGAGTTTTACAACCTTCACCTGACACAAATGTTAGCCGTGAGCTTTACAACGGTTTGGTCTAAATTTCTGCTATATTTGATTGTAGTGTTCACACTGAACATCGACATGCCTTGTCAAAAAGACCACATTACAAGTCAAGTCAAATACAGAGTTGATTTCATACGTCAGCCTGTGTGGGTCAGTGTGTGAGGAAAGGGCACCCCAGGGATTAAAAAAAGTGGGAATGAGGTCCTCTCAGTTCCTCTCAGCCCGTTACAGCCAGTCAACAGTGGCTGTAACAAGCCTCCACAGAAGACCGTCAACAAAGTCACCTCATAAAAATGGTACTGTACTCGAGATTATGAAAAAACATTGTAAGTATATATTGATTACACAATACATTGTGTAATTACTAGGGCTGTCAAAATTATCGCGTTAATTCACGTTAATTACCGATATCATTAACGCGTTAAAAAATAATTAACGCATGTCCGAATGACCCACCCATTTATAATAATATCACTCAGAATGCCGCGGACACGTGTGTGTGTGTGATGGTGACAGCAGTAACGTGGTCATATAATACACGCATATATACACGCACAGGGCCATTCTCTGATGTTGTGTGACACACGGAGGAGAGGAGGAGACACGCTGAAATGCAAAATTAAAGCCGGGGTACCAACATTTTTCCTTTCATTAACAGCTCTTGTTGGTTGGACCCAAAAGTAGAAGGTTGTGAGCAAGTCAAACAGATTTAAGTACATTTGGTATGAATGACAATGTGTCATTACATTTGAAAATCTCATTTAACTTCAATTGGAGTGGATTTGAAATAGAATGTTAAAAATGCAATTAATCGTGAGTTAACTCACCATTACTATCCGACTAACTAAAAAAAATTCTTATCGTTTTTACTAAACTAAAAAAAAATTTATCGTTTGACAGCCCTAGTAATTACACATCAATATTTCCCATCAAAGCATTGAGAGAATATCATGTGACAACCCAGCTTGCATAACTATTTAATCACCAGATATTAAAACAGGTATATAAAACATAAATACACTATATATACACATTAAGATGCATTTAAGGAACACCATAAAAGCTACACACAGTAGACACGACCACAAGGATAATCTCCAGGTCCTAATGGGCTGTGTGCTGTGTACATGCCAGTAGTCCATATAACGGTAGGTGCTTGTGTGTTTGAACGCAAGAGGAAGAGGAGGGCAGTGAGTGGGGATGAGGCGTTATCAATTCACCATTTCAGTGTTCAAGCTGATATTTTTTATCACATGCTAATAACCTGAGAGCACATGGAGACATGAGAGTTTGTAAACAGCTCCTGTATAATATTAAGAGTTTATTGTTTGCATCTCTCATGAAAAAGGAAATGACTTTTTGTGGTCCAACATGGCAGACAAAACAACTCTATAAAGTATTTATTTTCATTTGTATGTTTGATTAATGAATTTGATAGGAACATGTGTACACAATCAACATAAGAAACACAACATTTATAGCCAAGGCTAATTTGCATGTCCATCCCCTTACAGAGCGACTAAAAACTCCATGTGTCTTTAAAAGTTGCACTAACTTTTACAATAGGGGTTCTGCAATGTCTTTGCCTGCCCTGCAATGTTTCATAGTATTGCATTGAATCTAGCCATGAGTGCTATAATTGTTTAATATCTTTCACAAATAGGGAGTGTTTTCAGAGACCTGACCTGCTATTTGAACTACTGACATTCACAGCAATAGTTTTATGCCAAACATACTATGGAAAGTCTAAGGAAAGCAATAACGTCTTCATGGAGACAAAGAGATGCCACTCTTCCCCAGAAAAGTTATATAACAATGTATTTTTATACATATCCATGACAACTAGACTTAAGGTGAAAACATATTTTTCCAAACAATTGACTATGGCAAAAAAGTTGCTGGGGAAGACACTGTTTGCTTGCTGCATTTTCTTTCAAGGAGTTCTAAAATTAGTCAGGAATTTGGTTGTGTGCCTTTCAGGCAAACGCCCCCAGACCCTCGTCATCATACACCCCCCCCCCCCCCCCCCCCCTCACGGCCCCCACTCCTCCAATCCCCAATATAAACAACATGGTGCACATACACGGGCATTTTTAAGGGCCTTTTACAGTCTGCAGCCTTGTGCTCAAGCCACAGTGTGTCATTGGACGAAAACCATGTCCACTTGTGTACATTTGTCAAACAGATTTAAGTACATTTGGTATGAATGACAATGTGTCATTACATTTGAAAATCTCATTTAACAGTGTGTCATTGGACGAAAACCATGTCCACTTGTGTACATTTGAGCTTAACAACATCATTATACAACTATTAAATACAGCCAGTCTACAATGAAATTAACACTTTGGACTGTCCATTGCGCAGTTAAAACAAGACGGCTCTCTAAACATATCGCATTGACACAGAAGTCAAGTCAACTGAATAGACAGTACAATACTAGCCATCCCAGAGTGGGCAGTAATCACAAAATTAGATCACATTATTTATTCAAAAACTCGGTGGTGCATGGTGGACTGCTGCCATGTTCACACAAAATTATTGGGTTTTCCATATTGAAATGCACAGTCACAAGTCGGAAAAAATACAGATTCCCCCACAGGTGTATCACTTTCTGTGAGTAGGTGGACCAACATAAGCGGTTTTTCCATTTATTCCAAATATTTAACTATTACTCTAACTTTAACTTATCCTTAGTTTAGAAAGATTGAGCTATACCATAGTCTTGATCCGGGCAACCGATTTTTAATTTTTATTAGCGTCCCGAAAGCAGACAGCTGTGTGGCACGTGTTGCCATGGTGATCTCCCAAAGTCTGCAGGAGAAAGCTTTTACGGTAAGCTAATTTCTAATGAGAAATACAATCAAATGAGAAATAAAACATTATAAATTTCAGTTGTGTTCGTTTTATGAATTCTCAGGGATAACACAATGCAGTACTTTTATCGGTATCGGCAAGTACTCAAATTTAGGTACTCGAACTCGTATCTGTTTTGAAAAAAGTGATATTGGTGCACTACTACTTCCAAGTCTAATATTTATCATGTTTAGCCTTTGAAGAGGTTAAAAATCAATCCTAAAGTTTTCCTTAATCATTATTAATTCACAGAGTCCCCGAAGACGACACGATCGATCTGAAATGTGTAAAATGTATGTTTGGTTGAAGTTGGTCAAGTATAAATTCAGTACACCTGAATTTCTCCTATGGTGGATGAATGAAGTATCTATCCAGAAATCTACTAAAAGTAATGTGAAACTACTCAGACAAATTAGCTTATAACCTCAAAAGGACTAGTATAATTGTGTTGACAAAACAAAAGATTATGTTCTGTCAATAATTACGTCTAATAAAATAATCATGAATAGGAATTATTATCCTGTGGTGATCAGACTCTTCCATGTGAAAGGTGCACAACGGTACACACTGAAGAAAAAACAAAAACAATTCATGCCATTGTCAAACAAACTTTATACCTTTCCTCCAGTGGAAGACCTTCTTTTCGTATATCCTTTTCCACCTGCAAACAAGACAAAATGTTGTAGTCCATCTAATCAAAGTGCACAAAGCCGTAAACTTCTGCTCGTTATACGTTTGATACGTTTAAAAGACAATCAACACGTATGAGGGTGCTTGTCAGGATGTTATTAAAGAAGCTAAAGCTCAACAGATAATATAAAATCATATAGCCTATTTCAAAGCTAATGAACTTGACATTTCAGTTTTGCACCGGAATCAATACAATAAACACAAAATATGCTACATAGTTTACCAAAGAGCAAAACAACAGGATTTGTTGGCCATTATACCGGCCATGTTACGACTGCTATACCCTTCTACATGACAAAAGGTAATTCACTTTATATTGTGCCTACTTATACAGTACCTACATATTTATCAGCATATAGCAGCTACTTATATTGTAAATACTCTCCTGTATGTGCGCTAATGAGAATAAAGGATCTTGTATCCGTGCATGCAACAGAAAATTCTGATTAAAATAAATTATTGATATCTCCAATATTTGACAACCAGCCACATGGAACCATCTACATGTGCCTTTCCTGACAGTTGCTTTACAGTTAAGCCCAGGCCGCTAACAAAATGATGGAGTGCTGCCCTGAACTTTGTTGGTTTGGACTTCAGTTCCAGCAAACCCAGAGCATGGACAAGAAGAAGATCATGAAGTTCTGCTGCTTCAAACGGACGTCGGACTGGTGTGCCTTGGCAGCATAATGTACAGTCTGAAGCTGATTCTGATACAAAAGATGTATCTATTATGTATTATACAACATAATTTTTATTTTGCCGTCGCCTGTACGGCTGTACCGATGTGGTAGACAAGGACAAACAAAACACTAAATAATGAAGTGAACAATGAACAATGACAAAAGCGGTATAAATAAAACACTACTTACTTAGTAATATACCTGTACTAATAATGCCTCAAATACAGCACCCCGTTTACAGGGTGCTGTATTTGAACATTATTATTAAAAAAATAATGTTCCAAGCAGTGAATTATGGTTGCAACTAAACTATTTTGATAAAAAATCTGCACGTATTGGTTAGCCTGGTTGTACCACACCATAGTACAGATTACATTTCGTACTAAGGTCTGGAGGCGCTCCATTGAGCTCCGTTTACAGGTGGGAAGGGTTAACTCCTTTTGCAGATTGAAACGATTGGATCTGAGTTTAACGTGACGTTACGTATGTAGTGTGCCCGAGTCTGTCGTTAGGCCCGTGGGGAGTAGCGCCACAATTTTTTCCACCGATTACATTTGCTAAACATTCCTCTTGCTCTGGCTTCAATTTCTTGATAGAACCAGACCGGATTACTTTACTATCGCATTTTTTGCTATTGCCAAACTAAAACCTGCCTGTTCGATGCAAACTCTTGACATCAACCACAACTAACTACAACACCCACCTCCCACGCTCGCTGATTTGTCGGTCGAAATTCAACCGATTGTTATCTCTACCATGGGGACCAGACCCAGACGTTACATGCAGGGAAATGATGATTGAACAGAGTGTACGGATGGCTAAGGCCAGGCTACGTATTTATTATTCAAACTGTCATTTTTTAAAGCAGAGTGCCCAAATACATATGTGTGAAATCAACTCACAGCAGAAAAACCTGTAAAGCAGTAATGATTTGAGTGTCAAAATATTTAGTGTTGTCAATAACACCAAGTTAAATATCTGTGCTAAGGTCTCACGCCTCCCACAGAAACCACGGCTCTACTCACTTGTTTACATTAGTGTGCCACACCCACAGGTAACATGACAGCCAGCTGAGTGACCTCATGACAGGTTATCAGCAAAAAAGCTACTATTGCCTTACGAGGGGGGGGACGAGAAACAATACAACATAAAATAAGTCCAAGTCCCAGCTAAACTCAAGCAGCCAGGCACACCCCCCTGCATGCCAGAGTGTGCCCCGCAAGTGTGCACTGTAGTCCCCTCACAATAGACACTATGTACAAAAGAAAACGAGGAGGAGCCAGATGGCAGGTGGCTGCACACTCCGGTTACATTTCAAAGACTTCATAAATTACCGTGATCACTGGAGCATTTGCAAGAGATGCAAACAGAGACAGAGTCATGCAAAGCTCAAACAGAGGGAAATGGAGGAAAGTTTTAAACTTGCAACATCTGCAAAAAAACAGATTTTCAATACCAACCTGAAGTGGAATTAATGGTTCTGCTTCCTCTGGCTGCCAGACCTCCACAACACTTGTGGAAATCTGACTCAAGGCTTTAAAAATAAAAATACACAATGAATCACAGGAGAAAACAACACATATTATAATTTAGTAAAAAATATCAATCTTACATAATCTACAAAACAAGAACAGTCAGTACAGGTAAAACACGAAAACAACCGGTCATTTCAGATCAGATCAGATTCATTTATTTGCCATTTGCAGTACAACCACATTGGAATTCATCAGCAAAAGTCCCCAGTGTGCTAAAGTACAGACATAAAACAACATTTGATTATCTATGGAAATAGTGTTGAAATGAAATATGTTTTGTTAATTCAAAATAATTACTTATTGCTGTAGCTGTTATTACTGTACTTGGCACATGTCTAGTGAAAAAAATGGTCTGTTAAAAATATTTTATCTATGCCTTATTTACGTAAGAATAATTTGAAAAGTATTATATTTTCCCCATGATCTTGAGATATGATGCACAGTGTACAGTCCAGTGAGTAAAAATGACTTCGCCTCTGCGGTCTGACAAAGACAGGGAGCTGCAGATTTAGCACAAGCTTAGCACGCTGGCTAACCAACTTACACACAACATGTATTTAACGCACTACTTCCGCATCAGCTCTGCACAGTCTGGTCATTTGCGTGGCTTATGGTACTAATAAAACGTGCTATAATTACAGCATTAGGGGCATCATGTGTGGCTTGACAGTAACGGCCAAGTTGTTTTCACATATACAGCTAGCATAACTACTAACTAGCTCTGACAAAACTGTACCCGCACACAGCTCCCATGAGTGATCAACTGGGAATAATGTGTTATAGCAAGGGCATACAAACCAACATCTGAATATTAAAACTATAATAAATACAAATGCATAATGGATACAGCATGAGAGTCTGTTTTCCGTTGATGTTTGCGGCATTCCAGCGTGGCTAACTGCTGCACGTTACATTTAAACGGTGGTAACCGGGGGCACAGACCTTGCAGCTGGGCTCCTCCGTGTTGAACGCATGGTAGAAGTAGCTGCAGTATTCCGAGTAATATATTGATCCATGTTTTTCTGTGACAGTGGCTGCCTTGTTGGAAGTCCTGCGGCCCCGCCATGCTGCCCTGGTGGCTCTCCCTCTCGGTAGTTCAGCCTTGTGTTTCGCAGCGTTGGGTCTTTCTCTCAGCAGCACAAGCTCCCTCCTCCTCCTTTCCCTCCTGCTGCACAGTGTACACTCAGGAGCCAGTAAAGGCTTCTATGGGCACATCGCCTCTGTCTGGGGCCACACTACTCAAAATATAAGGCCAGGCAAGGTTATTTGTATAGCACAATTCATTCACAAGGCAACTCAAAGTGCTGAACAAAATAAGAAAGCATTATAATCATAAATAATCACAGTACATTTAAAAGATAAATAAAAAATATAAAATTCCTCAGTTGTATGCACAGCTATACAGGACTGTTTTTAACCTGGTTTTAAACATTGTCAGAGAAGAGGCCTGTCTCACACTTTCAGGAAGATTGTTCCAGACATATACAATCACACACTTGTGTAGGGCCTGTCGATTGTCTTCTTTGGGTTTATTGAGATCTTGTGATGTGACCTTAGGTAAAGAAATATTCGTGTTCATTGGCAAAATTATCATAACTATTATTAACTTTATTATTATTATAACGTTAATAATGGTAAAGATAACTTGTATCTCTTATTTGTTCTTAAAAACACACATGCAACACTAAGAACGTTGTTTCATTGGTGTTTTTGTAATATCCTGACTAAATTGCATGATCAAGCACTGCAATGTTTTTATATTTTTATCTATTTTAAATAGCACCAAAAGAAAAAATAATGCATTCAGTATACAATATACCGGTACATGTACTCCACAACACTTCCCAAATGATAATTTCCAATTGTCTGACAGTGCATGTCTATAATTATATAGGCTAAAATGAATTATTTAATGTTTTTTATTGCAATCCATGCTCCAAATTCCACTCATCTGCAAACTCTATCAGCGAGCCAATAATGTGAAAATTAGTAATCTGCTAAATACATCAAATTTTATGATTCACATTCAACTCTAATGAATGCATACTTTACACAATTATAAAGATTAATTTAAACTTAAAAGTGCATTGAAATTGAGCACCATTACATACAATCCTTCTGAATCCTTCGAAAGACTAGTTCATGACTTCTGCTTCATTTTTTGTTGTGAAGACAGCAGCGTGTCAGTCTTATGAATCATAGCAGGACAGGTTAGGCAGGTACACACTTGCACATGTGGGTAACTTGCTGTAGGTGGGTGTGTCCGCTCCACCGAACAACTATTGCTACATCTGGATAAAACCTGACGCAGAACTCTGTTGCCATAACACCCTAAAACAAACTAAAAAGTATTTAAATCTGGACTGAAGAGCCGCACATCAAAGCGTGTTTAACTGCCCATTTACACACAACAACATTGATTATAATGTTTTTAATTTTCAAAGAACAGTAAAATTAATAAACAAAAATATATAACTTCACAAAACTTGAGTTAGCTGTATTTTGCATACAATACAATCAAAAAACAAAAACATATTACCCAAAACAATAACAAAGATGCATCAATATAAAGGGTGTTGAAATGTGTAGGAACATAAGGGGCATTGAAGAGTAAAGTGTTGATTCCTTTCCATCATCAACTCAAGGCTCGGTTTTCATACAAACAGGTGTAGCCTCGGAGATGCTAAAGGCTAGTGCTAAGTCTGCTAAGTAGTGTTAATAGTGCAACACTTTCAGCGAGGTCCGCCCCTTCTCCAGTTACAGAGAGTATACATGTGTGGATTTTGTGACTAATGATTCTGTGCTCAGGTGTACTGGATGTCGGGTGGGAAGAAGAATGAATGCCGCCAGATGCGTTGGTTTAAGGCTTGGAGATACCTTGAACGTTCTCAAAACATGCAGGTGGGAGCAAAAAGTTCAAGAGTCAACCCTTAGTCCATGTAGTCAAAGTCCTCAGGGATCCCAAAAGCTTTGTTGATGTGGCTTTCGTCAAAGGAGAACTTCTTCTTGGTCCATGACTTGATGGCAAAAACGTTATCTGCACACAAAAATATATTTATTTATTTAAATGGTAGACATTGCGTTTCAAATAATTAAAAAAATAGTCATATCTAGTTATTTAGGTACCGGTACATGTGAGAGAAATATGAGTATATTACCATTACCATACATGCAACTTTTAGGAATAAAAGTATTTTGGCAAAAATCTTTTTCAGTATGGCATTCAACTTGGGCTGAAATAAAAAAATATTTTAACAATTGATGAGTTTGCTGATTAGTTCCTGAATGGTCGGTGAATTTTTTTTTTCTTACTTAAACAAAGCTCAGGCATTGCTCCTGGAGAGTGTTTTGATAGAGATGCCTTGTTACACAATGTGTTTAATTTAAAATACATGTAAACACATTTTCATCTGGCATGTCTATGCAGGGTTCAATAACTATTCCTAAAATAGTTAGTAGTGATTAATAGTGTAACTGGTTACAGCCCTATACATTATGCCACTCCAAGAAACTACTCAAATTTTTTTTCACATATCCAGAAACTGAATAGTTACTGACACTGGCCCTGGTGGCATCAACATCCTTTCTCCATGGAAATAAGTTAGTGAGCTTGAATATGTTTATGTGAAACATTCTAGGCAAAGCAATATCGTCTACCATGAAAACAACCTGGTGCCTGGCCTCATCACCAGAAAAGTTCCAAACTGCACTTGTTAAGGCAATATGGCAACATCTACTGTACCAAGTCTGATCACCAGTCAGATTTTCAGTGCAAAAATGCAAAAAATAACCACTAACTCCATGCTTGTAATGTGGCTGAAGTTAGACAATTCTCAATCTTTTCTTCAAGAATTGAAAGTACAGTTTCCAGATCGAATTGAACTTTTCTGACCTACAGAACTCAACAACAATGTTACCCATCATTATCTCCTAAGGCAGGGGGTCCCCAAACCTGTGGCTCGGAGGCTACCTGTAGCTCGCCACCCCTAAGAAGCTCTCCAAAGGATTTCAAAAAGTTTGCTATGCCTACATTGTTATAAGTTTTTATTTTAGCAATTTGCATTAAAGATGTATAAGAGAAGGCAACTCAATGTGCTTAACAAAACACTAAAAGCCCTAAATAATTGGTTTCCAGTTAAATACCCATAAAACAAACTAGTTCCATTCTATACCGTTCTACAGGCGTCAGGCTTTTCACTGCACACTTATTAAACAACGCACCTGTCCATCTGGAGACTGCTTCTTTGGCTACTACATTTGATTTCTCTGCAAACAAAAAGACAGAATAGATTACATTCATAGGAGGATTATTTCACAATTTAGAATCTAGGTTAGTATTCTTTTTGCATTTCTAGGGTTAAAATGTGGTCTCACATAAATCTGTGACTACAGGTGCATAGTATACCAACGTCAGCAAAGCAAAAACAATGTCAAAATGAAGAATTAATATTAAATAAAATATAATTCTACATTTCTAATAAAATCACCAGGCCTCTTCTCATGCGGTTATCCAATATGTAAGCAAGTTATATTTATTTATAATACACATTTTACAGAGCAAGGTCACCCAAAGCGCTTTACAATTTTTGAGGGTTTAGATATTTTTCCATTCACTCCACAATTGCTGATGATGGAAGCGAGATTCCGTCTATGAAGAGTTTGTAGCATGCAAACAACACAAGACATATTGAGCACAGATGTAACTTTGAGTGCAGTGACATTATTAAAGTTGCAGCGTGGCTTGGGTAGCCTTCTACTATAGGTCAAACGCTTCAGTAGCACTGCAGAAACCTGATCTGAAGCCACACTCGGTCCTACAAACCGGACCAAGTTTGATGAGTCGTGAAGCCAAACGACAGCAGACACTGGTGGAAGACAGAGAGCTCCCTAACATTTATCTCTTTATTAATAGTTACACATTTACAGCTTTGGACTGGTCTTGTAAAACTTTGGATCATAAAGTTGTAAAGCAACAGCAGCTTGTATATATTTGAAAGTACTGCTTTAATGGGCTATAATAACATCCTTGACCAAAATTTAAACATGGAATTAAGTATGTGATAACTTAACAAATGTCACTAGCGATATTAAAAGTATAAATTGGGATGTATAAATTAAAACAACGTATTATTTTGTAAACTTAACATCATGGTCCAAGTTTATGGTTTGTTCCCCATGTTTTTTCTTGTGCAGATAAAAAGACAAAGTGAATGCAGTGAATGAAAAAGAGTGTGATGTTATAGTGGTGCAATGAGATCACACCAGTCTGAGAAAAGCGCTTATGGACAGAACAGGCGAAGTTACATATGTGTGCTGCAACATTCTGGTGTGGATGGATCTAAAAACAACTCCAGGTCTGCTTTTGATGAGGGAACAATGTTTTAATCTGGGAAAAACGTTTATTTTGCATAACACGTTATCTTTAATCCAATTCCAATAGCATTTGGAACAAGCCTATCACTCTTCTAATTTCCCCAGTGATATGACACAACTTTTAGCAACTAAAGAAAAAGACTTCCTACACTTATTATTGCCTGAAAATGAGCAGCTTTTCAAAACTGTCCTACAGGATAAAAGCATCATTTCGGGTCCATCCCTTTCAAAACGTGACTCGACTCATTTATCTTGCACAGACCTATTGAACATGTCCCTGTGCTGCAGTGGCCCTAGGCTGTGTGCTTTGCTACACCACTATTGGAGTTAGAGAGGAGTGTTGCTGTTATAGAGGAGCTAACAGTTGTGTCAGCTGTGTGGGTGTGCTTTGTTGTGGGGAGTAAAAAATAAACCAGCGTGTGTGTGAAAGTTAAGACCTCCAGCAACAGGATACAGCCTGTTTGTGGTGCTTTGTTTTACTTTTGTCATCTTATCTGCGTGTGGAATGTAAGCTTTATGATTAACATATGAGTACCAGTATGCCACGCAGTACAAGTCTTTTCAAGACATGTCTCAGCCTTTAAAGTGTACAACATAATGATAAAACTAAACACAAAGATTTAAAGGTTTAAATTGACATACTTTATGCAGTTGAGTTTACTCATTCATTGATGCCTTTTAAAATTGGCAAAAAGAGTAAAAGTAAAAAGGGTAAAAACTTTTACCCTTTTACCCCAAAACTAAAACTGCTGCTGCTGCTGCTTACTATAGACTAAATTGTTAAGTTTTTCCCACGATTTGTGAAGAATAGTGAAGAATAAGGTATGTTTTTTTCCCTTCAGATGTTGATGTTCTGTTTGGTCAGGATGACCAGAGTGGAGGATTTTAGGTAATCAAACATGTAACCTTCTTGCTGTGAGGGTGTAGGCACTACCCAGCCCTGATGATATAAACTTCAACAAACATGGCCTCAAAAAAAGCTACTAGATAGCATTATTTATTAAATATGTATTTGTGCGTCATATTCCTAATGGTCAGTCTATATATTGTTAGTATTAGATAGCAATATGGCCTACGTCCAGGACTCTACAAGGACTCTACAAGGACTCCATGTTATGACTATGATGTGACTGTCTCTTTGTGACACGTATGTCTTTCGATGTGTGACGTGACAATGACTATATAAACTGTGTACTGCCTTTATTCTGTCTGAGAAAAAGAAACAGAGGAAACCAGTGGAACTTGAGAGAAACTTAAATAAACTTCCAGAGTTTGGCACACCACGATCCGTCTCTGTCTGCTAAATCCTGACAGATTTGGTGGAGAATGCGCGGCTCCGTGTGTGCCATTCTCTGGATTGTTTTGGGGGAGTTTGCTCTGTTTCTTTTCCTCGGCGTGAGAGATCGGCATGCTGTGTCTGGGAGCGGAGATTCCAGCAGGCTGGAAGAGCTGTTCCTGGATGCTTCTTGTCGCTTCTGTCACTTTTGTTTTTTTAAATTGAATATTCCGACGCGGAAAAGAGTTGGCAGACCTCTCGGACAGTCCGTGCATGCACCTGTTTGACAAGAATAAGGTAAGCAGACACCTTTTTATATGTAAAGTCTGCATAATTGGATACTAGCTAAATTTTGGTCTGTTTTTGAGGTCTGTCGAACTCTCTAAATTGTGTTCAAATAAGTGAAAAGTGTTGGCCATAAGTGAGGATCCATAAAGTGAAAAGTGTTGGCCATAAGTGAGGATCCATAAAGTGAAAAGTGTTGGCCATAAGTGAGGAGGATCCATAAAGTGAAAAGTGTTGGCCATAAGTGAGGATCCATAAAGTGAAAAGTGTTGGCCATAAGTGAGGATCCATAAAGTGAAAAGTGTTGGCCATAAGTGAGGATCCATAAAGTGAAAAGTGTTGGCCATAAGTGAGGATCCATAAAGTGAAAAGTGTTGGCCATAAGTGAGGACTGGAAAGTGAATCACTTTCTAGGACCTGGATGTCAAAAGTTATAAAGAACTACATAAGTTATATTAGCTTAAAAAAAGTACTCTTCAAAAGTTATTCTTCTTTCTGTTTTGGCATTTTTTGCTAAAACACTACTTTCTGTCTGTGTGTGTGCGTCGCACTATCTTGCTGCCGTTGTCAGTAAAACGGCCCCCCTCTTTGCTGCTCTGGCTTCTGAATCAGAGCAAAAGCTACTGCTTTTGGGATTTTGCTTTTATTAAGTTTTTAAATTTGCGAAATTTGCCATTTGAACATTGTGTTTATGACACAGTTTAATTACGTTTTTAAACCAGTTAGGGAATAGTATGTTTTGAATTATTATGTTTTTTGAAACCCAATATTAGTGCTAAAGCTGTTGTTTACAATTCTTTTTAGACCTAACATATTTCTAGATTCCATTCTTTTAAGTCTGCTGCTTATTCTTAACTGTTTGATTGGTGTTTGTTTTATGTTTTTATTTAGTTACAAAAGCCGTTTTTCAAACATTTAAATTAGAATCTGTGTTAAAAGGGATTTTGATTATAGACTTCGTCTAAAAAGAAAGAGGGAATTAGCATTTTAGCTGTAAAAGTATTTATATTATTTAAGTTAAACTACCCAATTCACCCATAGCAAGCTGGTGACGTTTATGTTTTGCTACACGCCTGACCTTGCTCCTCCTGTGATGCCCCAGCAGAAGGAGGACTGGCTCTAAAATGTGGCAAGATAATTTAAACACACAGTACAAAAGTACACATATTTTAAAGTTTAAAAAGGTTTTTTGAGATTTGGTCTTGTTTTTTATATTAAGAGTTCTGTCTTAAATGTCATCATTCGTAATTATTATTTACATAGCGCATGGGGGTGGTGCGCGCGGTGCGGGGAGTCGCGCGGTGCGGCGAGGGCCGTTTGACGCCGCTTGCGGCTTTAATTTCTTTCTTTCTTTCTTTCTTTCTTTCTTTTTTCTTCTGCACTTTGAGCCTTAATTTGACCCCCTGAATATGCATGAAAAGTTGTTAAATTTTGCCCAAAAATCAGACCTGGCGAAAAATTTGATATTTTGGTGTTTATTTTAATGGGACTCAAAAAATGCCAGAACAGCGCCACCTACAACAGCCAAAATAATACCCCTATGGGAGTTCTGAAGATGAAGTTTGTTGTAGAGTCATGAAATTCGGTACACATGTTCCTCAAGTCAAGACAAGAAAAAAATATTATTATGGCTCCGCCCTCTGACAAACAGCAAGCCCATAAATGTCACTGCAAAATGGAAAAATGAACAGCAAAAGTTTTCATACATGTCGGTTGGAAAGCGACTCCTCCTCGGCCGTTTCACCGATTCGCCTCAAAATCGCTCCACATCATCTCAACACATGTACCTTCAAAATGACCTCGGGGATTTTTGATCAGTGAAACATTGTTCGAGCAGCGGAGCGGCAAAATGTGACCTTTTTTTGGCCGTTTTTGACAACATTAAATTTGCTCCCGTTTGCACAAACAAAGTCTGATTTTCACAAAACTTTAATACATTGTTCAACTCTAGGGTCTAGGTCATTTGAAAGTTAAATGATTCAAATTGACACATTAGCGCCCCCTACAGACTATTTCAAAGTTTTAAATGGGCATTTTCAAATTTAGTTTTTTCAAAATGTTTGAAATTTTGCACATACATCTGTTTTGCCCTCTTGATTCAAAAAGTCAATTGGGTCCAAGGCTTATTTTTTACCCTGTTGCCGTGGCGACGACAAACGCTCCCCATTCATTGCAAATATACACCTCACACAAACATCAAACCAGCCTCGGCCGTTTCACCGATTCGCCTCAAAATCGCTCCACATCATCTCAACACATGTACCATCAAAATGACTTCAGGGAATTTTGATCAGTGAAACGTTGTTTGAGCAGCGGAGCGCCAAAAAGTGGCGTATTTTTTTTCAGTTTTTGACCATAGAAAAATTGCTTCCGTTTGCACAAACAAAGTCTGATTTGCACAAAACTTGAATCCATGGTTCAACTCTTGGGTCTAGGTCATTTGAAAGTTAAAATTCTGAAATTGGCTCTATAGCGCCACCTACAACAGCCATATTAAAAATGCCTATGGGAGGGGTTTGAGGTCAAAATTGTCGTAGAACCATGTAATTTGGAACACATGTTCCTTAAGTCAAGACATGGGAAAAATGTTATTATGGCTAAGCCCCCTGACAAACAGGAAGCCCATGAATTTCATTGCAAAATGGAAACATGAAAACCAATCATTTTCATAAACGTTGGTTGGAAAGCGACTCCTCCTCGGCCGTTTCACCGATTGGCCTCAAAATTGTTCCAAATCATCTCAACACATTTACCTTCATAATTACTTCAGGGAATTTTAATCAGTCAAACGTTGTTTGAGAAGCGGAACGGCAAAATGTGAGGGTTTTTTGGCTGTTTTTGACAACATAAATTTTTTCCCCGTTTGCACAAACAAAGACTGATTTGCATTAAACTTGAATCCATTGTTCAACTCCAGGGTTTAGGTCAGGTGAAAGTGAAATATTTGAAATTGGCCCATTAAGCGCCCCCTACAGACTGATTCAAAGTTTACATGGGGAGCCAAACCAGCTCTAATAATCATATTCATTACAATTTGACTAAGTTCTTCTATGGCTACGGGAACCAATCATCACACGGCGGCGCCACATCCTATGCGCGGTGCTACGTGGTACGGTGTGGTGCGGCGTAGTGCGGGGCGTTGTGGAGCGGTGCGTTGCGGCTTGGTGCGGGGCGGCTTGGTGCGGGGCGGCTTGGTGCGGGGCGGCTTGGTGCGGGGCGGCTTGGTGCGGGGCGGCTTGGTGCGGGGCGGCGTGATGCGGGACGGCGTGGTGCGGGGTGGCTTGGTGCGGGGCGGCGTGGAACGGGGTGGTGCGCGCGGTGCGGGGAGTCGCGCGGTGCGGCGAGGGCCGTTTGACGCCGCTTGCGGCTTTAATTTTTTTTTTCTTTTTCCACTTTATTGATTGATCGATTTGAGTGATCACATGTGATTATGTGATCAAAGGGGAGGGTGTTAGTATTAGATATCAATATGGCCTACGTGCAGGACTCTACAAGGACTCTACAAGGACTCCATGTTATGACTATGATTTGACTGTCTCTTTGTGACACGTATGTCTTTCGATGTGTGACGTGACAATGACTATATAAACTGTGTACTGCCTTTATTCTGTCTGAGAGAAAGAAACAGAGTAAACCAGTGGAACTTGAGAGAAACTTAAATAAACTTCCAGAGTTTGGCACACCACGATCCGTCTCTGTCTGCTTGAATCCTGACAATATATTGGAAAATTGAGAAGTGTTTGATGATGTTACTGTGCGATTGCTATACTAACTCCACCTCACTCAAAGAAATGGAAATTAGCCTTTGTCTTAAAATCTGTCATGTTTAAATTCATGTTTTTTAAATGTCTGTTCATTGACATGCATGGTTCCATTCAAATAAATAAATACAATAAATAAACTAGGCAAGACATAGGAGATCAAGTCAATCCACTTTATCGCAAAGTCCAAGTGGTTTTTCATTCTAAAAGTCACCACAATCTTAAACACTAATATGAAGAGTAACCAAGCAACAGGAGCATACACTCAGGTAACAGCGCATGGTCTACACCCCTATCATTTGCAAATACTAGGGCTGTCAAAATGTTCACGTTAACTCACGTTAATTACATTTTTTATGAAAGCGTTAAAAAAAAAATGGATCGTTTGACAGCCCTAGCAAATACACATGCAATTATCTCCTACTTGTCAACATGAAGGTAGAACATTAAGCACCAATTTTAAGATGAGAATGAGTATATAATGTCGACGAGACAAAGCTGCGGTAATGTGGTATTTGAGAGCACTTTCAATTCCTCTCCACGTTTCAAAACTGTGAGAACAGGGGCCCTGAGATTATGACAGTGTTCTAAAAGCCAGGTAAATGCTTTCATAGACTTGCATAGGCGGATGTATAAATAGAATCAAAGGCGTATGATTTAGCAAGTGTTCAGTAATTTGGGCTTTTAAGTTGAGTTAAGTTCAGAAATAACGTGGATTTTAATTTGTGTCGCGTTACTTAAGGCCTGTTCTAGTAAAGGTCAGCACAATTGAAGTTGATGGAGTGAGGGTTGTAAATACTGCCTTTAATTGCCTCTGTGTAAAAATATAAGAAAAATATTCCACTTAAATAGTGGAATATTTCCATGGAGTAAAAGTACATAAATCGCTTAAAGTATTGAGTTGTTTAAATTTGAATCCCAGGAAATGCCAAAAATATATAAATAATAAGGACTAAGCATCCCCTACCTGCCACTGCAATTATGCTCATATGAATTATATTAGTCAACAGAATACCCCTTCATCATGGTCGGCATTTTTCCATACTTTCAAGGTTGTACTTACTCATCTCCTCGACTACTTCTGGGTCACATTCTCTATACTTGTCCAGCTCGGCCTGTAGCTGCACGCGCTCCTCTTTCAGACCCTCCAGTTCCTTCAGCAGAGCACTCCTCTTGTTCTGCACCACCACAGAGACACGCCCGTTAATCAGTGATTAGACTTGGAAAGTAATAATACCAATGAGTATGTACTGTATATATGGCACTAGTGAAAACTGGATAACACACAGTCTGGCCAAGTACAGACTAAATCAAAAGTTAATATTTAGTCTGGGAACCATCCAATAATTTTCTCATAGAAGAAATGTGGTATACAATTGTACATCTCTATTTGAAGGGTTGTTTGCAGCAACCGCATAAATTCAACACGATAACATACAGCATGGCACGAAACATACAATTACCCAATTCAACAAATTATGTTTACTGCTTCCTAATGATTGAACATGAGGCAAAAACAGTTGCTGGAGTTGTGCGGCTGTTGTCATCATTTGGATCCGTTCACAAACTACAAGCTTCTGTTTGACGAATGTGTGGCTTTGTCCTGCCGTCTCTCCCTGTGATTGGACCCCAAATCCAAGCTAAATTTTTGGTCAGGGTTTCCATTCTGTTATCAGAGCATATGTTTTGAAAGGTTACAAAGCTAAATCAAATAGATAAGATAAAGAGCCCTGCATGTAGACTTGGATCAAAGTGGTTGAACCGGTTTGGAAGAAACGCTGAATAGAGACGATTATATCAGTACTATGTCTACCAATCCTTTGTAAGTGTATTAAAGTGCAAGTACTGACCGTATCTTCACGTCCCACTTTAGAAGCGTCCACTGCTTTCTGTAGTGACTCTTTTCTCTGCTTTGATTCTGAAATCTGCAAAATTTAAAAAGGAATTATCAACATGGTGTGACAAAACACTAAAACATGCCACAACATTTGAAAAAATTGCTGATGTTTTGAAACTGCGCCCTTTGAAGCTTATTTTCCCACATTGTAGCCTGCTGTAGTTCTGAACTGTGAGATCATTCCTCACCTGTTTCTTGAGCTCATCCAACTTGTGTTTCCGAGTGTTCAGGGCTTTACTGGGAAATGCCCAGTAGTAGTTTGAGGTCCCCACCCGCTCACAGTCCACCATGTTGTCGTCCACCAGGCTCTGCAGCACCTCCTTCACCGCCATAGGAGCTGCACATACATATAACATACAGTATTCCTTGAGATAAAATGAAAAACCACTGGTAAACTATACAAAAGAATCATTGCATTGATCAATCAGCGTTTTGTTAAAGAAGTTAGCAAAAACAGAACATATTTGTTTTGTTTTTTAAATTGTTTTCTGCTGCTACAGTATACAGCAACTCAAGGCAAGGATTGCTTTTGGATTGAAGAAAAGATGATCATAAGAATAAGACAAAGATACATTTTAAAGTCCTGAGTGAGGATACAGAGCGGCAAAGGGTTACATAAAGAAAAACACACTTTCATTCAATGCAACAAAAAGAAAGTGCAGTAGTGCTTGGAAGTTTTGCTTACGTTCACATCATCTGTAAGAAAAAATAGATCAAGGATTTTAAAAAAAAAATCATGCTTCTTGTTCCTCATTTGATTTAGGGTTATTGACGGTTTTTGAAGTTTATTATTTTGAGCTTGAAAGTTGGCTTCGAATAATTGGCTCAAAATGTTACACAAAAAATAGTGTCAGTAAAATCTTTGGTTATAGTTATGGGTAATGTTATTTTAAAAGTATGACATTTTCAAGGGTGCACCTAAAAGTGAGCAATGCACTTCTATTTCAGTTGAAGAGTTGATCCCACACATCTGCAGTGTATCTAGCTGCTTTAAAGGGCCCTTGACGCGCCAGTGTTGCAGAGCGGGAGTCATATCTTCAACCGTGTTAGCGCTGAAACATGATACTCCTACACATTTTAGAGCCTGCACAGCACCACAGTCAAAACTCAAGTGCACGAAACAACTTCTGCAAACTATGATTTTAATAATGCATGTGTATGTCATGTTAGTGCAGCTCTCAATCAGGTCCTTCTAGGCACTTCCTTCCTTCTTTCTCAGTGTGTCAGGACAGTTTCTACCATTCCCTCCCCCCGCCTCCGTAACTGCATCATGCCCAATGGTGGTTGCAAAAAACATGTGCTTTTAATCAGCGTCGCACAATATCTTCATTGACAAAGTGTTCACACAAAAATACGCTTGGATTTCTCATAAATCAGTTAAGCTGCTTTCAAACAGTTCTCTTAAGATGAAATATTCATGAAAGCTTTGCCGGAAAGCTCATCACACGTTATTATTATTCCTGAGTTTGACTTTTGCAATTCGGCCAAAGGTCTACTGCGTTTTGAGCGTTAGTGTTTGAGACTGAAACAGATATCAAATTATAGAGCAGTTCATAAGCTAGCTGCTAAACCAATGATAAATGTCACTGCTGCATTCTTACATACTACCACTAGATGCTGTCAATGTGAATGTGCATAGAAATTGGCCTGAGAGAAGAGACAAGTTTTATTGAACCATTTATAATTCCATACTTCATATTGGACTATTAATGAATAAAGCAGATACAAAGGGGGCTCTGGAAAATCTTATAGACTTATTATAACAGAATTGGTTAGTTGTTTACATAGATAGATAGATATATTCATTTATGACAGATTATATACTATACTATTATATACAGTATAGAATGTCGATTAATAGATTAATTGCCAACTACTCATAGTTGTAACTAATAAGCGATTAGTTGTAATTTTTCAATTCACTTCACAAAATATTAGTACTTTTCAGGGAACCACAAGGTTTTAAACTAGTTCTGAGTCAAAATATCATTGTAAAACTTGTTGTGTAAACGTGTTTCTGTAATTGTTTCAGTTTCACTACTTTGATACATTTTAGCATTGTATTTAGTAAAAACCATTTAACTTGAGTTAAATTAAGCTTTGATTATCTTTTTTATCACCACTGTGCCGACGTTATATGAAACCAAGCAATTACGGCAGAAGGACAAAGCCAAGAAAGAAACCAAGAAAGCTAAAGTTTGTGAGGAAAAATTAAAAAATGTGTTGAAATTTCCAGAAAGTTGAGTTTGAGAGCTGATGGCATCACAATAGCTATAGACAGAACGAGTTTTGCATAGTTTACAACAAACACAATTTTTATAACACTTTCAAATAATGATTTCTGTGACATTTAAGGACTTTTATCATTGTTGCTGTATACATTTATTTTTATGTTTTATTAGTTCAAACTCAACCACAACCGGGAAGTAAAAATATGAATCTAAAAAAACCAGGTCAAAATGGTCAAAATTTACACGGTTAACATAACAGTGTTTTGTAAAAAGTATACTTTTAATATTTCTAATATCTAGGAAGTCCTTTTGTAAAGCGTCTTTGAATGTCCAAAAAAAAGGCTATACAAGTATCTGTACTGTGTATAATTATTAGTAGAAGTAGAAATACTAATATTAATATTACTATGTGAATGGAATTATGCAGTAGAGTGATATGTACAATGCAGGTATTCTGGAATACTCACTGATGCCTTTAGACTTTGGTGCAATCTTTTCAATATCCTTCAGTTGAAACACATCTTTCTACAAAGAGAGTTACAAGAATAACCATTAATCCATCATCATATTAAATAATACAATTGAAAGTTAGACTTTAAAACAGTTTATAATGGAAGTTAGCCATATCCAACAAGTAAATGTAAACATTACATAGTGAGACTTACTGATTCAAAGAAAATCTCCAGCATACGAGTCCTCTTCTCCTCCAAACTCAAACCTTTCTTTTTGGACTTAAAAATAAATATTCTATTAATATACAATGACAACGATTTAAGTTCAATTCAATTCAATTCACTTTATGCTTGTATAGCCCTAAATCACAACAGCAAATTGTTGTAATCACCAACACCGATCAGAGAATCGACAGTTAAGACACAAAAAACATAGACACATGGTCCGAATAGGAGAAGACCCACTGTCCATGAGATGTAGATAAATGTCCATCACAAGTTGTAGAATGTTTAAAGTGTTCTGGATCATCACCACAGTCCTTCTTGTTAGACACTAACAATCCACGTATTCTGACATATGGCATTTTTTTTCTATATGTTAGATGTTAGCCATCTGCATTAAACCCATCCGTCATGCCTGGGACCATCTCCAGAGGTCAGAAATCAAGACGACCAGAGCTGTTTGATTATTCCTATGGTTCATGATTTGGGCGGCAGGCAAAGCTGAAGCACCCAGAGGAAACCCACCCAGATACTGGGAGGGACACAATTCAGCCACTGCACCACCAATTATTTGCGATCATTGAACATTAGAAGAATAATGCAATTTTAAGAGTCATTGTAGTGATTCCTATATCCGATCGAAGGACTCACTATGGCATCTTCATCCTTATACAGGAGGATTTTCCCCAATTTTAGGAAAGAATCGCCCTCTCCACTTCTTAAACCAAAGTTTCTGTATCACCAGAATGATTGACAATTGGAAGGACCAATAGTCTTGATGATCCACCCGGAAGAAGAAATTCCTCCTATATGCGCCAGTGTGTTCTTCGACTCGCTTCCAATATCGTGTGTGGAGTGATTGGAACAATATCTGAACTTGGAACATTGTAAAACATTACTTACTTAATAGCTTTAATTAACTCTCATCATTTTGTGCAAATTTATTATTTTTTGACGGTGGCAGTGCATATTATTTACTGTTTTTTTAACCCCGGTGTTATCATTACTATGTTTGAACACATTCTTTATTGTAAGCAAAGATCTGTCATAGGGCTGGGCAATAAATCGAATTTAGGCAATTAATTGGCTTTTGAAAAAATCGAATTTGTGGAAAATGTGAAAATCGGAAAATCGAATGAAGGATATCGTGAGAGTTCCAGCAGCACATGAATTATACTTGCCATATCAGCAGTCTGTACAGGACTTTTATAATACATATGGGGGAAACAAATAAAAAAATAGTTTTGAAACTTGAATATTGAGCGGAAAGATAAAACAATAATTTTAAGGGCAAAGTCTGTCTTCAATTTAAAATCGAAATCGTCCAAAGCAGGAAATAATCGCCCAGCCCTAATCTGTCATGTAAATAAATAAATAAACAAACAAACTCATCCTTCACATGCTTATTTCAGTAATATGATATAGTATGAGTAATAATAGTTTATTAAACCGGTCTAAAGTATGAGTAGGCTATCTTTATAGACAAGCAACAACCTCATAAATCAGTTCCGTAGTAAAACTTTAATTATAATTTGGAGCCTATATGGAGATTTTTTCGGTGACCATCTCAGGAGAGACAGTAGCAGCAAGACATATTTAACCTGTTTAATGTCAACAAATCCAAAATCAAGTGTCAGAACTCGTCATTTTAACTATGCGCTAGCTTCATGGCATAAACGTGACCTAATTCAATCATTCAACTAAAACCTATAACATACTTACCATGGTGATCCGAACTATTTACTTCCTAACATCCACAAGAAAAGGGGGCAGAGTTCGGTGCTAAAATCCAACAAATGTTATGTTGTTGTTGCTGAAAGCGGAACTCTAACAAGCGCTGAATTTCCCGCGAAGTCGAGGCGTTCAAGTTCCGTCGGAAATTTGAATATTTAGATCTAAGTGTGCACTAAAGGATACAATTATTCAGTTTTATTACTCATTAAACTCATTAAACAAATCTGTACTATTTTTTTCAATCTTAAAGGAAACTATGAAACCAAAATAAACTTAATCAGGAGTAGTAATAATGAGGTTTCCCAGTTCTTTGAAGGTCTCGCAGGAAAGAAACTAAACCAATGACTTTCAACACACAGTCTATGTTTTTAACGCCATCTGTTGTTACATGTCAATATTACAGTTTCCTTCTTGGGCTTGGTTATTATTTATGTTTGTGATGTCAATCATTTGAAAAGACCATTGCCATTCCAAAAAATAAATAAAACGTTCTACAAATTCTACAAACGTATAATTTGGGCTTGGATAATAATAACACAGATACTGCCAGTAATAATGTATAATTAGAAACGTATTTTTAAAAACTGCTTTAAAATAAACAAGATTGCATTAGTTTGGATGGGCACTTTATTTCCATTTGGCCTTTTTCACAAGACAATGTGAAAGAAATAATTTAAACATTTTGTAGAAAATAAAACGTGTGCTTGGAGACAACCGGACATATCAATAAACAGTACCAGACACAATAAAAATCTCATGAATCATTCTCGCACTGTCAGCCCTATCAACATCTTTGTTCAATAGGTCCAAGGTGCATATTCATTCATTTGTAGTAGCTTATTCAATTGTAGTAACTATTCAACCAAAATACACCGAAAAAGGTAACATTACCTATTTGCACAATTGCATGGATTTTCCAAATATAATTGGTATACAGTTCATGGACATAATATGGACAGTTATGGTGTTCAACAATTCTTCTGTGTCTTTTGGTGAAGGACTATTTAAGGATTCATTCATTCAATAGGACATACATGCAATAGTTGGCTGTGTCATGCTTGACACTACATAAAGTAGCAGAAACAGGAACAGGTGTAAAACTAAAAGGTTAATACCTGTAGAATAACGTTTATAGCAACACTGTAAACCATACAACAGATGATTTTAGTTTCTCATTTTCATTCAACTTTTGGCACAACAAACCAGTAAACCCATGCCAGATGCCTTTCCTCTTGCAACCAGTGACGCTATTTTTAGAAAGGGTTCTGGATGTAGTTTGTTATCAAGGTAAAATCTATGAAAAGGGATTAATTCTTCTCACAAGGAGGATATACCTAGATAAGTTCTTTATGTACAAGGTAGCATGATATGGTATTCTTTTTTTCTTTTCTTTTTTTACACTTTTTCGGTTCGGTCTTTAGAGTAAAACAGTGTTTCTTTAAATATTGTTTCAAGCTGGTATTATTACAAAGTATTGTTCTACAGCCCATTTAATTTCCATGATTCTGAGAAATGTGAAATACCAAACAACAAAAGTCTTCATGAAATTAAATGGCTTTGTCTTTACAGAGCCAACAGGCATTATAACTGTGTGGTTTGAAGATGAAGAGGGCAAAGTGAAGTGGGCCATCTTTGTCAATGTGTACAGTGGCGTCCTGAGTGGGGCGAGTGCTGACGGCATTATTGCAGGTAGCGATACACTTTGAAACAATGGTTCCCGGAGTCAGCCACCACCACATGTCCATCAGAGGTCAGAGCCAGCCCCTGGGGTCCATACAGAGGGTCAGCACATGTGTTGATGTAGGACAGGAACGAGCCGCTGCCGTCAAATACCTACAAGGAAATTATGCCAATTTTATTATCTTGTACACAAACCGTTCCCTCATGGGCTAATGGGATGATGACTGTTGTTCATAAATCTACATGCAGCCTGATTAGAAAATGTATATTTGTGTGTATAAGTGATGGCTTTGACCTGTATACGACTGTTTCCCCAGTCAGCCACTATGATGTTCCCATTGGCGTCCACGGCCACTCCAGTGGGAGCATTGAACTGACCATTTCCTTCTCCATTTGAGCCAAACTTCAGCAGGAACTCCCCTTCTGTGTTGAACACCTATAAGACAAAAGTATCACTGACAAGCTGTTTTACTACAGAATTCTAGCTACAAAAGTCAGTGTAAATTGGGCATGGTTCCATTTTCCTAGAGCCCTTTTTGGTCAAACTGGACTCAGTTCACTTCAGATTGACTGTGAACTGACTTATGCAACTAGTGGAACGGAGTACACTTGTAGGAAGCAAAAAAAGCGCCACGTGAACCAGACTTTGGTTAAATTGGGGCACGTGTGCACGCATCCTTTGTGGCATCAAGTCTTACCTTGACTGAATGGTTATGGAAATCTGTCACAATAATTTCATTGTTGTTGTTCACAGCAGCAAAGTGTGGGCCTAAAACAAAAGAAGAACTTTGAAATGTATAATTATTTTTATGACAAAGTAGTGTCCTTGCTTGATTACAAACCTGCAAATTGTCTATCTCCATTGCCACGGTTCCCAAACTTGGTGACCATTTTTCCATTAGGTTGGAAGATGAAGACTGAGCAGGCCTTGTTGTCCACAACAATGATGTGTCCATTTCTATCCACAGACACACCTTTGGGTCCCATCAACTTCCCTGTGCCGATCTTATTCTACGCAGCAAAGAAACACAAACTTAACTAAACATTTTCAAGCAAAAGTAATAATGATAATTTAATAAAAATTACCATCTCACCTTGAACTTGCCCTCACAGGTGAAGATGCTCACCCACTTGTTGTCATAGTCTGCAATGATGATATCTCCATTGGGGTGCACAGCTACCCCTGTGGGCCTCTGCAGCTGACCGGGAGTTCGACCCCGGACCCCGAAGCGGCTTCTGAACTGGCCCTCGTTAGAGAAAATCTACAATATCAATGTTACAGGTTAAAAAAAAGTTAGCACATATTCCAAGCAGAACATTCAGATCTGTACCTGTACACACTGGTTGTTGCTGTCTGCGATCAGAATCTTGTCTGTGGATGTTGCCACTCCCTGTAAGTTTGTAAACTCTCCTTTGTTTCTCCCTTTTGTTCCTAAAAACAAAAGCACAAAACACAAGTAGAATGTCAGGAACAATGTTATATTCAAGAGACAAGAAAATTATAAGTCCCAAGAGGGAATATTTGAGATGGTCTTTCCCATAAAGCCAACTTGTGACATTCAAATGAGATGTATGAATGTAGTGTGTGAATGGATGGTGGTTGGAGGAAAGTGGTCAAACTTATGTCATTCTGCCCCAAGACAGCTATGGCTATATCAAAGAGGTGGCTTTTTTATGATTAGATAGTATCTAAAAATACATGGTATGCATCGATACAATAGTGGATATTTGTGCCAATAATGGAAATATTGTTGGACTGATTATATTTCAAAAAAATTGTTCTGTAGATATTAGTAGGATAAATCACAAAAATGTATCATCTTTTTACCTGAAGTTTTTTAGATTAGATTATAACAATAAATATTTAATAAATAATATTAATAATAAGAATAAATAAATTCTGCGCCATACAGAAAATACTGTGGGTACAGTCTGGTTAATTCCTGTATGTTTGAAATCTAATGCCTGTATTGTCTTCTATTTGATGCTTCAGCACTAAAATATGAAATACAGTATGGTTTTTGTGTTATATTATGACTGAATGAATATATAACGTGCAAAACTGTAAGCAAGCCATAAACGGTTCGAGTCACTATGAATTGCACCTATTCTGAAGATGAGGTCGTCCTCGATGGGGTTCTCCTTCCTGCGGCCAGTGCTGTACATACTGGCCGGCCTCTTGATGGCCTTCTGCTTCACATGGGCACTTCCTGGAGACTTGAGCCTCTTCTTCAGTCCGTCACTGGTGGGCGAGAGGTCTATGCACCGGCTGGCTTTGATTTTGAAGGGGCTTCCTTTGATGGGCTGCCCATACAGACACAGCGACAGGGAAAACGTCCCCTCTCTGGGCGCTGTAAACAAAAACTCGTAAGTTCCACTTTTGTTGTCCAAAATTTCTCCATCACACTTGAACCCATCAGAGGCGGACATTTCAGCAGTGATGTTTGCATTCCCCATTTTACAAAGTTCTCCGTCTTTGTCTTTTGTGGTGATGGTTATGGACATAGGCACTCCAACGACACAATGTTTTATCCCTTCCCCTGTTGCAACAGTCTCGGATGCAACAGCGTTAGTAGTTATAACAGTTCCCAAATTGTGAATGGATTTTTTGAGTCCGTCCGTTTCTATAATAAAGTCCAGTTGGCCATTCTCTCCAGGTTGTAACGGGAGGTCCTGATTGGCCAGCTCCACAAGGCGCTCACTCATCTGCTTTTTCACCAGTAGGACCTCCGCCTCGGAGCCATGGCTGAGGGCTTGTTCCGTGAAGTTGCAGCAGCTGTTGATGCCCTCCTGGCCAGACAGTAGTGTGTCCAACTGGGCCTGCAGTACCTGCAATGAACAGCAGAGAGAAGCAGGTGTCATTATATGGAGGGAGACAATGAGTTATATTGTTTTATACAAGGAGTTTATCATTTCAAAGTTGTATTTTAAAAAGAAAAATCAACATGGAGTATAAAGAAATGTTGCAGAGGGAGACAGAGCAAAAACATATATCTCTCTTGTTTTTATCAGGACTTTTTAAATAGACATGTTAAACGTAAAAACAGATATGCTTGTACCAGGCTGCAGCTTAAGATCAGAGTTCTTGCTACATTGACATTTCTTTATGAAAATGTGGAGTCCATCAGCTCTTAGTATTATCTGTACCATTTCTCAGTTTGAGAGTGAAAATCCAAAATTTTATTGGGAGTCCGAAAAACTCTTTATTATGATCTGTATGATATTATGATTATCATTACTTTGATTATTATTATCATCATTATCATTAGTAAATGTATTTTTTCCATCACTTACACCTTGTTACATGATATATCATAACATAGCAACATTATAGAATATTACAACATAGAAAAACAACAACAAAAATGACTTCATTATTTCATTACATAAACATATAAAGTGCCTTTTTTTTTGTTCAGTCATGAGATCTTACATGAGATGACCTAGCAGTCATTCATTGTTTTTCAACTATGGTTACGAAACAATCCATAAATTATTTTCATCATGTGACAATGGTGCCGTTCATCGCTTTCCACATTACTATCTGGAACAAGCCACAAACTTTTTTTTGGTACATCTTTCCAAAAAGCTCAACTCTCACCTCCATAGCGCAGTCATCTTCACCTGCAGCAGCAGTGGCCATGTCATCAACCCACATTCTCAACAAAACTGCTCTTTCAGCATAACATCCAGGGCTATATGACACCAGCACGCTCACTTACAGATAATAGCCTCCATGCAAAAATGATTCCTGACACACCCTAAGCCTGAGTGCCTTGGTTCTCCCCGTGGACAGTTGTGGTTGGAGAAGCAGTAGAAAGTGCATTATAGTGAATGATTAGCTCTGCCCCCATGTGACACACTCCCAGATGGGAGGGACCAGCACAACAGAGGGGTGTCACTGGGGATTTCTGATTGGCTGAGGAGATTTGGGCAGTGCAAAACAACCCATGTCTGTCACAACAGAGAACCTCAACAGACACATAGCAGCAAAAGCACTTAAGCTTTCTTGCTCCAGCCTTTTCCTCCTGTAGTATTGTAGAGTTGTAACAATATAAGAATGTAAGCGGCTCAAATAAACACAACAAAGCTGAACTAAACTAGTCCAATTTAAACAACAGTGTTTGGCATTGACAGCTGACTGAAAACTGTAAATATGAGAGTTTGGTGTTGACCTTGTGCTTGAGGCCATAGTTGACCTCCAGCTCCATAAGCAGGACACTCTTCCTCACGTTGAGGGTCTTGTGCAGCTCATCGAAGGTGCTGTGGAGGTGGTCCTCGATGGAGCTCTTCTGCTGGGTGAGCTGCAGCAGGATCTCAGACAATGTGTGGAGGGCAGAGTCGATTTCCGGAAGTCTGCGGACATGTTATTGTTTTATATCTGGAAATGTTGACAAAGAGTGATTTGCTCCTACAGTATATGTGGGCGGTGTATAGGTTGCTTTCATATTCTACAACACTATTCTTAGAAAATGCCTAAATGTTTCCACAGATCATTAGTTTACTTTTGAATGAGCTGGAAACGGCCTCAAGTCCTGAGTAACTCTAGAACAGTTGTTATTTTGCGCTTCACAATTGTTATTTTTCATGCTTTTTTCTAGCTGTAAATTTTCCTGTAGTACAGTGCTCATGGTTTTACAGAGAGGATTTAAGTGTAAATGCACTGCAATATTATTCTTATGTCTGAAAGTCCTTTACTGGCCAATATCATGTATATTATATTGTATAAAAATTAAAAATAATTAGATCATTGTTGATGTACTGGTTTTTTATGTAGAATGGCCCAGGAATTACAGATAAATTAGCTCTAAACTAAACTCTCTTGTCAGAATTACCACGGAATATTTTCAATCTGCCCTCCATCACAATGTTAAACTATAGGCTCCATATTTGTATATATAATTTATATATCATAAACTTATATTAAATGTATTTAACTGTTTATTATTAATATTTGTTTATTTATTTATTGAAAATGTTTGTTTGAAAAAAATCAAAAGAAACAGAAATACAGCTTAGACACATGCCCTGAAGAAAGCTCGAAACGTGTAGCATTAAAGGATTTTCATTTAAATGTCAAGAGTGCCTTGGATTTTTCCTCATCTCAGAAATACAGTTTGATTTATATGCAGGCCAAGTACCATGTGACGTAAATACATGTGGGAGTAGTTTCTCCCTCTGGTACCTGGTCTTAACTGCACAAAGCTGGTCTTGCAGTGAGGCCTTGTGCTGCTCCACCACATCTCTCAGAGGAACCGTGGGGTGCTCTCCATGCTCTCCATTGGTGCACTCCTGACACATGGCAGTCTCACAGGGGGGGCAGTAGAACTCCATCACCTGTTCGAGGAAACATCCATTTACCAATAGTGGCGTTTAAAACATGGTACAATGTACGTTTTATATCCCTAATACATTTGTCTTCATTTCTGATTTAAATTCTATTAGTCCATAATTGAAGCAATAGAAACATAAACAGACAAAACAATATATACAGGCAGTCCAAGCCGATCGGTAGGTGATGGTACAGTGCTTCAACCCAGTGCTTTCTCAGAGCAGAAGTTTTATTTAAAGAAGCAGCATGTAAAAATCTGGCCAGAAGTGGTACTGCAACCTCTCCCACTCTCCCTGACTCAGGTTGTCAAATATGCAGACGAATCCAGCTGGGGCCATAATATCTGGATAGACAAGGGTATTGTCAACAACAGATCTATAACCAACACCTATTTCACCTGGTTTTATTGCTTGTTTTGTCATTAATGATTTGAGAATCATAACAAGACCTTTTTTAGCTCTGTGGCCATAAGTTACTTTACCAGTTAGATTAGCTCGACGTGGTGAGTTCTGGCGACTCGGATCACAGACTTTCTGATGATGAAATGGAAACAATAACAAGATTTAGGGGCTGTAAAACTAATTTTGAAATTTGACTCTCTCGGCTCAACTACTGTTATCAGAAGTATTCGAAAAGAGCATATTTTATTAATGCCTTTTGACATATAATGGGCCATTTGAGGATGACTCAAACACATTGCTACTTTATTTTTACAGTTGGACAATGTCTGAATAATATTTTTTCAGACACGCTCCTTGAAATATATCTTAGACTCCTTCATGCACACAATAATAATGGGACTACATTTTCTTGGGCTAATTGTTTATAAATGTTATGACTTTGGTGGAAGCTTTCCATTTTAGAGCCCAGTGTTACTTCCAGTATATATATTTTTTTTATTGTTATCGGTCACTTGTCAGATGTAAAACTACTTTCAATATTTATCATGGCATCAGTCCCACCAAGAAAAGTCATTTCATGTGTAGAAACGTTAGCTAGAATGGGTAGACTGTGCGGCTCTTACACTGCCTCCGTGGTTGGGGCAGGACAGCAGCTGGGCCGGCCTCACAGGGCTGACGTGGTCAAGAGTGGGGTCGTGGGGGCTGTGCCTGTCGGGGGTCCGCTGTAGGACGTCCATGAGGTTAGTGATGAAGAAGTTGTTCTGCAGAGCGGCCACTCCCTTCTCAGGCAGGATAGAGGTCTGTCTGCACACGGGGCAGGACAGGGTCAGGCTGTGGGCGGGGATGTAGTTCAACAGACACCTGAAAAACAGAAAGTGGTGGAATGTTTGATATGAGGAGTATATTGTGTGAAATGGTGCATTTAGAAACATACTTAATACAACAGAGGTCTTTCTGCATGTGAAAGCCTGATCCTGTCAGATCTCAGAGCTAAGCAGGGCAGGGCCTGGTTAGTACTGTGATGGAAACACCAGGTGCCACAATGGGGTGGCTGTAAAGTGCCAAACTGTCCTTAAGCAAGGCACTTCACCCACACTTCATGCCAGGCAGACCCTTGTAGGAGTCTAGGTGAGTTATTGTAGCAAACTGATGCATTCCAGACTGTTCTTTTTTGCACCTTCAAGTTTTCCTGTCTTGGTTTGAAGTTATTTTATACACTTCACACTCTTCACTTTACCCCTGAATTTGACATTTATACAAATTAGCAGTATCCCTATGTTTATGGTAACTGACACAAACTGTTGGATGGAACCCTGTACCCCCGTTGATGCCTTGGACTCACCTCTCACAGAATGTGTGCAGGCAGGGCAGCACTTTGGGGTTGTCGTAGCGGTCCAGACATATGCTGCAGATCAGGAACTGTTTGTCAATCTGTCGGACCACAGGACTGGGAATAGTGGAGCCCTCAGAGGCCATTCTAAATCAGTGGGATGGGGGTGGACCCTCCTCTCAACACGCGCCCTGCACAAAAACATGACTGGTTATATCAGACGAGGGATGAAGATGTGTAGACGATGCACTAAATAATTTTTATACTTTTGCCAGTCTGCACTAGTCAATAACATCAAATTTTCCAGTACAGACAAACCAATGCAAATAATATGTTTTGTTTTTGTTTAAAAAGGGTCAGTAAAGGAGTATTAGCATTCAAATAGCACAGAGTCAAAACCAACCCCCCCTGCCCTCCACCAAACCCAACTCCCAGCACATGTACGTTGTTTCTTTGATAACACAGTCTGTGACGGAGCCTCCGAGCTTGAAATGTGAAAGCAATAGGCAAGTCTGTGAGCTCAGGTCTGTGAGCTCAGGTCTGTGAGCTCAAGTCTGTGAGCGATTTGCCTGCCATACAAGCACTAGCTTCCCCAACAAACTAGCAATTAGCAAAACTCGCCTGCCGTTGCATTACACAACCCCGGCTGCGTCCCGAGTCTTTAATTCATCTGATCTTCTCTTGTTTGCCACAAAAGGGCGAGTGGGTGGCAAACGTGAAATTGGCACTTTGGGGGTTTTTGGTTCAGGGCATAGTTAGAAAATCCGACTCAATAACAACTAAGACAGGTGCATGCACTGACAAATTGCAGGGGGATGAACGCATCCCATTGGTTTATTTCTATCAGTCCACTCCAAAATATACACGATTTATTTTTTGAGATTACAGGGATCTGGTCATGTCCATTCTTATTTGAAAACACATGATTACTTGAATACATTTGGGGTTTAGGTACGTTTCCCCACAGTATTTAAAACAATGCGTCTGGATAAATCATTGACATCTTTAACAATTCAAAATGCTCTGGCCTTTGAGTCCATCATTGAAAGATATTTTAAATACCAATTCTGATATGAAGAGTAAACCCTGGATGACTCAAAATTGTATTGAGATGACATGTAATAAAAATGCAAATTAAACAAATCAAACACACAATTTGTTTCCGATGTCAAAACATTTGCATTTCCTTCAGTCTGCTGGAGACTAAAGAAAAAGTAATTTCAGTGAGTACAATCTCTGCTCTGTCACGGTGGGGGGCTGGGATCAAAGCTTTTTCCTGACAAGAAATGCCAAATCTACAAATGGATACAACACACGAGGCAACTGAAGAAAAGAATAGAGTTTTCTGCTCTCTCTTTATTATTATAAGAGACAAAGACTTTAACAAGTTACTTCAGGGAGAGCAAGATGACTTCAATATACTGTATATTGATTAGACTATGTGAATATATTTCTTTTCTTTTTTTTCAAACTTTATTTTTGTATATAAATGAAAGAGGAAAAATGTAGTCTACAATGAGCGCATAATATAAAGTATGGAAAAAATAACCAATTATTTTTAGTTAAAAAAAATCAATTTAACAATTAACAAATATTTAATCAATTATTTGCAACATTTGTATTTATAGCTTATAACAATTACAATCTTATCTACACATTTGAAACAAGATACAAATGAATTAAAACTGCATTGCTTCAAAATATAAAATTGAGTATTGTATTCCTAATTTGTACAGTGCTCTAGACCAGATGTGATAACAAACAGTCCACCTCATAGACTACTTTGCTTCCTTTAACGCTGGTGAAATAAAAACCTTTACTTGTCAGACTCAATGTTCTGGTTTGTATTGGGACCAGAGAACCGCAGACCCATCGACTTTTCTTTGATTTACTTCTTGCTGATTCTGGACTTGTGCATTGGTACAGCTCCTCCCATACCACACAGAGTGAGAGTGAGGGAGGAGAGGCTCTTAAACTGATGAATATTTAATTAGAAAGTCAGGCCAGAACGCAAGGCCATCTGTCCACCTCACACTGACGGAGAACACACACATAACACCAAGACATGCAAGGTTTAAACAAAGATATAGCTGATAAAGTCGGTGCTTTTCAATGCATTAAATCATGCTCCGTCTATATAGCAATGATTGATCTACTGTTTATGATGCAAATATACCATTGTATCTCTCTTACAAGTGAAGCCACCAAAGCCTGTATACTTTTATCATTAAAATAAAAACTACATAATTCCTTGTTGCTACTGCACTGTTTTGAGTCTTAAAAATCACATCTCTCATTTGAACATCTACATAAAAAGAAGTTACTTGAATAGATCAGAAACACTTGAGTAGTTAATTATAATCATAAGCCTATAAAGAATTACATAAGCTATCAAAAGTATACTTAAAAAGGACATAACCCCATTTACAATAATCATTGTTCTACATCTAAGAGCTAAAACAAGTCCTCTTGTGCCCTCTATCCCTGCCCTTTCTTCCCCTTAGCTCCACCCCTTTGAGGAAGGGGATGTGAAAGGTATGTCTCTAGCAGTAAGTAAGTAATCTTTTATTTATATACCGCCTTTTCACTGCAAATCTGAGTCTCAAAGCGGTTTACAATTGTTAATTTTTGGGCATTTGTCTCTCACTCCACACAGAGATGGGAGCGGGGTCGCCAGTACAGGAGGCGCATGCCAGACCTATTGTACATATTTTTAGTGGTAGGGGAAACCGGAGTACCCGGAGGAAACCTACGCAGACACGGGGAGAACATGCAAACTCCACTCAGAAAGGCCCTGGCCCGACCGGGATTCGAACCCAGGACCTTTTTGCTGAGAGGCGAGAGTGCTATCCACTCAGCCACCGTGCCGCCCAACGGCATGGAGCTCCTAGATCCATGCTCTGGTCCTCTACGCGATTAGTTTTTTTTCTTTTGAGCAAAATGGTCACACAGGGGGTGAATCCTCCACATATTACATATCCAGAAAAAAATATTTCCAATGAAAGTCGGTAAAACCAGAGGGAGGCAGAGGTGTCTTCACGAGGAGAGGCATAGCTGTAGGTGCAGTTGCTAGAGGACTGACAAGAGAGCAATGGCAGGGTATGTATATGAGGATATAAATAATGTATGTGAGTATAAATGACTAAAGGAAAACAAAGCTGAAAATACTTGAAGGTTAAGTCCCTGGGAGAACACATCTCTATAGCAGCATCTCTCCTTCAGTGCAATGGAACACTGCATAGAACAAAGTGTACTCAAGATCACTGCCTATTTCAGTTTACACCTGATAGAAAAGTACAGGATGATTCTGCAATTTCTTTGTGCAGGCAGTAACAGAATAGCTCGCATGAAAGTATGTCAGGGCTTTAATCGTGAAGGAGCCTAAAAAACAGGCCACCTCTGCTGCTTCGCCTTGGGGACTGCACTGCTCTCTTCCCAGGTGGTTCCTGCACACTTTTGCTCAAACAGCTCTGGATTTCTCCTGGAGCAGAAAGGGATACAGGGATATTACAGTCATGAACCAGAAGGTTAAGTTACTGCAAAGTTGATATATAATTTGATACAATACTGGGAATGGATTACTATGGGCTTCAACAAGTAATTATACAGAAAATTCTATGATAAAACGAATATTTATTGAGAATATTGGGATTATATAAAATGTATCTGAAATGTGAACACAATAGCCAATATCTTAGCTTTGGGTGAAGTATAGTGGGTTACAAAAGCACTTGTTTTTACAACCACAAAGATTGTATCATGTTTTTTTTTTGGAAGATCACAGACAACTAAGAAGCAAAAGCTAAATGATTGTGTTAAAAAATAGACTCATTGGAAGTTGATTGTGGAACCCCTTTGGTTGCAATCACAGCAATCAAGTCTTTTATCGTATTCATTTAATCTGGTTGTAACCATGACGACATATGCAAAAGTTGTATGATTACTTTTGCAACTCAGTGTATGGTGACAAAAACAGGCAACTTACAACGTTTGTAAAATGACATCACATCTTTCTGTTCATTCCTTTTTTGAATCCTGTACAGATAATATTGTAAATCCTCATTCTAATTCATATTATATTGGACATTTAAAAACAGGTCAACATATGAATGCATATACGCAATTTCTTTTAGTTGAAAAACAGAAATGTGAATTCCAGTCAAGAGTGAAAACAGCTGCTCTGAGATCCTAAGCATTTCATTCATGCATAGTATTTAAATGACATAACCATTTTTGCCAATGATGTCACCATTAAGCACACAGCCTCAGGGCTGATCTGCAAATTAGAAACATGCAGAAGTTAACTTGTACAGCAGGTTGCACTGCAGAGAAAACAAACAAACCTATTGTTCATCGTTTGAACACCAGCTTTGATAATATATAAATAACACAGTGAGATGTGAAAACGATTGATAGAACCAACCTGTTTGGAGAGCAGAGCAATCTCATGAATTTTCATAATTAGTATTAGGTTAGATTTATGAAGGGGGAAATACTTCAATCACATTTTGATAACACCTTTGACTAGTTACTGAAAACTTTAACTTGAATAAAGACAACACATTTGCTAAATTTCTGACGTCCCATTGGAAAAATCACTGGAAATAAGAAAAAAAATATTGAAATTGGTTAAAACCTTTAGAACATGTCTAGCTTCATCAAGTAAAGAAAGTGTCTAAGCTAAAAATCTTTAGTAGAAGAAAATTTGTTTTAATTTCTCAATTCTGCTAAATTGATTGCCTCCAAAACAAAACAGACCCCTCCCATGTGTGCGCATCGACTAACATTAAATCATGGACATAGAACTGTTAGCACTGATACCACTGCCCTGAGGGAACCTGCATCCAGCCGCATTCACTTCACATGATGCAATAGAAATAAATGATAAAATACCACAAGGAAACGACAACTCAAACAAGTATAAAACAAATCATATGTAAGAGCAGAGACCATACCACATCAGGCAGTGGCACACACTCGAGTAGAGACATATATGCATTATAAAAACCTTGATTTTTATTTTTTAAACTGTGACAATGAGTTTTGGTTTTTAATTGCTCAAAGGATTTTAAATTGTTTTTCAAAACCAGGTTATTTAGTGCAAATTTGTGGACAAAAAAATTTCTCCTTTGTGTTTTAAATTAAAGGATTTAGTTGCACATTGAGCTACAAGAAAATTGTTTAGGTATTGGTCAACGTTAACATACAATTTGTTTTGGTGAATCAATTCATGAAAACAAGGAAAAAACACATATATTATTAAACAACCCATTTCCATATTTAGTTTCCAAGAAGGTAAAACAGAGCAGTCATTTTTCTAACTTGTATTTCCTGACCAAATTAATTTATTAATGAAATTAATTTTGTGCAAACTTTTTTGTCCATGCACAGTGTAAAAACTTACTTCAGAAAATGTTATAATATTCATGCATCAAAAGTCATGCAAAACAAAAACCAGCTCCTACACTCACCAGAAAATAAAACCTGCCTTTGACCAGAAGTAAAGCAGGTTTGTTATAATTCTAAGATACAATCCAACAGCAGCAGCAGCAGCAGCAGCAACAGCAGCAACAGCAGCACTCAGACTGAGGGCAGACCAGAGCATCCTCCACACACCACCACACTGTTACATAAAAGCTGCAGCAGACGAGCAGAGGATCAGTCCACAAGCGCGAGAAGAGCACACTGCGTGGGAGATGTACACAAAGACACGTGGGGAAAGACACGAGCGCTGGAACAACTTTGGCTTAGGGAAAAGTAACACAACAAATCTCCCATCGATTGTTAGTTTTCCTATTGCTTCTATTTGTGCATACCTTACCTCATTTACTTAAAGGAGACATAAGATACAACATTGTTCATTTTTGTTACAACACTGTTCCTTCACCAAAAACCGACCTGGAGTTGTTAGATCCACCCACGCCAATATAAGGAACACAACATTACAACACAAAGTCTGTATGATGTAATTGTACCACTGTGACATCTCACACTCAGAGCTTTTTTAAAATAAAGTATAGCCCATGAATCAGTAATTGACAAGTGAAATGACATTCTTTGCAATCACATGGTTGTGGTTGCAGCAAGTAATTTGCACATTTGGAAAACAAAACAAATTCTACACCTCCCTCTGGTGGTGGAATATGAGTAGAGCAGGCCAATATCATTATGTACCCTTCATTCTTGTTTCACCACATTTTCTACTGAAGATATTATTTCACATCCTAAAACTTATTGTCTCATTATCAGTTTAAATGGCTAAAAACAATTTCTAATATATATTCTTTAACTTCTTGAAATGTAGTTTCATACTGTACATAGTCTTCCAGGTAAAAAAAAGTCCAATCTATTTGTCAATTTTAAAGATTAATGTCCACAATTTTTTGTCTTCTTGATGCCATCCTTTTTATATAATGTGTCATTCCTCCTGCAGAAAATCAGCCCCACAACATGAGACTGCCACCTCCATGCTGAGTTGGAACAGTGTTCTCTGCTTTACAAGCTTCACCAAGTTCTCTGGCCTTTTCCAAACAGTACCACTTAAGTCCGCGTTTCTTTTGGAGTAATGGCTTTAAGAAGTTTATAACATTTACATGTATTACATTTGTTTCAACAGCTGAATGTGTGGCATCTTTTAGAACTTGGAGATTATTGCTCCAAGGATGAAGCAGATGTTTCTTCCTTATATCTTTTGTCTTTTTATGTTGTCAAACAAGAAAGCAGTGAGTGAGATGTATCCATACATATATCCATCTACAGTTGTGTGTCCAGTGGGTCCAGACAGCGAGAAGAAAATGCATATGTCATTGTTTTACACAGTCATCGTCCTGTTTCACCCGTCTTATTGCCCTACTGTTATACTGTTATACCTCTGTTATTTTTTTTTTACCTTTATTGAACCAGGAAAGTCCAACTGAGATTTCAGAACCTCTTTTTCAGGGGAGTCCTGGCCTCCTGGTGAGGGGAGCTATTGCACATATTTTTAGTGGTAGGGCAAACCAAAGGAAACTTGTGCAGACACGGGCAGAACATGCACACTTTTAAAAGACGTTCCCTTAGAACCAGGTTCAATTTACTAATTTGCTCTTAAATCATAGCCCTAATTGTGTTTGGCAGCAAACTGACAAGACTTGCTTCACCAGTACTTTCAAATCCAGATAACAGCATTCCTATTATAGCACTTTTGGTGTGTGTACAAACAACAGCAAGATCTAAATCATATATGAGACTTCTCAATCCAATCCACATACTATAATGATATTATGCAATCCCAGCACATAGCTCTACGCACAACACAAAAATGACCCTAATGGAGCTGGACACTTACAGCTCAGCATCTATGCCAACAGGCGTCTTCCACCAAGACACGGGACCCTCTCTTCTGCCTCCACGTGACCCGCTATGTCCATCTACGCCTGGTCCATGACGCACATAAGCGGGCGAGTGACAGCTCCGTCTCCTCCCTTCAGTCCAGGATCTATCCTTCACTCACCTCCATTGACTGCAGTGCGGAAAGCAAGAAAAGCAGAGTTTCTAACAAATAGCAAAAACAGGAAGAGGGCTTATGGTTCCTCACAAGCCAATCGGGAGACAGCCAAAAGTGAGAGGAGAGAGGGGAGCGTGTGTGTGTGTGTGTGTGTCAGGCTGCTGCTGACTCATTGTACAAGCAGTCAGAGAAAAAACACTTGGAGGGAGGAAACCATAAAGGACATTATAGAGAAAAGTCAAAACACTGCTGAGTTTTCAGATCCAGCTGTGGAACTTCATGTGACATTCTTGCTTCATAATCAAAGGCAGACATTCACTCCATAAACATTTTTTATATCAGAAGGTGTACAACACAAAACCACCAAACAAAATAATAAAGGTAAACAAATAGCAATTGCAAGATTTGTTTTGTTTTGCATATCTGAGTAATTCCGATGCATTCCTTCTTGAAATTGAAAACACAACCTGCAGCTGATGTCGTGAGATTGATGGTGTAAAGGATTAAGGGGTTGAAAATGGATGGGTGGATGCATATCAAGACTCAAAACTACCAAAAAAGGCTTGTTTTATGCCTGATTTTTGGTTATACTGTATGTAAGTAAGTTAGCATGCGTCAGTACAGTCAGTAATGCTGAAAAGAATCTCAATAAAATACATTCATGTTTGTTTATGCAGATCTAATACATATATTTGAATTTGTAATTATCATGTAATATTGGTAATATTATGTCTGTGCTTTCAGTCTGCTACTTTGCAAAGTTCTTCACCACATGCCCATACAAAAAAATGCAAACGGAACATCAAACCAACCATAAATTACCATGTGCGCTTGCCTACTTTGACTGCCCCCACCAATACAAGTATTATATAAGCAGAACTTTCTAAGACAAATCAAACAGCAACATGCATTATTCGATTTCAAAACAATCTATTACACTCTGCATAATAATTTTTTGCCCATCTTGACTGCCCTCCCTGCCCTAAAACTGGAAAATCATATAAAAAACAGTAGATATTTGCAACATCAATAAGATGTATTGAACCCTCATGGCACCAGAGGTCAGAGATAGAGTAATAGTAAAATCGATAAAGGAGAAAGAAAATTAGCCATATCCTTTATCCAAAACTGTTCTAATGTTGTGCTATTGGACATTCATTCAAACAGTGATGTGCCAAAGACTTTGTGGGAGCTATATTTGGATAGTTTTCCATAGTCTTTTTGTGGTTTGGGCATGCTACATCTTTTAAGTAGAATGATTTCTTGGACCAAAAGTGATCGTCACTGTGGGGAGTCTCTAGTCCGAGCGCTTGATGCGGTGCAGCTCGGAGCCCGTTCCACTGACCTAAGCATTACCACTGACTTTTCTGGCTGTTTCCACTGCTCACAGAGACCCCAGTGTGATCAGCAGAGGTCTCAGATCCACACACAGGGCAGGGCAGACAATGGTGCAGACTCAAGTTGAACACTGCACCACTGTGGACAGCATGGGAAGCTCAGCACAAAAGGCTGAGGAGTGAAAGTGACTTTTGTCCTTTACACAAAAAGCCAGTGTTTTGTAAATAGCAATTAGCATGTACTATATAATTCATGTTGTTGTTTTGTTCCTGCAAAACAAATCTGATTAACTTTAGAGAAAGCTCTACACTTTTGTTTTTGGTCATTATACTCAATATTTTCAATCTCAATGTCCTTTTCTACCCTTTTATTAGTCCATTTCTGGGTCAGGGGGAGGTGATGGATCCACAGGATGTTGGCCGCTCAGTCATTGATGACATGGCCTTGGTCTTTCAACAGGGACTTCAGGAAAAGGGGGGTTAAGTGTCTTGCCCAGGGACACAAAGACAGCAGACATTAGTGAGAGCGGATGACATGGGTTGTGGTGGGATCAAGGTCCAATGCTCTACTAACTGAGCCACTATCGCCTCCCAATTTTTGACTTGTGCAATCAAATCGAAAGTCAATCATGTGGCAGTGACGGTGCGAGCGGAGGAGAAACACTCAGCAATATATGGCTTAAAAACAATTATTATTATCATTATTGTTATCACTATTATTACTGAACAATATCGGGGGCAAACTAAGAGTTGTGATTCACTTTACTCACAGACTGCCTTTTTAGCAGTGGTATCCATTTTTTCCCCTCCTACTTTTACAAAAGGTTAAGGTACACTTTATTGCCCCTGTAGGTTAGATGCATTTGACCCATCTCCAGATGTTGATACTTGTTCAGGACCAGAGCTGGAGAATGTTTTGGATAGTGGGGGATTTATACATAGAGGACTACAAAAATCTCAAGGAGAAAGATGCTAACTCCACACAGAAAGTCCCAGGCAGGCACAGGATTAAACCTTTCTCGCAGTGAAGCATGAAAGCACTGAGCCTCTAACAGCCTTGACTGCAAAACGTCATCTTTAATTTTAGGGTATTTACATTCATAATGGTTTAGCGGTTAGATAGATATAGATGCTGATGCTTATCATGCAAGAATCATTCCAGCAGCCTCAACTACAGCATTCAAATGTTTTCAATATTATTTAAACTTGACTGTGTCCTCCCACACAGGTTGTAGACATAAAAGAGACCGCAGGTCAACAAGTCCCTGAGCCGGTTTGTGCTCCTCCCACCGCTCACTTCAAAGATGACTCTCTTTATATCCTTTAAACCATTGCATTGCATTGTTAACACATTATATACAAATGATATGTAATATAAAACAAATATTGTGTATCAAATCTTACGCTACTTTGCTTCATACATTCTCTTGTCTCCATGTCCGATTAGGAGAGGCAAGGCAAGAATAATTTATTTGTATTGCACAGTTCATATGGGCATCTCAAAGTGCTGAACAGAACACAATAAGAAAGATTCAAATTCTAAATAATCGCAGTAGATTAAAAAGAGTTATAAACTGTTTTTCTCCTGCAGCTGAACATGGTAGAAGCCTGTGTCACATTTTTGGGAAGACTGTTCTAGATTAACATGCATTTGAAATTCCTCCCCATCATTCAACAAAACAGCTGAAGACCTAACTTTGGTATGCGTGTGTGTGGTTTGGCAATTTGACAAAAGCAGAACTCTATAGATTAGAGCACTTAAAGTCATGGGAGATCGGGAATATCCATCGTTACAACAGATATTTGAGGAGACTTATTAGACAGGCAAAGATAATCACCTCAGACCCCTCACATGTACTTTACTTTATGAGCTTCTCCCTTCTGCCCATACAGAGTCCCAATCAAAGAAAATAAGATAGGACACCTCAATTGGTCTAAGAACTAATTTATCCCGATATCTGTGAACCTCCTGAATGCAGGCCATCAAGCAGAGTCATGTCTGCATTACTGTATTGTGTTCTATGTCTGTTTTAGCCTGCAAATCCAAGACTATATCCTTTGGGACATCATACATTAATCTCAAATCTTAATCGTGAAAATAATGCGAGGGTTAAGGTGCTTTAGCTTTGGGGTTCATTTTCTGTGTGAATTTGAGTACTGAACGTAAAAATATATGAATGTTGTAAACGCGTCCCAACATCCGGTGGGAGTTGAACAAACGTGTTGAGCTTTGAAATGGGAGACATAAATAGAAACGGAAAATGAAAATCTGCTTTATTATTGTAGGATTGACTATCATATGAATGATAAAAAGAGAGAAAAACGTATTTGTAAGTATTTTCCAGGAGTAACATCTTTCATCTCCTTGCGTTTACACGGCTTGTCTCTGGCCACGACTTGATTTTTGGTCCTAAAAATGTCACACTGACCTTTTAACAAGTCACGCAAACACTATCCTCATGCAATAAAATCTCTGCTGCTCTATGCTCCTGACGGAAATTTTCTATAGAGCTTAAATACAAATATATATTCATTAAGACACATTACAAGGTTTTTAATTGTTCATTGTGTGGTCAGAGGGGAGGAATTGTGTAATGGTTTGTATAATTGTAAATCAGTATTAACCCGGATTAAACTTATTAACTAACACAGATACAGATATGTATAAACAGAAAAACTGCCAATCTTGTAAAAAATCCTGATTAAAACAATCTTATAAATATATGTAAAACATGGAAATACCAAATTAATTGTATGCAGTTTTGTAAGTTTTGTAATACAACCTTTATTCATACATTTCATATATATTATATAATAATACAAAAGCTAAAAAAACTACAAAAAGCTAAAACAAACTGCAAATTTAGTTTAGTAAGTAATAATTGACTTTTAGACTAAACAGTAGCTGGTGCAATATTATAATAAAAGTATAACTTCTGTTGTTTATTGAATAACATATTGTTTTCTTAAGTGGGAAAAGCTTATCTAACTTTTCATTTGTTTGCTGGCATACATCCAGAGCGATGGGACCTGTCTGGGGGGGATGATGGGGGATTACAGCCAGAAATGAAGCCCTGAGCCTGGACATCCCATCCTGCTGCATGCTTGCACACACACATGATCATAAAACATGGATTTTTTTGTATACAAATGGATATATCCTTTAAAAACATACAATTATCTTGTAACAATGCAGGATAAAAATGCACAAATTATCCTGATTTTGAGTATTTTCACTCACTTTCACTTTCATTTGCACTTCACCTTATTTAGGTTTAATAAAAAGAAAAACAGAATTCGAAAATTCACAATTGCTTTTTTGTTTTATAATTTTGCAGTGCGTCCTCATATTGCCGCTTCCAGTGCTCAGTCGTCTTTCAAATTATTTGTTATTTCCTATTTTTCTCCCCAAAACTGAATTATTAGCAACAACTGTCAGGGTTTTTTTTTTTGGTTAAAACTTTGTAAATAAAATGGGAAACTTGGGCTTTTTGTCCATGAGGTTGTTATCAGTGGCAAGCACATTGTCAGACTGCAGATAAGGAGAGTCTGCACTGGTCTGACCTTAAATAAAAGCGGGTGCTATTGCTAACTACATGAGACAAGGCCACGGAAAGAGCCCACTGTGCACATCTGTCACATACTGTTCAGTCTATGGAAGAGCACAAGAGGGAGAGTAACCTGGGCACAGCCATGAAAACTGACACTACTGATAACAAGCTGTGTTCATGCTCTAGAATTATATTTCAGTTGGAGGGCAGGTGCCGATCCAACTCTATGGGAAAGAATAATTTTTTGAAATATATGTATTTATATTGTCACCACTTCCAGACATCTTTATGAGAAAATAATTAGATCATAGTTGATTGGTCCTGACAAAGAAGAGATTGGCCTTCTTAACCCCACTCTGCCCAAAGCCCCCACTGAAAGATCAAGGCTATGCTCACACTCAGAGAGCAGCCGTCCTCCTGTGGACTCACCACCTGCAGAGGGTCAGTGAGGGGCTGGTGCTATGAGACTTGGGTGGCATTTCTGACTGCCACCCCCCTGACCCAGAAATGGATTAAAGGGTAGAAAATGGATGGATGGATGGACAACCCATAAATTAAATCAATCACTGTCACTGTCAATTGTATGGAAACTGAAAAACCGAGACGTGTCCTGCAAAACTTCCAAATTGTAAAATGTCAAATAGTTCTGTCTTCAATACTCATACTACTTCAATCCCAGCAAAACAATGAAAAAATATAATTTTTTGAAAATACTAATTTGCTCAATACACCACCGTATTGTAAAATACTTAAAAGACACCAATAACCATTATGCCTAATATGAGCTATACACTTTCCTCAAAGAAAAACACTGGATATCTTGGCATCTTCATTTTGTTTTTGCCAAATTAGATTCAAAAGTAACCATGTGGAAACAGGTCCAGACCATAGACTATGAGAAATAATTTCCCTGCCCTCACTGTTATTGGGTTAGTAGTTTTTTTGCAATTGTCATGAATAAAACAAATTCACCCATTAATCTACTCACTAACTGGTAGATCATTAAATGAAAGTCGTTCAAGGTCCACAATTCCAAAACGCAATCAAAATCAGGTTCCTTCAACTAAAACAGTGCATGAATGACCATGACTATCGGGAGAATAAACACATTGCACTCATAAAAACAGCAATAAACACCATGCAGCAAATAATAATGAGGTAATTTTGTCAATATTTGACCCTTATTGACAAAAAAATAACTCAGCCCATTAAAACCAGCCAACAAACCAACCTCATTAATCTATTAGGCTACATGCACTTTGCAAAGGCAGATATTACACTAAATAAACATTTATTGAAAAGTGGGAAACAAATTCAATTGTATATTGTTAAAGCTCATATGGATTTCACATACAGTAGTTAAGACGGATATATTCACAATTTCACTGAAAAAAGTTTTCCCCCAAGATAAGAAAAGATAAGATAGACTTTATTGATCTCACACTGGAGAAACATGTTACGTTTGGCATGGAGAGAAACACTCAGATTGTGCAAAAGACAGAAGTGTGCAACATGTTGAGGTTAAAAATATAGTCTGTGCAGGATATAATTATGTACAATTAAAAAACAAAGCTCATGTAATGTAATGTACACCATGGTTATGGAATCTAAGTGGAAATAAAACAGTATTGTTGAATAGATGCCAAATTTTTGCTTCAAATTTTCTTTTTTTCTTCCAATTCTCATACAAACAAGAGAAGACATTTGATTTCATGAAAGGTGGAGGGTCAGGTGGAGGACACCAGCCCCTTCCTATTTTCTTTTCCCCACATTTTATTCAGCTCTTTGTCAGAAGTTGTAACTGGACTGACACAAAACAAATATTTACCAGGAGTCATGTTCCCCCAAGCCATCACTAGTTCTGCAGCCGACATGTTTTTTACTTTAGCTGTATTTTTTTCCACTTTTTTTTTTCCGGAAACCTGTTGACTCTCCTTTTTATTCTTTCATCCAGAAGTTAGAACTCACCGAACACCCATCTCTGACCTCAGTTTTCAGTAAAGATGCTGCAAAATGTGGCAGTTTCTCCCACAGACCTCAGCACCGATCCTAGTCCATGTGTTCTTCTGCGTGTGACTGACAGACATCAAACAGACCACAAGAGGGTGAGGCGGGGCTTACACTCCGACCACAGCCAATCAGAGGGGCTGGGAGGTGGGGCTTATGCCAGGAGGCGACGTGCTGTATTTGTGAACATTATTGACTATATATTATTATAATAAATATTATTATTTATTATTGACTGACTATTTTAAAGTAAAGTAGAAAATGTGTGTACATAATGGAAGCCTTCACAAGTGCTGTCAAATGAATGCACCTAAAAAGCAATGATCTAACACAGTGTCTCCCAAAGTGGGGTCCGCGGCCCCCTGGTGGGCCGCGAGGGTACTGCAGGGGGGCCGCGGGAGGTCATAAAAAAAATATATATATATATAATTATTTAATGTTAAATTGATAATGTTTTGTTTGTAATATTAAAATATTTGTGTTCATTATTTGACTTGAATAAGCCACTGTAATCATTTTTGTATTACAATGTTTGTAGCAGAGGCTATTTCCCCAAAATAAAATAACCAGAAGAGCCTATTCTTAATGTTGTCTTCTTGGTTATTATTTTGGGGGGCCACGCAGACCCGTCAAATTTTTAAGGGGGCCTCGGTGTTACTGAGTTTGGGAATGGCTGATCTAACAGATAATTAAAACTGTATATCAATTTAGCAAGACACACTTTTTTTGTTATTCCAATATTGACGTTCTCATTCCTGAAAGAGATGAGCTCTTGCCCTTGTTTTTTTATGGTGGCTAATAGGCTATGGTAACTTTCCCACCCAGGAATAATCCAAGTGCACATGAAAGGTGTGAACCAGGTTATCATTCTATTTTTGAAGGAACAGAACCTTTGATTCCATATCTATGCATTGTAATTACCCTCTTTTAGCTAGACACATGGTATTGAAGTGGAGTGGCTGGATTCTGGAGGTAGGGTGAGGAGTTTCTCCACATCGAGAGGAGCCTGTGCATCTGTTTTGGATGCCTCCTTAGTGGCTCATCGGGACCAGGCAAGACCCAGGACCCAGGATCCTGAGGCATTCCCTGTCTCTCAGCTAGACAGGGAATGCCTCAGGATTGGCCTGAGCTGGAGGAAGTGGCATGAGTAGGTAAGTTTGCATGTCTTGGTGGAGGTGGAAGAAAATGGGTGGATGGAGATGGTATTGGAACGGTGCTAGATAAATGTTTAATGTACGCATTGTATTAAGATTGGTATACAGAATGGCCAAATATTGCAAGAAATGTTATTAGAAGTCTTAAATGTGCCTGTACAAGTTAATGGTAAAAATAGCTTGAAGGTTTTTTTTTATTTTTATTTTTATGAGGAATAATGTATGTCTAAACCTGGCCAATAACTCCACAATGCATGTTAATGAGAGAAACAAGGTCTTTCATGCCACATACACAGTTGGAGATGACTCTCTGGGAAAGGTATTTTGAATATTCTGTCATGTGGAGTGGATTTTATGGAGGACAATGTGGACTTCACTTTGAGCTTTATTATGGTCTTCCTGCTGATTTTTACATTTAGAATCTACATGCAATATTTACAGATAACGTGCAACCTGCCTGAGATTTGACCCTTTTTTAACCTCACCCTTTTCTGTAGACCCTATCTCACACAGACCTTGATGGCATTCATGCATGCTGGGTAATAGAACATAATAATTATATTCATGTTATATGGTACAGCCCTCACAAATCTATCTTTTGAACGCATAATCCTATTACCAGTTCAATAAACATGTTAGTCTATGGTTGGAAGCAATTACCCGAATGCATCTGTTTTTCTCTCTGCATTCATGCACTTAGGTCCGTGTACTCTCCAGCTGGCTTATATGTTATATCATTTTTTCTTTTAAAACTGCAGTTATTTAAAAAGATTTTTCATTTCTCTTTGAATTATGTGAGCCAATGTTATGCTAATGCTTTGCAATTCATCAAATCAAAGCTGGCACATTTATAGTGTTTGCATTCTCTTTGAAAATAGATGATGGTCCCTGCACGTGTCATAATGTTTGCATGCTTTGTGTTGTGCCCTGTGAACAGTACATAATATTGAACATACTAAAAATATTATCACTCAAAACCTTTTCATTAATGTACTCCTGAAATCTGCACCACATGCATTCTCTGACACTCAATAACAAAACAAAATGGTTGAACAAAAAGGTCCTGGTCTTGTTTTTAGTTATTGCTTCAAATGTGTGTTAAAACATGTATAGATAAAGCAAGTGTGCTATTGAGTGGGCTTTTATTGTTGTTAATGTTTTTATTTAGATTTTTTTTTATTTAGATTTATTTTGTTAATGCATTTGTTGTGACTCTGTTGTGATTCACTTGTGTTTCGTTTCTCTGTGTATTTATAACATGTCCTTTTCCCCATTTGTTCTCCGTCCATTGTCAATCTCACGTTTGTTCCTGGATTTTTGTGTTTTATTGTTAACCTTTATTTGGTTTTGTTTCACACCGAGATGCACGACTTCCCCTACTGGATATAATAGGTACTGCAGCGTTTTCATATGAGAAGCAACATTTTGCTTTCAGGTGAATGAACTGATAATAACATTTCAAACCCCTTTTATAAATGTCTCTTGTTTATTGCTTTGTATTTTTGAGTACAAACTCTTAAAATAAAGAACTACCATACTATACAAATGTGATACATACATATTACATGAAATAGAAGTATGGGCACCGTAAAAGAAAATTAGCAGTTGACAACCAAAATGAGGAAAAACCTGCTGCCTTGATTGTACACTTACCTTGTTCTAGAAGTCGTTCTTAAATCTTCACAAAACTCTCTTGATGTTTACAGCGGGCTCCGGACCACTGCTCTCTCCTCCAGCCTCTCACTAAAAGGACCCCTCGAGCGGGCCCGTCCCACCAGCTTCTGCAGAGGGGGAGAATATAACACCATCAATTATACATGCTGTGAAAAAATAGAACATATGCATAATTCATGTGTTATCACGGCTGTTATAGTGTCTTCTACTCAAGAGTTGTGTAACACAGCAGCGTATAACTCAGAGTGAAAGCTATGGGTCGTGGGAATTTCTGGCCAATGGGTAGCTGTATTTGAAATCATTAGGTTAATATATTCATTTAGAAAAGAAAAATTTTGTTGATTGGAACATGGCATGGGACATTAAAGCTGGGGTATCCAACTTTTAAACTTGGAAAATACTGAACGGTGTAATAAAATCCACAGTGACATCCACAGTGAATCCACAGTCTCGAGTGATGATTATGAGAATCTTGCTGATGGGACATATAATTAACATGTGTTATTTATCCATTAAAAACTTTACATGCCCCAGCTTTATACATAATCTTTGAACAATGGAACAAATTAGACAAGCTGAAGATACAGTATGTGCACATTATTCCTAGGAAATGTATGCAATCTTATTTTATCTGCTTGATTCTAATTGCATGATTTTTCTAGTCTGTAGAAAGCAAAGAGGAAAAGTTCAGAGGCATTCAGACAAAACTCAATTATCCTTTATTGTGGAAGGGACAGAGCGATTTTTTAGTCTGTTGCCAAATCAACACCCTTCAAGACAGTCGCTGTTGTGATTTTGGGACAATACAAATCAATAACTGATTTGATTTGACACTACAGGGTCCCAATATATTTCTCAAAAGAGTGGGTCATACAGCCCTTTATCCCTAAAGACACAAGCTATATTTACTATAGTATAGAAAATATAGGCGGACTTTGGAGTTTGATCTTTCTCTGTGCTGATAGTGTTCCCACTTATAATACCAGTAAATGAGTCATGAGAGGCCAAAACTACAGATCCAAATTAAGAGTCCAGCCGTTTGTTTGTACTGAACTTCAAAGTCTGCTCAAATAACAGACTCATTCTAGGCAATGGAGGTGAAGTGGACACACTTAGGACACAACAGCAATTTGGCACTTTACAGCCACCGCACAGTGGTACCTGGTGTTCCCAGAGGTTAAGGGTCTTGCCAAGGACACAATGACAGCAGACATCAGTGGGAGTCGGTGGAGAAAGTCATGTGGTCGGCTTGAACCCACAACCTTCTGGCTCAAAGGCCAATGCTCTACCAACTGAGCTACTGTCACCCAGACCTTTTTATTTCACCCGTTTTAGAGGACGTATTGGCCTCTGATGATAAGGGGTTACTTTGACTGCAGTGGCTTACATATGAATATTCCAGTCTGACCCATCACTTTTGATGAATGATGAAAATAGGTGAAAATAAGAAGAGTTTTGTAAAGCTCCAAAGGGAACGCAATGCCCCAGACATTATTATATGTGACACTATTTTGTCACATATGAATGAACATTACAGTTACACACAAAGCCTAAAAGTTCTTCAGGTGGCCCTTCCATGACCAGACTTCCCCTCTAAACCTTTTTCCAGTCCGGCCCATCCCACACCAGGGAGGCTGTTACCATAGAAACTCCTCTTTTATAGCCTTTGAGAGTGTCTTTTCAGATCCGATATAAAGACACAAACAGTCACTTGCATTCCCCTTCCCCTTACTGATTGGTTTGTGATTTCGGGGGGATAAAAGTGCACAGGGAGGCTGCATTGTTCTCTGCGGGCGCGGGACAAAGTTTTGGGGGGTCCTGGAGGGGTTCGGGAGGGCGACTGATCTGAAGGTTTGTGCACATTCTGAAAAACCAAAGCCACTGTGTGAATGGACAGCTGTTTAGTATGCGCCGCACAATCCAGTGGAACGCCTCACAACAAAGAGGAATGAGGACATGACAATGCATTTGAACTTGGAACTTGGCGCACGAAAGTTGGTGAAGACAAGCTCAAATTATACAAAAAAAACAAAAAGTGTTGTAGGGAATTCCCCTTAACTTGAAGGGTCACATCATCATCATAAAAACCAACAACTTTTAATCTAAAAATGTAAATTTATAGGAACTAATAATGAAATCTTTTACACACGACTTTACATTTATCCATGGAGACAATCAGCCTATGGATTTTTAGGCTTCTCTTTCTCTGAAGTTGTGAACGCTGCCAATCAGTCCTCAAACCAAGACATCAAATAGTTACTAACAATGTTTTATTTTTCGATGTACTTGCAAATATTAACATACTAACATACAAACACACACAGGTCTAGGGCGGAAACTGAAATAAAAAAATGAACATAACAAGTTTTCTATTAAGAAAGCATTTTTTTTGCCCAATTTTCTCACAATAAGTATTTTTTTACAAGACTCTTTCTATTGGGAAAAAGAACATGGATTATCTATAAATAACAATGTTAGGTTCACCAGCTTTAATTGGAAATAAATTGGTAGTAGGCTCACTCAATTTGCCTTTTAAACAGCTGATTTGGAGACCTGTTTTACTGTATGTATTTAATATTGCATTTCTGCTCTTTTACTGCGTTTATACTTAGATCGTGTGTTTCTGTGTTTTTGTGTACCCGAACTGGTGCTCCGTCTGTAAATGAAGTTCTTCACGGATGAATAAAGTTATTTGAATTTGATAGCAGGAAGTTAAAATGTACTTGGGGAAAAACAAAGAAACATCATGCACCACATTTTTATTCTTTTTTTTTCAGTTTAGTTGTGTTTACTATTTGCGTCACAAGCAGACAGGGAGTATATACAAGCTTTGATAATCCTGTATTTTGTAAACATGGGGTGTTTCTGGTGTGAGTGCACCTGCCGCCTCATCAGCCCAGTGGAGTGGAAGGCCGAAGCTCTTAGACACAGCTGAAATATTTACCAGCTCATTTCGGGCTGTCTGACCCTGCACTAAACAGTTGAACTCATTCACAAAATAAGACAAATACAAGTGAGGCCTTCGTAATATTCAATTTAAATGCACATTTTTTTGGGATTAAGTTCAATTCAATTCAACAAAGCTGGCACTTGTAATGTTAATTTTGACAAGATGACTTTTTGATGACTAAAACCACATAGGATTGGACAACAACTATGACTAACTGACAAATAAATGTTTGTCTGTGACACAGCAAGACGTCCCTGGCTTTGGTTTCCCCATCACTAAAATATGTGCAATAGGTCTGAATGTAAAAAGAGAGTGAATAAAAGATGTTGGTCAGAGTTTTTGTGCGGCAGTGTGTCTTGCTTCTGTCATTACCATGTGAGAAGTTAAAACAAAATATTTGTCATGGTGTGGACTTTCTGTTGATGTATCTGGTTTTATTTTGATATGTTTGTTCTCTTGTCGTAAGTTTTACTTCCTGTCTGTCTCGTTGATTGTTTGCCCCTCCCTGATGTGCTACACCTGTGTCTACCTGTATGTATTTAGACCCTGTGCTCATGTCCTCTTGTTGTCGGTTCATTGTTGTTTTTCCCCCATGTCTTGTTCCCGGTTTTAGTTATACTTTTTGTGGTGTTTATTAAATTATATTATTTTTGCAGTTCTGCTTATGGGTCCTTCCTTGTTTACCCGTGACAATATTGGTATTCCATAACATTGTAAAATTCTTTGTGCGACCTTAGTCTGTGAAATGTGCCATACAAAAAAAGATTAGATTAAGATGAAAAGAATCCTTTATTCGTCCCACAGCGGGGAAATTTCAGTGTTGCATCACAAGTTAAAGAATAGTAGAAATGAGGAGCAGTCAGCACGAGAAAAGTGAACAATAGCTATACTACAAAAATACAATTGTTGAAGAGCTATTGTTCAATAAAATAAAATCTCTTACGCTAGCATTTGAAAGTACTTGGTCAATTATCACAAATGAAATCACTGAACCCCAAACCAGGCCATGTACAAACTCAAAGTCCACTAATGATTGAAACGACAAAAGCAGGACATTCGCTTTGACTAAAACAAAACATTGTTATTGAACTGGTCATCATTAAAAAAGGAATGAATTAACAATTATTTTAAATGTCACTTAAATGTACATTGTTTTGAAATCACAATTATTCAGTGTGGCTCATATAGTGGTGCACCTGTGTACCAGTGGAGGTCCATGTACCCCAGGTTGGGAAACTCTGGGTGAAATACAGCATCACTATAAGAGGATCAATTACTGTATAGGCCAAAGACAGTTATTATTGTAAAGCATTATAGTAATTTTCAGTTAGCAAATTAAAGCTGGGATACTTTACTTTTTTCATTTACAACCCATGTCCCAATGGAAAAAGTCTTGCAAAAATAACATATTTTTTATTCAATTCATTAGAAAACATTGTAATCTTTCGAGCCTACTGTATTAGTCACTATTTTACGCTTTGGGCTGAGAGCTGATTGGCTGAGCGAGGGTGGAAGTCTCTCTTTCTCACCTCTGAAAAAGCTTCTCCAAAGATGTAACGGAGATTAACAAATACCTGCATGTGAGATCAAATTACTTGGATTTGAATTTTTACCCCCGCGATAAATTGGTTTGAAAGCATCAGATAAGTTATAAATCACTATGTGCTTTCATACCAAAAATATTCAGCAAACATTCAAATGCAAATCTGTTTTTTTCGGGTAGGCATATTGAAAGACATGATAATACAAGTTACTTCACCTTGCAGTATTCTTTGTTCCTCCATGCAAACAGGAGCTGATTGTGGGCTGAACTAAAATCCAGACTGTCAGATTTTTTGTAGATAGTTGCGAGGTGTCACCGGGGACGTCTCTGTGACTTGTGGTAGATAAAGACAGGGAAAGTTGTGATTACGAGGGCCAAAGGGATTGAGACGCTCTAATCCTAATCCCTCACACATGCTCCACGCTCCTGCTGCTGCAATCTCCCCAACAGAGGGGTTTGGTTTGCAACATTGAAAATTGTTTAAGTGTGTATTGATTTGGGTTTTGTATATTTGACAGTGCTCTATGTTTTATTTGAAATACTCTTCCCGTGGGTTCTCATTTGTTGTATGTTGACATCTTGTCTATATTTTTTTTGTAATATGTCTTTTAATGGCATCTTCACACCTTTGGCTTAATAACTAAAACTGGCACTTTTACAGAAAAGTTGAAAAAAAGTGGCGAAACAGATTCCATCCATCCATACATCCATCCATCCGTTTTCTTCCGCTTCATCCATCGCCGGGTTGCGAGGGCAGCACAAAGTCTGGGAGACGCCCAGACTTCCCTATCCACACATACTTACTCCCGCTCATATGGGGAATTCTTAGGTCTTCCCCGGGGTCTCTTCCCCGGACGTGCCAGGAACACCTCCCCAATTGTCCAATTCCTGTCCATTTCCCAAAGTAAATGTGTTTGTTGCACTGGTCCTTTGTGTCAGTATCCTTTGTCACTTTTACTGTATTCTGTGTACTCTTTAATCCTTTAAATATCCAGTGACATTACACTATAATCAGATATTACGACACAGGCTCTCTCTATACTATCTAAAGCTGCGGTACCAAACTATTCTGTTTCATAAATAATGGAATAGGTACTTTGTAAAATCAGACATGCTGTTTTCATCTCATAGGAAAACATTTTATCTTGTGTGACTTTTTTGTAAGAAACTCCAGCTTGTCCGGGGGGACCCCAAGGCGAGGGTTAGGGTCAGCGTGTCCTGGGTCTTCCCTGGTGTCTCCTCCCGGTGGGATGTGCCCGGAACACCTCCCCAGGGAGGCGTCCATGAGGCATGCGGAACAGATGCCCGAGCCCCACCTCAACTGGTTCCTCTTGACATGGAGGAGCAGCGGCTCTACTCCGAGCTCCTCCCCTGTGACCGAGCTCCTCCTTATTTTAAGTTATGGACAGTTTTCATCCTGTTTTTGTTTGTTACTCTGTTTATGGTCGCGAGCAATTCAGATCAACCGTTTTCTTGATTTGTCCGATTTGAAATTTAGCCTTCACTACGTATGTAGTTGTTCATAAGAAGAAAAGTTGTACGATTAATATTGTCTTAAATTGCTTAAATGGTCGCATTCTACCTGTCAAATACAACTCTTTAACTGTTACAAGTATAAAACAAACACTTTGGTGCCCTCTTGTGGCTCACATGCACAAGTAGTGAGGCTGGATCAGGGAGCATTTGCCAAGACTGGAAAGTTCAGTCCATTCTTGGATGTTGTTTCAATTGTTAATCTGTATTATTTGAAAAAAAGAAAAAAAACTGGAACATCTATTTGGATCCTGTTCCATAAACCATAAATTAATTATAAAAGTATTCAAAAGAGTTGAACTTTAGTTTATAGGTTTCCATAAGCAGTAGGATAATATCTCACTGAATCATTGTACATTGACAATTGCATCCCTGTCTATACTACACTGATGTACATACTGGTCGTTTAAATCTAACCACTAATGTTCTGCGGACTGAGATGGCCTTTCCAGAACGTTGTACCATTCCCAGTGTTTAGGGTCATTCTTTGTCTTGTTGAAACTCCAACGCAACTTCAACATTGTCTATGATTCCAGGACATTGTTCATTTCTTTTAACTTCAAGTCTAGTTGTGATCACAAATTAACTAAGGCAAACTCTAACATTGATTTGAAATGAAACTCTCGGACTAATACCAGCAACATTTCCCCCAATTATGCTGAACTTAAGGCTGAAACAGCACAATCTCTCTGAATTACTTTCAATTCTTTTAAAGTGAATTGTGACGCACAAGTGATACTTTGTAACAGAAACTCTTGCTCCTGTATGCTTTTACTCTGGAACAATCTTCCTGAAGATGTGAGACAGGCCTCCTCTCTGACAATGTTTAAAACCAGGTTAAAAACAGTTCTGTTTAGCTGTGCATACAACTGAGGGATTTTATATTTGTATCTGTCTTTTTAATATACTGTGATTATTTATTGTCTTGTTCAGCACTTTGAGTTTCCTTGTGTATGATTTGTGCTATACAAATACTTGCCTTGCCTTTTACGTTTTCCATATTCACTGCAGATCTGACCTCCGCAATAAATTTAAGTCCAGTTCAGGGTGAGTTATCCCTCGGTTAATTATTAGCTTTGTTTCGCTCATGTTCGATAACTCTATTTCAGTTGGAGGCAGGTGACAATCCAGCTGTTTGAGAAAGAAGCAAATATTTAATTATTATTCCCAGATTATTATTTGATAGATAAACCCGGCGTATCATTTAAGTCCTTTCTACCTACCAACATCATGCATGTTTTTTTTAATAATGTTTTCACTTCTAGACATCTTTATGAGAAAATAATTAGATCATAGTTGATTTGTGCTGACAAAGATGTGGAACTTTGACAGTTTTTGTTTCATGTGGATTGGCTCAGGAATTACAAATAAATTAGCTCTAAAATAAGACTAGAAACGTGACCTTTCACAGTTACCATAGTTACCAGGGAAGATTTTACAGCAAAACACAATGCTTAACTTTGGAATATTGTGATGTCACATGGACGCAACTAATAACTTTTGCCCGAGACTTACAATATAATATTTAGTGTATTTCTTACTTAATACATGTTTCGCATGAGGCCTGCTCTACTATACTGTCCTTCCTGGTTCAGCTCCCACGTTATAGCAATAAAGTGAGCACTCAACAAACAAGAACCGCAAGGGTTTACACAGCAACAATGTGATTTATTGAGGTCATGGGATCTTCTGAAATATTAGCAGAGATAACATTTGCAGCCATGTGGTCTAACAATCCGGGTTTTTAATGTGACAGTGTCCAGCACAACCATTTACATCTCACGAATCACAAATCAAGTATAAAACTAGAGGATATATCTTTCCACTGTACAAAGGGACACACATTGAACATAAAATCAAAGGCCACTCAATGAAGACGTGCTACTACTCAGCGTGGGAACAACTGCAGCGTTTATATTTTACTGGCCTCCTTTGTCCCGTGTGGATGTTTTAGACTGGGTTGTCATGGTGATCGTTTGACAATAAGGAAGTGACAGAGGGGATCCAGTATGCAAATGCCACAACTGTGTAAATTAAGGGCACAAAGTGTAAGGCCATATGAGCAAGCAGCAGGGGGCAGCATGGTGGTTGTAGTAGTTTTCCTGCAATATTCTAATGCTTTGAATACAGCTATTAAAACATAGGATTTTACCGTGTTTTTGGTGTTTTTGGTAGGAGGATTTTCCAGAATTTTAGGAAAGAACCAACCTTCTCTACTTTTTGAACACTCTCTGGTCTTATTTGACGAGGACGTATCACCAGAATGATCCAGCCAATTGGGAGGACCAATAGTCTTGATGATCCACCCGGAAGTTGAAAATCCTCCTTTAACCTCCTCCTTTAAGGGGGTTTTGGAGTAAAAAAAATAATAATCAATTTTCATTAAATGCACATATATCTGTGTCTGTTTTGTGTATATCTGAGTTTGTACCATAGACTGTTAGTACAGGTGTGGAAATAATCATTTTCTTTGATTTATTGATTTTGTTTTCTAATAAGTTCACACCAAATAATTATATTTGGCATCTTACAGAATATAATTATATAAAAAATAACAATAATATTGGATTTGATCAGTGGACACGCTTAAAACATGTTTTTGATTTACATATTTTCCCCTGTGTTTTTTTGTTTGTTTAGTGTTAAGTTTTGTTTTTATGCTGTTTTTGTCCTTAATGCTATTGTTGTTGGTACCTTGGATCTGTGTATGTGTTTTGAATGTGCTTGTGTTGTTTTGAAAATAACAAATATAAATTATATAAAAAAAGAAAAAATAATCTAGTCTTTGTATTACTTTGGCTGTTTATTATGTATTCAGTAGGAAAGGGTTTTTGATTGTCATTAAAATGAAAACGTTTAACGCAGACTTTCCTTGCTCAATTAATCTTGTTTTATTGTTGTGTATTTGTATATGTGTATATGCTTATGTTCTTTATCAAAAACAGAAAAAACCCCCAATGATTCAAATCAGTCTTGTCTCAGGGTTGTAATGAAACGGAGAGGGACTTTAAAGGGATGAGATCACAGCATAGAATCTGCAGTACGCAGTATGTGAAGTTTCAACTAGTTTTGGATTTATTTGTAGAAATTGTATTGGTTAATGGAGAAATGTTATGTTAAATGATCAACCACACAAGTCACGGCCTGTTTTGCCCTCTACATTTGCATAAGAGAAAAGAGGCGACACAGAGCAGCAGTGGGTCAAGAGAGAGAATGACAGTGACATACTTTTTTAAGTAAATTTAAAGTACCGCAAACATATTCTGTCAGAAAATAATATATCTTTACTGTACATAATTAACGGTGCTTTAAGCAATGGACTAGCACTTGTGTCGGTCTACTGGTGAGGCTACAGTAAGCTACAAGGCCATGAGGTTGAAGGCAAAGAAATGCTCTGCAGTGTCTTTGTTTTGAGGGGTAACAGTAGTTCAGGGCACTAAGCTATGCAGTTCTGATGCTAAGACTAAAACATCTGTACACAAGGTACAATCTGTACCATAGTTCAGTGAATCAACAGCAGAGTGACATTCATATTCTGTGTAGCATATAACTGTATACATTTGTCATGCTGACGCAAATGAAGAGAAGTAAAACTGTTGCCATTGTACATGTCTTCATGTTTAAAAGCAAGCATCATTGAATGAGTCAGAATTATAAATTACTATCTGAAAACTTTATTTCAGTCCATTCTCTTGTTTCTGTTATAATAATATTTGTCAGTGACTTTAAAAGTGAAATGTACAGTAAGCAGGCCCAATACCTAAACTTTATCTTGTATGTGACCAGGGACGGGGGTAGCCTGACTCTCGCCAGACCCATGTACATCGCTGCGCTTCTCACACGTGGACATGTGGATCAGCCAAAAGCCTCTGGTGGAGCATGGCGGAACTACAAGGGTCTGGCGAGAGTCAGGCTAGGACGGGGGCCATCTCCAACAAAATGTTTAGCTAATTACAGATCATAAGAATTTGGAAGAGAACTTTCTATCAAATATTTATATGAATACAAATTTAAAATTGCATGTGCATTTGAAGAAACATACAGTGGCAACAGTCTTCGTAGAAAACTGATCTTCACCTGCTGATAAAAGGCCACTGATAAAACATTCTGAGGTATTAAGACGATTAGCCAAACATAATACAAAACAATGCTGCTCCCATTGCCTGACTGGTCAGAACCACACACTTTTACAATACTTACAAATTCACATATATTCGAACAAAAGTCCAAATGTAGCAGGAACTAGCCGGTCAGGCAACTGTTGTAACAGTGTAGCAGTAGTCAAGCACTACAAATCATGAGACCCTGAATGAAACTGTCTGAAAAGGCGCCAGCATTAGCATAGCCAGTGTTTACACAATCCTATCCACTCGCATGTATTCTACAGATAAGCAGGCAAACAAGAAAACGGTATTTTGCCATTTGTCATCTTTCCTTTGCAATAAAGGACTTTGAGAATTAGTATTTCAGTGCAATGTCCACACAAAGATCATCCAGTCTTTTTGATTGGTCACGGGTCAAAAAACCACGCGAATTGTACCCCCTTTTCATGATATGACACGTTTATCTACAACATTCATCTCAATTGTCTATTCACTTCCAGCCTGGTTTTGCACTCCGACTGGTAGCCAAGTCTCTGCCCGGTATGGACTTTTCTGAGAAGCTGCTTGTCTTGCGTTGGTCATCTCTTGAACCTGATGGCGGCGGGGTCTCGCTACGGTACGTGTTGCGACTGGCGGCCCTCACACTCTGCACCCTTCTCACGGGCCGCTCCTCTGAGGATGGGGGCTTGCTCGGTTTAGCCTGCTTCGCTAATGTCGATGGACTACGGGACGGCGTCGAAGGCTCCTTCTTGGTCCGCGAAGAAAACGCCACCGTGTTCCGTGCAAAGCTTGGAACATCAGACGAACTCTTAGCTGTATTCGGGCTTGTGTTTTCAGCGTTAGCTTGCGTTTGGGATTGCGCTAGAGCCCTCATTGTGGACCTGCACATTTTTTCTTCAGGTTTGGGGATGTTTCGCAGTGGTTTAGCGCTCGGTTTGTAGGTGGTTGCTTTTCTGGGCGTGGACTCTCTTGTCCATCTTGACGTAGATCCGCTAAGTCCTCTTTGCACTTTGGATTCGTCAGGAGGCATGCTGGAATGGCGAGGGGTTCTTGTAGCCTTCTCGCTCCTCCCTCTTGCTGGTGTGCTTTGATCCCTCAGCGCTCTGCGAGTTTCTGTATTTTCAGGTTGTCTGTCGCCACGCCTGCTGCTTCCTGATCTCGTTACCTTGCTGATAGGCACCACTTTTCTCATGCCCTGGTTTTCATTGCTAGTTAGTGTTCGTACACTTCGGTTACCACCACTATTCTTGCTACCTTTAGCTGCTCTACCTTTTACTTGCTTCTTGCTGCTGATTTGAGTTTCTTTCTCTGTGCCTTGCTTACCTTCCATTGTTTCTGCGCTTTCTGTATCCCAGTCATCTGTTTGGGTAGCAAAGGTAGCCTCAACTACGTTTGGTGCAGAAATGTCGCTAGTAGATAGCTCATTTGGGGATTCCAAGTTTGACGACACAGAACTTAGATCTTGTTCCTGGTTTTTGCCGGTTCTGAAGAGGTCTGCCTCAGAGTAATCCAAAGTAACTGAGCAGTCTGTTTCAGTGCAGTCTATGATATAAAACATTGGGGCCTTATTACCTACTGTAGGGTCCAGTGGGAGAGGTGTGTCGCAAGTTGTTGACGAAATTGTACTGTCAAATTCCTCATTATCGTTTGCTAATGTTTCAGTAATTGAAGGAGGATGTGGTTGCTCTTCAGCTGCCTTTGTGGCTTGCGGGACTGCTTTATGTTCATTGTCTGAATTCAGTTTAAAATTATTCTGTTCCAAGTCAATAACAACTACATCCTCAGGGTTGACCGCGTGTATTGGACTTTTGTTGTTGTTGTTCGGGCAGGGGATCTCAAAGGAATGTGGTCCCCGTACTAAAGTGTGCTTCGCAACACTGACGTTCATCTGTCCGGAAATGGTTGTACTGGGGACTTGCACAGCTTTTTGAAAAACACAAAATGGGCGTGGCAAAGCACTACCCTCCGACACAGAGGTGTACTGATCATTGGTAGTGTATGAGTCTGCATTGTCATTCAGCCCAGGAGAGGAAAACTTTGCAAGTGGGCTTATTGGCTCCACATCAACAAGTCTGTCCCAACCCAGTTCCCGGTTGTCATCTTGTGCTAGCATCCACGGAGTAGTTCTTCTCTGATGAGGTCTGCCTGGTCGCGGGAGGCTGTTGAACTTAGAACAGTCATTGTCGTTTTGTCCAAACACTTCCAGGTAGCCCTGCAGCTGGCGATCTGCTGTGCTGGTCATGGTGTGGCGGTGGCGCCTTGCACTGGTGGAGCGGCTTAGAGGGCTCTGGGACCTGTGAATGAACTCCAGCAGGCCCTCCTTAGTCAGCATGTCTACGTCAGTCTCACTGCTGCTGCGAGCAAAGCCGCCGCTCTGGTCAGGACCGGACCAGGCACTGCGTCTCTGCTCCAGCTCTCTGAGGCGTCGTTGGCGTGCTGCCTCCTTCAGCTCACGCTCTGTGTTATCCTAAGAAAAACACATATTCAATTATTAGATTATATTTAGACAGAAAAAAAAAATATTTTTCAATACTCAAAAAACAATGATTATAACAATATTTTATAATCAAAAACACATATATGGTGACAGGCAGATAATGACTCCCAACTATTTACTTTAAAAGGTCCCATATTAGGCTGTAAGTGCAGTGCTACTAACTTGGGGTATACTACTGTTAACTAAATAATTAGGGTCAGATTATCGAGGACATAGGGCCCTATGTGACGGGTTGCCATTGTTGGAAAAAGAGTATTCTCAGGTCTGATGTGCCGCTATGTACCGGCAAACAGCGAACCCCCACGGTCTGTGTTTATAACAAAGTCAGCGTGAGCTCAGGGAGAGAGGTGGCAGGCTGTGGTCTCAGAAACATCACTGTGGGCTCACAGGCAGAGAACCAGAGAGGAGCAGAGAACCACTCGTTTCAATTGAGGTGACGTCTCCTCTCTGCACACTGTAGTGTGGAATGACTCACATTATTATCACACATATGCTTAGGAAAGACTGAAACATGAAGAAGAGCTGTGATGGTGTTACATAAGGCGTTACACTGACCTTGACCGCCTTCTTGAACTTGTGGCAGAAGTCTTGAAAGATCCGGAAGCATTCGTCCAGCTTGAACGTGTCCTTGTCCTCGCAGAAAAAGTCAATCAGGCTGTTCCCCTCTTTGCGCAGCTCCAGCCTCCGTCTCTTTAGGTCCTGCAGAGTCTGTGCTGCACTCTGGGGCACAGACGAGCAAAGACAAAACTCTAATCATGAGCTCCTTAAGACGTGCAGTCATATCAAACAGTGTTGTATATAAACATGCACACCTGCAGGAAAGGTTGGAGCTGCTGCAGGAGCTCCGGATCCCCCTGGACCTTCTCCTCCAGAGTTCTGATGCGCACATACAGCGAAGAGTACTCTGTCTCGATGTTCTCCACAGAGATCCTAAAAGACCCAAGACACATTAAATCACTACAGACACTATTGATATTTACATGTTAACTGGCTTTGTGTGAGTGCCCTTTTTTCTTTGTATGACTGAATACATGTTTCAAAATAAATGAAATGAGAGAGTAAGAGAAAACAAACGGTTTTAGAATTTTTACTACATTGCAATTTTTCACATTGTCCCTCATTAGTCACAAACCTGGAGTTGTTTTTAAATCCATCCACACCAATATCAGGAACGTCTGACACAAAAGGTCTCAGTCCTGTGATAGTATGATGTCATTGTACCACTATGACAGCATGCTTCAGGCAAACGAAATGACGTAAAATGGCATTATTTGCAATTATTTGCAATGGGCAAAATGAATGTAAACAGATTTAATGCTACTTTATCCCCCTGTGGATATCAAACTAGAAAACATTTATGATATAAATGTAATAAACATGAGGTGATTCACAGACTACAATGTCCAAAAATATAGGAATAAAAATATGATGTTTAGCATGTTCTATTACTGTAAATATATGACGGTAATTTCCAAACAGTACCAAATAATTATTCCCGCAATAATTCCCACTGCCTTATTAGCCAAATACAAATTTTACAATAAAGCTTTCATCCAATAAATTTATATTTTGCAAGTAACTGTAACTGTAGCCTGTAGAGGCCTTCTCTCCAATGCACTCAATCTGAAGTAATTTGATAAGCAAATTTCCATTCCATTCAATAGATATACTGTACAGAAGAGACTGTTTTCATCCATGACATTGACATTGTCATCAAAATGTGAGAGTTGCCTTTTGGTGGACAAGTTGATGGACTTTGAGAGTGTTATATAAGAGGCCACAGTGCTGCTGCATTAGTACATTAAGCAGAGATGACCTTGTGATGTGTGGAGAGGAGCTGCACCAGCCACACTGCAGTCCCCCTGTCCCCCTTACGTCACACCCGCTACTGAAGCTGCTTATACCAAAGCCGTAAAGTATTTTGCACTTTCAGCTACTTGGAAATGCTTTCTATGAATTACAGAATCAATGACATAATAAGCTTCATAGGTCTCAAACGTCTGCAAATGTTCTTGGACGAGTGCAGCAGGATAGACTTTGTCATTAATACACACACATAATTAAAATTAAATGTTTTGTTCTAATGAAAGCACCTAATATTTGAAGAGAAAACCAATATGCTATTTAAGAAGGAGTGCAGCCTACACTTTCAACTCATTGGAAAACTGGATTGGTTGTAGTATTCAGTTATTCTTAAATGACTGCACAACCCTGTAGAATTGTTGGTTTAGCCCTGTATGCAGTATTTGCCATATTCTTGTTCTAACCTTGCAGCACTCTGGACGTCCTGGAGCTTCTCTGGAAACTTGAGCAGTTTCTCGTCTTTCTTCTTTGCCTCCTGTGGGAGATGAATATATTCAGTGTTACACATCACTGTAGTGTCTTGATTATGTAATACTGGCTGCCCGCTTTGCCCGCAATGCTTTTCCTCCTTCTGTTCACCCATTTTCTACAACTTTGCCTCAAAATAATTATATAATTTATAAACATAATTGAAACATGGAAGCGCTTAGTAAAATTGCATGACTTTCAGTGTTTCTTCCATCTGAGCCATGAGCACCTTCGCTGGTGGGAGATGAGGGCCACTCGATGCGACTTGCGGTTTTAATTATCATTATTTTTGTGTTACATGATAATCAAAATGATCAAGTAAAAGGTAAATAACCCCTCTAAAATAACAACTCACATTCTCCCTCACATACAGTACACGTAAAAACACTGATACTGACCATAGCCACAAAGTGCAGCAGGTTCATGCCGGGCTTGTTGGCTTTGGTATCGGCTAACGAGAGCAGGGAGGAGAGTTTGAAGCCCACTGCATTTCCTGCATATCCGCCCTGAGCAACACACATAGTTATGAGACCACACCAACATGGCAACCAACATGTAGTATGCACCTTTCACACGTCCAAGAAATCAAGAGGAAACAACAAATCACACCAAACCAGTACAATGGTAACACGTTTGAAAGGGATCATGTTATTAGGTGCTCAAAGTTGCACTTACAGCGTTCATGATATTCCCAGCTTGCAGAACCAAATGTAGAATTGCATGAAGTTCTTCACAGCCCATTAGCTCTATAAGAAAAAACACATTTCTTTATTAACAAGTGCAAGTTCAAATAAAATGTTGAAAGGAAAACGATATATCATGGAACTGGTTCAATGAGATGACGTGACGTGAAAAAACAAATGTCAGTGTCCACGACACTGACATTCAATAAGTACCAATGCAACTTGAGTGTTGTCATTAGATTTCACATATGACATGGATGCTGGCTGCATGGGACTTTCCGTTAGTGATTATGTGAATGCAAACAGTCTGATGATGGTAGTAAAATCCCAAAGCGCCCAAGGAGTAGGAATTTTGCAACAACTTTTGGAACTCATGCACTGACGGTAGAATTAAATGTGTTACTAGTAAAAAAAACATTCTTTATTCGTTTACATGTTTTATTGGCAAGTCATATTAGCTTCTGATTATTATATATGATATTATGATATATGCCGGGTTGGAGAATAACTGCATGTAATGCATGTACTGAGAAAAGTAATGCTGGACTGTACTCACAGCAGTGTTACTCTACAAAAAGAAACTAAACTGTGGTAATTGATCATGGCTTCATAAACAAAATATGAGCCTGCTTTAGTCTTTTTTAAATTGATATGGATCATCTAATGGAATATTTGATACACTATAATGAAATGCCTGAAATCAGAAGTTCTCCGACAACTCCGCCATCGTGGGCTGTGTGTCTGAGGGGAACAAACTGGAATATCGGTAGGTTATCACAGACTTTGTCGACTGGTGTGAGCGCAACCACTTGTGCTTGAACACCAGTAAGACCATAGAGATAGTCATCAACTTCAGGAGAAAATCACTTTCCCACACGCCGCTGAACATCCAGGGGGAGGACATTGAGCTGGTGGACAGCTTCAAGTACCTGGGTGTTCACATTAACAATAAACTGGACTGGTCCCATAACATAAACACCCTGCACAAGAAGGGCCAAAGTCGCCTCTTCCTTCTGAGGAGGCTGAGGTCCTTCGGAGTGAGCAGGCCTCTGCTCAGGACTTTTTATGACTCTGTGGAAGCCTCTGCCATATACTTGCTGCCATGTGCTGAGCCCCGGGCAGCACAGAGCGGGACAGAAACAGACTAAACAAGCTGGTCAGGAGGGCCAGCTCCACTCTGGGCTGCTCCCTGGACTCTGTGGAGGTGGTGAGGGACAGGAGGGTGCTAGCCAAAGCCACCTCCATCATGAACAATACCTCCCACCCACTGCACAGGACTGTAGAGGAGCTGAGGAGCTCCTTCAGTGGAAGACTGAGACACCCTCAGTGTAAGAAGAAGAGTGCTACCGCAGGGCTTTTATCCCCACTGCTGTCAGACTGTACAACAAGTCACTTTAAGTCACTGTATTAAGACTGAAAAACCTGCACTACTACTGACACTTCTTTCTTGATTGCCACTTTCTTTTCTTCCTGCATTAACATGTTGCACATTTCTTACTTTTTGCACAATTCCTTGCCAATGTAAATTTCTCCTGTGTGTATAATATATAATATAGACTCATTACACGCAAAGTCTGTTTGTTATTGTTTTATGATTATGGCTAAAGGCCCATTTGCATTTCCTTTTACAGCTGTGAGCCAAAATTATCAACATTATAACAAATAAAGGCTTGATATATCTCACTTTAGGTGTAATGATATAACCCTATATTGAATTACAGAAGTAAGGCAAGCGAAGGCAAGGCAAGTTATTTGTAGTTATTTGTAGTTCAAGGCAACTCAAAGTGTCTAACATAAAAAGAAAAAAAACATTAAAATCACACAAGGCATTAAAATCATTAGGTCCAGTTATTTTTCCTAGGTTTCACTTGAATGTACAAGTTTTGTGTGAAAGACAATGGCCAACCCACTTTATGCATTTGCGTTATGGGTACATGAAAACTAAACAAATATTTGAGTAGATCTATGGATCCCAAATCCTGAGAGTGCATGGTGTCATGCTCAAACATGGTTCAGTCACAGTGGGTGTCACGTTGCCAGCCTTGTGGACGCTCTCCCCAGCTCACAGCTCACATTTCTGGGTCACTTGTGTGAAGGAGGGAGCCATTACCTTTGGTGGCCACACGGATGACATGAATCTCGTTGCTCATCACCGTGCAGGAGGGAGAGAACTCTTCACGTAGAACCATGGCCTCGATACGCAGCTCAAACCTGCAGGGCCAAGTACAGTTTAATCGTTAGCAATAAAATCTGCTACAATACGACCTACGAACTAGCAATTGTGTGAGGTGCAATCCAGACTTAAACGTGCTGAAAGTTAATAGCATCATACCCTGAGACAGCAAACTGTAAGTGTTCTATTGAGTTGTGGTAATGTCTAATGTCCTGCAGCGCCGGAAAAGAAACTCAATATCAGCAATTGTACAAGTGATACTTCAGGCTGACTATTTTGTGCAGTGTCATATTGTGAACAAGGACTGTATAAAGATGGACAATGCTAACCCCCTACATCAATGAAGCCCAATAGGGAAGTGCTCATGGATGAAGTTTAAAGATGCAGTCAGTGATTTTTTCCAGACTCATTTTTTTAATATTGTGGGAAAAACCCCTGAAAGTAGTCAAGTATCCTCAGTCTATAGCTAATAGAAAACACATCTAAAGCATATGCAAAATTACTACAATAAATTAATTATTTGGATGTCTGGCAATAAATTAGAACTGTACTTTAACTTAAAATCTGACACCAATATATAATATAGACTCATGTGTCATGTGTTTTCAACTAGTAATGGAATTGACCAGAGGCCAATAGTCTCCAAAAAATAACAAACAATATTTTGGAGCGAACCAATGGGATGTGTTTACCCCAGTGGGGGCGGGTCCCGGCTCAAAAGTGGCCAAAATGACGTGCGCTGACATGCTTGCAATACCCCCCCCGGGCCGATGGGGGTGGACTCAGAAGAAGAATTAGCCTCGAAAACGTCTTTACAGGATGGTCCAAAAGTTGGCTCTTGGCCCAAAGCTCCGTTCCACATGTGTGTCAATGCTGAGGGGGTGAATTTTTTTGGACCAGTCTAGTTTACTTGCTGTCAATTTTTGCAGTCTCTCGTTTAAATGAACGGAGCTTGCGCCGGTTGACGTTGCGTTTTTTCACAATTTTCTTGTGGGCGGGACCACTCACGGCCATTTTGGATAGCTCCAGTAGAGCACAATTTTTGGCCCATTAGTTAGAATGGCGGAGAAAGGCGTGACTACGTCCGTTAATTTTTACAGTCTATGGTTTAACCCCCTTCACCCTATTCCCGTTTCTCGCGAGTGCGCACACTTGAGTTATTGGATTTTCTAAAACCTAAAAGGGCAGAACAGAAAATGCCAATTTCACGTTGTCACGGATGTTTGGTTTGGTGGAGAGGCGAGGGGAGGGGGAGAGGTTTCGAGTTGGTGCTACGGCTAAGCTAACAAAATCGCTTACTGCACCTTTAACTTCTCTTGCTCAGTAACCGTTAGTGTCACATTCACCATTTTGGGCTTAAACAAATCTGTGGTATAGCGCTCTCAATGATGCTGGGATTTATACTTTTAATATTGTCTTTGTGAATCTAGCTTTGAGTCATAAGGATTGACCCATCAGATCAGGGATAGTCTAGAGATTATTTAAATTTGGTATTGCTTATTCATTTTTTATTTTACTGTGCACTTGTTTTGTACAAGTTAACTTTTTATTAATCAAGAAGTAATCAAATCGTTCTTTTCGAGATTCAAGTCGTAATTATATCATAATTCACGAGAATAAAGTCATAACATAGAAGTTTGTGTAACATATAGGCATACTGTCGTGTAAGACAGTTGGTAAAATGAGGGTGGTGGATCATTTTGTGGAGTTGTACTTCAGGATAGGTTTCACAAACACACAAAGGAGATTCTTAATCTTTTGGCAAATCAGAATCATATAATTATAAGTATTGGAACTTTAAATCTTGTCTGGAGAAAGAACCAGACGTTTTTTCACAGACTGTTCACAGACTGTTTTTTGTGGAGGGGGAATTGGTTGGAACTGGTCAACTGCAGGGTTATCGGTGCATGCATCAGCGGGTCATACAGAGGGGCTTCATGGTTTCCCAAAAAACAATCAGACTCATAATCAAGATTCTGGATTATGGCACATGGATTCATACCTGTATGATAAACTAAAGGCCTATGGCATTGCTATAAACGGCTGCATTGACGAATTTAGTCGATATGTAATGTGGATGAAGGCATAAACAACTAACAGCACAAAGATGAGCAGCTCATTCAACTCGAATGAATTGTGTGCATTCGTGTGATTTTCTTTGTAGAGGCTACGGCGCCTGTGCGAGAGGCGTCATATCCTCCCTGATTTTCATGTTCACAGCGTTATAATGATAAAAGTTGTTTTCTCAACAAGAACATTATTTTCATTTTTAGTCAAACAATCTCTTGTTTTATTTTCCAATCCTCCACTCCCTCTTCCACACATTGAACCTACTGCGGCACTTGTATCAGCAGGTACATAAAGGCATCCACCAGTGCCAGCTTGTCTGGGTCTCCTTTAAAAGCCTGTAGCTTCTTCACCTGTATACAAAGAAAGATATGTAAGCGTTTCAAAGCAGGTTTGTATTTAAAACCACTTCCCTGTGACATATAAAGACTGAAAACACTACAGACCTCCTCCACATCCGGTAGCAGCTTCAGGAGGTCTTTGAGCAGCTCGGCACCGTACTTCTGACCATCCCCTCTCCGAATGTCCTCCACAATGGTGCGGTTCGACCTGAAAGAAACAATATAATGCAGCTGCTGAAAAGCACAGTGTGTGAATTTATATAAGACACAAATAAAACATGTTTATATTTGAAAGAAATTGGATTTTCAGGACATTTTTAATAATTTGTAATTCAATTGTAAACAGACTTGTGATGTTTGAGTAATCTATTGAGTTAATCTAGAGCTTGTATTAGGCTGGGTATGGTTTTAGCTGGTGGATCCGAGGAAATCAGGAAAGGGTTTTCTAGAAGTGTTTTAGAGTGTTTCATTATCCCTTACGTAGTTCAGAGTTATTATGCTACTTTCAGACCGCCAACGATGGAACGCTGAAGCCTCGCTCACCAGACGCACATTCTCTAGTTTTCAGACGCAGGAATCTTCAGACTAGAAGTCCTGGCGCGCGCCGGAAGCGGCGGAAGTAGCCGGCAGGCTTTGATGCTAGTTTAGCTAGCGGCTTCTTGTGTAAAGATCTTCTCCAATAATGCAGCTTTGCAGCGTCTCTGTGTCTGAGACCTTCTACAGACTTTATATATCAGTAGTGTGTGTTCACGGAGGTGCGCAATAAGTTTATTTTATTATGAAACGGTACTTTCGCATCGGCGAACACGCTTGAAGCAGTTGCATAAGGTCACGGGAGCATGACAACACATTACGTTCACAAGCACACAGTCCCCCATTGGATCAACCCTGGTTTTAGTCCTGATGTTGCTCCTGTTTTGGTTGTTTACAGTATGTTCAGTCTGCTCGCTCAGACCGCTAAGGTCCCCGTGATCACTTTGCGGCTCTCTGATTGGTCGCTGCACGAACGTCCGAGTAAACGTTCAGCAATATTCTCCTGCGTGTGTCAATTTTTCGCTCCTGCACCTCCCCTTCGACTTTCCCGCGCAGTCCGTGCGTCTCTACTGAGCAGTCCGTGCGTGCATTCCGAGACGCACATGCATTTTGACGCTCGAACGTGCGTCACCATTGACTTTGCATTGAAAGCCAAGATAACGCATGATCCGGTCTGAACGCGGCATTAGGCCCGAGCCCTGACTGGTGTAGGGCCTATTGCTTTCACAATGGTGAATGCAAGGGGTCGCGGTGCGTGACGAATGCATCAGTGCCCGTCACTCACCACAACGTCACGGTTGCGTGCGTAAACTCAAACGGTTTAAAATGATGTATCAGATGCCATTGAAACACATATTGTTTTTGCTGAGACTTTCGAAAAATTATTCTGCACTTTGAGCCCCCTGAACATGCATGAAAACTTGCCAAATTTTTCCCATAAGTCAGAAAAATTTACTTTTTTAGTGTTTATTTTAATGGGTCCAAAAAAATGCCAGAACAGCGCACCCAACAAAAGTCAGTTTAAGCTGCGCCTTTGGTTTGAGTTCAAGTTTGTCGTAGAGCCATGAAATTCGGTACACATGTTCATCAAGTCAAGAAATGAACAAAAAGTACGCCCCCTGACAAACAGGAAGGAGGAGAATGAGCACTCATTCACTCAGCACTTTTTACGGCCTAAATTCATACTCAAGCTGAATTAATGAGCTCAAGTTTTCAATTAAATTACAGATTTTAATACAACTTGTATGTAGTAATACGCATTTTTATGAACTCCTTAGAAAATAAATTGGGTATAGCTTCTTTAATGAAAGAAATGTCCTTGGCCATAACTACAGAGGCCCAGCTTCATAAAGGGACCTTACTTGAAGCTGAGGACCTAACATTCAAACCACACACTACACACACAAACCACAAACTAGTTCCTAGCTCTTTGGTTCTATCACTAGTTTCCCAATGCATGTATTTTTGCCCTCAAAAATTAGCGCTCAGTGCTTAGCCCTCAGTGCAAATAGCGACTCACAAGGCTCTTTCTTTCTTAATTATACAAAGGGAAACATGTGTGTAATATTCTTTAGGAACAAACAACATGTGTTTATGAATGAAATAAAAGTTCGGTGTCCCAGCTTTAATTCTCATTTGTCCTGCACTGTGCAGCGCCGACAGTCAAATACCAGTGAAATGTGTGGGGCATCATGCAAATGTGGAAAACCATGCAAAAGAACATCCTCGAGTCTTCAGTTTGGACTATTTAGGACACACATGGCAACACAGCCTGGTACTAATCCAAAGCGTTTCCTAAACCTATTAAAGCACAACAATACAAGTATTAAGGGATTGATAGACAGCCAATTTCTTCACTTCACACACTGTTCACAATAAGGCTTGAAAATAATGTGTTTTATCCAATTAGTTTAGGTCTACGCATAGGAAGTGTTTTTGTTCTGTGTTGTCTTGTTGAGTTAATATAGGCCTAACGATGACTCTTGGGAAGTCGTGATTAATTCTATCCGTCAATAGTAAGTTGTAGTAGTAGTAGTAAATAAGTAAACTTTATTCATATATCGCCTTTCACAGACTCAAAGTAAAGTACAAAGCGCTTTACAGAATAAGATAATTAAAACCATATTCTAACAAGAGATAATGCATACTTCTGACCAAAGAACACATACACTCAAAGAAATGATTCAGGTGGTTAGTATTTTGAACTCAAAATACATACTAAACTAAACTCAATAATTGATTTTTGCCAGTTTTACTTAAATTAGTGTGGTCGCAACTCATTTTAAACATGTCGGTCTCAATTAAAAGTTAATACAAGTCCTAACTCATTTTTGTAACAAATTTGAACTTGATATTCTGGCATAACTGGACAACGGAGAAGTATTGAGTTTGCTCAACATGAAAATCCTCTTGTAAGCCTGGTGGCCCATTAATGAAAAAACAAATATATTGAGTTGATTCAAAATAAATATATTGAGTTGATTCAAAATAAATATATTGTGTTGATTGAAAACAAAATGTGGCGAAGCAGTGACGCTACCCAGAATGCATTGCAGCGAAAAATATAAACTTCTTAAAAATTCTACATTTGAGCATTAATTTTAAAACTGAAAATGAAGCAAGTCCTAAAGCAAAATACTTGAGCAACATTCTGAATAAACTAATTTGACCAAATAAGTAATTGTATTTATTTTTATCAACCATGATCGAGAGGGCCAAGCCAAAGCAGTCCTATACTCCCTGTGTCACCCTTCAATTTTGAACAAATACTTTAAGGTGGACATGTTTACCAGTGACTGTGCTGGCCCACTCTCATATATATGTGGAGTGAGAGACTACTGTCTAAAATTAACAATTGTGAACCGTTTTGTGAATCTAATCTTTGAAAGATGGTATTTGAATAAAGATTACATATTCCTGACTGAAAATCACTTGTTGAATATACTCAAAAAGATTTATTTTCAATGTAATTATTTAAGTTGGTAGTATTGTTAAAATTAAGTTGAACTGATGCTAAAACACTTGCTGAATATACTTAACAAAGTGTCTTTATAACTCAATTATCCAAGTTGGTGGTATTGAAAAAATGGTGCTGGACCAATGATAAAAGACTTACAAAGAATACTTAAAACACAGTCTTGTTCGCAAAACTTAAAAAGATGCATGCAAAATGCTGCCTCAATTTTATTAAGTTTTGCCAATGCATTTTTTTTTAGAGTGTACACTCTAAAAAAACAAGAACAAGACTGTGTTTTAAGTATTCTTTGTAAGTCTTTTATCATTGGTCCAGCACAATTTTTTCAATACCACCAACTTGGATAATTGAGTTATAAAGACACTTTGTTAAGTATATTCAGCAAGTGTTTTAGCATCAGTTCAACTTAATTTTAACAATACTACCAACTTAAATAATTACATTGAAAATAAATCTTTTTGAGTATATTCAACAAGTGATTTTCAGTCAGGAATATGTAATCTTTATTCAAATACCATCTTTCAAAGATTAGATTCACAAAACGGTTCACAATTGTTAATTTTAGACAGTAGTCTCTCACTCCACATATATATGAGAGTGGGCCAGCACAGTCACTGGTAAACATGTCCACCTTAAAGTATTTGTTCAAAATTGAAGGGTGACACAGGGAGTATAGGACTGCTTTGGCTTGGCCCTCTCGATCATGGTTGATAAAAATAAATACAATTACTTATTTGGTCAAATTAGTTTATTCAGAATGTTGCTCAAGTATTTTGCTTTAGGACTTGCTTCATTTTCAGTTTTAAAATTAATGCTCAAATGTAGAATTTTTAAGAAGTTTATATTTTTCGCTGCAATGCATTCTGGGTAGCGTCACTGCTTCGCCACATTTTGTTTTCAATCAACACAATATATTTATTTTGAATCAACTCAATATATTTATTTTGAATCAACTCAATATATTTGTTTTTTCATTAATGGGCCACCAGGCTTACAAGAGGATTTTCATGTTGAGCAAACTCAATACTTCTCCGTTGTCCAGTTATGCCAGAATATCAAGTTCAAATTTGTTACAAAAATGAGTTAGGATTCTTGTATTAACTTTTAATTGAGACCGACATGTTTAAAATGAGTTGCGACCACACTAATTTAAGTAAAACTGGCAAAAATCAATTATTGAGTTTAGTTTAGTATGTATTTTGAGTTCAAAATACTAACCACCTGAATCATTTCTTTGAGTGTACTGTTATGTACAAAAAGTATTATATATTATATTCAAACCGGTTCTGTCTTGGTCATGGCTAGTATGTTTGTTAGAATATGTGATGCAGTTTTAAATAAGGCGTATGATGAGTTTTGAAAAACTAGTCATCATTGATTCTATAGAATTATAAATATATTAAAACTATTCTGAATCATTGAAATCGATATGCTGGATATAGTGATGCTCGATATAGTGTGGAAAGTTTATAGGCAAAGGATAATTGTTCCATCTCCAAGCAAAATAAGCTGTGGTTAGGCAAGCATGTTTACTGTAAAGAAGCCTGCTCTGACCTATAATACGATACAACACAATATGGTTCACGTGCTGCTGGGAACCACTCATTGGCTGATAAGACCATGACAATGACGACGACGATGACTTACTTTTTGAATTGTTTGAGAAAAATGCCCACATTCATCGCTCTCTTTGAGTCAAGGATGCTGATCTGTGAAAAGACAGGATAACAATGTAAGACTGAAGAACATTGTAAAGATGTTTTGTAAACATACCGTAATTCCTACAAAAAATGGATGGAAAAATTATAATAGTATTTTTGGCCATTATAAACTATGAGACTTTTTTCATTTAATGTTTTAGAATGTGAGATAAAATCTTCAGTAGGAAACATATGGTGAAATAAGTAACACTAATTTAAGGGCACTACTTTTGTTTTATAAGGCAAAAAACATACTTTAACAGGACTGAGACTTTTAGACAGAAGGGGTAGATTTACATGTTTGAGCCAGAAGTTCCTGTTATTAGCGTGGATGGATCTAAAAACAACTCCAGGTCTGTTTTAGATGAGGAATCACGATTAAAAGCATTCAAATGTTTCCTTTGACAGGTCAATGCAAAAAATAACCCTAACACTTGATGTCTTCACTTTCCAGGTGACATCAAGTCTAATCAAAAGACTAGAATGCATCATTAATAATAAGAACTGCAGCAGAACCATCTCAACTGTGTTTGGTGTCATTAGTCATACTTGGGGTACTGCTAACTACTGTATATACACACCTAGTGAATATTATAGGCCAGCAGGGTTTGTCACCTACAGTGGAAAATATATACATTTTTAAAGGGGATGTAACACAAGGCTTAGCAGCTATTTAGTTGACACATTTGTGGTTTGAAGCCCACACACAGACGATACTCAGCGGGCAACTTCAAATGTGTGTCTGCAATTTTGTTGTCACTATTGCTGAAACAATAGTGGAAAAAAATGTAGCTTCATATATACAAAATAAATCAAATTCATACCAAAAAAAAAAGACATTCACAATTAAAGTGATTAACAGCTACAAGTTACAGTCACATAATTGCAATTGGGTCATGAGTCATGATCCTGGACATCTATGGACATACTGTGTATGAATGTCTTGTTATTGCATTTCCTGTGTTTATTATTCATGTCCTGTGTTCTAAAAATCAGATTTCTGTAATTGCTGTTGGTGAACTGACAATTTGCTGCTGTTATGAAAGCTATACAAAAAAAATTGAAATATTTACTGATTTGTTTTAAATTCTGAACCCCCCCTTCTCAGTGAGGCACCATAGACCGTATATTAGGAGTGGACTGACTGAGTGCTGATGAAACCCATATTTAAACATAAACAGCTGGAGTTAATTTCTTTATATTGGAAATTGTTCCAACTGCGTTAGCTTTTGTGTTGTAACAGGGGCAGAAGTTTTGCTAACATGGTTGCTGAGGCAAGCTGGGGTCTCCTTTGCAAATCAAGACAGCTGATACATTCTTATATGGTTCATGTCTCACAGGGGTTACAAAGATATGAAAATAAAACACCAAGATCACAGTGAGCGCAAACCAGATTTTTTAAGCCCAAAATTGTGACTGTGACACAAACTATTTCTAAGCTTGAGGAGTTCACTTCCCAATGTAAGTCAATAGGAGCTAGAGCGAAAATCTTCCTCTATGAGCACTTCCCTATTGAGCTTCATTGAGCTAGTTAGCATTGTCATATGTCTATATACAGTACAGTCTATGGGAAGCACTGGCTCACATAACATTCCTACAATAAAGTGACAGTCTTTACCGTCTGTACGCACCACAACTCCCAGAGGTCTACTTAACATGTGCCTTTATGATTAAGTGCTACCATTTCTCCATGCAAGTGTGTCGTGTTTCTCGGCAGTGTTTGATGACGCAGACATGATCTTGGGACGACAGAAGACAATATTCCCTGAAATACAAGCTGAAACATGGCACCCTGATTTCATGTGTCCCTGTGGGGCCACAGACAACACAAAGACATATAGATATCTGTATGATATTGTTATTGTGGGGCTGCTCTGGGTCAAGGAACTATTTATCTGCGAGATTGAGCAGACGGGCACTTACCATCAATCATACAAGAAAAATAGGTGGGGCTGTATTGAATTTAATCATGTGTGGGACACTGTACTATTATGTACAGTAAGTATATATTAACAGTAATACATCTAAAATAGCCAATTTCCATGGCATAACTTTGACCAGTAAGATTTGCTGGAAGAGAATAATTAAACTAATGACAAGAGGCCTCAAAGATTTTAATTAATTTCTAACAATCAGAAGACAGCTGGGGTGAGCATGGGCGGGGCCAACCAGCACTTTTCACTCTCACTTCAAAGTTTAAAAAGTAACTGACATCCACTTTAACTAACAAGCTTTTTCACATGCAGCTTAAATACAGTGTAAACCTATTATAAGAAGAATTTGTGGATTATACCCATTACATCTCCTCACCTCCTCTTTGCTCCCCTCCTTGAACGAGCGGGTCCTGGACACTTGTGTGGACGTCCCGATGGCAGTGGCGGTCCCCCTGCCGCCCCCCTCCTCCTGCTGACCAAACAGCTCCTCCACCGAGCGCACGTCGATCTGAAACTGCTGCTGCTGCTGCACCGCCATGGTCCAGATGTTGGGCTTTTCCCGCACTTTCTCCTCCGGGATGGGTTTCCAGAAGAAGCTACGTACCCGGCGCTTCTTTCTGCCACCATGGTTGCCCGGAAGTGGGGGTGGGGGCGGGGCTCCGGAGGGCGGGGGTGGCGGTGGCAGCGGCGGAGCGGGTGGCGCGGCATGTTTGGACGAGTCGGAGGTGGTGGCGGACGTGGAGCTGCTGGTGGCTTCACTGCTGCTCTCGGGGTCCAGCCGGGTGGATGGGACACTCATAATAAGCATTGCAAGGTCCAACTCTTCACATCATAGTAGTGGCAATAAAAAAATTGTAACATTTGTTTTTTTGTTTTGTTTTTAAAATTACAGAAAATAGAATAATCAATATATCTTCAAAGTTCAGTAGATATTCCACTTTCAGTTTGGTGGCGTACGCAAGCGAGGATCTTTGTTTCCATTGACATTGGAAATAGTTTTTAGTCTAAATTTGTATGTTCTTGACAACGCAATTACATGTTTCTATTTGCATCCGGACTTGGACATGTTTCCGGTAAGAAACTATTTTGCTGAACGTTCCAGCAAACTTGATCTGGTTTCCCACATTTCTTCACGATCCTCGCCATTGACTCTGTTTCCATTTTACTGTAGGCTACAACTGAAGGCTGCTATGGTCTTTTGCCTGCAATGGTGATCATTTTCACCCTGAGCTTCTGCAATCCATCCCATTTAAAATTGTTTGAATTTGCACTACAAAAAACACAGTTAGGTCCGAGTAGGTGAGAGTCCATTCAACTGGTCACAATGGCGGCCTCTTTGATTAAGCCCATGTCCTCCTCTCCGTTGGGCGTCCACAGTGCAGCGCTCGGCCTTTGATGGTTACCTCCGGTGTTCTGTAAGGTCCAGAGAAAACAATATGGGACAGGATTAGACCAGGGCACTCATGCATGTTTGTGATGGGACTAGTTAGTCAGGGGTGCCACACATCTAAGCCAAGGGGTGCTATGTCAGACGGGGCCAAGCAAGAGAGACGTGACAAATCCTATCTTTAATATTTGGGAGTCTTTGAAGTGGAGCTGTGGGGTGTAAAAAGTGAAGAGATGTGATAATGACGAGCTGTAAGTTCCCATAAAAAAAAAGAAAAACAATCTTATAAATATATTGTCAGACAACCTTGATTATGTAAATAGCCCGCATAATGTTCTACTCCCTGATCTGGTTGTATTGTGCAAAATACTAAAATGAATCTGAGTTCTAACAATGTATGTCGATTTACACTGCAAACATTTTGAAGAAAAATACACAGAATGGGTACCAAACATCCAAACCAAAAAAATAATAATAATTAAACTAGTCCTCTGTCACATCTTTAGATGAGCTTTTCAGAGAGTACCCTTCTCACTCAGCCAATCACTCACCCGAAAGCATCAACTGGTGCCTCAAAGGCGCTTTTTAGAAGTATGCAAACAATAATTGGTCAGATTTGATCACATTATTTCACTTGACTCATAATAATCTTCCTGTCAACAAAAGAAAATTATTATATTAATTTTTGGGGACTGCCAATGGGACAAGCTAAATTGTATTGTTATGTAAGCAACATAAGGAGTGAGATAAAAAGTATTCAGCTCAATCAATATAGGCATGGTATATCATGTTGTATCAAAACCTCTGGAATTCAGCTGTTGACTTAAATGTGCACAATGACATGCTTTATTAACAACATTCAGTTATTGCTGATGTAGCTGGTGAGATGGTAATTTGGCCATTAGTCATTCCATTTTGAGACATTTGACAGTTGTGAGCCCCAACTCTGACCATGCTCAAACCAGGTCTGAAGTTGCTTTTAGTTCTAATATTAGCCAGAGGAATTAAACACTTTGATTGAGTATGTATATTTTGTATTTATATTTAATTTGGGAATCAAACTTTTCCAACAGAATACTTGATTTATGAGCTAATTATGGCTAGTGTTCCCAACACCTATAGCAGACAGGCAGGCATCCCTATTCAAACGAGGCAGAGGCCGCAGCTCCTTATGTGCCGGCTCTGGGAGAGGGTGACTATGGAAATCAGCGTGTGGTCTCAGACGTATTGTCACTAGCATCATGAGCTGCCATAGAGATGCATCGGTTGTGTAGCAACACCCTTGACCTCACAACTCAGCGCGCCAAATAAGGCAGGCAAGGCAAATGTGGTGAGACTGTTTTGCGAGAAAGTGAAAATATAGGGAGAGGAAAGGAGATGAGGGAAAACATGTGATAAAGGCCACACAGAAACAACTTTAAAATCAAAGTGTGTGTCACTCTTTGGAACAACATACCAGAAGTATGTATATTGTGGTTTACATTTTTTGTGTATCCAGTTTACTGGTTTTTGTCTTTTGTTTGAAAATAATAAAATACCTTTACTGCTACTACTATGAGATTGTTCTTTGTGCTGGTGCTGGAGTTGACCAAAAAATGCATGGTTGATTATTATTATTATTATTATTATTATCTATTTATTTTTTGTCAAATATATGTACACAGGTTTGGCATTAATCAATTGAATAAGATATCCTTGTTGGATCGATTGGTCGACTCATATACGGCATAACAAAAGATGACTGACCTATTATATAAGCAAAAGCAAAACATTAATACAAATGTGAATTTAAGTTTTCTCCTGCTTTAAACAGAAAAAACAACATATTTAGCTAATTAGTTACATATCTTTCATTTTTTACATTTATCATACATTTTTCTAATTTATAATCTATAAAATGGCCGTTGAAGGACTGTCCGTAGTTGATGAATTGACCGTAGTTGACGGACCGACAAATTGGCTCAACAGCTAAACAGTTTTTAAGTCTGTCTTAAGTACTGTTGTTGTTAGTCTACTTCTTTCTTATTCTTACAGAACAATTTACAAAAGAGAAGATACCTACAATATCCAATCCCAAATACTGTAAATTACCTCAAACACTTTTTACCATTATTATTCACGAGTGAGAGCAGGGATCCTCTAACCACAAACACTAGACTAAACAGTTAAATAACACATTTCAAAAATGGTATGCAAAAAGAATAAATAAATAATTAGAAATTGTGATTTGCCTCCAATAGTGACTCTATAGTTGAGTAGAGGGGTGTGGTTGCATGGGACGGGTGGGGGTCTCGGGCTGGTTGTGTTACAAGACAACACATCCGTCAGTGGCTCCAGCTGACAGCTCTAACCCTCACCCATATGGAAAAAGTCACATAATACTGTGTCTACAAAAATGTGTATGGGACCCTCTGACACAAAACAGGACACAATGGATTTGAAGTCGGAGGTTGATGGTTCTATTCCAGAAGTAAGACATGACTGATCAGTTGCATGCCAGCGTTTACACGGTTGCTACTGAGGTGATACGTCTCTTGCATCCTTTAAATTATGCACAATTTAAAAGTTTTGAAAATACAATACAACTTAAGATTGTAAATGCAGATTTGGAACCATTGTGAATCACTGCTTTTCTATAAAACACAGCTCACAATGCTAACATATAGAGATTATATTTCAGCTTCCCATTGGTGATCCTTTTATCCATCCATTTTCTTCCGTTTCATCCGTTGCCGGGTCGCGGGGGCAGCAGTCTAAGCAGAGACACCCAGACTTTCCTATCCGCACACACTTCCTCCAGCTCGTCCGGGGGGACCCCAAGGCGTTCCCAGGCCAGCTGAGAGACATAGTCCCTCCAGCGTGTCCTGGGTCTTCCCCGGGTCCTTAGATGCCTTGCTGTATACAGTGACATTTAAAACTTAACTTCTAGTCCAATGAGGTTAATTTGATCTTCTGATAAATTCTACAAGTTGATTATTTTTGACCAAAGACCATATCTGACAGTTACGACTGTGGACGAAGAGCAGAGAACATTCGGATCAGGCCTGTCCATAGGAACTGCCATGCTGGAAGGTCAAACTAAACTTAGGGTGTATTCAGATCAGAAAAGTCCTTTGCTCCGCTTGCTTGGTCCGAACCAAAAGCGGAGCAAACACTTTTCTTTTGCTCCGGTTCATATTCAGACTGCACTTTTCGCAAGTGAACTTTTTTTATAAACATATCACCGCGTGTGACGATCGGTGCTCCTATTGGACAGCGAGAGCTCACGGAGGATAGATGCGGAAATGGAGGACAAAATTGAGCTCGTACCGGCTCGTACGTGCTGCATGTCTGCTCTGCCTATGTTTGCTCTTTTTAGAGCGAAACCACCCTCAACATCAACAGCAGCTCATTAGACACAGGCGAAACGCGTTGTTTCACATTTTGGAACAGCGTCGGCAAATGCGCGAGGAGAAAGTCGAAGGAGACTCTGTGCTCTAAGTGCCCTGTCCATGGATCTATAATAATAACTCTGTTCCACAACATACTGACAGCAGCATTGTGGATAAACAGACGACGGAGGATCAGGTGTGAACCAAAGAACACAATTCACGGCATGATACGGGATATTGCTTTTTGAGAAGTGAGTCAAACACGTCAGGCTTTTAAAAATGCAAATGGTTTGAAGATGCTGCCATTAACATCACTGTATACTGTGAAAAGTTTTAACTCCATAAGCCTGTTGCACAGCGTCTCCTCACTGCTCCTGGTCTGCCCACGGCTCATTGTTGTTGTGTAGCATGAGTTTGCAGCTGTGACGCGTGGCTGCGGTGGCTCGTTGTATCCTGGAATTGTGTCGGATCGAAACCGGTTGAATCGACTTGGACCAGAGTTCGTAACGAATCCTGGTCCGTTTAAAGTGGACCAAATGTACAGGTCCAAAAATCCATCAAAAATGTCTCAACTTTTAACATCACAAACAGTGTGTGACCTAATGTTCTAATAAAATATGAGTAACAAATGTTTTACAAATGCTTCTATATATGTACACTTCTTACACAACTTCTCCCTCGATTTCTCCGTACTGTCCCATTAGCTCAGAGCTGTCTACCGGATACACCGGGGTCTAAATAATGTATGCAGAGCCGACGTCACAGATGGCCTCATGTTGCCCACAGCACCAGGCACAGGCGCTCTCCCGGCCAGCACTGAGCACTGGACCAGAGGCTCCTCATGGCTTATGCAGCATCCAACCCCCGCTGACTCAGATCTTTCTGGAAGGCCCCTGACAAGGAGTTGCTCAACTTTAAGAGTGAAGGGGTTAAATGATGTACCTTGAATGCGCTTGAAAGAGTTTTACTAATGATATTTAGATAATAAGGAGGAAGTAATGAATAATACACTTGCAATAGTGTTAACCATGTCTTCTCTTAGTTTAAGTAAAATGTATTAAGGACATTGAAGTTACATTAAAAAAATGGCTGCGCCAGATTTAGCACCATGCAGTGACATGCATGGTGAGGTTTGTGATTGGGGAGGCACTGACTTTAAAAGTCAGATTTACACTTGTTATTCTAATAAAATAATCATAATGGTCATAAAATTGGTCCATTTATGCCAAAAAAGTAAATAACCTGTGTTGAAATGACGTGTTGACCAGGGACAACAGTGGAAAGTGTAGCATGTTGTTTAGACCTGTGATTGCTTTTCACCACAGGGAAAAAACAACGTTTGTTTTGAACAAAGATTCAAAACAAACTTCTGACTTTCAAAATAAGTCTTTGAAAGTCATCACGCTGTGTACCCAGCACTCCAGGGAATTGCAATATACTGGAATTATTGTTTATCGTCCACATAGAGAACTAAAAAGCCCAAACGTGTTATGCTCGTGTGACTGGTGTGTAAGGGCTATAAATTAGTTTATTTTTATAGGTCGCAAAGCTGGTTAAATGCAGAGTTGACACACCAGCCCGTACGACATGCAGAATAAAAAGGGCGCCCTGGAGTTTTTTGGTCAGAATTCCTATGGTTTTGCGCAGTGGGAATGAGGCCAAATATTGTTCTATTCACTGAACACTTCACATTGTTGTGTTCTATTGTTGCTAAGAAGTGCATAATTTAACACTGAAACAATGACAACCAAATAAAGGCGGAAATTTCTCACAAATCAAGCCCCACATTAAGCGTTGTTACATAATCTCTTCCCTTTTATAGTGGAATGCACGCCCCATGTAACCCTCTGAATCTTTTGCCAAGTGTCATGTTCTTTTAGCTATATTTAAAATTGCTCCACACAATGGCCACCTGACGTGACGCGACTGGAGGCGATATGATTTAGAGTGGAGGAAACAGCTGTCAGCAACACAACCCAGACTGGTCAGAGAAAGGAGAGCAGGGACGCATTCCTCAAATCCACCTGCTGCTATAAGCCTGCTACTGCTGCTATTGCAATGGCACTTTTGCCACTGTTGCTATACTGCTACTGCTCCTGCTGCTACTGCTGCTGCTGTTGTGATGGAGGAGAAGGAGGAGAAGGAGGAGAAGGGCTCTGCTATCAGCCTGGAGTCATTCCCACTGGTATTAGCCAGAGCCAAATCACTGACCCATCTTCAAGTGTAGTGGAGAGGTCTCTACAGTATGTGCAGAAGTTATTCGGAAGATAATTAAGTTTAATTTCAGCTATAGGTGATCACGTCCAACCTCAACCCCATAACATTACCCATACAAATGTGGGAAAACATAACATCTAATCATAAAACATGTGATCTGTTCATACTTGTATAATATATGTTGAGGCACAAGAGGTTCATCTAGTGCAATGATCATATATTCGACAGTCTAACCAAAAACCTAAAAACTAAATGGTTGCATCATTTGAAAAATTACAAAATAGGAGTTTAAGAAAGTTGTTGTCCTCCTTTTCACATAATATTCAGTTTCCACCAAAGTTCCCATTCCCCATATGCTGCTTTTGTGATCAAGGAGCTGTCAGCTGACCACACCCATAATCACCTGATGTGCGCTGTGGTGCTGGAGCAGGACAAAGTGAAGATCCTTTGTAGAGTGCGGTTGAAGGCTCCTCCCTGACAAGACAAAAGACTGAGTTAGGAGGATGCTTTCTGTCAAGGGACGTCGGTATTTGTCTGTCATAATAAAAGAAAGACAGAAAGGCGTTGTGCTCAGAAGGTAGGTACCAAATGCTCACAAAAAGAACAAAGTAGTCAAATAAGGTGAATCAAATAGGCTGAACACTTCAAAGTTTTTCATCTACACAAAAAATACTATGGACATCCGTGACTATAGGACTACAGCACTTTAGGTGCCAAAGTAGAAGAATCACAGGCTTGGCTTTCTACAAGCATGTCTCATATCATACTTTTATATCTGTTCTTGGTTTCAGCAGTCCTCTCTCTAAGTGTTGTGGCTTTTGTCTGTTTCACATAAAATGTCATTTAAAAGTTACATAATAAAGTAAAAACATCTAATATGTTTTACTTAAATGCATAATTCTTGTCAATGTTATTATAATGTAAATTATCTCATTATGTGTTATTTATTGATGTATTGACTAATCTATTGATTTAAACAGGAAAATCCCAGAGATATCAGAATTTCTTTTTTTAGGGGTGTCATGGCCCCAGAGAAAGGGGCTCTATATGTGCCTGTTTTTAGTGTTACATGGAGTAAACTAACATAGACACAGAGGATGTAAATGCCACTCAGAAAGGCCATGTCTGAGGTGTGAAGCGAGTGCTAACCACTCAGCCACTGTGCATGTATTATTCCATGCAAGTATAGAGAGGTAGGTTAAATTGCCAAGTTGCTTGTTGTAATCAACTGTAGGACAAAATACCCGCAATACACAATGACAACTATCAATATCCAAAGCTAGATCCAGATACAAACATACAGTTGGATACTTAGAGGCAGATAATTGAACTTGACAATTGTGTTGCATAACCATCATTACTTTCTCTAGGTAAATCGGATGAGCAATACTCCAGAAGAATCTCTGCCTTCAAATCTGTCACTTCCTTTTCCAAGGAACTTGGCAAAACTTTTGAACATTTTACACACACATACTCACACTGACACACACCAAAACAAATACTGCTTGGTCTCCAAAGTTTTCCAGTGAAGGGTAAAACGCTGCTGCAGTCTGCGAGCCCCTGTTGTTAACATCTACTTCCATTCTCTCGGGGTCACTGCGCCCATCCTGCTGCATCCCTGTCACCATGGAGACGCTCGTTAGCTGGGTGCTTATGTATGAGGCTTAGCGGGCAGCCATGTTTGTGTTTCTGCACTCGTGTCCAGATTCATCAGGACTGTTTCACCTTCACATGTTTCACTTCTAACCTTAGAACACAGAGGTCAGCTAAGGTGTGATATAGGAACCAGAGAATGAGCTCTCATTATGGGCTCTAATATTAAAATCACAATTAAATGAATGTTTAGATTAGATTCATAGACAGAAAAGTTAATTACAGTACTTGCTGGACTGTATTCCCCTTACTTTTGTCAAGTTCTATGACAATGTAGTCATGAAATCAAGTTGTGTCCAGTTTAAACAGCTGTCTATCCGCTTTATATTCATGTGCAGATTGTATACAGGTGTACTTAATAGTCTAGCAAGTAGTGTAATTGCCCTGCCATAAAATTAATAACATGGGAAATTTTAGAGCTCTCCAAAATCTTTTCTCCTGAAATAAAACAGTGCATTTTACTTTTACAAGACTCTTTCTATCGGGAGTTCAGACAAATGAAATGTGTTATTTAAGAAACACAAAAAGGTAGGTACCACAGCTTCACATAAATAGAAATACACTGCAATGAACAGAAGATTCATAATACTTTTAAAATAATATTTGCAATTATTGGACAATGATATGACCATTGCATTGACTATAAACTTTTCTCTTGAAACTGTAATAATCAAATAGAGACATTAAATAATAGTGTTATTAGCCCTAATATTTAAAGCTGGAGTACCTAATATTTTGTATAATTAATTACTTGTGTTTGTCTCAACATAAAGAGTCTTGTTAAAATAACATTCTCTTCGTCCCTAGTTTGTTCTCAAAACACAAATGGCAAGAATTAAATGCACCCCATTTCTAACAGGAAATGTGGCCTGTTTGCTAATAACCACAGAAGCATAAAAAAAACCTGCTAAGCACAATTATAGGACCATTGTTCAAGCAAAAATATACTAAGAATTGGGAAGAACAAGCATCACCAGTGTATTTGTAATCTGCCTGCAAGACCTCATATCCAAGAATGAATACAATTCTTCTTTACAAAACCTGCTTATGATAAACTGCGAGTAACAATAATGGTTTAATTGTTTGCTATTTTGAGAAGAAACAAGAACACAAGTTGTTATTCAAATGATTTTGGAGAATTATGTGATTAACATGCATGGCAGATAACATAACTAACAATGCTGTGGCCATAATTGCACACAACTGATCCTATTAGATCTCAGAAGCTAAGCACGGCATGTACTGGTGACTACTGTGATGGGAGACCTCTATGAACGACATCAGGGGCCACAATGGGGCAGCTGCGGTGGTAAAGTGTCAAACTGTTGTTGAAACTTGAATGAAACTGATGCTGTAACCAGGTAAAGCAATCACATTATATAAGTGGTCAGGAAACAGCACAGTCACCTCTCCCAGACATGACCTCTCTGATCTCTGTGTGAAAGCGCACCTTTAATTCGTCAGCCAAGTCTGAGAGTGGAACTCGATACCAGAGGACATAAATCAGCAAACCACAGCCGACAGAGAACGAAATACACCACCTGTGGAATAACGGTTTTTCTGCATCGAAGCTTGGACCTGTCTTAACATCATGCTTTAACACCTATTGTTCCATCAAGATCTTTAAGTCATCATGTTTTTACCTTGCATTTTTTATTATTGCGCCATTGGCCGAGGAATGACTTATGATGGAATGGATCAAATGCAGAGGATCATACGTACATCTTAAAGCACAGCCAACGTCATAGCCTATCACAACAATATATTGGCCAGGAAGATTTTTTGCAAACACTGAAGATAATTTCAGCCGTGTAAGGATTCCTTTTGTTCTGCAATGTGTGCTGTAACACTGATGTTTCCCCTCTGGGACAAATAAAGCGTCTCCATCTTACTGTATCTATCCTTATTCAGCAATTTCTCCACAGTTTTGACCCCAAGCGTAATAGTAATTTACTGCAAGGCTAGATGATTACTTCCCACTCCAGCGTCCCTTGTACTCCTGTGGCTCAAATGAGAACACGATTCATAAATGTATTGCTATATTAAGACACCCATCATCTCGGAGCATCTACGTCCAAATCTGTGACGATACATGAGCAGAAAGTACCTCTCCATCTTGCACAACGACTCAAGTGTGATTTAAAGAGTGAGATTGTTATGGGTAAATAAAAACAGCCTGAGATATTACAGGAGGTTATCAAATCAATCAAAAGAGGATTGTGCTGCCGCAAGTTCTACCTGTTTATAAATCAAATGCCTATTTTTTCTGAATCTAATCTAAATAACCAACTACTACTCTACTACTACTGCTCAGAAGGTTTAGGAGATGTGGTATATACAGACAATGAATAGAAATTACAGTTGGATACATATTAGTACAGTGGGCTGTTTTTTGTCAGGGCCAAAATAAAAAGATTATAGTTCAGATTACTTTTTGGGCTACACTTTTATACCAAGGTATTCATTGTTTTCTTTGTGGAAAACCCAACTTCTGCTAATTGTTCCATATTTATATTTTATGCCATGTCAGGTTTATTATTATTATCATTTTTATTATGTCCTGATAGATATTTTTGAATATAATTAGTTCACTTATGTTTGACCTGAATCAAAACTGGAGATAAGATAAAGGCTGAGTAATGCAGACAGATCGGTCAATTTTGAAAAAAATCTTTTGTATTAAACTATAACTAGTTCAATGTTTAGAATAAAAAGAATGATGCAGTTATTTTTCTTTTAAATTATGTATAACATGGCATGGTAGCCATATTACCTCTTATGATCAATTCTGAAAATTAACAGTAAGACAGGAAAACTTTTAACTTTAATTATTATTAATTATTTTAACTTTAACTATTGTATCAGGTGTTTGTGATCAAGCCTGAACCATTTAAAGACGCATTTCATCAACTTTCAAATTACTATATCGACATGTATGGAACAACTGTTAGAAATTTGCAACATCCATAACAATTGATGCAACACGGCTGATATTCTGACCTGCAAGTGACAGGTCTCAGCTGCCCTCCCCCCGTCACTGTGGTGCCACTGCCAGACAACTGCAGCTGATATCGCCTCTCCATCGAGCCATTCAAATAAATGCACTCCCTCTCCCCCTTCCTCCTCACACTACACTAAAGCAGCAGCTTCACCCACCTCCATATTATTCATGTAGAAAGACATTCAGGAAACATCAATCATGTGTGTTTATCCTGGTTGAAAAATAACTTTTTTGCACTTCAAACTGCCCTTGGATTTAATTTGTAACTTTTGGCTTCCACTGTTGAGAAAAAAGATTAATAGCATGGTGCTTTATGGAATTAAACACTGCGCTGCCAATTTTTCCCATCACAAATTGTACAATAGAGCTGACTCAGCACAACCAGCCTGCTGTGACTTCATGCTATATTTGAGATTTCAGAGACAGGACTGAGTATCCCAAAATCAAAAAGCTTTTAACCATGTTACAACATTGTTCCCTCATCATCCCTCATCACAGACCTGGAGTTGCTTTTAAATCCATCCTTGCTAATATCAGGAACTTCTGGCCCCCTACTGTCAAAAATCTCCTGTCTCAGTCCTGTTCAAAGTATGACGTCCTTGTACCACTATGACATCACACTCATTAGTTTTGGCAATTTCCCAAGTGAAATTATGTTCTTTCCAATCCCATGTCTGTGTTTGAACTTTGTTCTTCCAATTTCCAATTCCATTTTGGAAAAAGGCAACACAATTTCAACTCGTCTCTCTGGTGGTAGCATAGGGAGTTTCAGGCCTTTCATACCTTTCATACTTGTTTCACCATATATTTTCTAAAATATTATTTCACATGAGCGGAACAGTGTTGCATCAGTCATCAAGGTAAAAGGAAATTATTGGTATTACAAAACATTGTAAAGCATTGTACTTGCTTATGTCATGGTGTGAATTTTATTTTTGCGATAGGTTTTATTTTGACATTAGTTCTGTGGTTTCATTTTTAGTTTTACTTCCTATCTTGTTGCCCTGTTTGATTTGTCTGCCCAGCCCTAATGTCTTTCACCTGTGACTCTGTCAATATGTACCCTGTGCTCATCCTGTTGCTGGTCCATTGTCTTTGTCCGTGTATGTTTGTCTGTATTCCTGGTTCCTGTGTTGGATTTTTGAGTTTGTGTTTTTCTTGGACTTTGGTTTATTTATCATTGAGTCATATTTTTTTGCATTCTTGCATTTGGAGTCCTTGCTTCATCTCACCTCACGTGACAGCTTACTTATTTAGTAAATAGCCCCAATGTCATTTTTAATGGCCAAAAATAATCCAAGGGTTCTCAAATGTTATAGCCATACGGCCCTTTAAAATCCTCAAGAGATCAATTCTCAGCCAACACTGCTGATAAATATGTATAGATGTAATAAAGCATCAAAGCACACACACTGTTCCTTATGTGCGTCATGTGGTGGTGTGATGTGAGGTGTGGCACCACCTACTGTACACACGAAAGTCAGACCTCTGAAGCAAAGTCGGGCAGGGCCTGGTTAGTACTGTGATGGGAGACCAGCGGGAACACCAGGTGCCACAATGGTGCGGCTGCAGCTATAAAGAGCCAAACTGTTGTTGTGTCCTTAGGCAAGACACTTCACCCACTCTGGTGTGTATGCCAATGGTTGGTGGTGGAGTGGCTAATGGCACACACTGGATGCCTCGCTTTTGAAAATCTCCCCGAGGAAAACTGTGGCTACAATAATAATCCATCACCACTGTCCAATCCATTCCCATTTCATTTATAAAGCACTTTTCATAAACACAGTTTCCAAAGTACTGCACAATAAAATGCTAAATAAAACAAATCCATAGTAAAACCGTAAAATATTAAAAGATCGAATATGAAAAACCGTGTGTGCATATGTAAAAATATAAAAATAACAATAAAAAGATGAAATAAAATAAAATAAAATGAAAATATGCTGTGAAGTCTCTGAGTCTCCAAAAAGCGCTGTATAAAACCAATACATTATCATTATAATATATCGAGATTGTACCCAATTGAACTTACATTATTTTATTTTGTGTCAAATTATGGTAAAATACAGAAAACAAGTATTTTACCATAATATACAATAACATATGTGACCTTCCTACATCGAAGTTACATCACACACTTATAGCTAATCTATGACAACATTAAAAGCATGGTTCTTTGCTCTGTTTTTCTCGACCACACACATGTATAATCACAAAGCCCCTTTTGTCAGATTACCCTAAGACGCCTAATAACCAACCGCCTGTGTCTCAAATAAGGTTTTCAGACTTTACAGATTACAGACGGCTGCTCCAAATCCCAATGACTGTTTTGGTACGGACCAATATGAAAGAGGACCTCAGCTGAAGGGCAGGTTACATCTGGCTTGTTTACCCACGATTTACGGCGTGGGGATTCCATCTAATTGCAGGAGCTTTGGCCGAGAAAGCCTTCGCCATGCCGAGAACACCGCTGTATCCTACCCAGCGCTGACTGGGCACTGTGGGCAGGGACACGCCTCACATTCAAATCAGCACAGGTGGTTTCCATGCAATAACATTTCTCTGTTGACTTAGGTGATATGGCACATGTCACCACCAAAGGGTTTATTTATAGTCTACTCATCACCAGTTTGTTTGAGAGATACAATTTTCTTGGCAAAGAAAAGAAAGAAATTTGTTTGGATCTGGCTAAAAAAAATTAAGTAAACAAGTGACAGGAGTAAAGCGGACTATACGTTATGTAAGGCAAAACTTTCCCGAGGTCGGCCCCAAAGAAACATATTCCGTATAACACCAGCAACTTGAGCACCACGCAGATTTTAGCACCTTTGCTAGCACCACAAACAGAAACCACCAACAACATAGCATTTGTTTGGAATATGACAGTGGCTCTTAATGTTGACTGGAAAAACCATTGCTAAAATATTTCATTTTTAAGCATTTTCTTATTGTTCTACTGAGAAATAAAACATTTTAATTTTCAGTTGTATTAGTTTTATGAATTCCTAGGGATAACACAATACAGTACTTGTATCGGTATTCGGTATAAGTACTCAAATGAAGGTACTCGTACTTGTATCGCTTTTGAGAAAAGTGGTATTCTATAATGTGTTTACAATGTATTTTTAATCTAACAACCCAATGTCAACAAGTCATCTCTATGAAGCTATTCTCTAGAGTCTAGAGGCATCACTTGAACTTTATTCTGGCCCATATTCACTGTAAGTACAGTAAGTAAGTACATTTTATTTATAGAGCACCTTTCACAGATAAAAATCACAAAGTGCTGTACAAGGTAAAAGCAGAGATATATATATATATATATAGAAATAAGACAAATATAGAAAAAAAGAAAGAAAAAAAAAAAAACAAGAAAATAACATAAAAACAAGAAATTAACCAAAAGCTGCCCTAAAAAGAAGTGTCTTTAGTCACTTTTTAAAAGCATCGGCAGAGTTGGCCACACGGAGGGACAAAGGGAAAGCGTTCCACAGTCTGGGGGCCACGGACTGGAAGGACCGGTCCCCCCGGGTCTTATAGCGGGTCTTTGGGACCGCAAGTAAATTCTGGCAGTGTGGACCTAAGAGTGGCCAGAACAGTATGGTCAAGAGGTCCGAGATGTAAGATGGAGCCTGACCATTTAGGGCTCTGAAAGTTAAAACTAAAATTTTAAAATCAATACGTAATTTAATTGGGAGCCAATGGAGTGAGGACAGGACTGGGGTAATGTGAGACCACCTGTTCCTGTTAAAAGTCTGGCAGTGGAATTTTGCAAGTTTTTTGCAAAATTGAAGTCTGCTAAGAGCACTCTTATTAAGAAATGTAAACAATGAGTTGCAGTAGTCAAGACGTGTGGAAACAAAGGCATGAATGATCATCTCCAAGTCCTTCTGTGAAAATATGTTTTGAATTTTGGATATGTTTCTGAGATGATAAAAGCAGTTTCTAACGAGCTGTTTAGAGTGTGTTTCCAGATTCAGGGCCTGATCAAAAACAACCCCCAGGTTTCTGAGGGTGGATGTGACAGAGGGACCAAGTGAACCAAGGTGTTGTTTGGTGTCTGGAATCTTATTGGCCTTAATAATATCACTGGCCTTTCAGGATCTACTAACAAGTAATGAATGAATCAAAAAGATAAATCACTCAACTAATCAATTAGGTATCAGCAAATATTGTAAAACTAAAATATCTGCATTAAAATAAAGCTGAATTGGTAAATCCCAAGAAAGAATAATGCATTTTGTGTTCATTCTAATTCTAATCATTTTAATTTGTCCTTGAATTACCTTGCTCTCAACTCAACTCAACTCAAAAACTTTATTGTCCCCAAGGGGAAAATTGTTTGCATGTGGTGGAGCAATACAAATAGCAATACAATACAATAATACAAAGATCTCAGTGAGTATGGCACATATCAGGGAACATCACAACATAATCAAGAGGAAGCATGTCTAGATCTTTAAAATTGTCTGTTCAACAGATTAACTGCGGAGACCACAAATGAACATTTGAAACGGTTTGTTCTAGCCCTGGGAAGCCGATATCTTCTCCCAGGGGGGAGCAGTTCGAACTCCAACCTCAGGGGGTGGTCACAGATGGACAAAACAGACTGAACTTTGTTCAGGACCTGTCTTTCATATATTTGTGTCAGAGACATTTGTTGTTGGCCAATTATACGATTGGCCTCAGACACAATTTTTCCCATGCGACTTCTGTTTTGGACAGACAGGTTTCCGTAAAAGGAAACTAAACAGAAGGACAGAACAGACTCGATAAAGGACCTGTAAAAAAGCATAATCAGGGACTTGTCAACATCAAAAAACTTTAGTCTGCGTAAAAAGTACATTCGTTGTGCCCCTTTTTTGCAGATCTGGAAGTGTTCTCATCAAACCTCAGACGGTTGTCTATGATGGTTCCCAGATACTTGTATGACTCCACTGTCTCCACTGCACAGCTGTGGATGACAGTTGGGGGCAGTGAGAGTTGTGGAGCCTTCCCAAAGTTAAGGACCATTTCTTCTGCTGACATAAGACCATAATGGAAAATGGATTTCTGCATAATATTTTTGAGCAGTCACACAAGCTAACACTCAGGTTTCATTCTTTCTTTTGATCACTTGTCAACAACATTGTGGTTCGCGCTCACAAGCCCAGACTGTATGACTATATTAATAAAAATCTGAAAACACTAAAGCTCATGGACATGTTTTTGGCAAATTTCCCAACTTTAATTTGCATGACGTAACCAGGCTACGCGCAGTCTTTTCTCTGTGAATTCCCATTGATGCTGTTCAACTAGTCTGCATTGTAACCTTAGTCAATAGAACTTTCTAGCTCTACCCAAATGATAAACTATAAAAAACCCATTCTGTCAGTGAGCTGCTAATAAAAAATACAAAGAGGTGGAAGGTTGAATGGCTGAAACAAAAGCCATTGGGGCGATGTAACAGAGAAGCCTGGGCAGCGTGAGTCTGGTGTGGATCAAACTGGGACTGTGAATGCTGGGCTGTTTGGGCTTTTGTTCTCGGGTGATCAGTGTCTAGCCCGCAGCAGCCCAGCGTTTGCCACCAGCCTCTGATTGTGGTCCAAGCAATAAGAGAAGCTCCAGCCTGAGAGAGCTGCTTCAGGCTAATGTCCACATACTTTTCCTACAACTTTGAGTGGCTCTGGGTGGAGGCAGGTGATGACAGACAACAAATCTGAAATGCAGAGTAAAAATCAAGGGCTGAATAGAGATTTTAAGCCCAGGGCTGGTCAAGTTAAGAAAAATCATACAAATTCAGCTCGTAGAAACATTAATTTGGGTATTTTTCTAATCAACATTTGACCCGAGGATAGCAAGGGTTAAAGCAAAATTTGTTTTATTTGAGCAAATGATTTTGATTGAAGTTATGACTCCTTGTGGCAATTGTTCATCAGCCCACCAGACATATTCATGGGCAGGGTTCGCTGTGGGCAATTCAGTGAGCGTTGGTTTGAAGAGCTGATGTGCTTGTGTCAATAGGGCTACCTCAGGGCAGCTTTGTTACTGTCCATAGTTAATAATGCATGGCTTTGAGGACAGGGAAAAATACTACCACAACAAACACAATCGATCCTACAGAGGAGAGTTGTGAGAGAATTTCATATTATATCTAATATCTAGCATCCTCTTGATTTTGCTCCTATTGGTTATAACACTTACTTTAATGAAGTTGTCCAGCCAGAAAAAAGACTGGGACGCTGGCTGAGTGGTTAGCACTCTCACTTCTGAACAAGGAGGTCCTGAGTTTAAATCCTGGTCAGAACTGGGCCTTTCTGAGTGGAATTTGCATGTTCTCCCTGTGTCTGCATAGGTTTTCTCTGGTGCCCCAGTTTCGCCTAGCACTAAAACATGTAATATAGGTATCCTCAAATGCAGAGGACTTATTTACCCTACGGGGACAATAAAGTATAACTTACTTATCTAGAATTGTAATTTAGATGGAGGGCAGGTGCCAACACCACTCTATGGGGACAATTCCCAAATAATCATGATTTTGACAAAAAAACTAACCAAATTATTCTTCTGTTCTTTCTACTGGCCATGGCCAACATCAGTTTTGTTACCACTTGTTTGTTACCACTTTGTGAGTTTTTTATTCATCTGGATTGGCTCAGAATTGACAGAGATTAACAATAAACTATGATTAGAAAACTTTGTAATTCTTTTGACAGTTACCATAGTTGCCAGCAGTTTTTTTAAGATGCCCTCCACCTGCATTTTAAACTATAGGCTCTTTGGACCGGGTTTTTTGCACATTCTTTTTTCTCTAAAAACAATCCAAACCCTAATATACACAATGTAGTCATTGACATTGGGCATAGTTTATAGTTAGTAAGTAAGTAATTAAGTAAGTAAGTAGTATTTTTTATTTTATTTTTTTGAAATATAGAATGAATCAGCATTGCCGTATTGATCTGAAACCACATACAGTATGATTTGTACGTACATGTACAGTAGACCCATGTATGCAGGGGACATATAAGATTTAGATATAGTGTCAAATCAAAATAACTTATATAATCACCATGAACAATACACATGCAGAACAAAACAAAACAAAAATAGAATTATTTTTGTTCTGCAGTGGGAGTGGTAAACATGGTAATTTTGAGGATTTCAGTTGTAAAGCTGATTTGGGACGGTTCTTAAGAAGGGTTAACTACTTCATGTCCATTTCTGGCTATGATTATACTATTAATTCTATGGATTCCTTCATGGCAAGTCTTTGGTCAAAAGCCTGTATAGTGAGAGTTATCTGCACTTATAGGCACTTGGGACATTTAAGGCAGGTGTTTTGGTGGCTATAGAAACAACAGCTGGGAGACAAGGAATGCAAACATGTTTACCTGTCAGTGTTTGCCCAAGGGCACGACAACACTGTAAGCCTCATTAGAATAGAGTGCTAGACCTGCAAAATGCCATTTCCTGCTTGTTTATAGTCAGGGGTCACATTTCACTTCACACAACACAACAATGTGAACTTAGTTAAAAAGTAATCGTTTTCAATCCTCAGAAGGGTCTCAAATGTGATGCTCATTCTTTATGGACCTATTGTGAGCGACAGAGAGGACTGCACCTGTTTTCTCACCGAGATGACACAGTACTGAAGGACAAAAAACGGATTTGTGTTGTTACTGAAGGCCACAGCACCAAACTGAGGAAGAACGAAAATTACAACAAAGTGCCAATAGCTCTGCTCATAGCAACATGACAGCAAGCAGAATATTCCTTTATATTTATGTCAAACTTGTGCATATGTGATGCTTCTAAATCTAGAAAAAAAAAAACAGTTACCATTTTGTAAAGACCATATAACTATTAGGACTTTTGGTTGTTTAGTTAATACATTGGTCTGGAAAATAAATAGAGCAAAATAATTACTAGTTTTGAGAGCTTTTGTCAGTCTCCAATCAACCAATTAATCGTTGGCCATGATTCATTCACCCTAACTATGGGAGTGCATATGGAACTGTCAATAACACATAAATTATGTAAATGTAACACAAAATGAATGAATGAATTAAATATCAATTTCAGACCAACCCCAACGAGACCTGATTCATCACCTTGTAAAGTAGTAGTGGGAAAGCATCAATACAAAATGCACAATGTAAGACTGTGCTTTAGACCCACTCTGCAACAAGTGCTGCTTTGATAATGTATCCCAGTGTTTCCCATCCAGGGGAACTCAGACCTGTAGGGGTACGCAGGGTATTACAGGGGTTTAGATAGATAGATAGATAGCTAGCTTTATTAGAGACTCGTAGTCCAGAACAAAACAAAAAATAGAACAAAAATAGACAAGACACAACACATTAAAAAACAGACAACATAAAACAATAAAAGTCCCCAAATCTCTTTAGAGGAGGCAACTATACCAGTGCCTCCTGTTTAAAACATACAATTGTTGATTCATATGGACTACATGATCTTAAAGATAATTCTCTCCAAAAAACAAACAGACCAATTATCTAAATATTGAACCTAGAACTCAATTCACAATGATAATAATTGGTCCATCAGTGTGCAATAGCAAGCCTTTCTCACTTTTGGTCCAGTTTTGGTGCAGTCCATTGTGTTCAAAACTCAACTTAAATAAAACATATCTACACAATAGAATAAAATCACAATTAATTCAAAGAATGAAAGAGGAGGAGTTAGAAGCAAACTTTCTCAACAGAAAACCATGGAGACCTTGGGGTAACAGTAAAGCCTAAAATAAGTTGTGGTCCCGGGCCAGAATGAATTTGACCACTAAGGTACATTAAATAATTCCCCCCCTAACATCAGGTGTACTCGTGCCCTCTTTACGCTGGCACAGGGGTACACGGGGCTAAAAAGGCTGGGAACCCCTGATCTATCCCACAACCCGATCTCATCCAAGAGCACAGACCAATAAAAACCACTTGATTTGCCAAACACTATTCACCCATGACCGCCTCCCACACAAATAAATCAAGTCCCCCAATATCTTCTCCTCCAGGGTGACGTCAGAGCGGTGCGATTTCCATGTCAACTCTAGGCCTCCACAGCAACCGGGTAAGGGCGCCCTCCCTCCTGACCCGGCCAGGACGAGCCCCCATGTGCACTGCGCTATTGTTCATGTCACTTTGAATGGATTGCCCTCTAATTCATCTGGGCATCAGGGGCAGTGTACAAAGGCCGTAGAAGAAAAGTCGGAGAGAAGCAAAACAAAACCAGCCAAATTAAAGTTATAAAGTTAAAATAGGTGCAGATAAATGAGGGAGGATGGGGCGGGACTACTGTCAAGACATCACAACAGCAACTGATTTAGCAGATACATGTCTGGGTTGTGTTCAATAACTCAATTATAATTAGACAAAAGTGAGGAATAAAGTAGACTTACATGGACAGAATTACAATGTGCTAAACACTGGCTACTAATAATGATAGCAAAGCTGTAAAGGAGTGTTGTTTTTAACTAGTACTACAGGTGCACTGTCATCATAAGTACTTAATGAGTAATTCAATAACAAGGCATTTTTGGAAACGTGATCCTTGAATCTCAATTGTATTTCAATGACCTATGTCATACAAACATATTAAGAAAGTTCATTTGAAACTGTGTTGTTTTTTCTTCTTAGAAGTACAGGTTCATGGTTACTTCATACAACAGTATTGTAGGATTCTACTATTCTCTGTTTGGAGTGATTACTGACTGTTGAAGCAGGTTGACATAAAGCCAACTATAATGTATTTTAAGCTATTATTGATGAACATATCTGTTGTTAAGGAATCAACAATACACAAATACATTGAATTGAAATGATTGAATCACGTTTAATCCATAAATCCCACAATACAAAAGCTCTTGCAGCACATGCAGGAGCAAAACATACGCAGCCAGCATCATTGTAAACAAAATTTAAAAAAAATCCGCAACAGTAGACCTAGACCTATAGTCTGTAGGTAAAAATAAAACATTTCTAGGCCAGATAGCTATTGCACTCCACGCTGCTACGTTGACCATAACATTAGCTTAACTTTATAATGGGCTGTATGAAGTTGTCCATGGTTAGCCTTTTTGTGATGTTGACATTGTACAGACAAGACATAGACAAAACATCCTTTCACTGCAATCTAACCCACACACAGACACACACACACCGCTGGGTTTTTTATTTTGACTAGGTTAGAATCGTCTCATCCACGCAGACCTGATGCAGACACGCCGAGATGCTGGTGCAGAGAAGCCCGCTCCCGCCTCCACTTACCCCGAGGATGTCAGGGCTGGTCGGGACGCGTAATCCGCTCCGACTGCGTTCAGGTTAGTGCTGGATACTTTTCAGAGGAGAAAATCTATGCGGGAGAGAGGGTTCCTGGAGCTGGCCAGGTGAGCGGCCCTTGTCCCGGTGGAGCTGCAGTCAAATACAGAGGCTGCAGAGGCGGAGGGAGAGGGAGGAGAGCGGGGGGGGAGAGGGGGGAGGCTTCGCGCTCATTGGCCCAGGTGCGCACTTCTGACGCTCACGTACCAAGTGCGCTGCTGCAGTTTGCACTTTAGGAGGGAAGTGCAAAACATACTGGCCAAATGATTGTTAACAGTGTAGGCGTTATCCTTAGAAAATACATTGTCTTAAATAAACTAGAACCTATGGTTAACACTAGCAGTCAATTTGACAGCTTTTGAAGTGAACTTGCTCGGCGTATGTACATGTTTGGTGTTAATAACTTTGTGACTTTTTCTGTTTCTATATGCAGCTTATTTCTACACCCTTATTTTTCTAATTAAATTACCTTTAAGTTTGGAAACGTGAGCAGTTAGTTACAATAGTTACCATAGCAACACAGTTTAATTGCAAGCTGTTAGAATTTTGTTGCCTTTCGACAAACTGTTTTTTCTGTATTTCAAGTTTTAGCTCTTAGTAAAATAGAGTCACGGTAAAAAAAAAAAACAAAAAAAAAAAAACGTACAAACAACCTGTTGTGATATTCAGTCAAAATGGCAGATCTGGGAGTTCCAGTAGTTTCATAATTCTGTGAGTCCTAATTTCGGTCTCAAATATTGCTGTCTATCAAACTAGTGTGCTTGAACGTTTTGCAGTTCTCTACAGGTCCTTGCCCATCTCTTTGCAGCCTAACTATTAATAACAAAAGAAAACAAACATGATCATAAACAAAAGTTGGACATTTCTAGAGGTGGAAAAATGAAACCTGTGTTGGTTTCCTCCAGGTGCTTCGGTTTCCCCTACCTCTAAAAAACAATACGAAACACTAAAAACAGTACAGCAATTCAGGGTGAGTCAGAGTGTGTTTGAGTGTGTGTCACCAAATAAAGAAAATAACTCAATGAGGCGAAATCATCCACATGGGAAAAAAACTAGTTCAGATGAAATAAATGGCCGAATCACAGCCAAAGGAACAACATTTTAATTTCCATTCGCATGAGAGCTCGGAGTAGAGCCACTGCTTCGCCATGTTGAGAGGAGCCAGTTGCAGACAGAGATGGGACGATGTCTTTCAGCGGGAGTGCCTCGATTAAGCTGGTGTTGGACATTTATCAACATTTATGGACATTGGTCATCTGCCCCTTATGGACCAATGGCTCTATGTGTTTCTTAAATTGTTGCATTTCTTGTGTAACTACTTTTGTGATTTAGGGCTATACAAGAATAAATAGACTCGAACTGAAGTGTGTTAAAGTGTGCGTGGAGACTCTGGGCGTCTTTACTTGGACTGCTGCCTATGGGACCCAGCAACGGATAAAGCAGAAGATAATGGATGTTGCAGAAAAAGTGCTGCTATTGGTTTAAACTTGTGAAACATTTGTATTCAAAACAAGGATGTGTGTTTATTATCATTTTTTGATTGTTTATTATGATGTCCCTCCAAGACTGCAGGCTTTATTATACAGCTCAAATCAATGTTTATTTAGCAGTCCTAATTCATCCACAAATGCCACTCAATTACTTCTAACCCACACAGCCAATAAGAAATGACGAGTCTGGGTGGGACCAGTCAAAACAATAACAGCGTGGTTGGTCTGAGGTTCATAGAGTTATTCAATACAATAACACGATATGATTCAATGTCGTTCCCGCTTCTATCCCTGCATGTTTATCTAACTTACAGGATGCATATGGGTGTGGCTTTGTCATCTTAGGAAAACATCACAGTGATAGTATTCAATAGAGCCAAGTGAAGGAAGCATAGAAAGACTTACAGTACAGGGAGTCTCAAAAGGCATTGCGTACATCTCTTTACCGTGATATCCCATTGTAAACATGAGAAGAAAGGAAAACCAGGTCAAAGAGGAAGTGCTGGAGCCTTTACAGGAGTATTCCATTGAGCCATTAAATCTACTTTACAAAATAATACCCTTTAGAGCAGATGTACAGAAAAGGAGCCTTTATTTCCCCAGTCAAAATACACTACATTCAAATATCTATCTTGACTCCACTTTCAGGATTACAAAAGCTAAAGATACACCAGTTACAACTAGCATATCATGGTATTCAGCAAACGCACACAGGGCCAAATGGCAGCATTGGTCTACACAGGTTGAAAGTTCATCAGACAAAATTACAAATATATATATATATATATATATTGTATAAATCCTTCTAAATATGTTTAGAGAATCAGATTGTTAGATACGTTTCACACTCAAACTGCTAAGGAGTGTTGGTAAAATATCACCATGCAGTATTTTCGACTTAAAAATAGACCTTTTCAGAGCCTAATATAAGAACTATGTTAGCAGCTCAGGCTAAAGATGCTGGTCTCATGTACAAAAAAGTAAAGTGTATTTTGGTTCACTTGTTATAAGCTATACAATTGTCTCGATGCAAAAATATTTGTGTGCAAACAGGATAGATATCTCCAACATTAGATTATGTTTTAAGAATATCAATGGAGTGTATTTAATCAAAATGTGTGCATGTTTGCATTGTATGTTGGTCCTGTAAACTGGATATATTTCTTATTAAAAGACCAAACAAAAGAGGGATACAATAATAGTCCATCAGCCATTTTACTCAATCTAGTTTTGGGATTTTTAATTTTTTTTTTTTACAATATTAGCCTGGATATAACTATTAACAGTTTGTCCCCATAGCTGCTTTTAGACCTGTGTCTGGATTATTATTATTTTTATTTTTTTTAACCAAAAAATCAAGAGTGTGACAGCTAATGGGAAATTTAGATCCAGGAACATGGCTTTGAACAATAGAGCTCTGTAGCAAACATGTTTTATTACTGACCCCTTGTGGTTAAGGTTAGTAATTTTCGATTTTAGGAAATGCACATGCTCTATTTAGACAATTTTGTGGCCAAAAAGACAATAAGAGTATTTTTCATAGTATTAATGAGATATTGTTGGAGTCCAAGTTGTAAGAGTGGCTGGTGGGGCAGATATTCACAATCTAAAAGGCACATTGAGTCACGTAAGGCTGGTCCTTCATTTTGTTTTGGAAAACATTACTTTAGCATTCAGTCGTTGCCTGTATACCCACAAAAAGTTGAGTTAAAAATATTTAAAATTTAGTTACCCTATAGTTGCAATTGATCAGCTTTAAAGCCCTGACATTTGGGTCATATGATAGCTATGTACATGATTGAGTTTATGGCATCTAAAAAAAAATATATACTGTAGCTGCCTGTGAAGACAACAAGCCAGTTACGCCATATTAGGACATTCATATGCTGGAGCAACAAAAGGCTGTTACAGTTTTCCATTTTCATAAGAAAATGCAGCATCTCTTTTTCTTTTTTCAACAAAGAACGTACAAAAAGTGCATGTCTATGATTTGAAGATCTTGTTGTATACAGGAAACATATGGTGCGAGAGGTTCTGTCTTTAAAACATTAACAATTGTCAAACGGTTTCAAAGGCAGATTGAGTTGAATGAGGAAGTGGCAGTTCCTGTAGTAGAAGTGGATTTTGGACTCTGGAGAGAGAACGAGGCTTTAGTGGCTCTCTTCTAACCAGGATGGGCCGTCTCCTCCGGGCATTTTTAACTTGATGTGGAACTGCTTCAGTGTCTGTTCCAGCTGCTCCTGGTTCCCGGCGTAGTACGCAGAGATGGCGTTGTGGAACAGGATGAGCTGATTGTGCAAAACTTTCACCTGCAATGAACGAAAGATGTGTGAATGTTGTATTTATAAAGGACACCGTTCTTCACATAATATTTGAATGCCTCTGATGGCAGACAATTCATTTAACTTGTAGAGGTCTACATTTAGTCTTTGGCCTTTAACCAAATAATTTCATGCCAAAATTGCATTCATAATAACACCTTATATAAAATCTTTATTTCTATATTTTACGCATTCATATTTTGGCCAAAATGCTCAATGCGGTGTCACTACTCAGACACATTTGACACATTAACCTTAATATTAGTGTACTGAGAATAAGTTAAAGTTACTTGGGAATTCATGGTGGCATTAAAAAACTGCACTTGATGCCTAAGTGAGTTGTACCCTTTTCTAATTAACAATAACAAAACATGCATAACCAACATGAGGAAGTATGCATTCCATATTCTGTAACTTAAACACAACGTAAAGTATTCTCCCCAACATTGTAGATATTGTAATTGATTTGCAATCTGCAACTTTGACTTTCCAAAAGTTTGAACACTTTATTTCCAGCCGTGTAGTGTATATCTAACTCATTATGTCTGATTAGATAAAAAAACAATAGGACATCCGACCTTGTTTTCTTCCAGAAACTTGAGCTTGACCGAAACATCGTTCCTCATCTTCTCATATTTCTCTCTATATATTTGGAATTGCTGCTGGGACATCTCAATCTTGGGCATGGTGGTGGCATCACGGGGCCCCAGGTTCAACTCCTCCAGGTCTGTACGGTACGCGTCATACTCCACCCTTTTGAGAAGAAAATATTCAGATACCTTTGACCGTTGAATATAATATTGTTGATAAAGAAATCTAGAAATGAACAAGTCGGAAGAGAATTTTTCTAAAGCCAGCTCCACTATGACTTTGTAGGGAGAAAGAATTATTAATTAAAGTGTGTATGAACAAGACAGATGTTTGAGGGAATAATATGGTTTGAAGCTAGTCCTAGAGCAGGGGTGCTCAATACGTCGATTGCGATCTACCAGTCGATCGCAAAGGTAGTAATGGAAGATTGCAACAAACAAATAGGCAACCTCTGATCACTGAAGCATGGATCATACTGCCTTAAAAACTGTTCTCTACTGCAGCGGTTCACAGCAGCGAACATCCTCGCTCCTCATCAGAGAGCGGCAAAGTGATCACGCACGCTCGAAAACAACCCAAACAGGAGCTAAACCAGGATCAAACCAGGGCTACAGAACGAAAGTTACGAATGAAACTACAGTTCTATGAATCCTGGATGACCACCAGAGGCGGTGCTTAAATGCAAATTATTTAATAAATCATGCGGTTTTGCATGTACATCAACATACATTGTAGATATAAAGAATCCTCAATATATTCAGAAATATATATATATATGTTTTGCATTTTTGTAGTAGGTAGATCCTTTTGACTTGATCATTTTATAAGTAGCTCGCATGCTGAAAAAGTGCAAGCACCCCTGTCCTAGAGGAACATTTATTTGTAGAACACATTTCATATAGGAACTTCAGTTGAATGTGCTGAATCGGGCTTCCATTAACAGTCTGTTGTAGACTTCACAGTATGTGTTTTACTGTTCCACATAGTCTTTGTTTTATCTTTCTTGTTGTGTGCCCAATGTCTGCTTCATTTCCTGTACGTGTTCTTTTTGATATTTTATATTATAATGACTGTTCTTATTCACTTGTATCATTTTATGGTGACTATGCAACACTTTGTAAACAAGTGCTATACAAACAAATATTATTATTGTATCAAACTGCAGCAAGACTTAACATTTTACAGGCACAGACCCCAAAATGTCTACTGAGAAGAGCATATTCTTAAATGAACATTACCTGGCAATCTCATACTGCTTGATGTTTAACATGGTGTCCTCTATGGTCTTGTCCACTAGAGTGTTCACACTGGAGATGAAGAAGTTGATGGCTGCCAGAAGTGTCTCTCCATTTTTGGATAAAAGCTTTTGGGTCTCAGCGTTGTAACCAAACTCCTCCTGAAGACACAGGATAACACTGCACGTCTTTCAGGAGACCAAAGCAAAAGGTCTGATTTGACAGATATAGAGGTAGGGTAAAGTGGTCAACCGTGTGAACTGAGGGTAACTGTTTTACAACGTATACAATAGAAAGAAAAGTGCAAGAAACACTGATGTTTATAGAATGTAAATCTTTAGCAACATTTAGGGTAGGTTTACAGAAGGAAACCAAAACATTAAATAGACTGCTCAGATTAAGATATAGTATTGGATGGGATTTGGATTGGGGCTCTTGGATATCCATCCATCCATGAATCAATTTTATTTCTTTTAATCAATTTCTGGGTTGACCAGCAGGACCAAAGACCAATGCTCTGCTAGCCTTCAACTAATAAAATAAATTCGGTTATAAGTTAAATTATTTTTGTTGTTTTTACTGGTTGGAGCAGTGCACATTAATCTCCAGAAAATAGACAAATTTGCATTTGCTGTCCGACAGTCGCACTCACAAACACATACATATACTCATTCATCCTGAACTATTGTACATGTTTCTAGAACTAAGCGACACCTGGAAAAAACCGACACACACATAGGGAATCGAACCCAGGACCTTCTTACTGTGACACACAAGCACTAGCAGATGCACTACAGACAATTTTCCTGCCTTCCTTCCTAATATTAGCCTTGAACGTCCTGGAGACATAACAGTGATATAACCATGGGTCCCCGCTGGTCTTACGTGGAGCTCCGGCGACTTGAGGCTGAGGTCACTGAAGGCGTCGCCCAGCTGCTTCTGCGTCTGCATGATCTGGGTGAGCTGTGCGACCAGGGTTTGTGCCAAGCGGATCACGTGCTGGTACTTCCTCTTGTTGTCCCGGAGAATCTCGATCTGCGCCTCCAGCTCCAGATCCACAGTCTTGGAACCTTTCCCCAGCTTCTCCGACAGAATCTGCCTAGTGCACTGTAGGGACACAACAGCACTGTTAAGAGAGATTGGACCATAGAAACTAAGACGAGGACCAGCTTTATATTATGTGTACAAACCAGTAACTGCTATTACATTTAACATTATATTTGCAGATGGCTTTATGGCAACATTGGACATACCGGTATTCAAAAAGTAAAACATTTTCATAGTTGCAATAAACAAATCTGGAAAATAAATCTTGAAAAATGTGTATATATTAATAAAAATCTTCTGCACAAGCAGCAGTTTATTCATATTCACTGTTGAATTTTAGATATCATAAACACTTCCCTCTATTCCTTGTACTTTGATTATATTCATGCTTTATATAACATGTATTACTCCTATTTAATGATTATTTTTGTTTAAAAACAGAACAACAACACAAAGGTTCATAAAACAATGCTGTGACATCTTTACTTTGTAGGTGTTGATGCTCCACTTTCGAACAAGATCCAGTTTTTCCATTGCTGGGCTTTTGAGGTCGTCGGAGAGCACCAGTGCTCCACTCTGGGCCTCTCCCTTCATTTGACCTAAACAACATAAAATAACAGGATGTGAATGCTGGAGGGAATCTTTGTGTACAGTAGCTGTTTGATATATGATGAATGAGGGGAGAACTCATTATGACACGATCTTTGTGATGCATTACAAGAAAAAGACATTATGGATTTTTAATCAACAGAAAGATGGGCGCAGGAGAGGAGCGGCGCCAGTGCCTTAGGAAGATAAAAGCTGCAAGAGCGGAGACAAGAGCCTCCACAACTAAAGCAGACATGTACAAATCAGATTGGGTGACTGTGATTGGTGTAGAAAAGACAGACAACCAAATAAGAGACAGTTTTTTTGTGCAAGAAGTGATCATAAAGGTGTCTTGATGTTAATAGAAATATTAGTTGCCTCCATGTATTAGAAGCACATTGCCTCCTATAGGTGCTGTTGCTGGTACCTTTCTCAGCCTGACTACAGCTGGAGGAGCGAGCCAGCCGGCTAGCAACCGCCGAGCTGGGAGCTACAGGTGTCACAGGTGACGAGGGCAGGCTGGCTGACCCTAAGAAATGCGTGTTCACAATGCAGAATTATAAATGTATTCACACGCTCCACTGTCGGCCTGTGAGGAACGGGCCACATGCATTTGCATCGTGGAAAAGGGAGTGATGATATGAAATGGAGATAAGAAGGAGCAATAATCACATTCAGATGTGTATTTGTATATATTCAAATGTCTTATTAAGTGAGTAACAATATCCATCATTGAGAAATATCACACAGATAAAGAGGGCTGTATGTGTCTGTGGTTATTTCACTTCTCAAACGAGAGAACAATGAAAAGGTTAAACAATACAATTACAATAATATAGACATCTATTGTGTAGTTAAAAACTATAGTGGGTGGTATGCAAGTATGAAAAACAATATATTTCATCTCTACTAACAAAACTAACTAAATATTTTGTTTGAGATTTGTTTTTTGTTCCGTTTTTTGTAACAAAATTAATTGCTTCTCAGAAATTAACCATCCACCTGTCCACCTGACCAATCCAAGCAAAACCAAAGACATTTTGTTCACAAAACAATATCAAAACAGTCACCTGTGAATGGTCCCGGTTCACCCACACCCTCTGCTATTGAAGAGAAGCTGTTTGGGGACACACAGGATTCTGATAGGTTCAGAGCCCCAGGGCTTCCAGAATAAGAGTCCTGAACACAAATATCACTCAATCAATGTTCAATCAACGCACACTATATTGTATAATAGGCTTAATAGTAATTATAATACAAAAACCTCAGTGTTTCAACTGACATATGCATTTTGATCTTTTAGCAATCAAATGGCCTTCTACTACAAAGTTTGTAAACTTTTTTGTGAGTATTACTACTAGTGAACAACCATCACGTTTAATGTTTGAGTATTCAATGCCTGATAATTACTGATTATAAAGTTGAGGCTATACAGTACATCAGAATCTGATTTTTTTTTATTCCCATTGTAAGTAACAGGAAGTCACACACTAGGAAGTTGCTTTGGCTCAAAGGCATGCATTAAAAATCTTCATAACATTTCTTGATATTACTACTAAATACAAGGACCCGAATTCAGACTAGTTTCACACTATTTAATACAATGTTCAAGTTTGGCAGTTAACAACAGTAACATTTCTTATTTCACTATGAGGCACTACTCTCACTAGTACTGTATGTAGGTTGCTTCAATAATATGAAAAGCTCTGGTCATCCTCACCCTCTGGAAGACCTGGTCAGGGCTCTGGTCCAGGTCTCCGTTGGTGGTGACTGGGATCTCTGCAGCTGAGCTCCTGAGTGCATCCTCAGCCATGGTGCTTTCCTGAGCCTTCTGCACCAAAATAACAGCCATCACATGGAAGGTTAGTGTTACTTTCTGATTGGATAATGGGTGTTACAACATCAACAACAGAACATTAAAATCTTAAACAGATAAAAACCAAAAAGTCACAGTATGCAAACAAAAGTGCAGATAAAATAATTCAGGTTGTATGCACAGCTAAACAGAGCTGTTTTTAATCTAGACTTGAACATTGCCAGAAAACACTGACTCCCAATGTTTAGTCCCAAGTCAAGAGTCCCACCAGGAGGCCAGTCCCTGTACTCGTCAAAGTCTGAGTTGGTTCATATGTGCCATAAGCAGAGTAGGACAGTGTTCCCCAACCTTTTTGAGCTGTAGCACACCCTGTTCATTGAACACCATCACATGGCACACCACCGGCTGAAACTGGTACAAACATGTAACTCTGCAGCCTTCATGAACAAACCATCTTTCTAAGTTCTCACATTATTTTCTTTTCACATTATTTTGATCAATCAGGTGATATTGGATAATTTTCAAAAGGCACACCAAACAGCTTCTCAAGGCACATTAACACACCATGGCAGTGGTTGAAAAACACTGGTCTAGGAACTAGATACATTTTTTAAAATGGTTTAATAGTTTGAACTTGAATGGATTTCTAATGAGTTCATAAGTTAGTGACAACTTAAAAGATGGCTGAGGGGTTGTTGCACATTGGGATGTTGCTCCATACCGCAGGGTGGAGTCAGTTATTTGGCAATAAAAAGCACAACGTGGCTCCGATCCCTATGCGGCTCTACTGCACTATGGACTCCAGAACTGGGCATTCCCTCACAAGTCGTCACTATGAAAGATTCCAGGAAGCCACTGTGGATTCGAAACACGCAATATATCAGCATGCAACCACACGTGTAACTGTACTACATTAGAGTGATAACTGACAAATGATAATGAGAAAGACGTATTAACATTGCATTATTGGTCATACTCTACTAGTAGACTATTACATTTAAAGCACTTTGTGTTGCATCTTCTGTATGAAAAGCGCTTTATAAATAAATTCTGATTGATTGATTAAATAATTGACATTTGATGATAAGTTGACATTTTTACATTGATCAGAATCAGAATCAGAATGATTTTTATTGCCACGTAAGTAACAGGAAGTCAGAGACTTGGAAATTGCTTTGGCTCAGTGCAACAGTCAGAAGAAAGGGAATAGAGTAAGGCATAAGAAATCAGCATATACTTCTAATGAGTAAAATTCAAAATAGGATAATTACAGTTACCATGTACAATATGCAAGTGCACATGGTGCACACAATATGATGATGCAGCCCACCACAAGACTTTCTCCACTGACTGATGTCTGCTGTCGTGTCCTTGAGCAAGATACTTAAACCACTTTTCCTTTAAGGTATAATTTATAATATAATTTGAAAATATAAAATGTGCCAAAGAAATGACGCTTCACATCACAAAACACCTTTCCCATGATATAATGATGATCAGAGTCCACAACCAGACTGTACAGCAGAGGTCAGGAAGCTGTGGCTCTTTTGATTCATATTTTTTGGCATTAATAAGTATGAATATTTTATGTATTGGATTTCTTCAGTGTAAAAAATAATGTATGGCTCCCACAGAAATATATTTAAAAGTATGAGACTTTTCAGGGTGTCTCTGCTACACAGTATATAGTTTTCACTCCAGCCATGTGAAAATAAACAAGCATTGACAAGGAAGTGTCCTGTAACAGCTCATAAATGTTTTAAAGACACACGATGCCTGCACAAACAGCAGACATGTTTCTAGAACCGGGAACTGCTTGTAACAAGCATGCTGCAAAGAGTACACAGTATTTATCATACAATAATACTGCTCGGAGTGAGTGTGTCAGCAAACCAAAACAGATTTTTTTTCGCCATATTCTAAAAAAAATAACATGCCCAAGGACACAATTGCATTAGTTGACAACTATTTTGATGAGTTACGCTTTTACAGTCCTCCAAAAACACAATTTGGACAAATTGATATTAAATTCAACTTCTTGTCAATATCGCACTTCCTTTGACCCATCGACTGTAACATTAGCACATCTTTTCGAATTGTTGTAAGTCATACTGGTTTTGTGATCCTCCTGAACCCTTTGTTTGACTGAAGTAGGCAGTAAACCAAGGAGCTAACAGCAGCGGGAACATAATGGTGGTAAGCAACAATAGGATAAGAGGTGATGGCAACGTCATATTAGATATTAAGTCATACTGCCCAGGTTTGGAGGCCGTCTTTGGAGGCCGTCTCCTGGAGACTAAAGTGTACCATGACACACAGAACAGGATGGATCTGCTAATTAGGCAAACAGCAGCCTCAACCCACAGTGCACACAAAATTAGGAATAATCTGGGACTAACAAAGCACAACTAACAAGATGAGTAAGCTTGTAAAAGTTACATGGGTTACATGTGTGTTATTGGTCATTATTGGGGTTTTTCATAAAAAATAAAATAATAATAAACATCATAATGATCTGGCGGTCTGTATGTGCCAATGTGTCATTCACTTTTATTAAAACAAAATGTTTCAGCAGTTACTGGAAGATAAACTTTACTTATTATGTTTTGGTTTTGGGGTCAGTTTCGGAGAAAAAAAAGTTGGATCTGTGCATCCCTAGTCTAGCTGATTAAATATGTTTTGATACTTAGACTTCATTGAGATATTCATTTTGGGAACTCTACCTGAAGTGTGACAATCCCTGGTCAGATATGCATCAACAAACTATGTCCATGGTAAGACAATATACGATCAAGTTATTATAAAACCTTAAAATTTGTAATTAGGCGTGTGACCATCAGGAGCCAGAATAGTCACATTCCAGCAATAAGAGAATGTGCAGCCGGGAGCCCAGTGTCTGCGGGTCCATGTGACCGGCTGTGGCTGAAAACTGCATGTGTGCAACTAACACCAGGGCCGCTATGGAGGAGGAGGAGCTGCTATTCAAGCCAACTTTCCAAGCTCTAAGAACTAGACACTTGCTGTGAGAAAATAAGTGATTATATATTTATATATATATTATATAACTCAAGATGATCAACACGCCATGTCTTTCATATACAGAGGTCCACCGAGGTCCATTGTATTCATGGATTTTCACCACGTGGCATTATAGTTTTATGTGGTTTTGAGGATGACTTACAATAGTTTGGTTTCAAGTAGAAATAATTGTTTATTTTTTAGAATCAAATATTTGAAATTAATCAATACATACGGGCATAGAGGGCTTAGTTATATAGTGCAGTAAATCATTTTGTAAAGCATGAAAATTAAGTAAAATACAATTAGAAAATGTGTGTGTGTGTGTATGAGTGATAAAAAAGTTTGACAATATTTGAGTAATTGAACAGAATATTACTATGATAAACAACAATATTGAAATACTTAAATGCAATCCATTTAATGATAAAGCACGAAGCAATAAAACTGCAGAATAATGTAATAACAATGTAAATATTTAGCCATATTGAACTCAATCCTTTTACAAATAAAATGGCAAACTTATGTCCACTTTTGCAAAACAAATGTACATGATACAGTAATGATTGCAAAAGGGCTGCATGTCAAACCTATTCAGTCAGTAATAGCTCCACATTCCGGATCAAGACTTACCTGAAATCTACCACTTACCATGTGGACACAGCAAATAACTGAAATATTGAATTTATCATTTCAATAAACAGCATAGATTTGAGAGATTGGCTGTTTCAACAATCACATGTCATGCAGATATATTGGCATAAAGCGGGATAATGACATTGGAGTAATCAGCGTCCTTCCGAAGCAACAACACAGAACAATTGTAAAAGCCAAAGAGATTTTAACAATATCACAAAGTCCCATCAAAGTGATCCACTGCCATGAAAGGCCACAAGTAGAAAACGAGTAGACTAAAAGGTGTTTCAACACAGGGATATGGTACTGGTTGGTGCATTTATTCAGTGTGGTTCTGGATCATAAATTGCAGGTTTACAAATTACAATTCCATTTCTATAAAACCAGGCATGATTTTTATTATCTACAGCAGCAAGTTTATATTCATGCCATTAAATTGAATAATGTCCATGTTATTTTGTATGAAAAAAATGACAATACGTAATTTTTTTCATAAGCACAGACCAGCACCATACTACACTGGTGAAATTAAGATGATGATTCTTCCCATAGCCCAAGTCTGGCTGATTTCTTGTCGTTGCAAAGTACCCACCACCACAGCAAGCCACAACCCAGACACCGACATACAGCCACCACTACAGAATACTAGGCCAAGCGTTTCCATATCACCTTGGTTTCCGCCCGCGCATCTCCACCCTTCTCTGGCAATCCTGGCGTTTCTGTGCCCTTTCTGCTGTCTGTAATATGTTCACCATCCTCTTTATTGTCTACTCTGCTCTCAGTGTGAGTGCCATCTTCTTTTTTCAATGTTTTCCCGTCTTCTGTCTCTTCTCCACTGTCTATATCCACTTCATAAAGCTCACCGGTTGTGTCCTCTGCACTAGCACCGTCGCTGTCTGCATTATCCTCACTAACGCTCTGATCTGCTTTGACCTCCTCCTCACTACTCATCTGAGGATCCCCTGCGGAGGTCTTCCCCGATTCAGCCTCAAGACTAACTTCCGACATACCTGGAAACAAACACATGACAGTTCACAATGAGGGCCTAGATTTTGGCTTTACATGGACTCTGAGTTACAAAGAGCTACTTGTGTGTTACTCTCACATTTGTCATAGTAGTTTGCTCACTGCCATCAGAGAATGAAGTCCGTTAAAGATACTGTATATATATATTAGATATATCTATACTATTCACATACTTAAGGCTGGGGTACCTAACTTTCATACAACAATGAAATAAAAATCAATGAAATGACTGGGTTCTATTGGTTGTCACATCTTTAGATTAGCTTGGACCAGCCTCAGCTCTCAGCCCTATTTTCTATCATATGATCGTCACAATATCTTACTTTTATGATGCCCAATACGCTTCTTGACCCTTCTCTGCTTTAAACATCATCACAGTGCTATTTTATCAATGATTTTTTCACTGATCGCTTCAAGCTTTAGTTCGAGAGCAATAATTTTGTTTTCATTCTCAAGAGTCAGCGAAACGCCCGGGATCAATGACGAATATGACACACAGAATTGCGTTTTTTGTTGTTGTATCGTTCTTAATTAATGGTGTCAAAACAGGGAAATAAATACACAATAAATATGCTGTTTGTTCACAGGCTCTGGATCAGCTCGATTGAGTTGAGGTGACATCACCTATGCAAGAAATGGCAATAATCTCACAAGTTTTGAGTGTTGTACGGTGTATCACTCAAATTTTCATCACACATGTGCATAGGATGGACTGTGAAACATGAAGAATAGAGAATATGGCACCTTTAACAATACTCTTTCAGTTGGGAAAAACAATGTGTATTATTTATGAAACAGAAAGGTTAGGTACCCACAACTTTAACTAATATTAAGAGGTTTAAGCGTTGCGTTGAATACAATTATAACATGTTATGATGTGCATAGGAAATATTGTGGAGCCTGCAGTAGCTTACCAGCAGGATTATTGAGCCTATTGGAACCTTTTGAGCCTGTTCTATGTTGATGAGGGAAAAGTGATCAATAGAATCTGTAATGTGATTATTATGTAACAATGATTGCTTAACTAATTGGCCTACGATTTGGGATGATTGGGGAAAATTGGGAACAGAGAAATTAAAAATATAAAATCATGAAAGTAAAATTATATGAGGTGGGTGTGCATATTTTTTCTGGAACAATTCTACTGCACAGGACAGAACTCTCAGAATTTCTCGTGAATACTTCATACCTTGATGCGCATGTTAATTTCACAAATGTCTTTGTCAGACCTCCTGAAGCAACAGTCACAACGTATTTTCTAATGCACACGGAACTAGTTTACAACTTTTAGGTAAATGACCTGTTGCATCAACCTTTGCATTAACCATCACGTGATCGAGCAAACCCATATCCAAAGCAATAAAAAACATGACAATTATATTTGGAATTGTAGAAAATTCCATAATTGAGTCCATGCAGGTTGATTCGGAACAAGGATGCTGTTTAGGAGGAGGGGGCTCGGTGGACGTCAATACGTGATGCTAAAATGACTAAACCACGCGAAGATATTAAGATACACTTCAGACACATGCACAAGTATTTGTTCCTAATTACTCAGTTATCAGATAAAGCTAAGTGGTGATGATCAAAAGTTTGTGTTACCCGCTTGGTCCGTGGCTAACTCTTGGACGCTAGCTCCTGACAGTAGTTAGCTGTTGTCCGTGTTGAGCACAGTAGAGCTCGGCGTTTTCCACAAGAACAGTGCGAATCCCTCCTGATCATTAAACTGCTCGGGTAAAACAGTGCTTCTGTTGCATTAGGGGCGCTTCACTCTTTTCAATCAGCCACGCCGGACTTTCTAATCAAACCCCGGAAAGACTGGTCTCCGCTGTGGGGCCCTCGGGTGTCATCCGTGTGTCAAATCTACAGGACACATGCTTGACAAGTCTGCCCTCGTGTGGTGAAATCTATAGAACGCAAGCTCAGACGAAAACCATTTTATTTTTAGGTAAAGAAGTGTTGTAACACAGCCAACGGTTTTATTCATCATATTATGGGTAATGTATTATATCACATTAAATATATATCGATTTATATATATATACATACATTGTATTTTTGTTTATTTATGTACATTAAAAAACTCAATTTCCCATGAGCCTCCTACTAGGACACGCAGAATGACGACACTACGCAAACCACGCAGCAGCCCACCCAGAGGCCATATTGGAATCTATGAAGTCGAGCTACACTTTGCTGGAGCGTTGCAACGTTTTGAGAGACTTCTAAACGTTTTCCCGGATACCAACGCAAGAAATCTTGCCGGGTGTTTGACTTGAAACATTCTCAAACCTGGAGGACTAGTTGTCTCGCCGTGTTTGCGCAGAAAAATGAGTCCAACCGATGCTAAACGAGGGGCTAAGCGCAGGAAGAACAAGCGGGGCGGTGTCAGTAGCTGCAGTGCTGTCTGCAGCAGCAGCGGTGCCAAGGGCCTGAGCTGTGCAGGGACTGCTACACCTGCCTCCGTGGTCAACTTCCTATCTCCTGGCAGTGCGAGCAATGGGAATATCGGCTCCATAACTGGGATCAACGGAGAGGTAAGACACCGTGGCTTCCCCGGTGAATGTCAGAAGCGAAGTTATCAGCGACACCGATCTGTCTGGGCCCGACACTGCTGTGGGACAGCTAGCGAAAACTCTGCTACGTAACTCTGCAAAACTCGCCAATCTCTTGTGGATCTATAGTATCTCTTACGTTATTTCCCGACATTCTAGTCGGTCACACCCACAGCCTAGTATCTTTAAAGAAACTTACTACTACAGTGTAATAAGCCAGTCTAAACAATACGCTGCTCTAGCCCTGGCCCAACCAGTCCTCTTGCCTTAGCTTAAGTTTGGAGCTTGTGCGAAACCGACTTTAATTCAGCCAGACATAAACGATTACCTTATTACAATGTTCACGGACTTCTGCATACTATTTATGGTTCGCGTACGTGTAAAGTCATTTTTTGCAGTTGAAATATAGTTATTGCATACATAAACATTCTGCTGGCTAATGCTAGGGTAATGTGTCCACAACTTCAGTCCCTCTCGGCCTTGCTGCTCTGTTGTCAAAGCCACAGAATTCGTTTTGTTTCTAACTATCAATCTCTTCAGATCTGAAGCATTTTCATGTTTAATGATGTGTCCGAGAACGATTATGTCAATGCTTATTATTTGAAGGCAAGACAAGTTTCACTGACAGTTGTAGATTTTCGATGCATATTACATTGTACATTGAAACATAATTCATTTTGTACTTTAGTGTTTGAAATGTAAAGTAATTTAGTCTTAGTTTAATGCATCATTTTATATTTCATTTTTAAGTCTTTATTTAATTTTTTGTATTTACTTTATTGTGTATAGTTGTATTCTATATTTTTAACATAATGAAGTTGATTCTGAATACACTTTAAGATAATTTTTGGAGATGATGAAGTTCGAACTTGGGTGGAGGGTATTATATATTTTGTTTTCCTTAGGTCAATATGAACAACAGTGTGGCTCCACAGTTCACAGAAGGACCTGTAAACGCAGACTTCTCCAGTGTCCTTCAGGTAACATCAGTAACGTTAGTACACATGGCTGTTAGGAAGCATATTATAATGTTTTGCTGCTTCTATGCTTGCCCTTTCAATTTGCTGCCATAAAATGTTAATGTTGTTCATACTAACTTGAATACATTATTTATTGTTGTAAGAAACTAGTCCGGTCAAAGGATAATCCTTATGTATTACATAGAGCTGCTGTTTACAGAAGTGAATGTTTGTATCTATGACTCATATTCTGTGTATTATTTTTAGTAATGGTTATGAACTCAAGATCATAACAATATATGTACACACATTATTATATATACACATACATAAATACATATACACACACATACAAGTTCTCTTCTCATGACTGGCTCTACTTTACCATTATGTGGATCAAACTGAGATACTGAATACTCCTATTTCCAATCTAGATTCAGACATTCAGGTGTCCAGCATAAATAGAAGAAGATATACTTTTTTTCACAAATAGAATAAACAATTCTAAAAGTTTCTAACAATAAAGTGCAACAGCACTTAAACAGCAGCAGAGGTGGAACAACTGCTGGTGATAAGCTGCTTCCTAACCTTTAGTTGATGATGTATGCAGTCTGCTTGGTTCGGACCATTCTGACCATTGTCTAAAACTATGAACATTAATACTGCAGTACCATTTCCAGATAGAAAAAAGGATTGTGAAGCACAAAACGACAACAGTTGAATATCAAAATAATTGCTAGTTATAGGGAAATAATTAATAATTACTTGATAATTTATTAGTTGCCAATTATTCTTTTTGATTGTTGATTAGATGCCAGTTGATTAGTGATTTTTAATTTTATACATTTGACCAAAACAAAGCTCAAGTTTTGCTCAAGCAAAACAAAGCTCAAGCTGGAGAACATCTTTATAGAGATGACGTATTACACATTTGGTTGTTTGATTAAACATAATTTGTAAACACTTCTGTCTCATGCTGCAGTCTTCATAGAATTATCATAAAAACCTCTTCACGGCATATTTAAGTCTAACGTAAGGTTTAAAAAATTATTAAGTGATTACAGAATTAGTTGACAGGTTGCATTCGTTGTGATTAATTGATTAAACAGCCTAGTTAATTTCAGCCATACGCTCATCCTTTTGTTGTTTTGGCGTGTCAGAAAATGGTTACCAGGAAAGTTGGGGTCCTCACAACATCGCCCAACTGTTTCAAAGCTGGTGGGTTAACTAAACTCAGGGCACATTTGATTGGTCTTACTTAGAATTGAGGAGAACCATCAAAATCAATAGTACAACCCAGTATTGTTGTTTTAAGAATTACTAACTGAATTAAACGGAAATGTGTCTTTTCTTATTTGCTTGCCGCAGACTCCGTTCACATTCGGCCTGAACCAGCGTGCTCCGTACTCGGCTGGAGACCGCTGCCTGTTGTGTCGCTGTGAGAGGAAAGACAGCACGTCACCTTTGGATACGGGCTCCTCTGGACTGAACAGTGCGGGACAGTCCAGCCCTAGCAGCTCTTTGCAGCTGCCCCTGTGGGTGTGCCCAGACTGCAGACGCACTGTTGAGAAGGAGGACCGAAACACTGCTCTGGAGCAGCCCGTGGGGGTGAGTCTGGTGTGGGCCTGAGCAAATGTGTACCTGTGCAACTTATCACAAGGGTTTGTTACTGCCAGAAGTGACTATTACATAATTAAGGTGCAGTTCGTTGTTCCTAATATAGACAAGGAACTGTTATTCATGTCTGGAAGCCTGTAACTGACGACTATTATTATATATTATAATTTAATAAGTTACCTGTTAAACTTATTAAGGTTAAACAAGTAACTGACAGTGGCTCAGTTGGTAGAGCATTGGCCTTTGGGCCTGAAGGTCCTGGGTTCGAGCACACTCAAAGACCTACTTCATGATTCCCGCTGATGACTGCTGCCGTTGTGTCCTTGGGCAAGACACTTAACCCCACTTTGCCTGAAGCCCCCGCTGAAATATCTCAGCTCCTGTGGGCTCACCTCCTGCAGGAGGATCTGTGAGAGGCTGGTACTATGTGTACTGGGAGCAGCTCTCACTGCCACCCCCCCCCCAACCCAGAAATGTATCAAGGGGAAGAAAATGGATGGATGGAAGTTTACTTGTTGCAATTAGTTAATTGTTGCAGTTCAAAGTTGCCGTGGAGATTTGTGATATTCCAAAAATGATCATACATGAGTTTTGAAGCCCATTTCATTACCCTTACGAGTTTCTGCTTCACTTTATATGGGAAGGTTAAATCCCTGGCTAACCTATTTTGAGTCAATTGTTACTACCCCTGTTAAAATTGATGTGTGGTCACACCAGAATGTGAAATCGGAGCCTGTCACACCTCAGAAGCTAAGCAGGGCAGGGCCCGGTGAGTGCTGTGATGGGAGTCCTCTGGGACCCTCAGACTCTTATTTTCCACAGGTAGTCAATTTTTTTCTGGTGCCTGCCATTTATTACCTTCGCTCATGAGGTAAAGCAATCTGGCATTTTTCTGTGAGCAACATAACTAAAGGTTTGGATAGTTGGGAGGCGTTGGACAAAATGGTCAAGAAATAGGCATAATGGCCCAGTAAACAAATGGTTACATTTTGGAGGTGATTCGAATAACTCTTGATACATTTTTTTAAAGGAACTACTCCTTTTGCGTTTGAGATAGTCCAATCAATTTAGTAATAGGGTGTACTTTAACGATAGCTTTAAAAATTGACTATTGTGCAATTATTATTTTTGATGAATTTGTTGTTTTGATCAGCGGTCCCCAACCTTTTTAGGCCCTGTTTTTTGGAAAAAACGGCCCCAGTCCGGATTTGAATTGCTAAGCGTCTACACGGCAAGTCTTGCCTCCATTAGTTGATCCTCCACTATTGTTGTTCTATGCTGCTGCGCATGTCATCAACAAAGGTTTTTGCCTACACCAGACACTGGTAGCCGGAAGTTTTCACAACTTGAGAAAGAACTGTTTGGAGTGAAACCTATTACAGAGATTGTCACAGCCGCTGTTTCCCAGACCAAATGTAAACATCACCAGCGCGCATACACACAAATGCATTCGTGATATTTCACTTTCATACCGTCTCTCAAAATGGTACCGATATTATAACAAAGCCCAATGCCGCTCATGAACAGCTTTGTAAACACTATTTGTTAATCAAAATTGTTTGATTAGAAAGAAAACTCAGAAAACGGATGCTTCACTGTATTTTTATATTTCTAAAAAACAATTAATCAAAGAATAACTATTGGTCAACTATTTCAATAATCATTGATTAAAGAAGCTGTAGTCGTTTTTTTTTTTTCATGAGTTCATAAAAATGCTTATTACTACATACAAGTTGTATTATAATCCGTAATTGAATTGAAAACTTGAGCTTATTTATTCAGCTTGTGTATGAATTCAGGCCGTAAAAAGTGCTGAGTAGAGGCTTGGCGTGACGCTCGCTCTCCTCCAATCACAGAACGAGGAGCTAACAGCCTGCGTCCTCTAGCGTCTACAGTGCTGCTAAACATAGTAGCATGTTAGCAGAATTGGCTATAACGCCTCTTGCTGTAACTGTATACACAGCAAAAGAGCCCAAACGACACAACAATGAGGAAGAGAAGAGGGAACTAAAGCGAAAAAATTATCAAAGAAGAAATCAACCCTGGGTGAACAGCTTACATAGTATCCTCTGGAGAGACATACAGTCTATTGCAGTTTTTCCACGGTCTAAGTACGGTACGCTTTGACTCTACACGGCGCTCCATGGCCCAGTTTGCGTGCTTTTCCATCAAAAATAGTACCCCCTAGTATGTCCTCAGCGTTGTCAGACCACGTCATTTACGTGTGACGCGTAACTAGTACTGGTGCGGTGCATGGATTTATTATAATACCAGAGCAAGTGTTTAATAGAAAATTCAGCACAGCACGAGTAGTTTTTGAAAAAGCTTATGTCTTAAAAGAATGACAGACACTGAGAAGTCAATGGTGCTGACTGCTGTTGCTACAGGTATGTCCCATTCAGATTGTACAGAGCAGCCTGTGTAGCAGAGGAGGAGGGCTGCATGTCCGAGGATACTGCTAGGCTATAGCTAATGCTAGCGCTAGCTCGAGACTCTGCTCACTCACTAACCCTGGATTCCAAAGCTACTACAATACTACACTTAACACATCTATCACTGCCCTCAGAGGAGGATCCAGGGTTTAAACTCGTCATATGGCAACTCGAGTAGTAAAGGACCGAGGGAGAGACAGCGGCAGCCATAGGGGTAGCGAGTTAGCGGCTAGGCTAGGCTAGTCCGGACTACAGCAGACTCCGAGACCAGACAATCGATACCCAAACCTCAGCTACAATAATAATAAATGAATGAAACACAGTCTTGGGATACAATCACAGATTTATTGAAAACAAAAGTAAAGTTCAAAACCAACAGTTTACAAAGTCAAAAGTACGTATGTGTGAGACCAGGTCCAGGCCAGGTCCAGGCCAGGTCCAGGCCAGGTCCAGGCCAGGTCCAGGCCAGGTCCAGGCCAGGTCCAGGTCCAGGCCAGGTCCAGGCCAGGTCCAGGCCAGGTCCAGATGAGAATACTCCGGTTTCTCATTACTCGTTGGTAATCTCCACACTTATGGGAAGGGATTCTCATACAAATATACACACAACAACTTAAATACAAGCACAAAAAAAGGACAACACAAAAAAGGACAACACATGAATACTGCAGATAATACGAGATAAAGCACAGTAGCACAGGGAGGACGTTAGCTTAGCTTGCTCTCGATAGCTAAATGAAGCTAAATGTAGCTAGCTCACTGTGTACAACAGACAATCGAGCATTTACACAGTAAATACATTTCAGTGACAGCTTTAGGGGGTACGTAGCTAACCAGTTATTTCCAGGATTACCACAGACTAGACACAAATCCAGAGCTGGGTGATCTCCCTGAAAACTGTGTTGAGCCTCGAGCTGCCTTTGAATTCTTTCTTTTGGCCTGAAGAGAGGAACGTGTGGACCTCTTCCACCGACCAGGACCAGGACTTTTGGGGCTTTCTGTGCAATTCCATTTCTCTGGAGTGAGGAGGACGTAATGTAGCCGTAGCAGAGCCGAGCAGAGCAGCCTGTTTTAAAGATGGCGGTTGAGTTGTTTTTCCCAAAGGGTCAGATGTCGCTTCCAGTGACGACACTCGTTGACCAATCAGTGTAAGGCAGTGGGCCGACGTGACGTCATGGCACGGGTACTATGGGGATAGAACCACGGCTGAGGCAGTACGGAAAAGTACTCAAATCTCCCATTCCATCCACTAGTGGAAAAGCAAAATAGGTGCGCCGTACCGTACCGAAATGAACTGAACCGACACTGTGGAAAAACGGCATATGGTAGAGACCTGCGGGTGCGGGCCGCCTCTGACTACATTTGGATGCGAAACTAGCGGTGATCTTTCAGTTATATATTTTGTTAGCGTTGCTTTTGTACCACTTCATCAGTGATTGTTGTACAGCTTACAAGAAGTTGTGCTCATGCTAAGGTTTGCATACGAATCAGATCGCAAATGAAACTACCTTGCTCCATGGGATGAGAGCGTAGGGGAAATGAGAAGCCTTTGAGCGTGTTGGGGGGCGGTGCTAAACATTCAAACCTTGCAGAAAGGGGTATAGCTCCTTTAATCAATTACCTTGTTACAGGCTTAGTTTTTCTTGATTACCGCTTCAAATAAGCTAATCACAAATATTAAAGGACTGTCATTCTGCTGCTACTAATACATTTCCCACCCACATAACACAGAGCTGGGAGCAGGCTCATATATGCAGCAGAGGACAGAGAATTAAAGGACCAAGTGTGTTAGCTGATGTCACCCAGCGCTCTGTCTACCAAGGCATGAGTCACTGCTCCTCCAAGACACAGCCCTTACTGTAGCATGTTGGATTTCAATATTCTTCACATAAATAAATAGAAATGGTTAATGGCGATATTTGTTCAAAGTCTGATAATAATGGTAATTACTCACTCCACACTCCATTGTATGATGTAATAGTACAAAATTATTTAAGTAGAAATGCACTCACCAAACCTGTTCCTTGTCCTATTTCAGTGTTTCACATTTTATAAAAACGAGTTTCCAAAGTGCTGCACAGAGATGAAAGTAACACATTAAAATATACAGGTTTTCCAACTTTATATATATAAAAAAAATAAACAAGAAGAATAAGTAAAACATTATCTATGCAATAATAACAGTAAAAAATTAAAATGTAATAAAGACAACAAAATACCAATTATCCAATTTTTAAAAATAAAACTAAAACAAAAAAATAAAATAAAAATATATACAAATACATTTTTTAACTCTGTAGAAAAACACCAATGCAACAAAATTTAGCTTTTTAGTTCTGCAGATCTTGCACTGTAGATCTGGTTTACTGCTGGTGCCTGATGAGGCACTGGAGGCTCTTTCCTCTGGTCTTTAATGTGTGGGGCTACTACAGTATGTAAGGCCCTGGGCTTGGTTTCCTCATAAACATATTGTTCTGTGCATCCGGAGATCACTGGCCTGTTCTTGGAGGCCCGTTTGGTTTCTGTCTTGGTTATGTTCAGGTTTACTTAAAGTGAGTTTTCTGTCTCTAAAAAGAGTTACGGTTCAGTTCAGTGTAAATCACTGCAGTTACTCCACACAACAACTTTACAAGCTTTACAAGTCTTCTCTAAGCACTTACATTTACCTTATCCATCAGAGCTTTGATGTGAAACTTATACTTTCTTTAGAGCCCATCTCTGTATATGAGAGAACGATCTAAAATACCAACGCACTGGAAACCTTCATCAGGTTTCTTCTCCAAATGAAGTTAGAGCTCTTGCATTTCAACAAGAAGGTCTTGGTTACTTTTTGCGTCTGTAGGTTTTCTATAGTTTCTAATGTAGCCTTCAGTGTAGGGATGTAAATCGGCGACCGTTTAACCGGTGGTTGACCGTCACAGCGTTAACCGGTCAAAGCTGTCGGTTAAAAAAAGAGAAAAAGGGGAGAGGGGAGGTCTCTTAATAACGCTATTTTAAGCCCTATTTGCACGATGTGACGAGCGGGTCTGTATCTAGCTGTGTGCGCCCATGTATTATAAACTCAGGGACGACTCTCACGCCGCACGAGCCACATATGCACACACGCGCACGCGCACACACACACACACACACTTTCCCCTCTCCATACGTAACATCCACACGCATCATCTCTCCCCTCTGTTACCGTCAAAGTTGCACACTGGCGCGGGTCAGAACTACATTGGAGCTTACATTTACACACACACACACATACATACACACACACATACATACACACACACATACCGGTCTGTCGCGCTCCTCTGTGTCACGGAGCCCAAAGGATTCGCGCAAATACGCGGCTCCTTTGGGAGTTGCGTATTTCCCCTACATGTTTTGCTGTAGGGGAAACATGTTTGTGTTTATGGTCCTCGGGATCAGCTCCACAAACATCACTTGTATTTAAACTTTTGTGAAGACCTGTGAGACGCGGCTCGTCACTCGCTGCTCTGACCATGTGAACGAGCCGTCGTTTGCTGCTAGAAAGTTTTGGTATTAACTAGGGCTGAAACAACTAATCGATTAATCGACGACTAATCGATTATTGAAATAGTCGACAACTATTTTAGTAATCGATTAATCGTTTTCTGGTTCACACGGACTCAAACAGAGCAAAAATGACATGAAAATGTAGTATTTTTGATTAAAACCGACTTTGTTTTTATAATTTCTATGATAATCTGTCTGTCTCATCCAATCAGATAGCAGAATTAGCACAAAAAGTAAATGTTTGTAATAGGCTCTAAGTTTACGCCATCAATACGTCCTCGAGTGTTGCCACTTTAGCTTTTTGTGATGAAAAAAATATTTTTTTTCTACACAATTCACAGCCAAGCGATTACTCGATTAATCGTAAAAATAATCGATAGATTAATCGATTACAAAATAATCGTTAGTTGCAGCTCTAGTATTAACCCGCAGCACAGCAGAATGGGAAGATTAAAAAAGCAGTTTTCTCTGCGCAAAGGTGCCGGAGCTGTTGCGGGTTTGGGCGCCGCTGTCTCAACTCTGATCCAGTAGAACGCAGAGCTGCACTTATGAAAAGTACGCGGCTCGAAATGGCTGTTATTTCAAAGAACGTGGACTATTTTAAACTACGCGGTTAACCGGTTTCAACCGGTTAATGAGGCTCGGTGGTCGGTCATGAAAATTCATAGTTTTTTACATCCCTACTTCAGTGTTTTGGTAGTTTTGTTTTTGTTAAGTGAGTTATGCAGAATCTATTTTTGATGTATTTTTGATGTTTATGTTTTATTTTTATGGTTTATGTTTATGTAACTGTGAGGTGTAATAATTGAATGTAAGTAAGTAAGGTTTATTTATATAGCGCATTTTAAAGACCAAGGTCACCCAAAGCGCTTTACAATTGTTCAGAATTTCACTGAATTCTGTCGACTGAAGTGTTTTTTCCCAAATGCACGAATTGACAGGGGTCAATACAAAAACATGTAATTATTAGGAGACCGGAGCTGATCGCTGCAAAAGTAAATCATACTCTTGACTCTCCTGACCGGCACCAAAGTCTGAGTCAGTGAGCACCCGGCACAATGCATATTTTCACATTTTAGATTTGTAGAATTTAAATATTGTACCACAATACATTGTTAGATCCCTATTATATATTTTTATATTTGAAACAATTGAATTGAAAATGTGTCAGTTCCATTTGTGCTGTTCAACTTTTTTATGTTTTCATTACAATGAACATCTTTCTACCTGAACACACACAACAACCTTAATGTTTTGACTGTGACCTTTTTCTAGTGTCAGAACTTCCTGTTGCACATGCCTATGGGGAATGGAACCATGACACAGGAAGCCTCACTGGGGGACAGACTCAGCAGCGCAGCCCCTCCCCTCCCCACCCTCCCCACACCTAACCTGTCTGCTCCCCTGCCCACCGACACCGTGTGCAGTTGTGAGGCCTGCAACGAACGACGGTATGCACACACTCTTTCACTCTCAAGGGGTCACAAGAGGGCTGAAAAGTGAAATATTTGGTTATTTGTTTTAGCCACTTCAAAATTATCTTTACGTGGTTTCAGAGGAACAGGAAAATCACTTGTGGCTCAACTACCATTTTTTATCACAAAACAACTGAAGTTAATTCCAAGACAATTGTGGTTGAATGTGATGCAATTCAGTCTTTGCTTATGACAAGCAGAACTGGGCCGAAGTCACTTTTTGTGAATAGCTAATAATAACTGATCCTCAACACACGCATCTGTATAATCACTTGTTCAGTCGTTCAGCCTAAACAGTGGTCATCCATTGTTCTTATCCTGACCATGGTATGGATGTAATCTAGATATCTTGAAGGGGTTTTTATTTAGAGTTCAAATATGCTGCTTGCCTTGGATAACAGTGCTACTTTCTGCTTTGAGCTTATTGAACTCTGTGCAAACTCTGTTAGGGTTGTTTGATTGGTACAATGTTCATGGATATCAGATCAGAAATGGAGCTGGGTGGTCATCTAATATACCATACTGTAGATACTCGTGAAATGCAAATAATAAAGAAATATATGGATTAAGTGTATGTATTTTTGTATATTAGTGTGTGAATAAATATAATCCAATCCGCCCCGCTGCTCTCCTTTCAGTGAGATCTCTGCCGAATCAGAGAGGGAATCGCAGCAGCTCCAGAACCACTGGTCAGAGGTGCGTTACCTAGTGCGATGTATCTACCGCCAGACCGGGACGCCCCTCGCCGATGACCACGACCAGCCACTGGAGCGAGACCAGGAGGGCATCAAGGATCTGGTGGACAGGTCAGTGTCACAGCAGCCATCCTCAAGCTGCTGCTGATTAATGTGATTATCTAATCAGCGAAGAAGTCATGCAGACATTTGGAGCCGAGTAAAGGGGCCTTCAGACCGGACCATGCATTGCGTTGAGTTTCAATGCTGTGTCAATGATGACGCACGTCTGTGCAAATATTCATTCATGTGCATTGTGGTACGCAGGTTTGACGCGGCAGAGCCTAGGGGTACAGCGGCTCGACGCATCTTGCAATAGACATTGTTTAACTTTGGATTTTGATTAATAATAGCTCTACTTTAAACTTCTGTTTAGAAATGGTCAAATGTTTTTTACATGTCAACCTATTATCTGGGGACATATTTATGATGTATTTTAGATGTTTATGTAATGAATATTACATAGTCCCTTTTTGATTTGATTTATATTGTGTTATTTTTCCACTCTGTGATTAATTTACAAAAATACGACTGTTTTCTGTTGCAGACTGTGTGAAAAGGATCCATATCAGCTGTACCAGCGTTTAGAGCAGCAGGCCCGGGAGTACGTGCTGGAGATGAAGGTGCGGCTGCTGAAGCATCTTTCTGTGGGGCCGGGGTGCTCAGGGGTCAGTGTGGCCGTGTCCCAGGGCCCTCCTCAGGCACACCAGTTCATCTCTCTGCTGCTGGAGGAGTACAACGCCTTGTGTCAGGCCGCACGCACCATCAGCAGCTTCCTCCTCACCCTGGTCTGTCTGCACTTTACTGCTCTCAGAATGTTCTCGTGTTTTTGGCCAAATCTAACCGGTTGTTTTTACGCCCCACCAGGAGAATGAGCACCTCCAGAAGTTCCAGGTGACATGGGAACTGCACAATAAGCACCTTTTTGAGAATCTGGTATTCTCAGAGCCCATCTTGCACAGCAGTTTACCTGCACTGGTTTCACAGCTTAAGTAAGACATTCTTCTGATGCTTGTTCCAGTACTCGCTGCACTGAAAGATAACATTTGATGACTTGGTACTTTCAATATTTCAATCATTATTTATTTGTAAAACACATCTTTAAAAAGCCCAGGCTAACTAAAGTGCTGTACAGTGAACAAAAAAACAATACAAATGTATGATACAAGCGGGCTACTGTTAGCGGGCGACAGTAGCTCAGTTGGTAGAGCATTGGCCTTAGGGCCTGAAGGTCGTGGGTTCAAGCCCACCATAAGACCTACTTCACGACTCCCACTGATGACTGCTGTCGTTGTGTCCTTGGGCAAGACACTTAACCCCACTTTGCCTGAAGCCCCCGCTGAAAGATCTCAGCTCCTGTGGACTCACCACCTGCAGGAGGATCAGTGAGGGGCTGGTGCTCTGTGTACTGGGTGCAGCTCTGACTGCCACCCCCCCGACCCAGAAATTGATTAAGGGGAAGAAAATGGATGGAATATATGATACAAATATGAAAAAAGAAAAACGTATCTATCACTACCTGCTGTTGGTCATACATGTTGTCTCATTGCTTTAATCAGGCCATTGTTCAATTACTTGTATCAGTAGCAACTTCTACAACATGTTTTCCATCAGTGATTTAATTGACATAAAAAAATCCTTTAAAGATTTCCTTTTAAAATTATTGAATTATGTATTTGATTGGGTCAACCCACATGAAGGAACGAACATATACAGGTTGTACACCATGTAGTTAATTTTAGCAGACCTGCAAATTTACCTCTGTACTCCTGAATATTTTTATTACAATAACATTGGACTAACCAGATAGTTAGATTTATTTTTTATTTTATCTCAAACCTGCAGAACACAATGTCACATATCTTTACACTAATACAGTGTTGGTAGAAGTTGCTCAGATTTCTGTCTATTCCTGTCTGACTGAAGGATGTTAAAGTCCTCTTTACATGACTATTAGAATTGTAAGTAACAGGAAGGAATTTGCTTTGGCTCATGGTGTAAGCAATTTATAAAAGTAAACTCTTGAAATGTGTACTTTATACCAATGCACACTAATGAGAGCAACAGAAGTGTAATCGTGGCTTACTTTTATGCAGGCATGGCACAGCCTCCCAGGATGCGTTCAGTGAGGCCCTGTTAGAGAGGTACCAGCAGCTGCAGCAGGAGATGGCCTCTGTGGCAGCGCAGTGGCAGGAGTGTGAGAAGAGGATAGACGACTATGTAGATGAGCAGGTATGTTTTGACTGTATGCATCACTATAGGAATTGGGACTGTTCCATTTTTTTTTTTTATATATATAATTAGTATAATTTTTATGTAATGTTTTTTATGTCTTTAAATATATGTATTTATATAGATTTTTTTGACATTTTGACTTTTATATAATAATAGTAATTAGATTAAATATAAATGCATCAATAGTGTTGCGAGCCTTAGATAAGGGACCAAAAGCCTTTTTTCTGTAAATAAATTGCATCAAATGGAAAGTCCCATGTATCTAGATACAGATTATACTGTCTCATACTTATCTAGGTACGTATTGCATCACCAGGCTCTGATAGATGCCCAGCCCTAATAAGCGTCATAGTAATCCTTCCCTGTTTGTCTTATTACAGCTGCTATTCAAGGTCGAGGGCCAGAGTCTTACTTACCAAAGAACAGAACCTCATAAATCTCTTGTTAGCAAAAACGTAAGATTTTTGCATTTCCATGACACAAATGTTGTGCAATTTTTTTCTGAACTTGTTGAAAATTTTCCCTGTTCAGACCTTAAAGACCAAGCAGCGGATGTTAAAGGAGGACTGGGAGTTTTTCAAGCAGAGAAGATTTCTAGAGGAGCAGGTATGGAGCAGTCCTTGCGCAAAGATATGTTAAAGGTCATGTCAGACTGAGGCTAATGCGTCTCTTCTCACAGATGCCTAATAAGAAGTCCAACTCTGAAGATCACAATTTCACAGACACCATGAGAATGCTCTCTTCACGCTTGAGTATTCCCGACTGCCCAAACTGCAACTATCGCAGGAGGTATGCTTTTCCATGGATTTAGTTGGCTGTACGATATTATCAAATGATCCAATCTCAGAAGCTGCTAATTATTTAGAACAATGTATGTTCTCCTTAAATTTTAAAATGTGTTTGAAGCTTCACAAAGATGTCCTGAGAGTCATGGATTATTGTCATAAATGCTATTACTGGCATTCAGTTTAAATCTTTGAACTGTGGAGATCAACCTAAGCTAGTCATAAAGAACTCCAGAAGTCTTTGCCCTTTTCCATTTTGTATGTTCAGAGTTGATAATACGTCCCAGCAGGGCTTCCATAGCAACACACACGTTCTCTAGACACACTTTATTACATCCATTGTCTTTTTCTATTCTCAGGTGCACGTGTGACGACTGCAGCCTATCCCACATCCTGACATGCGGCATTATGGACTCTCCCATAGCCGAGGACCTTCACATCAAGCTGCCCCTCCAGGGAGAGCCCCCGCAGGACTACCTGTCCGAGGTGCATCCCCCCAGCCTCTCCTCCGGCAGTTCAGCCTCTGGGTCTAACTCCAGCTCCCCCATCACCATCCAACAGCATCCGCGGCTCATCCTACCCGATGGAGATCCAAACACGTTGTGAGTGTTGCGCACACTTTACATCATAATTGTATTCCTATCTTGAAATGGCTTGCTAATTGTTTTTTTCTTTCTTTAAGCATTAGCGATGAATATGAAGTGCTTCCATTGTCCAGTAAATTTGGAGAAATCTACCCTCTGAGCGCTTACGAGGACGGTAACATGGTGAATGGGCTTCACCACGAGCTGAACGGGGACGGTGATAAGACTGTGGTTAGTAACAACTCCAAATAAGTTGTGTGTGTGTGTCCACAATTTCAAAAGATTAGCTGTAAACAAAACTTCCACAAATAAAATACTGGATATTATGTGCTCTTCCCTATCTTTAAAATCTGCCATTGGCTAGTCAAACTTGGAAAAACCCCATTTCGGCCATCTAGTTTACATATGTTTTATCTACTGTGTAACATAACATATAAAAAGAGCTAATGTTGTCTTGCTCCGCATGTTCTCTGCCCACAGTCGCCACATCTAACCACCAGCAGCAGCAGTTCGTCAGAGGGGGACGAGGAAGAGGCAGATGGTGGTGAGCCTCCAGGGCAGCAGGGAGAGCTAGGCCAAATCCACAGCCCCCCACCTTCATATAGTCATCATCAGCAGGTAATGTAGCGGATGTATTGTATAATCTGGATAGAGTATCTTCCAATGTGAAGATACCCTATCCAGATAGGCCTCAGTGTGAACTAAAACTGCTCGTCCTACTGCCATTTTAGGTCCAATTTTGTGTGAGGATTTTAGATTGCCTAGTCATCCTTAATTTTTTTTCTTTTTTTTTATCCACTGGCTTTCTATAAATCCACACTTTAGTGTATAAAACTCTGACCAAGCTCTGCTATAATTGGTCAGAAATCTTACATATTCAGTTCAATTAATTTTTGTACAGTCCTAAAGCACATCTGTGGCTGTTTTGGAGGACCAGAGAATAACACGGGATGAGTTCAAACACAGGAAATAGAATAATAACAAACGCATAAGAGTCATTGGTCGTTAGGGAGTGGGATGACCAATATCCATAAATGTTAATAAATGTCCTTAAATCAGACATCTGGGAGACCCAGGGCTTTTAATGTAGTCTGTATACAGAATATATCTTCAATAAAAGTTGCAACATAAAATGTAGCTTGTAATCTCCTCTCTGGGGCCAGGATTCTCCTGAATTCTTAAATCTCCGGGGACTATTCTAGAGATTAATATAAAATGCACATACTAAAATGTAGGTTATGTCAGTAATTCAAATGATGCGTATTTTAACCTCCTGGGTCTGAACTATAGTTTTCATTTATTTTATGTTGTCCCGCCTCTTTGCATAATCGCCACCAGTAAAACAGTCACAGTGGCTTTTCGCACATCTCACTTGCTCCTGTTTTTCAAGGAAATGGTTGATATAGAGTAGTATAGTTGAATAATTAAACTCTATTTTACATTTTCAGACATTAATTAACTCAATCAACTCATAAATATTTATTTCCAGTCACTAGAAATCCTTAAAATACATTATTATTATTATTATTTAAGGTGCAATCCTCAACTGTCCTTGTGGTGGGCCTGCTGTTTGCTTGGGTTCCTCTCAGTGTTGTTTGCCTGGATATTTAAGTTTGTCATTAAACTTTACATTCGACTTATGCATTAGTGTATGAGATCCTATAACTTCACTTGGATAAGTTACAAGTTATATCTGTGGAGAAGCGAGTCACCACCTGTACAGTTGTGGAATGCAACTATAAACCATGTACCAACCATTTTTAATCCAACCTATAAAAATGTTTGAGTACACATGTAGAAGACAATAGAAGGTTTATTTGCCAGATATACATTGTACATATGTTCTTAACCCTCCAGGTGGCACCAGTGCAGCATGTTTGTGAGTGCCACGTGTGCACTCAAGACTCCGCATCCGCCGCGTCCTGTCTGCCCCCCGGCCGACTCCACAGTGCACCCCCACCTCCCCCTCCCACAGTGGGACACCAGTTCTTCACAGACCCCAAGACGCCCCCCTCACACCCTGCCCTGCACCTGTATCCCCACATCCATGGTCACCTGCCCTTGCACAACTTCCCCCGACCCCTACTGCACCCCACCATGTACCCGCCAAGCCCGCCACTGTCACACAACAAGGTGAGCAGTTTAAAGTATCTACCACTAGGGGGCGTGTGTGCTCCATGTTCATTTTGACTTGCTCAAACTGGATCTGAAAAGCCCATACACTTTATAAAGGTTGCATCAAAGGCTTTCAACAGTAATTATTTAGAATATTCATGAATAGTGTGTGCTATTGTAATTCAATTTACATTTTTGTTGTTGTTAACCAATGCCATATGTTAATAATAACAACAATCAAACTGCATCAAATGTATATAGTGTTTCTTTTTAATCCAGATCACCACCATGATTTATCGTTTTTTTTTTTCTGAAAATCTCATCAAATTCTGTCCATAACCTTTTGAGTTTAGATACAACAGATGGTTTTCAGGTTTTGAAAATTAGTGTGAGTCCGTGTTCCTGATGGTTTTTGGGAGTGAGTTCCAGCGAACGCTTGTTTCCATAAGGTTCTGCTGTTTTTAACCGATTTAAAGCTTTGAATAGTCCTGGTTGTGTTCTAAGAAAACTGCTAAAAAAGAACGTCTTTTTATTTTTGTTTTCAGCCCATTCCTCCTAGCCCCACGTCAAGTCACTCAGCAGCGAAACAGCCCGCTTTCAGCCCGTCTTTACCGGAGCATGTGTACCCAAACTGCTTCAGCTCGCCAGGGGGCACAGGCGACTGGAACAGCTCACTACAGTGCCTCTCTCTTAAGTTTGAAAACCTGTGGGATGCTGCTGTCATGAAGAGTTGGAACCCCTCTGTGCTTCTGCCCGACTCTTTACCAGGTCAATATGATGACATCACTTCCTTATTTATTGTTCTTGAATATCTGCCAAGTTGCTCAGTAGTCACACTTTAACACATGTTCAGAGTGATGCCAGGAAAATGTGTTTTGACGTCATCTTCTTGTTCACATTATTTATCCTGAAAGTACAATGACTTTGTGTAATCCCTTTTTTAATCCCCCATTCTGCCACAGGTGACATGCTGGGACCCCCCCTGGCTGACGTAGCCCTCCCTCCTGCCTCACCCCTTGGCCCCCAGGCAGACCACTGCTCCCTGCCCACACCTCCTTCCTCCTCTGTGTCTTCGTCGTCCTCGTCCTCATCGTGCTCCTCGTCAGATGTCAAAGAGCAGAAGAGGAGCGCCGCCAAGAAGAAGTGTCTATACAACTTCCAGGATGCCTTCATGGAGTCCAGCCGTGTAGTCATGGCAACCTCCGCAACAACACCCATGTCCTGCACTGCCACCACTGTCCAGTCGAGTAAGATTGTTCTTAGAATCTATATTTTTGTGTAATGTGTGTAACTTTTGAATCCTCTTGTCCAGGACTCCCTTGAAAAAGAGGTTTTTAATCTCAATGGGAATTCCCTGGTTAAATAAGAAAGTTTGTTACCTATTTAGTCTTCACGCATAATGACATTTGGAAATTAACAAATTGCAATAGTATTTTTTTCACCAGAGCAACAACAAGTCCAAAGAAGTCAAAAGAATGCAAACATTACAACATACTTTTTGAAAACATGTTTCTTTGAAAATGAATTTGAAAATGTAAATGAGCTCAATAATAATTAATTTTCAATATTTTCAATGTTGTCAGGACACCTTATATCGGGGGTATCCAAACCTGACCTCAAAGGCTGCTGTTGCTGCAGGTTTTATATCAGACAAAGCAGGAGCAGAGCCTCAGACTTTACCCGTTTCCTCAAATCTTCAGGTTTAACCCTTTAAGCGCCAAAGTCGCAATATTGCGACAAGCAACATTGCCCACTTAAATAGGCTGTATCTAAAAATGTGGTGCAGAATCTTGTTAATACTTTTCACCAGGGGTTAGTGGACATGTGTGCCTGTAATATGAGCAGCATTTGTGGGTGTGGTTATATTGAAAGTTTTAGAGTAAATTAAGTTCGTAAAACACCTGCGGCGCAGCGGCGCGGAGGCGAAGCAGCAGCGGTAGAGCTGAGAGGAGCGAGAGCAGAGCAGAGGGAGAGAGTGTTTTTTATTTTACTCACGAGGTCTTCAGTACCAGAGAAGTACTTGGTCTGGTACTGGCTCACTCAGATTCAGAGGAGGAAGACACGCAGGTGTCCAGTGAAGCAGACACGGACATTATTGGTGACGGGGAGACCACGCTCCATAGTCCACAATCAGCCCCTGTGCAGCGGCTGCTTGTCCTCCGTGTGGCCGCGGTAGAAGCATTCTGTGAACGCCAATCAGGGGCCGTGGTGGAGGGGACAGGGGCATCATAACACGGGCATGTGGGAGAAAGTAGCCGGGGTAGACGTCCGCGGGGATCGCGGGAGACGCGGGAGAAGCCACGGGAAAAAGCACATCGCTAATCGCGTTCACTGCCTTTACCAACAGCGATGATGAGGATGAAGGCAGTTCTTAAGAGAAAATAATCCACAAAAGTGAACCAGAAGTGTTGAAGAGCCTGTTGTTTCTTGTTGAGACGATCTGACATGTTCTGTGCCCATTCATTTCATCTCTCTGTTTCTACACGATAAATCCTGGAGCCTCATTTCCACTGCGAAAAATAGTATGCCCACTACTTCTTTGAAAAGGAAATATTGAAACCAATCTCCAGATTTCATGACTGTAAACTATAAAGAGTTCAGTCTTGATCACTGAAGGTCTTTGAAAATAATACAATTCCATATGGCTGCGAACCACTGCTAAAACATTATGTATAATCTGGATCAGGGAATTTATTTCTATCCCAAATTCATTTCATACTAAAGATATATTTCACATTCACTGTTTATAGTATTCCCTGATCTCAAATAACTCCCAAGCTACAGCTTTTTGAAGTCTTTATACAATAATTAACATTTTCCAAAATGGCCGCCACCTTGATGACGTCAGAATATGCAAATTAGATGACGAATCAACTTCCATCCCAAAGTTTGGTTCAGACTGAAGATATTTCTAATTTACAGTATGCCTTTATCTCAAACCATTTTAAAGTTATAGCCTTTTGAAATCTTGAAATCAAAATTGTATATTTTCTTGAAAAAACTCTGGCGCCTAAAGGGTTAAGACTGAACTGCCTTATATACATAGTTCCCACATGACGTCACTACATACGGGGATTTGCCGACCCGGCGCCATTTGTCTTGGCATTCTGTGGGCAAAACAATAGAAAAAGAAGCTGAAACGTGTTAATGTCGTGATAAAGTTGAAAATGGTCATCTCCTGCTGGGTCAATGGATGTTCAAATCGTGCCGGAGGTTCCGTTAAACTTGGATTTTACAGTATACCCATCATTAGACTTCATGAATGTGAGAAGACTAAGCTTTTGTCAGAACAACCACGGAGGTTATGGCTTGCGAAGATAAACAGGCAAGAAACTCCCTCAAAACACGCAAGAATATGCTCGGAGCACTTTGTGTCAGGTGCGTATCGTATCTCATAATGTGTTGACAGACGTAATTTACTCAGTACTAACTTGTGTATGCTGATATCTGGTAACTTGAGAGTTTCATTATTTAGCGTTAGATTACTTTATTATGAGGAGGATCGGTGTCGCGTCCGAGGCTCTCGAGGGCAACGTAAATGTATTAAATAGATAATAATAGTTCTATGGTGGGCTAAAACAATGTTCACAAACAGCATTGCTTCTGTAAAAAGATCTGTGTCATAAAATAAACTGCTCTTTACGCCTGGAAAAATCAGTTGCCCACCATTCACCAAAACATACGGTCAAAAACGCGGAAATAAACAATAACAGCAATCCAGAGTGTCCGTGTGGCATTAGCATTAATTAAATTAATTGTTAATATAATTAAAATAATTAAATGGAGCTCCAACTGGTATTAAATCTAAAGTTTTTGAGAAATGTTTGCATTGCTTGTTAATTTTTGCTGCATAATTTGATCAAATATGTAAAACATGTCCGTAGCACGTTAAACTGTGGTGCCATTGTATTAATATACAATTATTTGCTCAAAAGTTGCCCTTTTTTTCCAATTTGCGTTTGAATATCTACATTTATTCTCATTCTTCTGTTTAATGGAATGCACAAACACAGCAGCGTGCCATCAAAGATGGCGTCTCCGAGGAGGTCATGTGACATTCATTGGTCTGTGGGAACTATGTATAAATGATTAATTTGAGAAATTCTTATTGTCCTTTTCCATTCTCCAGATGATGTATTTCACAGTTTGGGTAAAGAGGATCACAGACCGCCCTGTTCCAGTCCCAGAAACACCTCCACAGGCCTTGGCTCCCTCCCCCCACTTTCCAGCCCCAACCTGCTCCCACCACATACCACACACCTGCCCACAATGGCTCCTCCCACTTTCCCAAAGATGGCCGCCCCAGCCCCAGATTTCAGCGAGGCACACCACAGCCTCTGTCTCCCCCCTAGCGAACCCCCAGTGTCCTCCACAGACGGGGCAGTCAGCGCGCCGCCCAGTCTTTGCAGGTGAGCCGCACAAACTTAAACAATGGCACAAACTTAAACAATGGCCTTAATTCAGCGTTCTGAAAATGTCTGTATTGTTTAAATGAATTGCAAAGGCCACCGTGTGCTTTCAGCGACCCAGAATGTGAGGGCCACCGCTGTGAGGGGAACGGGGCGTACGAGCACCAGCCTTACGATGGAGAGGAGAGCCAGGACGAAGACAGCTGCTCCGAACACAGCTCCTCTACCTCCACCTCCACCAACCAGAAGGAAGGGAAGTACTGTGACTGCTGCTACTGCGAGTTCTTTGGCCACGGAGGGGTAAGAGACAATTGGAATATTCCTCTTTTTTGGAATATATTATATATATATATATATAAAATATATAATATTTCAAGCAAATAAGGAACTGCTCATGTCATCACTGTGCTTGCAGAAGGTAAAATGTCTAACTAAATCAGTTTGTCATAAAAGTATCTTTTCTCTTCTAGCCCCCAGCCGCTCCCACCAGCAGAAACTATGCAGAGATGCGAGAGAAGTTGCGTCTGCGACTGACCAAGCGGAAAGAGGAGCAGCCGAAGCGCGAGGATCAAGTGCCTGTGTTGGAGAGAGACGGGGGAGTCGAGGACCACCGGCGGGTGGAGGACTTACTGCAGTTCATCAACAGCGCAGACAATAAACCTCCATCCAGCTCTAAGGCAGCCAAAAGGGCGAGGCACAAGCAGAAGAAGGTAAGGTTCATCCATCGTCGAGTACATTTCAGAATATGCTCAGAGACAAGAAGGTTGTGGGTTTGATCTCGCACCAGTCGGCCAGACACACAATCTTGAGAAGGATCTTCAAATGCTCTACTATCACTACTAACAGTTTGCCTCAGCAGCAGCTCTAGTTTAAGAGAGAACACAAAGATTTGTAGATGTTTCATGCTGTTTAAACAATTCTCAGAGCAGTTTTCTTTCAGTTGTACTAAACTCTATCATGTGTCCTGTTTCTCAGCTGGAGGAAAAAGCGCGTCAGGAGGCCGAAGCCCGTGAGCGAGAGGAAAAGCAGCTACTTGAGGAGCAGCAGCTACTTGAGGAGCAGCGGCGGCAGCAGGAAGAGGAGGAGGCGGCGCTTCAGAAAGAACTGCTCCGTCTCCAGGAACTACAACATCAGCGCATCGCCAAAAAGAAGAAGAAAGACAAGGCCAAGGAGAACACGGCCCCCCTACATAACAACCCGCAGCCCCTCAAACAGAGCGCCCAGAACGTCCTGGACAACTTGCAGCTCCAGAACTTCATCCGCCTTCCCGACCACAAGCCCCTTACGTCCCACTGCCCCAAACGCACCAGTGACCGAAATCTCAAAATGGACAATGGTATGCTCTGCTCCACCCTGCACAATTGCTCCACCGTGCACATGGAGGTCAACGGCAAAGCTAAGAGCAAACAGACAAAGGCCGCTTCCAGTGAGATGCCTGCACCCAAGAAAAGCCCAGAACCAGCGGCCAAGCTCGCCAACGGAGCACCTCCTCCACCCACGGACACCAAAGCAGGCCGCTTCAGGCCCGTAGAAGCTCTCGCAGTTCCCATCTCTGAGACCAGACCCAGCAGCAACGGCAGCAGCGGGAAGAGGCCCCAGCTGAAGGAGGAGCGGACGAGCCCATCCGCTCATCACCATTCCCCCTCCCCACCCCCTGTGCCCCCGCACCCGGAGCACATCCAGCAGAACGGCAAACCAGCCAGCGCAGAGTCCCCACAGGCCAAGTCTAAGAGCAAGAAGAACCGCAAGAAGAAGGGCGACAAATCCAATACGTCAATAGGTCAGTGCAGAGTTTTATATGACGTTATTTGTTTTTCTATACCAGACAAATTGTAAGTTAGCGATGTTATTACCTTGACATGTTTCGATGGTTTACTTGGGTCTTCCTTTTGAAGCATCTAGCGACATCCCACAGCCTTATCGGCTGCTCTTCCCAGGCACAGTGGTATAGAACCAAATAACTTTATTCTACCAAGAAGACAAGATGAACCTTTCTAAACTATCATTTTTAAGTTTCACATTTGAAGTTTGTTTTTACAGAAGTAAATATACTTTTAACGTTATTCTAATGTTCAGAGATTCACCTGTAAATGTGGGCTCCAATCTTTTTGTACCATTACCAGAATATCGCCTTAATATTACATTTTTATCTGCACTGCTTTTACAACTTCAATGGAGCTGTGAAGTGCCCACCTGCCTTCCAGTTCTGGAAGTAAAATTACCCAAAAACTATAATATTTGGCTGTTTTTCTGTTTTTTGAATTACATCTATGAGACATACATTTTTAGTAAAAGCATTAAACATGCAAAGTTATGACCATATGTTGCAAAAAATGTACCTTTTTAGTAGTGCTTGAAAACTACACCATGGGGTATAAGAAATTTCACTTCTGAAACCAGACATCTCCCAAACCTAATTCCTTTATTTATTTATTTTTTGTCTTTAAGTCTGTACCGATAAAGTTTGAATAATGCTTGTCTGCCTCTATGCACAATAAATATAATTGTTCAGTTTTTTTGGGGATATGGTTTAAATTTCTTCTTTCTTTTTTTAATTAAGATTTAGATCCTACTAGTCAAAAAGTAATGTTATCTATTCCTTTTTAAAAGGTCAGATTGATTGCCAGAAATATACAGAAAAACATGAGTAAACTTTTTTTTATAAATTTGATTGCAATTGGTCACATTTTTTAATTTTATTGTATATATTTTGTATCTTTATTCTGACTTGTTGTGACCAGTTGATTGGCATTTCTGTAATATTTCTTTCTATTTTTAGCCCCTCAAATTATTTCCGATTGCATAATCCTCAAAATTCTTTCTGGAAAATAAATGATTTTCCACCCACTGTTGTGAAAAGTTCAGACCATTGTAGTGGTCTGAACTTTCTGTGGTCTGTCTCCACAGGTGCTTCCTCTTGTGGCTACCAGCATTAAAAATACTGCAAAAGCACGTGGCTGACAGACATTCATAAAACTGATGTAATGGTAAACTAGACATACTCTTTAATTGTTATACTTGATGTATTTTGGTTTCCAGATGACGTTTTTCTGCCCAAAGACATTGACCTGGACAGCACAGAGATGGATGAGACCGAGAGAGAGGTGGAATATTTTAAAAGGTGTGTAGATTTGTTGGTGTTTTAATTGTTCAAAGAAGCCAAAGAAAACAAGCCGTGACGCGTGTGAGTGATGCACTCATTCAAAATCTTTAAACAACAGATTACAAATGTCCTCGTTGGCTGAACACATCTTCAGATGGAATCAGGACAATGTTGTTGACATTTTTGGGTTTCACTTGACGTAACACATTCCAGTGTGTACTGTTGTACTGTTTCGTTTTATGTACATGGAATTGATGATCCGACAAGATTTGAACTTTTCTAAACCACAAATGGTTTGATACAAAATGGTACAAACATCAACAAAACTAGCAGCAGAAGATGAATGTACTGCTCACAAAAGGATTTGATTCTATGGGGAAATTGTAGTGTGAAGCAGCACACACACAGGACAGTAGCACACACAATATACAGTATATAGATAAGTAGCTGTAAATGCTTGAGGCCTGAGGGATTGAAATATAGGCATGTAATGCTCATAGTGAGGTTTTGGGTGTTGTCCTTGTCTTATGAGTGATGTTTTCGGGCGTTGCCAAACACGCTCCTGTGGTGAGCAATAAATATATTATTGATGGCAGTTGTTGAGGACCACTTTTTTTGCATTTTCTAAAATTATAAATCAATCTGTGCTACTGCTTCTTTCATCAGGGAATAATCATAATGTTGTTTTATTTATTTGGATGGGACGGTATGTATTAATGAGTGACAGGAGCTGTAAATATACCATTATAGCTTTTAAGCTACTATCCATCTGTCGTCCGACAGTCACACCCACAAACACACTTGCATTCCACTCTCATCTATTGTACAAGTTTTTAGTGTTAGGGGAAAACGGAGCACCCGGAGGAAACCTACGTAGATCACTGCACCACTGTGAGATTCTAAATCTCGGAGGGAAAGTGAAGTGGATGTCTTACATACATGAATGGCAGGAAAATTAGAACACAATGCATGTAAAGCCGTGCAGGTCTGTGTGAGGAAATCTGAGTCAATTACTACGAGCTAATGCATTAAAGGGCACAGGTTAAGAATCAGCTAAGCTAATATTAAACATGTGTTTGGACGTGTAGTTATTCGTGTTAGATCAGCTGCAATGACAAATACACCACAGACATGAAGTGAAAGCGCAAAGAATACCTGAATACCATTGCGCTGCAGAAAGCAAATAACAATCTCAGAAGGGAAAAAATATCTAAATAATATACAATATAATAATTTCACACTAATAAAGCTGCAGTGAAGCATGTGAAGGAAATTTGTCATTATTTGTTATTTACATAAAGTGGAACAGGGATCTAGAACTTTTTATTTATACTTATTTGTTTTGTAAGCCCTGATGACCTTTGGCCATGTAGATAGAGACCTTTTTAGTTAAGTCTTCCTTGTGCAGCTCACATTGTGCCAAAAAGTACCTCAGGCCCTGTTTATACTGAGACGCTGCACAGACGTTTCCAGGCTATTAACAGAAACGACCTGGCTCCTAATGCAAATGTCTCAGCGTTCACATGAGGTTGAAAAACGATGTAGTTCTAGCGCCCGGCCAGTAGTGGGCAGATAAATTTTACAACACGACACACAACCCCCAGCCCCGTGCCCAGCCCCCCTCTCGGCAGTATACTCACTTCCTGTGCCAGACCCTCAGAGAGTACCAACATCATTCTGCATTTTAACAGCAGCTGTGAAAATGGGAACTGAACCTAGAGCTTCGCGTGGTCTCGTTTGGACGAACGAAGGAGTAGAGTTATCCTCTGTCCCGCGCTGGAAGTCCACGTAGCTAGTTTGTGTGGGCGGCGCCATTATTGTTGATGATTGTTCTCCGCTACTGCGCATGTCCAAATTTACGTGCGGGGAGCAGCGCGGAGGTGGGGGTCAGAGCAGAGGGGGATTTCACACCTATTCCCCTCTCGCGGGTGTGAAAAAGCTCCCTGCTGTGCAGCGTTTCTGAGTTGTCCCACTCTGCAGGCTGGATCTGAACACTTACGTTTTCACCCCCCTGGAACACTGTCTTCGTATGAACGGTTGGTAGCAACCGACATCCAACTATACCGTTTTACTGCCACATTGTCTCCGTGTAAACTCAGCCTCAATAGTGTTGTGTTTTGGCATGTGATCTGTAAGAGGAAGAGGAATATTGGCAGTTGAGCGTAATTGATGACACGATAATTACGTTTTGCCTTTTAAATGTATGGGTCCATACTTTGTCATTTCATTTTTTTATCTGAAAATAATCTCTTCAGGCCTGTAACTCCCCATGCACAAGTTATTTTTTGTTTGTACTTGGTAATTTTCAAATGTAAAAAACAAACATGTAGTGTAATAAACGGCATTACACCCGAGAACATAAACTAATTCAGGGGTTTTGAAGTGTGATGTCACAGGGGTACAATGACATCATACTAATGGACTGAAACAGGAGCTTTTAGACAGGAGAGGTGGTTACATGTTTGCCAGAAGTTGGGAGGGACAATGTTGTAACATGGTTAAAATCTAAAAAAAAATTAGACTATATTCTTACAAGTGAGTTTTCTTGTCCTTGTTTGTCTCCAGGTTCTGCTTGGACTCTGCACGACAGACACGGCAACGACTCTCCATCAACTGGTCCAACTTCAGCCTTAAGAAGGCCACATTTGCTGCTCACTGATCCCGTCTCGGGTCACACAATCAGAACGGACTCCTCCTGGCTTTCTTCCTGGACCCCGCCCTTCGGTGCCCACCTCTTTCTCACACAGACACGCGCTGCCTTTGCTTTCCCTTCACGGACCCCCTCCCCATGAACCCCGCGTGCTTGTGTGCTTTTAGTTCACCCGACTGAACAAGCCATGGTCAAAAATGATTTCTACCTGTTATGAAAAATATATGCTTATTGTCATGTGAGAATGGTTTCCACACCAAAAAAGACAAATATGGAAACGTGAAATATATATATATAAATATATATATATAATGAATGGAAGTTGTATTCTTGGACACTGTGGCTCATGTCCCCAGCACGCCGCCTCACTGCTCTGACGGGGGTCCTCCACATCCAACACATCTCCCGGTCTCACACAAAGGACGGAAAATACTTGATCATGTTTCTTTTTTTGTTTGTTTTTAAGTTCTGTTTAACAAACTGTTGAGTAAAAATGTACCAGTTCCACTCGTTTTGTTTCATTCTGACCTGTATGAGGTAGCCTAGCTTGTATGAGAATGAATTGAAAAAGAAGAATAATCCTCACACTAGCAGTCTGTTCTAGAGTGTATATTGTATTAACACTGAAGCCAACCCGGCTACTTTTAACATATTGTTAAGTAATATTAAATCTTGTCTTTCTTTTTTGAAAGATGGAATACAGTAGTATGTCAGGAAGTGTCTTGTGTCCAATATTTTTCATTTTTTCTTATGGGTTTTAGTTTTACACTTTTCACACACCCTTCTAGATGATCTAATAAATTGGGTGTTTTCATTATTACTCAATACTCATGATGTTAGTTTGATAGCAATGACTTGTAGGGAAGGACAAAACCCAAAGCATTATTTCAACCAAGTCGAGTTTTGACAACGATTAAATGAAACTGGGGTGCTAATAATGCTGTTAGAGTTTCAAACTTTGTATTGATAGATTTCAAGGGTTTCACCTATTAGCTGTGAGTTTCTAATTTATATTTTGTTTTAGGTATAGATGAATACATGGTGCTTAGTTTTGACACCACTTTTGGAATCTCAAAGCATTCATGTAGATGTTGTATTTTAATGATACACCAATTTGATATAAGTTTAGAAGCAGCTGAATATTTATATATAAAATGTACTAGACATAGATAAGACCTTGAGAAATGTTAGCTCAGACCGCTTTATTAGACATTCGAAGAGAAAGAGCGCTGTGAGTCACTATACTTGCTAGATGTGAAAGAAGCCAAAAATGCATGCATGTGAGAACTAGTGATAGTGACGTGTTTTGAGAGGACCTAGTTACATAGATTTTATTACAATACAGTTGCATCATCTGGGGTTTAAAAGTTACTCAGCTCAAGTTGTGTCTGCCTTTAGTCAACAGAAGAGACTGGAGTCTGCTCATTATGCTGATCTTTTTAAATCAATATAGTGAAATGCACATTGAAAATGCCAGTTAAATGATTTGATAGGAAATGTTTACTGTCTGTGTGTGTGTTGGGAAAATGAGGACAAATAATGACCATCACTATCTGCTGCAATCTTTGGGAAAATTACACAAAACTCAAATGTTTGTCTTTGAGGTATAAATGTATTTATTGTGGAAGTGGATTTGTGTAGGTTAAGTATTCTTTGAAAGAAGAGGGCGTACTGTCTTTGTTTAGTTTCTTCCTCCTAATCTTTTTAGTTCCATCTGCCATTTTTATAACATCTTGGGATTCCCCGGAGCTGAGAGAAGTCCCCCCCCTAAATCTGCTCCAGCCTTTAGATTGCCTTTGTCATGTTAGTTGGCCTCTATTATTCCTTTTCTCATCACCTTATGAGTCCTGTGATGTGGGTTCCTATCACAGTAGCCTGTGCGGGTCCTCTGCAAGAGTCAGCAGGGGCCTCCAGACACTCCCTGGTCTACTGTAGGTCCTCTGCAGGGGCCTCCAGACACTTAGAGGGTCTGGCTCCAGAGGCTGAGCAATAATAGAACTTCCATAAAGGGAATTCCCTCTTAAAGCGACAGTCTCCTGTCTGTTCTTCCCCTTCACATCATTAATGCTGCTCTTTCAGTCACTCAGCATTATCTCCACACAAACTGCACATGGAAGTCTTCTTGGGAAGTAAACAGCACTCCACTTTCAAACAACTATTATCTTTGCTTACGGGACTTCCCACTGGAAGGCAGGAAATTCCCATTTTTGTGGATACACAGCAGATTAAAGGCCCAAATGGGCTCACCATTTCGATTTGTACCTTTTAGCTCAAACCTTTTGCTCTTCGAAGCATAAAGAAACTTGTCAAGTAAGGTCACATGGTAACTTATGATTTGTTGTCCCAAGTCCCATGGTCAGGAGGGAGGGGGGGGGGGGGTGACCTCTTTGTTCCACTCTACCCCACAGGGTGAATGCACACAGGGACTATCCCCAGTGCAAGGGTGTGCATCTGGGGTTAGGCCAGAACGAAGTTTCAAAGCTTAAAAGGAAGCGGTGATTGCTGGGCACACTGTGATATGCAAACACTCCCTGGAAACCATGAGAATGTAATAGTTAGCAATCTAGTGATGATACTTGACCTATTTCAGACAACAGTGGAATACACCTACCGTAGAAACAAAGTGTTTCATTTGAACTGAACTCCCATTGTAAATCCAGTCCGTTCATATTCTCTGTGAAAACATACAAAAGTATCAAGTTTTCATTATACTTCTATATATAGTCATATGTTAAAGTAAATCCATGAGGTTCAGTTACCCCTTCACTCTCCACTTGCACTTGTGCAATTTTCTTGATGCCAAATTAACTTCCATTCCTGTGATGTGGAGGTGGATAAAAAGGAGAAGTGATGATCTTCTAACACTAAACTCAGATGTATTTTTGGGCCTGTCAGGCACAGTGGGGGTGGGTTATCATGTGACCAGTACCTTGTTTTCAAGATACTTTACTCACTCGCAGTTTGATAGGACAGTTGGAGTAACATTTTAAGAAAACAAACATTTGTCTGCTCCTCTCCTCTGGAGGACAGCTGAGAATGTGTGTGTGTGTCTGGGGGAGCAGGGGCCCCTCCAGGCTGTACCATCCGGGGTTTTCCACTGTGGGGGTCCAAGAGGTGGGCGAAAGAAGAGCAAAAACTGTATTTATTGAAATCATGCTTCAGAAATGATTAATGAGAAAGATGATGATAATATATTCTGTTCAAAATATATTATGTTTAATTTGAAATTAGCATTTTATGTCTTTTTTATGTAATAATTTCAAAAATGCATGCACAAGATAAAAATGGCTCCAAAACAAGTTTGAATCTATAGGAATTTAAAACATGTTTTGAAAAGGGGTGAAAGTATAAACTTATTTTGAGCTACGCCTTTTTCCACATTATTTTGCACGTTGCAGCCCTTTGGCCTCTGCGTCCGAAGACTAGTTTTTATTATAATCAGGGAGAGAGTTATGATTTATGTTAAACACCAAATGTAGTGTTTGGTCATCTACTTAATCCAGAAATGTCAATAATTTGGATGTTTTTGGAAACAGATGCCTGTTTAAAAAAAAAAAAAAGATTAATTAAAAGTGTTTAATACCACAAAACTACAAACACAACAAACTTTTAAGTGAAAAGTATTTTATTACAAAAATATATATACCACCCCAAACTTAACATATTTATAAAACATTTCTATTCCAGTTATAAAGACAATCTTGACATAATATATGGCTTTGGAAAGAGGAGTAAACAATCACTAATAAAGTTACTATTTTAGTACAAGCAAATAAATATTAATCACAATACTTACATATATTCTGTTATGAAAATATAAATAATTTACAGAAGTAATTATAATATTTGTATAGCACCACAATACATAGATTTGTGCATTTGACAGGCAAGACTACATTAATGTTAGCAAGAATTCACAAACATTATAAAATAGGAAATCTATGTGACCTATGTTTTCTTAAATATTGCTCTTTGTGATGCTTCTTACAAACTGCCACTTTTTTTTTTTTTTTTACATTGATGCTTTAGTACTTTAACAAAAAGTAAAAAGGCATGAATGAACGCCTACCATATGCACTTGAGTCAAAACAACGGCTGAATGTCAGTAAAAGTGCAAGTGTTGCAATAGGAAACAATGAGGTATATGACATTTGGTATATTGCTTTCAAATCCACTTCCCCACCGTGTAGAAGGGGGTTTCTATATTATGTACTAACTATTTTATCTAAAAAAGAACATTTGAAACACACGTCGACAGCAACCGCCTCCACGTAAATAGAATCAGCAGGGTGGACTCTACAACTAGTTCTTCAAACCTCTAGCTATAGCTGTTATATCTGTTAAATGTAGGTTATAAGACGGTCTGTTTGAACAAATGAATATAATCTAAGACAAGTGGGAGCTGGCTTTGCCTCTGCTCGACAGGCAGTGGTCAAAAGACTTTTATACCCTGAAATCTGAAAGTTAGAATATCTTTCAAAAGTACTTAAAATATGATTGGTTTCACTTGTGCTTCTTCCTCCTTTCTTATTCATCCATACCATACATCCATCTTCCAGACCTCCTCCCAAGAAACACAATAAGTACAGTTTTCGTATTTTTGTATTTTTTTTGTCATCTGAGCTGGTAAAACTCTTTTCAAAATTGACATGCCTTGTCACCAGATAGCGCCTCGTTTGGTCCGTGCTCCACCTTTTGATTATGGAATTGCCAGTCCTCTTGAGCCACAACATTGAGCTGTAAATGCGTATTTCCGTTATACTTTCAACAAAATGTGCTGGAGATTTTGAATATGTGGTTAAAAAAGTGTCGAGAAAAATTCGAGGGGGAGTTTTAGGGTATTTTTTGTTTTGGTTGTAAATTTGAAAAATCAAAATATGGAGACATAAGTGAGAGCAGGACGATTATCTACTGTAGATCATGGATACACTTTTTCTTTTTCAGCAAAGACAGACTTATAAAACAAAAAATGAATTCTTTGTGGGCTGATTTTACTTCTTTTTCTTCAGAAATAGTGAATAATAATCTTTGCTTATTGTCAGATGTGTGTCCTTGTCCACCCATAGTTGTACGTTGTGTAGTGTGTACGTATGAAAGCCGGGTCTAGTGTTCCTTTGCACTTTTCTCAGGTTTGTAAAAAGTCTTTGTCATTATAGCTGTGCTCATAGCCTGGCACACTCTTCCCAGTGTTCTAAGTACTGTGCTGCCTGGGTGTCGCTGAACCGGGCCTGGCACCGAGGGCAGCGGAGCTCGGACTGGTCAGCTCTGTCGCTCCAGGCCGAGCTCTGGGTTATGGCGGCTCTAGGCGGCGGCTGCTGCTGTTGCTGCTTTCTGTCCGGCCCGTTCCTGGCCAAGTGCTCCGAGTCTTTGGTCCGTCTGGGGGCGATCCGGTGCCCGATGTGAACGCGGCACAGAGGAACGAGGTCTCTGTCACTGTCCCGCGCTGCTGCCCCCTGCTGAAGACAAGAGGAAAGGCGGGTTAGCTGCAGTGTGCAAACATGCTCCTCCCACCAGATGGGTAAAGGGGCGTTCACACCGGACTTAACTTCGGCGTCAAAAGCGTCAGGTTTCCATTGAAAGTGAATGGTGAAGCGCGTCAGGTGAAGCCGAGAGCCCCGGCGTCACTTGACGCGCGTCAAAAGCTTCAAGACTCGCGCGTACTACGCGCTCACTTGAAGCTTTTGACGCGCGAAACGCTTGCGTATCACAACAATCCCTTTGACGCCGAAGTTGAGCAAAGCTGAGCTTTTGAAGCTTTGACGCGGGCTTCAACCAATCAGGAGACGAGGAGCAGCAGCAGCAGAGGGTCTGTCTCTGTCATGAAGAGAAGTCATGTATCTGCTGCTGCTGTTTTATTGTCATTATTGTTATTAGTAATATTATTTGTATGAGTAGTAAAATTCTGAGTAACAAAAATCATTGTACACATGCTGTGTAGTAAACATAGTTTATTTAAAATAAGAACAGGCTGACGATGAGTCTGGCTCAGAGCAAGGCAGCTCCGGGCGAGCGAGAGCCGGGGAGAGGCAGGGAGAGGCGAGCGAGAGCCGGGGAGAGGCAGGGAGAGGCAGGGAGAGGCAGGGAGAGGCAGGGAGAGGCGAGCGAGAGCCGGGGAGAGGCGAGCGAGAGCCGGGGAGAGGCAGGGAGAGGCAGGGAGAGGCGAGCTCCGGGGTTTGAGAACTCAGACTGGGCGAGTGACATGCGGAAGTACCGCTGAAAGCGAAACTCCTCCGTACGCAGCTCCTGGAGTAAATGACGGAACTCTGCAAACACTGCAGCCTCTCAAGTCTGTGGTGAACCCAGAACATGTTTTGTTGAAGCCCTACAACAACGTTATTTTGCTTTATATAACAAATAAAGGCTCGCTGCTCATTGAAAAATCCACCGCTGTTCTGACTACAGACAACAGAGAAGCTCCTCCCACCGGCGTCAGGCGCGTCACTCGCGTCAAAAGCTTCAAGCACCAAAAGGACAAAACTATCCCGGCGTCAGTTGAAGCGCGTCAAAAGCTTTTTGAAGCTTTTGGTCTGAACGCGCCTTAAGAGCAGATCGTTTTTGTGCCCGCCCCCTTGGGAAAGCGTTGTGCGATGACAGGGGCGACGCGGGCAAAAGTAAATTAATAACTCAAACCAGAAAAGAAGTTTTATGCTGTCTATTGCATAATTAAGAAAGAACCCTGTTAGTCAATATTTTACTTTTTTCCCTAAAGATGTAAGGAGGGAGGTGCAACGTTTTTTCTTCTACCTAAGAGGGCCTGGCAGAAAATTATTGATCCCAAACACATAAGAATTCAATTCTCTGTAAAAGGACATTTTCACTTATGTGTTTCTAGTGCTCTAATCAACATTATCATACCCTCTTGAAGCTCTGAAATTGGAGAAATGTGAGCAAAAGGAAAGTTGTTGCTCTGGTCTATAATTTAAAATATTTCTTGTTTGCTGCATGCAATAAAATGTTTTAAAAGTTACACGACCACCAATCGAGGAGGCAGTTTGAGTAGATACAAGTTTCTATATTTTAGGAGATCAATAAAGTATCTATCCATCCAAAGAATATATCAAATCAGACCAAAATGGAAAAAATAGGATGGGAATCTGACCAAAATTGTTTGAATAATTTTGAATCTGATGAAAATTGGTCCAAAATCAGACGGTGCATTGGTAGCGGAGGCTGCAAATCCATTGGTTCATGACAATCCTACTGCAGTACGTTTGTAATGAGAGCTTGTATGAGTTACTTTGAAACTAAAGCCCACCTGTTTGTGCAGCTGTTGCTTTAGCTGCCGGACTTGCTCCTTCATCTCCTGCAGCTTTCCTTGTGCTCTCTCCCGGTCTCTTCGCTCCGATTTAAAGTCCTCCTCGTAGATCAACACCTGGGCACCCAAAAAACACCAAACATAACATTACACTCAACATACTTTTTCAATGTCTTTTTTTAAAAACATATTTTATTGAATCCCCCTGAACGCTCCTACCTGCTGCTCTAACATCTGCACACGCTCTCTGCCGTGTCTCTTTGCGTCTTCCAGGTCCCGGCTCAGTCTTGCGCTCTCTCGGAGTTTGTCCTCGAGAAGGCCGTTGAGGCGAGCGATCTCCTGGTGCAGCATGGAGGAGCTGGCGGGGACGGGACAGGAGCTGGGGCCCTCCTTCAGGCGCTGGCACAGGCCCCGGATGTACTCCTCTCTGCTCGAGTCGTACTTCTGCCACTGCGAGTTCAGCCTCTGCACCTGTAGACACAAGACCACTGTCAAGTCAGAGTGTGTTTCATTTTATTCTCGTAGCTGCATTTAATTTATTTTAATGAGATCCCCATTAGCCAGTGAGCTGCAGTGGCTATTCTTCCTCGGGGTCTTCACGCACACACACACGCACACACACACGCACACACACACAAACACTGTAGTGAGTGTGGTTATAGCTAATTGTCTATCCTGTGTGTTTAGACCAAGCCCTATAACAATAGTTGTGTTGGATCTTACTACTTCAGAATAGGGCTGTGACTAGTTAATCCATTCATAATTTTTTTTAACCATAGACTTAAACATGCTGAGGAGACGTTTTATGATTCTGTTGATGAAGTATATTCAATCAAACAACCCAACAAGTCACCTTTATGAAGAAGTTCTGACCCAGTTTGGACATTATGTGTTATTTGAGTGAGAGGGGCTGTAGACTAATGAGCTGAGCATTTGCATTTGCATTTGCAAGTTTTTGTTGTTAAAAGTCAAACCTCGACGTCCTGGATTAATATCAGACAGTAAATAGTTGCAACACAATTGAAAGGCCAAATTAGAACATCAGATGATCATATTTCATAGAACCAATATCCAATCAAACTAATGTTCCTGGATTACCACTAATACATGTCTTATTTTTCAACGGACCAATTTTTTGTTTTGTTTAAAATACAGATTAATAATAATATTTGCTTACAGTATGAGTGTCATTGCATTTCAATATTTCAATATTATATTTCATCCCAATACATCTATTTAGCAACAATTTTCAGCTTCATAATAACACATGAAGTTTGCTCAAGATTTGATTCAATTTTGTCAAAGTTATATTGTATTTTTTTTGTTTGGATGCAACTTGGACTTCAATAGATAAAAAAAAGAAAATGAACATTTATTGTGTTGATTAGGGCTAGATTAAAGCCTACTGGTTCCATATTTCAATAGTTACTAAAGATATATGTTGAAAATTAGAGATAAATTGTACAAACATTTGAAATACAAGAATAAAACGTTGAAGTTTAAAGATCTGAATCTGCGTTTAGTTAATGGTCGATGAGTGAAGGGGGAATTTCATCAGTGCTTTTCAGCCAAACATGTTTGAATGCCTTCCTCTTTCTATGACAGTAAAAAACGTACTTTTTTTAAAAAGTGAAAGAACAGTGAATAGTTTACCGGCAACTACGCTCTTTGGAGACAAATGATGTAATGTGATTATTGTAAGTATTAGTAGTATTTTTACTACCTAAAAATCAAACCTATTTAGCAAATGATGATGGTGAATGTTTTTGTTAGATTTGGTTGCTGTGTTGTTAAAATTGATACAGATATATTTAAATTAGCAGTAACATAACGATAAAACAAATGGTTTGCTCACATAAGCCACGCGCTGCTTGAGCTGTAGGTTCTCTCTCTGCAGTCTTTCCATCACTTTAGTGGCGTCCAATTTCTGCAGGCAAAGCATTAAAAACGTTAAAAAATCTACTTGTGCATGTTGCCCTAAAATACAGTATTTACACATCTGTCCAAAATCCTTTAGAATGTGTGTATATATATATAGGATGAGGTTTTAATAAACAGAAAAACGAAGTGTTATCATAAAACATGCACGAGAAATACTATTAATAGTTCTTCGAGAAAAAACTGGATTGATCCTCCCGCATCTGTGTATGGACTACATGTGCTATTTACACTAGGGTTTTCTAATCATCAATAAGCGTTTTGACACAAATGGTTCATACAACAGAGCATTAAAACGTTCGAGTGTCGGATGCCGAGTCACAAATGTAGGTAATCCATTAAAAATCCACCATTTCTATCTACAATACTTGTTTTTGTATCTGTCTTCCATTATTCCACTGTTATTCTAAGAAAACATATAAATATTTTTAGCACACATATTTAGTAGGTATGAGACGAGACAGAATATCTTCAAGACATTCATTTGAAGCGCTCACAACACTCCAGGAACAAGACAATGTTAAATATTATAATAATACTATAATTAATCCATTGTTACAGTGTTTTGCTGAGCTTTTCCTGATCTCAAAAGATGTGATTACGTAAGTATTTTTAAACTAAACTTTTTCTTTATAACAAGATGAAAGGGCAGAAATTAGGGACAATTGTCTTATTTTGAGTAGATTTGACAGATCTCGATTGCATTTTTCTCTAATTCCAATTCATAAGTAGGGCTTGTTCCATTATTAAATCATTGGTAGATTAGTAAATGCAGTGGAAATGTTCTCAATTAAACATAATAACTTAATTCAGCATTTAATAAGCCAGTCTAAATACAGAATGCCTGTATGATGGTGGTGACCGGAGGGGCAGATGGCAAAAACTGGTTTTGTGGCTACAGTAATATTTTATCACCATTTTGTATCCATCCATCCATCCATTTTCTACCCTTTAATCCATTTCTGGGTCAGGGGGGTGGCAGTCAGAGATGCCACCCAAGTCTCATTTTGTATGCGTTGAAAGAAAAATTGCTTTGGAATGTCTTTGTGTTCAAAAGAGCACTAAATAAAATCATTGTATTATTTTTATTTTAATTATTATTAACATTTCCAAAGAGCGCCTGCCTGGCTTGAATTTTTTCACTTTTATTCCCATTGATTAAATTATGTTTCGCATTTTTAGCAGTAGATCTTTCCAAGAAATTATTTTGTACAATAGTGAATATATTTGCTGATCGCTTAATGCATTGTTTTGTTTATTCAAATCTAATTCTGGAGGTGGTTTTAATGCAGCCTAAACTGGCCTGCCTCATTAACCTGCCCTTCTTGTCATCTCCAATAAATATTTAGAAATGCCAGGATCACCTCACACACACACACACACATCTGTAGCATCAGTTCCACACACCTCTTCCCCCTGTGCCTCCTCCGCCTCCTTCCCCCGGTTCTCCTCTGCTCCCTGTGCCTCCAGTCTCTCCAGCAGCTCCTTGCACACTCGCACGGTGGCGGAGAGCTGCCCCCTCAGCTGCTCGGCCTCCTCTGCCAGGGAGGTGCACAGGACCGCTCTGGTGGCCTCGGACCGCTCCGTCTGCAGCAGGGCAGAGCGAAGCCGGTCCAGCTCTGCGTCCTTCTCGTGGCCCGGCTCGCCCCGCAGCCTCTGCAGCTCTTTGTCCTTCTCCTGCAGCGCCGACGCCAGGGTCTGGATCTCCTGCAACACCAACGTCGAACAGTTACATTTCTGTTTCCTAAGTAATAGATTCTGTGTGTTGCAACAGAAAGAGTTCAGATCAGATTCATTTATTTGCCATTTGCAGTAAAACCACATTGGAATACATTTGCAAAAGTCTGCAGTGTGCACAAGACTAGTATATAAATAAAACAAGGTTAAAAGTACAGAAACAAAACAGTAAACAATTGACACTGAAATCGATCGACTAAAACAGTTTCAATACAAAGGGAAGATCATTCAAAGAGTCATTTAGAGTTTTATAAAAGTTAAATGCTGTGAACAATTCAGACCGTCTTCTTATTAGAAAATGTATGTATGTATAGATAGATATATTTATATTTACTTGCTGCTCTTATGAGGTATATACAGCTTGCTAGGAAGCATACTAGCTACTAATGTTGTATATTTTGTGTGCTCTCTGAGTGTGTGCCGCATTGGACTAGGAGGGTGTTCCTTTTATTTTATTTTTCAGTTTGAAAAAGCTGATTTAAAGATGGCTAAATAATACAGTCTAAAAACACATTGGTCGATAAAGTAACCATTGAGGTACATTCACGGTATCATCCAGCCAACCTCAGCTCCACCAGTACAGTCATGCTTTACCTGGTTGTAAAGCTCTGGAATTCAGTTGTTAACCCTCACATTTATGATTTCTTTATACAGAGATTCATTTCAGATTGTGTCACAAAAGTCCATTGAAGGAACTTATATGGCTTTTGATCATATTAACCAACATATGTGCATGGGTAGTGCTATGACCATAACAGACTAAACCTGCACACAGTCACCTTAACACACTTCAAATATGTCTCTTGTGTTGCTGCCTGCATATGGAAGCCTAGTCCTGTCACACCTCAGACGCTGAACAGGGCAGGGCCGGGTTGCCACAGTGGGCCGGCTGTGGCTGTTAGGTGCTAAAAACTGGTTCTGTGTCAATTGGAACCAAACTGTTTTGAGAATGAGGAACTAGTTAGATGGATTTTATTACAAACTTCTATATTTGCTTTGAATATGAGGTACTTCAGGCTTTAACATTCCGCACACAATAGATACTTTGACCAGTACACTATTGTACGTAATGCCGAGCTTCTACCACTGTAACAAATCGAGTTGATTATGTATGTCCTGTAGATCTACTGTTTTTCTCTACCATCACATCTGTAAAACATACATATAACTTACATATGCCTTAATCAGATTTTCTACAGTTATTTTAACATTAGAATAAAATCTGTATATTCTAAATCAATTCGTTGAACATTGCAATTTTTTCCCGATATTTTTGCTGAGAATTCCCACGTCCATGCAACTACAAAACATTGGTGACTTTCTGGAAATTCGGTTGTAAAACAGATTCAAGCTGTTTTTTTCTCGTACAGAGTAGCAACAGCTCTATCTTTGGACTTCTGTCTTTGGTCTGAAGGGAATATTTTCTCTTATCTGCTGTCTTAGTTCCTGTGTGATCACTCGATGTGCGTGCGAGATCGGCCATAACCAAAACAGATAAGAGTGCTTGGAGTTTTGTTTGAAATGTGCAAACGCCCAATGCGATATTAGCAATCATGCAATATATTTTTTAAGTTTTTTCTTTCTTTCTTGTTGTTAGAACTTTGAATAACTACTAACTGCATTTAAAGGAACATTCCTGTTGCAATATTTTTTTGTTTTTGTTTTTCAGGTGTAAAAACTAAAAATATTTTGGTTTTACAGCTGGACGGGAAACATCTTAATATTGACCCCTTACGGGTGTCGCAATTTCAAAAATTTCAGAGCTATAATTATTGTGAAATCAAACACAATAATTTAACGATTATTCTCTAATGCAAATAGTGAAAATGCTCCAATGCTGCTACTACACTGCAAAAATGTCAAATGTAAGTCCATTAGTTCTAAAATACTTTCAGCGTTGATGTATTTGCAGTCATTTTTTTGTGTTGAACATGAAATCCAAATACAGGCATAAACATGTTAATGGAATATAAACAAACATACAAAACAATTGCAAAGAAATAGATTAAAAAATTAATCAGCTCCTAAAAAACATTGTTTTTTTTGGTTCTTACAATTTCTTCAAGAGCAAATTCCTTCAACTTCCCTAACTATGTTTAAAAGATGGAATCAAAAAGAAAAGAAAACACTTGGAGCCAAATGAGGAAAACAAACCCTATAATCTATATTTGGAATCAAAATGACAAGTTTAAATGTTTTCCTTTTCCATCACAGTTGTTATTTAAAATGAGTATTTGCACAGCCAGCTGCACTTTTTGTCCTCCCTTGCCCAAAGACACAAAAGCTGACCATTCTAGCCCCAACTTTGAACTGTCAAACTCAAAGATAAAACCATTTGAATTATGTTGCTATATCTGTATACTGTGGGGAAATATGCACAATCAAATATAAGAAGTTGTTTGATGAGTGATTGCTCGGTCTTGGTGCAATGCTTTCCATGTTTATCGTTTGCTCAAGATATTCTTTAAAGATTATTTACTAATTGGTTAACTCTGCTATGTCTTTCAATAATCAATTTGTTGCCATTAAAAAGTTATTACAGCCCAAATATTGAGCAAATAAATTATATGGTGCCACCTGCATATGAAAGAGACACACCTCTGAATCAAAGCAGGGCAGGGCCTGGTTAGTACTGTGATAGGAGGCCTCTGGGAACACCAGGTCCCACAGTGGCGCAGCTGCGGCTGTAAAGTGGCAAACACCGTAGCTATAGTCGTAGTTCATTTACAGGCGTGTAGTGAATGAATAATGCCATGCGAAACGTCTTTGAGTTTCCAAAAAAAGTCAGATATAAACCATTGCATCATTATTATTAATCGCCATTATTATTTAACATCTCCATGGCAACAAACAAGATGTGGCACTACACCTTTAACCTGATTGTGCAATTTGATGAATGTTTTTTTGTCAATAATAAACATTTTCTAGCGTAGCCCCCAATGCAAAGAAACATTTGTGATACGTGGGTTGAACAAGCGCCAGCCAGCACCACCCGCGCGTCTCCAATTTACGCGCGGCACAATTGTGCACTTTTACGCACACGCTTCTCGCCTCCTCGCCCCTACTCATCAGAAACAACTCCACATGTCTGTACCATAGACTGTACCTCTTGCTGCCGCGTAGCCTTCTGCTCCATCTCGTCCCTCTCGTGCTTGTGTTTGCATATTTCTTTGCAAAGGCTCTCCAGCAGCGACATGGACGGGCCCAGGACCACCGGCTCGTTGTCGCCCACCGTCATATAGGTCCTCTCGTAGCGGGCCAGCCTCGCCTTCAGGTCGCATATGATTCCATCCTTTGCGTGAAGCTGTTGGTTCAGCAGCTGGAGCTCCTGTCGCGTCTCATGGTACAAGGTGTTTAACGTGTCGTAGCTCCGCGCTCTGCTCTGCGTCGCCTCGCTCTCATCCGCATCCATGGTTCAACTTCAATTTGCTCAATGCTATGTCAGTTATTTATTTTTTCTTGTAACCAGCCCCGCTTTGACGCCTTGTCTTGTGACTTATGACCGAGGGAAAGGTTAGAACGCGCAGTCACAGGCGAATAATATCCCCCAGTAGAGCGCGTAGGGGATTTCCTAGGGAACTTCCCCGCGGACTTTTTCAACCTCGTCAAACTAACTGCTTTCAGACAGACGCCATTGGAGCTCAAACGCTCTTTAAGCCTCTTATGATTGACACACTCGCTCATTTGTAAGTCTGCAGTTGGCAGAAGCGCCCCATAGGTTGAAAACACCAAACAATAATTTTGGAACCAGAGCCTTTGTTGCCAACTCTCAAAGCGAAACCTCCGCGCTGCTTTCAAGGGCGTCGTAAAAAACGCACCCGCCCCAGAATTTGCATCAATCTTTTTTTGTTTTTTGTACTTGCAAGATTGGACCGGGACTTTAATGATTGCGCTGCACAAGCATATTATTCTGTCTATGTTTTTTTGTGCATAAATACAATTTACTTACTTAAGCTGGAGTACCGAATTTTGAAACCACAAAAACCTAACTTTGTAATCAATTCTACTTCACCATAGTTCCCGGCTCTTAAACCGTTTGGTTCTATCACTGATTCTTACGTGCATGTATTGAGGACCACCCTCACTCAGCCAATCTGCTTATACAATTCCAATCCAATTCAATGCAATCTATTATGCATGCACGCACAAATATATTGTAACACCAATGTAAACGAAATATACCAGAAATGTAAGGTTCAATATATGACAAATAGCAAAGAAAGTGACATATCTTTATTTGGTAAACTTGAAGAAATTATAATGTATTGAAATAGGCAATAACCTAATGTTTTCATGTTTCAATTAATTTGGTTGCAGTTACTTCTCCAGCCTCATAGTTTGGTAATGCCTGGCACGGAAGTCAAATACAAAATGTGCAAAGTCATGCCATTCAAGAAGTACCTTATGTTCCCGCAATGTTCCAAACAACACAGGGCATTGTCCACAGTTCCGCTCTCTTGTGCTGCATTTGCATTGTCATTATGATTTCCCCTGTTCACTTGTCTGTCCATATCCTTACAGCGTGGACTTTTCCCACTCTCATGAAGGCAACATGATGTCACTCACAGTCACTTGTTGGATTGCACGTTTATGGCCAGACCATAATGTCTTCGTGTTCTGTTGTAAGTGAATGATTCATAAAATGACCAAACGGATATTTCTGCTTTCTGAAATTTGGGGAAACATTTGTGGCTGTAAAAATTGACCAACATTGACATTTTTGTTGCTTAATTGTGATTTTGTGAATTGATTTTGTTGGTTCCAGGCACTGCTGTCTGAGGGGGAGTTCCATATATAGTAAAGCTGCAGCATGACAGAAGAGAAATGTCCCGGAATGATTTGGACCTGAACTATGAATGAAAACTAGTCACAGCGCTGGGAACACGTGAGTCATACAAGAATGAAGAATGAATGAGGTTGGAAAGGCGCACTGTCACCATACGAGAATTTCACACCCATATCCGATAATGATTATTAAAGGGTTAGGGTTATGCTGCTATACCCGATTTTTTTGGAATAAGTAGTTCAAAAAAATGCTTGTTACTACATACAAGTTGTATTATAATCCGTAAACTTGAGCTCATTCATTCAGCTTGTGTATGAATTCAGGCCATGAAAAGTGCTGAGTAGAGACTTAGCGGGACGCTCGTTCTCCTCCACTCACGGAGCGAGGAGTGAACAGCCTGCGTCCTCTAGCCTCTACAGCGCTGGTGGTAAACACTAGGGCTTTGACTTCGAAATTCAAATATAATTCTAAAATGTACAAAAATATATTAACGGTTTATTAAACGAGTGCGAGGTCTGTACAGAGAAATATCAGACCGCGGCCTTGATGTACAGACCGAGTCGTGGCGAGGTCTGTGCAAAAAGACCAAGGTCTGATATTTCTCTGTACAGACCGAGCAAGCAAGGTTAACAAATGTTTTATTATATGACTATTTTTAATTTTTGCAAATTTCGAACCGTTTCTACTAGCAAAAACACATGCAACCAAACTGTCAAATCGTGACATGAAGAACTTGCTTATCAGATGATTGGGGTCGCCCGCTGGTGAGTTCTCAATCTCTTCTGTGTCTTTACCAATACTTTTTACATATTTGTGAATTATGTTCATGTCCGACTTGGTTTTCCTAATCATGTTTTTACCTTTCTGGTCTGTAACGAAGTTCTCAATCTCTTCTTGACTGTTGGAGTTGTGTTTTCGTTGTTTTTTTGCTGTTATTACTTCCTCTGGGTCTTCGAACTCGTCCGGATAATAGAATTCACTGGAGAATGCTCCCATTCGTTGCTCATTATTTCTTTTTTAGCGAGGAAAGATATAATTTGATATGCGCTGCGGACCGTTACCATGACGGTAACGGTCCGAGATGGGAAAAAATCAGACCGCAAATCAGCCAATCAGAGCGCCCGAACGATCCAAGTCATATAATAAATATATATATTTGAACAAATATTAGACAGCCCTTATAATTCGAAATGAATTTAATGACTGCAAATAAAATAGTTAGCTCCCAAAGGTTTCAGCGGGACGTGCTAGGCGGCTAACAGCTAAGCTAGCTAGTTCAAAAACTCTCTGGAACTACATGAAAACTGAAAAAAGAATTCTGAACATCAGTGGTGAGTTATCCATTTATATACCGAACCTAAATCCATCAGATCCTCCTCAAATGTGTCCTAAAATGTTTGTTTCATGTTAATGGTTACTTCCGGGTAGATCGCGATCGCTTTCTGTCACATTAAAACAGTATTTTTGTGATGAAAATGTTAACAACAAATTCTGAAAACTTCCGTGCATGTGTGTTAAGGATGTATGTGTAAAATGTCTTCTCCGATTACCATTTAAAGGTGTTGATTGATTAATTGGTATTTGTTTATTCTGCACAGACAGAAGTAGTGACAGGCGTCGAAAGCTCATTGTACTTGCGGAGTAATGTTAGTATTTTACACACCTGAATTACAAACAGAGATTGCATTGCCAAAGGGCAGCGGTCATTATTGGTTTGAGAGTTCTGTTATCAAGAAAAATTATTGGTAGAATTACATTCAAGTCAATGGAATGTTCTACTGCTGCTGTGAGAAGCTGTATAATAAATTATAATTAAATATTCAAATATATTCTAATGTTTAAATTAGTACATTCTGACGCGAAACTAGCGGTATTCTTTTACTTATATATTGTGTTAGCAGTGTGCATGTATAATGTATAATGTATACAGTATAATATATTAAATATACAGTATGTGGATGAGAATCAGCACCTCCAAATCTGAGGCCATGGTGCTCGACCGGAAAAAGGTGCCCTGCCCTCTTCAGGTGGGTGGAGAGGCCCTTCCTCAAGTGGAGGAGTTCAAGTATCTCGGGGTCTTGTTCACGAGTGAGGGAAGGATGGAGCGTGAGATTGACAGGCGGATCGGTGCAGCGTGCGCAGTGATGCGGTCGCTGTATCGGACCGTTGTGGTGAAGAGGGAGCTGAGCCGAAAGGCAAAGCTCTCAATTTACCGGTCAATCTTCGTTCCCTCCCTCACCTATGGTCATGAGCTTTGGGTAATGACCGAAAGAACAAGATCGCGGATACAAGCGGTCGAAATGAGCTTCCTCCGCAGAGTGGCTGGGCGCTCCCTTAGAGATAGGGTGAGGAGCTCAGTCACACGGGAGGAGCTCGGAGTAGAGCCGCTGCTACTCCACGTCGAGAGGAACCAGTTGAGGTGGCTCGGGCATCTGTTCCGGATGCCTCCTGGACGCCTCCCTGGGGAGGTGTTCCGGGCACGTCCCACCGGGAGGAGGCCCCGGGGAAGACCCAGGACACGCTGGAGAGACTATGTCTCTCAGCTGGCCTGGGAACGCCTTGGAGTCCCCCCGGACGAGCTGGAGGAAGTGTGTGTGGATAGGGAAGTCTGGGCGTCTCTGCTTAGACTGCTGCCCCCGCGACCCGGCAACGGATGAAGCGGAAGAAAATGGATGGATGGATGGATGGTATGTGTATATATAAATATATATATATATATTAAAAAACACACACCTTTGGCCCTCCGCGGGCGGTTATCCCTCTAAGCTCGGGTCCTCTACCAGAGGCCTGGGAGCTTGAGGGTTCTGCGCAGTATCTTTGCTGTTCCTTGCACTGCACATTTCTGGACTTCTGGATTTTCGCTGTAACCCCTCTTCTAGCTTCGGGGTCACTGCCCCGAGTGCACCGATCACCACGGGCACTACTGTCACCTTTACCCTCCAGGCCCTCTCCAGCTCCTCTCTGAGACCTTGGTATTTCTCAAGCTTTTCGTGTTTTTCCTGATGTTGCCATCGCTTGGAATTGCCACGTCCACCACCAGGGCTTTCTTCTGCCCTTGTCAGGCACCACGATGTCAGGTTGGTTCGCCATTACCATTCGGTCGGTCTTTTTCTCCACCACCTTTGGAGGAGTTTCCCACTTAGACCTTGGGGTTTCCAGCCACTTGGTTATGGCGTTCCATGTAGGCCTTCCCTGCCAGCATGTGTTAGATCATCTCAGGTCTTCCTTTGCACACCCGACACATTGAGTCTTGTCTGGTGTGGTGGGTATACCACTTGCTATATATATAAAGCTAGCTAACGATTCCAAACATAATGGTTCATACGCTGGCCTTTTCTCTTGTGTCTCATAAATATTGATAGCTTTGATTTTATTTGCGTGAGAACAAACGATGGTCCTCCCATTACAGTTGTGACTTGTGTTACTATGTACATCAGTTATTAAGTTATTATAACAGAAGAAAGTCCTGTAAAGTTATACATTTAGAAGAACGTCTATTTCAGAAATTTGAATACAGCCACAACATGCACCTTTTGGTTTCAATTTCAGAATGTGATTTCCCGGCGCTCTATATTTACCGTGTTTGGCCTCATTCTCACCGACTTCATTGAGTCAGGTTTTCCCACAGAGATCACAGACCTTATACAACATGACAGACAGACATTCCATTTCTGTCATAGAACAAACCACAAACCTACATAAAAATTCATATTGTTCTTGGACTAGAATGTTTCTTTTTCTTTTAAAGGACTTTAACTGTGTTAAAGCTGGAGTACCTAACTTTCAAGCCACCATCATGGCACCATCTAAAAATGTGGTTCTATCACTAGTTTTCAAATAAATGTATTTTTGTCCTCTGTCTCATCTTTATATCAGATTTCTCAGACAGAAAAGTGTAAACGGGAGGACTACTCTCATTCCACCAATCAGTTCTCCGCCCAACCAGTGACAAATCTTTCTTCTACCAAAAGTAAAAGGTTTTCTAAAATGATCACCAGAATGTTACGGTCTGTTGGAACAACCAAAATGTGTTTTATGAAAAAGTAAACAATGTATCCAAGCTTTGTAACCCCAGTACGTGAAAATGGTAGAGGCTACGACTAAGGTCAAAAGTTATTAGAAAAGAGCTTTTCTATGACACCCTGCATAGACAGGCGTTTTTCACTAGGTGGCGCCATTTACTTACAACCACTTCTGCTTGTTCAGTGAATGACGGTACATGTGGTCATTAGAGTGGCCTTTGCATGTGCAGTGATTTCCATATAAAACAACACGAACCATTTGTCATTTTTATTCGACTTGACACAGAATTAGAGATAATATTATTTACACAGTAAATAGGTCATAAAACTCACACTTGATTATTTGTGTTCCATTTACATCAACAAACCACAACATAACAACAATAATCAGCCACAACATGGACATATGAAAGAGTGGAGTAGAAAAATATCCTTGTAGAAAAGTATAAGCCTACAAAATTCTGACCAAGAAACAGTCATTTAAGAGTTGTGCAGAAAGAGAATATAGCCCGCTATCTCTCATGGAGGAGGATGTGATAGAAAACACACACAAACAGGTTTTTACACATGAAACGGAACAAAGCGTCACTCGTCTAAGTTTACAATGTTCTGTGAGACAATTTCACTGAACCGGCACAATGACTGCTACTTTGGTTAGTAAATATCTTTTGGGATTGTAATAAAACTTCACTGGAATAGCTTGAATCTATTCAAATCAGATGGTATCAGTTTCACAATAAGGCTGAGGTGCGTTCACACTTGGAGCTAATTATTCTTTGTTTATGGATGTAGGGCTAAGTATCCAAAAATATATTAATCAACACTGAAATTGGTTTTGGAATGATATATTATTTTCAGCAATATGGCATAAACATACTATTATATGATATATTTTTTGGGTTACATTTTACCTTATGGTCTAACAATAAGTATAATTTTTTACTTACTTCACTTATGTGAAGTATACACTGGTTTCTTTGTCATTTCACTTTCATAACACAAATTTCAAAACACAGCTGAAGGAAGGAGGTTGGTTCTGTGTATGTCTGTCCCAATGACAGTTTTAAGCATAAACATTTGTTTTAGTGCCATACACATTAAGTTTCACCCTCAAAGAGCCACTCCTTTCACATTTATTGCTAACGACAAAACGTGTTGAAGATTGTTGCCAGAGGAGTATAACTTATTGACTATTTTTCTACATGGATCTGTTTTTGCAATTAAACTCTTCATGATCTTTTAAGGTGAACCAAGTACATTTGACCACCTAGTGTGATCGCGCCTAAGAAAACATCATACATGCCTACTCTATATAGTAGGTTTTAAAAACAATGATTTCACCTTATTTTTGATTAAAAGTACTATTTACAAGGGCTGTCAATTGTTCGTCAATTAATCGGTCAATGTTTCCGTGATTAACCAAATTTTTTTGTTGTCAACTTAGTTTTATTTATATGAAAACTACAAAAATGCTGACCTTGCTTGCAAGCTGAATTCTCACAGTATTTGTGAGTTCACAAACACACGAGAACTCATTTGAGTCCTACACAATCATTAATCTGGCTTTTGCCAGGTTATAAAAATGCCAAGGTATTGAGAAAAAAGCAGAAGATATTGGTATTGGACCTGAATCATTGATCATAACCTCTGCTGAGTAGGTAATGTGATCACCTGTGTTTGTCCGTCTGTTTGTTTGTTTGTTTGTTTGTGAGCAACATACCTAAAACATTTTTGGAGGATTTGGACAAAACATACGCCATGGTCCAGTGAACTACTGATACAATTTAGAGATGATCCAAATCGATGTCTTCAGGATTTTTTTTTAAGAAATGTCATTGCATCTCTAGGTCTACATTCTACGAGTGCTTTTCTAGTTGCTAAATAATTCAGTGATTGTATTCCTAAATTACAGTCTGGTTCAGCTATATGATCATATTTTCTTATTTAGAGCATTTTGCACGCCCACCTTTTAGTTGACAATTCGACAACAGCCCAAGTATTTACCAACCAACTTTTTTCGTCACCCTTTTGCAAAGCAGTACCTCTTTGACCCATACATCATTGATCCGTCCCAACAGTGGTCAAGTATGTCTGAAATGTGAATATAATCTCTTCTCTGTCCCCCTCACTATCCTCCTGACTCCACCTCCTCGCTGCGGTCAGCACTGCAGTTTACGGATGCTGCGGGAGATCCTCTTGAACTCGCGCTGCCCTTTCTGCCAGCGCTTGAGCGAGGTGATGACCAGGTGTCCGTCCATCTTCTGGCCCATGACCAGGTAGGCGGCGTTGATGTCGTTCATTTCCTCACAGATGCACTGAAGGCCGTCGCGCAGCCACAGCACAGTCTTACGTAGGTCACGCTCCGTCACGCCGTTCATTTTGTAGATGGTTCGGCTCTTGGTCTCGGGGACGATCTTGGTGTCGCCGTTTATGTAGGAGATTTCTTTCACTTTGATCTTAAGAGCTGACGAGAGAAGGAGGTCAGTTATGCCCATGCCTTTCCCAATGACATTTCATGTGCAATATTGCAAAAAAAAAATAAAAACAATAATATGAGCCAAACTTTGTTGATTCAATAAATCTGTCTAAACCCATTTTTTGAATGCGCAAATTACACTTAACAAAGCTAAGGGGGCTTGCACACACTCATAGAACTATAGTTACACAAAGTAACAGCAATTTACTTTGTAATAAAACTCAATACAATTTGTCTAGACTCTAGAGCAAACTATGGCTCAGGAGCTCCGAGTAGCTCGCCACCCCATTTCAGGTAGCTACCCAAAGGATTTGGGGGGCTGACACGTGTCTAAATGATTACATTTGGAGTCATTTAATGTTTTTTTTACGTTCACTACTGTAGAGTTATACATTCATATTTTACTTTAGTGTCCATGATTTTTTCAGTAATTACATAGAGTACAGTTTAATCATGACTGCAAAAAAGAATAGCTCTCTGCCATTTCAGTGTAAGAATAGCTCCCCAATCGAAAAAAGTTGGAGACACCTGGCCTAGATCGAGTGAACAATAATCTACATTGTGTAGCAATAGAAAAGTTCTTGCATTTAAAGAAGTAATAGTATTGTCTTGTACTCACCAAAGTCGTTCTTACACAGGTTGTCTACAATCTCATTATCGTTTTCATCTGTTTCCTTGCAAGCGTCACACACCCTTGGAACTATGAAGTAAACATAACAATATTGTTAACATTGAGAAGCTGAATACATTGGAAAATCTCACATTTCATTCAGTTTATGTTGAGTTTCTTATAACAGCCACACTGCTAACCACAGATTATGATGGTCACCTGTCCTTCAGCCACAAGCAAGACACGTCTGAATTCTTTAGAACTAAGAAATCACAGCGCAGACCTCCTTCAAGAGTGATTCTTTAAAAAAATCCTGGATCCAGGCAGTGATCAGCATGACCTACAAAATTTGATCGTGTTCCTTGTCCCATTTCTGAGACTCACAGATTGAATTATTGTTTAATTCCTCCAAAACCTTCTGAGCTATGTTGCTGATTAACAAACAATTAATTACAATAAATTACATTTATTACACTGCAATATAATACCCATTAGAATGTATATATTAAATGACATGACTGAAAACCAGTCAACTTTGATACAAGCTTTTAAACGTGAACACGGACATTAGCTGACTGCATCTTTACCACTGACAGTTAATATGTATGTTTATTCACAGGGACGTCCTACTTCATGAGCGTTTCATGTTATGTTATAACCACGGTTCGTTTGTCTGTTAGTTTGCAACACAAATCAAACAGAATATGTTATTTCTACAACATATTCAGTAACACTTGGAAATTTTTCAGTTACACAATTGAATTCTGAAGGTGATCCGGTTCACTGTGGACCAGAAAGGTTTTTAAGGATTGGAACTGTGCCTCTTGGCGGAGGTCTGCGCTTGGAATTTTGGTGGATTGCCATTTTATTGACTGAATATTGTTATTGACATATTCCAAAAACGTATGAAGATAATTATTTTTGACTGTTTTCATTCTTGAACACAATTTAAATGTATCAGTGCAAATAAAATATTAGTGTGTTGTTAGCGTAGGTCTCTCTGTCTTTATTTCTGTTTCTTGCCTACCTTCTTTGGTCGCTGGCACAACTGTCCCAGGGCTGGCAGGTGGAATGCACAAATCATTATCAAGGGGAAAGCGTTCACACTCCAGCATCTTGGGCCATGGGAACCCAAAGGCCGACATGACGGGTGCGCAGCCGTTCCTCACGCTCTCGCACAGGGACCTGCACGGCTGGATGGGCTCGTCCAGGTCGTCCAGGCACACCGGCGCGAACAGGGAGCAGAGGAACTTTCTGGTGTCAGGGTGGCATTGCTTTTGCACCAGCGGGATCCAAGAGGAAGCCTGCTGAAGAACCTCATTCATGGTCTCGTGCCCCAGCAGATTGGGAAGGCGCATTTCGGTGTATTCGATGTCGTGGCAGAGCAGTAAGTTGGTCGGGATGGGCTTGCAGTGGTTCTTCTTGTAGAAGAGGTCATGCTGTCCGAAGCTGTACAGGCCGTGGATGGCCTGGGTATACGGTAAGGTGAGGAGGAGGGTGAGGGCCAGACAAGCATGGAGCTCCATAGTGCAGCCTGGTCTGGAGCCTGTTGTGTGTGGTGGCTTTCTTCTGCTCTCATGGTTTTCTAGAGCACAGAAGGTCGGGGAGGAGTCCAGGCCCCGCACACTCCCAGGATCAAGTGACTGTGGACAGATGGACCCCCCCTCCCCATCCTCCTCCGCTCTCACTGTCTGCACCCCATACTGCTGCTGACGGGGGTTTTACGCACACAGGACTAAATTTAGAGTTTGGTACATTTTCAACAGGCAGCTTTTTTCTTCTGAAGTCAAATTTCCTGACCTATTTGTCAATGTTAATTAACATGCTTTTGATTTTTCCTTCCCGCCTAAGTGCCTAATTACTTTGCCTTGTCATGATAGCTTGACATTCTTAATGATCATTGCTCACACTTCTAAGTTTATTTAGTTTGACAACAATCTATTACAGATACATCGAAATGATTGTAAACTACATGGAAAGGACAAATATGTAAAAGTTGAGTGCACCCCAAGCCAGCTTGCCACCTGGCTCAAGAATGCAGTCTCTCTTAAGAAAAGGTGTTGCATTAATAATATTTTCCCAGTGGAACATGAAAGGACAAAGTGACCAAGGAGATTAGAGGACAAACAAGAGTCTTGTATCATATATCTTATATGTCTTTAAGAGCTCTCAAAGACTATCCATGAAAGAAAACAGATTATTTAGTCCACATTTAAGTCCTTTTAGAAGGGAGGATCACTTCAGAGAGAGGCAGAGACTATCAATGTGGACAGATATTATTTAACAATGAACGAACTGAACGGAATAGAAGAGCTGTGAACCGAAACGGCTGAAAAGCAGTAACATCCAACCTGTGCAGGATGGAACACGATGATGATGAAGTGGAAACCTCAAAAAGGCAAATAGCAGCATTGGGACTGGGTTAACTCTTGATTACACAAAGTTGCACGTTGACACACTTTAACTCAACTCTAATCCAAGCCTGAAAGTTACCTCAGAGCCATCATTACTCATACCCCAGTGGCCCTTCACACAGGCCAGGCCCTCTGGAGTCCATCCTGATGCTCGGCTGTAAATACTTGGGAGGTGTTGTCACTGGGGGCATTTATCGGGGTGCACTGGAGCATTCATTTTCCATCATTAGGCGTCTGCTGGTGATATCCGCGGGGCAGGACTGCGGCGGTAGACCTGGTGAAATATGGTTTGTCCCGGGTTTGAGAGGCAGACCTCCCCTTCTGAAACCCAAGCCGACGGGAGTCCTGGAGCCCCCCCGCTGCTGTCTGCTCCACACTTTACCATGGACGTCCATTCATTCATACAACCACTACGTCAACAAGAGGCTGCCTGTGAGCCTGGTAAAAGGCTGGTTAGTATGTAAGTAATAGCGTAAATAATTGTGGAATGTGTTCTAATTTGTCATCTTTGTTTTAGAATGATAATCCTATTTATTTAACTCTACTCAAGAAATCAAGCCCCATGTCCCTGGTTGTCATAATTTTCACTGCATTCTTGTAGCCTTTGGTGTCATTAAAGTGCATGTCTGCAACTTTAATTGTGTTGAATTTTGGAAATTATACATATTTCTTATCATATGACAAAATGTCCATTAAACAGACATTTAACATAGTCCCTCTCCTTAGAATAAGCAACACCAGTAGAATTTGCTGGAGGAGAATAGTTAGACCATTGGTGAGGGGCCTCAGCTGTCTATCAAGGATTTGAATTCATTATGTCCAATCAGGAGGCTGTGGGGGCGGGTCTAACTGCTGCTTGCCGATGAACAACCTCTCTCCATCATAACATTTGAAATGTTACTGATCTTCACTTAACAAAGCCTTACATTCACCACAAGTTTATGATGAATTTCTACTATAGCTGTGCTCACTGACATTTTTTAGGCTTGCCACATCGTTCCCATTGAAATAAAATACCATGGCACAGCTCCACCTGAAAGGAAAGTGAAACTGAGAAGAGAATAACATTGTTTACAGAGTTGAGTAGAAAATGAATGAAGGATATGTTATATAAGATCACCACTTTTTATTATACATTGATAGCACTAGAAACTCCGGAGATATCCACATGTTTGAATAAACAGGTTCGCATAATCAGTAAGATTTATGACATGCGTGTTCCCGATACAGCACAGAGCATGTAGAGGACAATGTAGTTGAGGTGCTCCATAGCTCGCCTCCGGAAGCAAAACCTATGAACATATAATAAGAATAATTATGATATTAGGTTAGCCTAATGGCATTGTGGAGCTAGCTAGTGGATGGAGCAAGGCACAACAAACCCACTTAAAGCCCATCGAGGCAGACAAGGTGCTTTTGACAGAGGCTGAAGACAGCGGGAGACCAGACCAAATGGCCACAACACAGGCTACAGACAAACAGCCGATTAGCCTCACTTTACAAGAATGTAAACATGTGCACTACAGCAGACATGAGCGCTTCCCTTCTACAGGGATGGGGTGCAGAGCTCTGGTGGCATTATAAGACGCATTAAATTGGTTGCTAAATGTTAAAGAGACTTTTAATTGAATTGTTGTAAGTTTTCCCTGTAACACACAAAGCAGCAGGGGGACACCTGGAAGTATTTGACGGCAGGAGAAAGTAAAAAGGAAGGTGGCCCTTATTATATAGGCCCTCCCTGTAGCAAAAAGTGGCCCCTTTTTCAAAATGAATAACAACTAAAGTTACAGACACCACCTTTAAACAACTTTTAGGAAATAACAAAATGAAACGAGACACAACACGTGCAGTTCCTCATAGTTGGTTAGTGTTAAAGGTTTACAGACAGCGCTGCCCATTATCTTCAAAGTCCTGCTGCTGTTTCAGTGCCATGGCTCCCATTAACCTGGCCCACGGGTCACAACCCCGGTACAGAGATGTACCAGCTGTGAACACAGTGCTGTCACTTTGCCATTAACACCAGGGACAGTACCAATATCTCCAACTAAAGCCAGTGGAGAGGAGAGGGACTCCTCTAAAGTGATCCAGAACAGCTTCCCTGACAACACGGTCTAATTGAGTCTGCAGATGTTGTCACTCGGGTTCTTTAGTGCTCTGTTCCCTTGACCCATTTTCAACAGTTTCCATTGAGAATTGAAATGTCCAAAAGTTTGAACTTTTCAGATTCAGATTCACAGATTGAATTGTTTAATCCCTCCATCAGGTCAAGTCGTATTATGTGATGAAAATGTTCACCATAATAAGTATATGCAGTACATACAGTAAGTACTTTAAAAATCAATGTGTATCTTGGTGAGTTATACTCTTTGAAAAATCTTACCAGAAGAATTACTTGTTCAATTAGGACACTGTTCAAAAATCAAAGTAGGTGGAGGCGGAGAAGATATGCACACTATTTTAACTAAGTCAGTCAAATAGATAGAAAAAACAAACTTTGGTGAGTGCATCCTCAAATCTTTTAAAAGACCTGCAGCGTTACATTCAAATATTAAGCTAATTATAAGAACATCTCAGCGAAGCCGCCCCTGCCTCCAACAGCACAACACCGACTCGAATGATGCCATCAGGTAAAACCTCAAAGACTTGAAATAAGTACACTTTAGCAGCGTACGTTGTAGAAGAGATGCTATCCCTTTCTACTGTAGAGTCGCCGTCTTTCAGAAACTTTTCACGCAGGATACAAACTGCGGATGTATCGGACAGCACAGTCAATGGACAACACAGTAATTTACTTTCATGTTAATGTTCTGCCATTTGAGCTAGTTTTGAACAACTTATTTGATAGATAGATAGATAGATACTCTATTGATCCCCCGTAGGAGAAATTCATGTGTCCAGCAGAGAAGACTCATCCAGGTTTGTTGTATAATCTGACACCCGAAAGAACAAAGGATCTCTTTAAACGTTCCGTTCAGCAGCGTAGTGATAGGAGCCTGTTGCTTTGATTATTCCTCTGAGCGGCCATGGTGTCATGCAAAGGGTGTCTGGAGTTACCCAGGATGCACTGCATAGAGCCCTCATCCTTCTCTCCAGCACAGCTCCCACACTTCTCCTCATCACAGGTGGGGAGATATTTGTAGTTGACCTTTATTCAAAGGACTTTAAAAAATCAAGTAATCCAAAGTAATGTAACTTAATTACTTTCTTTGGGCAGTAACTGTAAAGTAAGGTACTGATATATATATTTTAAAGAAGTAACTAGTATTTTTTTTAAAAAAGCATTTGTATCTCTCTGTAAAACACAAATTAATTTGGCTGACTTATTCAGTGAATCACAAATATAGCACTTAAACATTTCAACTTGAGCGGCAGATGAGACAAAGTAGAAAGATGAAAGATGGGGTTGAGGCTAGTTGAGCAATAAGCCTTCTTCTCAAAGATCTGAAACAAGGCTCAAACTTGTCTAGAAGAAATACTTGAGTCTGTAATGAGCATTGAGATCTTGTTTTTGCATTTGCTTTGCTCTGGGAGTATAAGGTTCAGTTAGAGAAGGATTTTGGCTCCTTTTCTGATGCTCCACCACATTTTAACAAAAAATGGCTGTTTATACATTTACATTTTTATGTATACCCTAAATAAATCCTGAAAACAATCCTAGACCCTGGATAAATGGGTTTAATCCAGAGTGTTAATTCCCACATTAATCCCTTAAATGGACATTTGGTAAAACACTTGTTCTATGGTCCAAACCAAAATCCATTTTGGTCCATACCGAGATGGTTCCCATGGGTGCCCAACGGGTTGCAGGATCATCATTCAAGTGCAGAGCAGGCGTTTCTAAGTATTATTTCTTATTCTCAAATTGCATCAGCTGCCTCGCAATGTTAGTGCTGTTGGATTTTTGTTGGGGAAAAAATGTATTTTTGGTAGTATGTATTAGCACGCTATATCCACAGGGAGCCACTATCCTGGCCCTCACATGGTACCAGGGCCTCTAATGAGCTTGTTAATGCAATCATATTTGTGCACTGACATTTGAGTTGGAATGCATCCTCAGAATAATCCAATTACAAGTGAATAGTCATATAGCTTATGGCCGCTCTCGGAATCTGGTGAACTCTTTGTACTTTGTGCTTGCTCTGCATGGGTCCATTCTGTATGTATGGATGCACATACTGTATGTGATGTCTTTGAAGATTCTTTTTTTAAGAAAGAAAAGAGTGCGTTTTATACAGTAATTTCTGAACTGCATTGAAGGTAGGTTTTGCCACCTGATATCCACGTGTCAGTGTGACAAACAACCATGGCTTTTCACCTGCTCCTAATCTCTGCTGCAGCCCTGAGGCTTATAGAGCCTTCATTCACACATTTTATTTTATTATTTATTTCAAACATTCAACCAAAAAAATAGGATGCTCAATTAGCATAAATATACGGTTTATAAAATGTTGAAGCGTAAGCAAATGCTTATTTGGTTCAACAAGAACACAAACACACACACTTAGAGAAAGGAGGTCCGGGTTCAATTCCAATTCCAGATAGGCCGTTTCTGTGTAGAGTTTGCATGTTCTCATTGAGTACATTAGTACTCAATGTAATGAGTGAATGGATGGTGATGGTAAGAATCTTGCTTCTGTCATTGACTGAATGGAAATAACACCAACTTAATAAGCGTTCTATGTAATGCATAGACCATTAAAGATGATTTACTTACACACAGCCAGGACACAGGCCCAAACACTCTCTGAACCTACTTTTCTCTCACATCACCCACTCTTCGATCTAGAAATCCTTTTGAATGTATTAGTATTTGGTTTGATTGAGTTGTTTTTTTTTTCTTACAGAGCAAAGGTCGTAAGAAAAAAACAAAAACACGCAAAGTGATAAAACATGTGCTAATGTTATTTTGGTCATGCCTTTTATCTGGTATTATTACTTGGACAAGCTATAGTAGGGCTGTCCCCAGCAACTGTCATGGATGGTTTACTGTTGACAGTTTGTGTTGTGAAATCTAATCTGGGGCAGCTCTGCCGAGGTGCTGGGGTGAGGGGATTGAAAGGTACTCCTCTCTGTTACCGTGGAGGAACTGGCTTAGGGCTGACCCTTGCTGACCCCAGAATACCAGACACAGGCTGAGGGGTAAATAAAGCTCTGACATTCGCCCACAACAAGAACACTTTCTGTAGGGAGCGCGCCACCGCCGGGTCTGGCCTGGCTCAGCTAAAACCCATGTCAGCCGCACTCCCATTTGTCTTCAGTCCAGTCACTATGGCACAAAACAGCCCCAGTGCGAAACAAGAATCAAAGACCATAGTGGTAACAGCGTATACTGTGTCTGGGGCTGCAAATGCAATCGACCACCTCATTTTTGGCCAGGTAAATATGTACATTTCAGCCTGTTAGGAAATCTGCATATTATTTTTGACTATTACAAATTATGATGAGACTATAGAATTCATAATTTCATGTTTTAGAATGTGAAATTATATCTTTAGTAGAAAATATATGGTGAAACAAGTATGAGTAAATCATGCAATCATCCTACCCTATCTCTGTTTGTTTCTCCCAAATTTGAAAATGACTGGCTGTAAACACTGCCGTATGTATGCTGAGCGTGATGTCATAGTGGTACATACTATTAAGGAGGGAGTCACATATTTGTTCCAGAGGTTCCTGATATTAGCATGGATGGACCCAAAAACAACTCCTGATGTATGACTGAGGAACAATGTTGTTACATGAATGTCATACATGTCTTCTTTCAAATTAATTATTATTGATATTAATATTATGAATTTGGAAAGTTAGTCATGCATGTTTTTTGTCTATGGAGGAAACCAGAGTATCACAGTCTCTGATTTATTGACCGTTGTTGGATGGACTATAATATAATGGTTCTTTAGCAATGACGGCCAATAATACAGAGAGGTATTACATAAAATAGGCTGGCTCTCACATAGCAGTGTGTTTGTAAAGAAGTAATGGCACAAAACTGTAAATTAATAGTATAATAATGGTTTGTTATAACTGAGGACATACTCAAACTAGATGCCATTTAATACTTAATATAATAGTAAGAGCTGCGTGGGTTCCTGTGAACATGAGGTAGGACCAGACTTCTAATAAAGAGAGAACTATGAAATAAAGTGAAGCGTGAATCCTTCCTCTGTGGTTGGACTTGGAGGGAATCTCCTGCTCTTTATTGCCCTGGGTTCTCTTCAGGGCGTCTGCTGCTGGAGCTGCTCAGTGTTGAGCTAATGGCACAGATGGAACAGGCCTGGAGCAGGGCCCCACTGAGCAGAAGGAAGGCACTCGCTCTCATCCAGACCGACTACATCAGAGTTCGCCTTGACGCGCAGGTCTTTCCAACCTCAAATAATCCATAAAGCTACCCCCGACTTGGTTTCTGCCTCGCATGTCATAGGTGCGAGTATCAGGTCACAGAGCTTAATAATTGGAACCCAAAAAAATATGGAAAACTGTTTCATGCAGTAAATCTAACACTGAGGTAATCTGTACGTTTTATAAAGAAATGTAAATCATTTGTTGTGTGGTTAACCTTTGGAGAACCTCCTGAAGTGGACCCCACTTTGGGAAGCACTGGGTTAAATGAATCATTATATCAGTGAAATTACAAATATATTGGTCAGAGATTTGCCCATCTGTTGGTTGTGGGCAAAACTATTTAATGACCAATATATTTACAGTTATTTGGTGCTATGACCAGTACTGATTTATATTGATTTATCTTTACATAAATGTACTAACTAGTATATTTCTATAGCGTACTGTAGGTGAGCTCATTAATGCTTACAAGTAGTAAGTAGTTGTATTGTGTTTATCTCTCACCATAAAGACCTTTAGTCCTCATTTAGACCCCCTGTTTTTGGCAAAAGTTGCAGGCGTAGGGCCCAGGACATCAGCCTAAAGCCTGGGCTGGCTGTTTACACAGGGTGGCATGTCTCCAGGAGTGACGTATGTGAATCTCGTTGCACATGCACTCACTTAGACTAATTTAATTCATGCTCACTGTGTGGGGTTTACAGCTGCTCTTACTGCTGAAACTGTACACAAGAAACATTACCCCTCTGCCAGTGTTTTCGTTTTGTAGGCATATACGAGCATTATTATATTACCTTCACTAAAGACATGAAGACGTCTGACAGGGCAGTTTTCCCGTGTAAGTTTCCTTTGGGTGCTTCGGTTTCCTCTACTTTCAAAAACATGCTAGTCAGGTTAGACCACAACATCACAGTGGCCAAGGACTTCTTAATCTGATTCATCGATGTACTTAAATGTATAATAATAAATAAATTAAAACTTAACTTATGACTCAGTCCTAGACTTTCCACAGGAAAAGTTGTACAGTGTATCTTTAGGTTCATCCAACCTCTCCATACTCACTGTATGTTCAATAGGTCTGACATGCGCCTCCTGTTCGGCGATCTCGCTCCCATCTCTGAGAGACAAATGCTTTGTGACTCTGGCTGTGAAAGGCGCTTTATAAATAAAGATTACTTACTTATTTTCTGTGATCATAATATTGTAAAGGCTATTCTTTGCTCCATATTAACTCCAGTCCACTCTGCATGAACTAAATTAGGTTTGAATGTTTTCCATAACATTTTGATCTAAAATGTATGGGAAGCTGTTCTGTTTGGTGTGGTGGATTTTTGTCTCTGAAATTCTGTCTGGATCTTCCGCAGGCCGCACAACAATGCAAAGCAAGCTGAACCTTTTTGGAGTCTCATTTGATCACAAGCTGTAAAGGATAACTTGATGGATGTTATGAAAAGCGAGTAGGTTTGAGACATTACAAACACAGTCCTCAAGTCTGTTACTTCCTAAGCCTTCATGGACTACCTTCTTCAAAGCACCTCCTACAGCGACCATACGGATGGCTGCAATCCTCTGCACTACGAGAAGCAGGCCCACATTACTTACACCAGTTTTTCCAAATCATTGAAGTATGTGCAGTTTCTCCTCAAAGTGAAAGGACAAAATGAGCTCCACATGGGACAGTGCATTGTGTTGGCCATCTCTCATTTACTACACCTCCAACATGTGGGGCTAATGGTTGGATCCAGGGCTGCCAGAGCACTAATGGGCCCATAGCTGACAAGGATCAGCACTATACCTGCTTGTACAGTCCCATGTGGGTTCCAAAGCAGGCTTATAAAGGAAGACATCATGTGCTTTTCTATAACACTCTATAACACCCATGGCTCATTATTGATCTATATGTATTCAGTTTAAACATATTAATAAAAAAATATTGACCAGTAATAAAATAAATAACTCCGTATTCTGCCGCAAAGTCAGTCACTGGAGGCTCCGCTTTGGCCATAGATAATGTTGGTGATCAGTACATTTCTTCCCAATGCTTACAATTCACAATACTTCTACAGTTCCATTCTGCAGTCGAGTCACAAGTGAGCCTCAAACGTAGTTTGGGGGTGTCGATCTGAAAAGTGTTTTCCACAAATTGTTTCAACTTAAAGTACATGAAATGCCTGTTTTTTATATTTCTCCTCTGAGGAATGAAAGAAAGAATTTAAGTGCCCTTAAGTTCACTATGGTTAAAACGTACACATACAGATCAGAAATCAGAAAATTAGAATATGAAAACTGTTATATGACTGACTCATGACACGCAAAGTGAGATAACGAGCCTTTATTTGTTATGTTGAAAACCATAGCTTTAAAAAACCCCATACATCTCAGAAACTATTTTGAAAAAGGACGGTAAGCCATAATCATCAAAATCGTAATAAACAAAGGCTTGGCATATGTCACTTTGTGTGTAATGAATCTATATAGTTTTATATTTCCCATTTAATTTAAATTTAAGAAATTTACAGTACAGACCAAAAGTTTGGTCTCATTCAATGAGTGTCCTTTCTTTTCATGACTATTGACTGTAGATTCACACCAGGCTGTGTAAGGTCTATTTGACCAATAAGGAGAGTGGTGGGTGCTGGGCAGATGACCTGGCCTCCAGTCACCGGACCTGAACCCAATCCAGATGGTTTTGGGGTGAGCTGGATCACAGAGTGAAGGAAAAAGAGCCAACAACTGCTAAGCATCTCCGGGAACTCCTTCAAGACTGTTGGAAGACCATTTCAGGTCACTACCTCTTGAAGCTCATCAAGAGAATGCCAAGAGTGTGCAAAGCAGTAATCAGAGCAAAAGGTGCTCCTTTGAAGAACCTAGAATATAAGAAATATTTTCAGGTGTTTCATACTTTTTTTTAGGACGTACATAATTCCACATGAGTGAATTCATAGTTTTGATGCCTTCAATGTGAAGCCACAATTTTCCTAATCATGAAAATAAACAACCCTTTGAATGAGAAGGTGTGTCCAAACTTTTGGTCTGTATTGTATATTATTTTCACTTGTATACATCCAAATTCCATGTCACAGTAACAGTGATGAGACTATAAGGAGGCAAAGTATTGTATGCAAACAAAAAATGGATGGATGGTTTTGGAGCAGACAGAGCTAACCAGTCAGGGCACCTGGTCTGTATTTAGTGCAGGGGATTTGGACCTGAGGCTGGGCCGGACAAGGACAGTTTTGACATTCCTCTACAGATAGGGGCCTCCTGCTGGGCACTGAGAGCTCCATCAGAGCAGAGTCCAGTGCACCTGCCCCTGGGTGTTTTGCTGACAGCTCACCTGGCAGCTGCTAACTAACTATTTTTATTCTCGATTTTTCAGGTAATTCTTAGAACGTAATCTGACTCATCATATCAATACTTCTTCAGTTCCATTCTGCAGTAACTGTAACTGTACAGTAATAGTAACTGTTGTTACTTTCACAAAGTTCCACATCTTCGCATTGTCTTTGTCAGCACATATCAACTTATGTCTATTTATTTTGGTATAAAGACATCTGGAACTGGAGACAATATTAACATACGCATGTTGTTGGCCAGTAGAAAGGACGCAGACATAATAACAATAATCTGGTGGGTTTGTGAATTAGAGCGCTATCAAATTAAATGGGAAAGCATTTTCAAATAATGTTTACTCTGCAATTACAGTATGCATCTATAAATAGTCACTACAGTCAACATATGCAAGTGACAGTGCAAGTTTTTCCACAATGAAATGGTTGATTTTAACTTTTTGCTCAAATGCATTCATTGGCACTTTGTGGAGTTTGCAAAAGTGTGAGTGGATTCAAAGCTTGAGAATAGAGGTTTGTTGTTAGTTGGCCACTGCATTGTTGACCTAATGTTTCTGCGTATGTCTTAACTGTTGCATATAATTTCACAGCAACAGAAGCAGGAGTTGGCTTTTCCCCGGCGGAGGTCAACATGTTTCGAGACACTCTTTTAAGGCGACATTCACACCCAGCCTTCTGCTCAGATCTATTGGCTCTCCAGTTACCGACAGTTCAGAGGTTGAGATATTATTACTGTCACCAGGAGGCCACGGCCGCAGCTCCGGTGGAGACGCTTTGTAGCTTTGGATTCAACGGAAAATTGTTACATTTAAAAGGTGAAAAGTTGAAAATAACAAGCCGGGCAAAGATGATCTCAAATCGGCCTTTGCCAGAAAGAATGGCGCACCTCGTGTTTTGGCTCCATCTGTTTTATATATCTGGGCCAAATACATTGCTGATTTGATTGGAGCCAAATGTGAGGCTTGGGGCTCAGTGGTACATGCAGAGGGTTACGCTGTGTGCTGTAGCCTCTGTTCCAGTCGCACCGATGGGAGTGGGCTGCATGTAAGCGAGCCTGTTAGTTCAGCTCCATTTTAGGGCTTTTTAGCGGCTTCAGAAAGACCCCTGAGCTAATATTGTCGTTCATATATTACTCAGTCATTTTGGGCTCAAACTGAACCGTGACCAAACAAACTTAGAACGTGAAATTAGACATTTGTAGCAATAACCTTGATAATTATCAGCTGACTTGGTAGGGTCAGGTCTCAGGTCTGGTTTGAGTTTGTAATAACCTTCAGTCTTTAGAGTGAGATGGTTTTTTTGTTTTTTTCTCCCTCAGTAGGCTGCAGTCTGTTACTGTAGATGGCTTCTACTGAAGTAAAAACTTTGTAAGCGATAATGTAATCATTTTGTAGCTTCAAGGAACAATGTGTTCCCTGAAAGTCCAAGTGTTTAACTCAAACGGGCACATCAGTGCAGAAATGGCATTGAAAGCAGAAATGGCTGTATATACTTTCAAATTGCCCTTTCATTCACTGATAAAGGAAATATAAAACTAGAAATTTAATTATTTTGAAAGCAAATGTATTTTCACCGTTGGAATTTACATTTATTTTTGAAAGTAACTATAACTATTATTGGCAGACCACTGACAATGTTATCAGGCCAGACCCAAAAACAATGATGCATTGATAACAACCAGTCCAACAGATTTCCCACCAACCTCTGGAGTTCCACAAGGATCAATACTGGGACCCACACTCTTCCATATGTACATCAATGAAATATGCAAAATGTCAACAGTCATGAAATTCATATTTTGTGCCAATGACACCATCATCACATGTTCAGGAGACAACTTGAAGCAACAAGTTGCTTAATGTGTGGGAATGATGAAGTCACCTAATCAACACCAATGCTGATTATTCAATGTTATTGTATAATCTATTTATAATGTCATGTGGGGGGATTGCGGCAAATCTCATTTACAGCCTCTGATTATCTTCCAGAAGAAGGATATAAGGATTGTGTCCAACGTCCACTACAGATCCTCTGTTTATACAAAACTAACAACTGAAACTGCAGGACTTGATCGTCCTTAAAACTGGTCAGATAATGTTCAGGGCATCTGAAAACGCCCTACCGTCCAATTTAAGTAATCTTTGCCGCAATACATACACTACCGTTCATACTTTTGGGGTCACCCAAGTGTTTTCCATGAAAAGTCACACTTATTCACCACCATACATGTACGTTGTGAAATGATTAGAAAATGGAGTCAAGACATTGACAAGGTTAGAAATAATGATTTGTATTTGAAATAAGATTTGTTTTACATCCAACTTTGCTTTCGTCAAAGAATCCTCCATTTGCAGCAATTACAACATTGCACCAAAAACCAGACATTTGCAGCTAGAATAGTCATTTACCAAATAAGCAATGTATAGAGTGTATTTCTTTACAGTTAAGAGTAGTTTAAAGTTATCTACAGTGCTTTTCCTTCAAAAATAAGGACATTTCAATGTGACCCCAAACTTTTGAACGGTAGTGTATGCCCTTCATAATTACAGATTAAGAAGAAACAAACTATTCTATGTACCTAAATGTTGTCCTAAATGCCTCAAAAACATGCTCAAATATGACTGCATTTAAAATACTATCTAAGAAAAACATGTTGAAGCAAAATCTCTTCAGACCTTTCAAGCTAAGCAGAGTAGGGACTGGTTTGTAATGTGATGGGAGACCTCTGGGAACACCAGGTGTCCTTTGGCAAGGTACTTCGGACATGGTTGGTGGTGGTCGGAGGGGCTGAAGGCACATAATGGTTTCCTCGCTTCTGTCAGTGTGCCCTAGGGCAGCTGTGGCTACAGTACATGGAGGGGATGAATAAGCCATGTGAAGCATGTGTCCAAAAAGCACCATATTAAACTGTTGCATTATTTATTTTATGATTATTATTATGGATACTGCGCTTATAGACTATATGGGATTGTAAAATAACCAATATTTTTTTTTCTGTTGGATGTTTCTGTTTGGATGTATCTTCTGGACTTCTGCACACCACTATAATTATCATCATGTCTACATAAATCTCCATCAGAAACAGGCTCTATAACATACATCGTCTTGTCAAACATTAGGGGCCTTTGAGAGGACCGTTCCACATGGTTTTCATAAAGCTGAGGTAAGCTAAAGTCGCACTGTGAATAACTCAATATGTAAACTATACCAAAGCTTTCGTGAAAATTATAAATAGTTATGATGACAGGTTTGGCACACATACAGCTGATTTAGGTATCTATACCTACTCAACTATGTATATGTGTTTCTTTATGCAACCTACACATTTATACATGTTTTTGTAAATTATCAGCCGTGAACTTCAAGCAGCCTTTTCATTGTTTGAAGTCTAAAACAGAGCCACACTGTCTTGATGTGTGCACAGAAAAAGACTGTGATCTATTACACGCAGTGTTCTATTGAGTTTAGTGACCCTGCTTATTAACCATGCCATAATGATGTAGACATACTGTAACATACACATTTACAAAAGTGTCTAAAAGCATTTTCTATGACCCGTTATTCAAAACACACAAGAATATACAGCCCCAAGACTTTGTGCTGTGGTCTGATTGAAAGAAACGCATCCAATATTGGATTTAACTCCTTCAATTACATTTAAGTTGATTTGTTGAGATCTAAATGTCCTCATGACTATGATTATGACACTGAAGATGCATGTGCGATCAAAGGGCAGAGTTGTGTGCTGAATGCTGCTGTCCATCTGTTTGTCTGTAGCCTTTTCATAACATTCACTTCTCTACACATCCTTTTGCCTCGAGCCCAGGATCACAAAGCAGAAAACATGGAGTTGTTTAGAAGTCTGTAAATATCTTTAGAGAAGCAAGTCGATATGCCGAATTGAAACCATCTTGAGTTGCTAACAATAATGCTAATTTATGGAGAGCCAATAGGGCCATATTGGGATAAGACTAGACTGTACAATGCATCTTTATACCTGGTGAAGTTACTTTTATAAATAACTAAACATTGTCAAAACCAATCATTACCCATTGAAGTTTTAATTATCAATTAAGATAAAGGTTATAATTGAGGTCATAAAAACCTATGCAAAGCACTTTTAAAGTGTTTTAAATCTGGCCTGAAAGTACTATTTTCAAAATATATTTGTATATACAGTACTACATAAGTATATACTGTATAAGATGAATTACCAGCAAGGTAATTACTTTGTTTGTTTTAGTCAAAGTTTCTAGTTGATTTTAGCCAAGTATAAACATTCTATTTATAAGAAGGCTGGAGTCTTGGAAAGGGTGTTGCCGTTTCTTTATCAACTGCATCAGTTTCCATCACTTGCGCCTTCAGGCACTTAGCAGACTGTCTGTTTTTGGGAAACTAGTCCAGTGCTTCAGGGCTGTTTGGACAGATGACTTGATATGGTGTGAGATTCCTTTCAGCTTCTTTCAAAACCACATACTGGGACTTGTCAAAACCACACAAGGTGCCAAGTAGCATCAGAACTGGGTCAATATTAAGTAATTAGTCTGCAATGGCTTCTCCTACGACATGTGAATCAGGATGCAGCTGTTTATTAGGTTTGGGGAATGATCTGATAAAGAGAAATGCTTGTCACTTCAGCAAGAGTGTAAACAAAAAGAAGCTTTATACAAATGTCTCACCTCTTGAAACAGAATTTAAAAGGAGAATTGCCTGCCTTCTCCTCCCAGGTCCCGCAGTTCTAATTTTCCTGTGTTTCCTTTCACGAAAAGTGATAATCAGCAGACCAAACTAGAGCCTCATAAACAGCCTCTTTAATTTTGCAGAAATATTAATGTGTAATTAAAGGGTTCAGAAACAGTTTGCCGTTTTAAAGTGGTACAAAGCAGGAGTCTTAGCTCTGTTTCTGGACCCAAGGCATTTTTGTAGGGTTGAATGTTGGATGGTTGAAAGACAAGGTAATGTTCTACCATTACATATGAGGTTGTTAATAGCAGCGATTGTGGTCAAAAGGTCCATCCAAAGCCATCAGAAAGTCTTTCGTTTTGGTGCACGTAAATAAAAGCATTCAATAGACATTTCACAAGTTATTTAACGCCTGCTTTATTTTTTCTTTAAAAAAAAAAAAGAAGCTCATTAGGAAAAATATACAAGAGTATTGAGTGATTGATCACTCTGACATTCTTTTTCATGCTTATGGTTTCATAAGACCAGCACAGGTTGAAGCCCATTTGTTTTATATTAGGAACTCATATCAAAACATATTGAGCAGGTCAGTATAGGATGCGGAAGGCTCATATAAAGTATCCCAGTTATTAAAGCAGTTAATGCTCTGGCCAGTCACAGCTATTTTAATTTTATAATACACTCATTTATATAATACACTGAAGTTACACTTTGTGAAGAATTGTCCTTTTAATGTTTACTTTTATTGGAAATGGAGCACACTTAAATGATTCACTCCACTAAATCAAATTATATTCTTGTCTGTTAAAGCTTGAGTAAAATCCAATATATATATATATAGAGAGAGTACACTCGAGTTCATACCCCACCAAAGGCATGGTTCATTTTCCAACCATCCCAGCTCACATCCCAATTTCAGCTCAATCTTTCCAGCAGTTTTTGCACAGACAGACGCACACATGCACACATACACTACCCCTTAATGGGGTAATAATATTGACTGTGTTGACTTTTAGAAGCACTTAAACATTGCTGTATAGTAACTAAAACTTAGGAAAAAACTATTAATTATAAATAACCTATTTATTTGCATTTAGCATTTGGGTTATACAATATCAAGCATCATGATCTTAAAGGAATAGGCCACCGTTTTTACATACTGACATATGTTCTTACCTTACCTTACCTAACTCCTAACGACTTCTCTCCCGCTCACTTTCGTCAATAGAAGCAGCGTAACTTGCAGTACATCTTTAGGAGTTAGTGCGCGGACGTAGTGCTCCTCGTATTATTACGCCTCACAATATAGTACCCCTTTTTATCCGCTGAGAAAATCGACATGTTACATTTCTGTGTTACTGTACTTGGTAGAGTAACACGTCACATAACTGTATTTAAATAGGGAACACGTGGAAGAGTTTGGTAGCTTCTAACGGGAGCTGATTTGGAACTATACAGTATGTGGAAGAGGCTGCGTTTGTGCTCCGTTTGCATGACAGAGCGCACGGACAAAGACCAGACAGGTACATATCAACTAGTCTAAGGTAAGAACATATGTCAGGATGTAAAAACGGTGGCCTATTCCTTTAAGTTTGATTATTAAACTTAAGCTCTATTCACATGAAGGGCAAATTAAAGTGCTGTGAACAAAAGCCCAGAACAAGCAAAGTGATAAAACACTCCAATTTAACTATTACGGATCCACAGTGAAATATAAAACACATTTAACAATAGTCTCTCACAATACAATATGTCCATCTACACTTGTAATTCAGTCTCTAACAGGCTTGCAGTTGGAGGTCCTGCTTCAAGCCTGATGCCCCCTACCCCAGTGTCTGAGACCACCGGTGACGTACTGGGTGTTCGGACACTCAGTGACGTCAGTGATGGGGAAAATGTGGGGATCATAGCCGAGGGGGTTAGCCCAGTGTTTCTTGCTATGGGAGAGTAGCAGTATCTGGGGTAGGACTGCCGAAGACTCTGTGCCCGGCTCGGCTTCCTGGGGGGCACTGTCCTGATGCCGGGCTGAGCTACGCTAGTGATCAGGGGCGGAGGGTGCATGAGACAGCTCGCCTCACACGCCATGCTCTCTCGCCCGCCTTGGAGCTCCTCATCAGGAAGCATGCCGATATCTGTGAATACCGAAGCAAGTGTGTGGTATCTGGGTTCCCAGTCAAGGAGGTAGTCCCAGGCGTAGCTGCCTTGTACTTCATCTAAACCAATCTGAGACGACAAAGAATCTACAGCTTCAGAGAGAGGAGCATACCCCTTTGTCCCCATGCTTTCTTCTAGATCTTGAAATTGTACTCTTGCTGGGAGTAAACCTTCGCCGCCGCCCTCCTCTTTGAAATGGTGTAAGCTTTCAGTGCTTGCCAAACCAGATATCAAACATGCCGTCGAAGTTAGCAAAGGATCTGGATCATCTTCAACAGAATGATGGGAAGTACTGTCTCTAGGTAAAGCTGAATCAGGATTTTCTGAAGGTTCCTTTATTGAATGATCTTGATGATAAGAAAAATGGTTGATCCACTTAATCTCCTGATCCTCTGCAGTCTCGCCCTCTGCTGACCCGCGTCCGCTGGAGTCGGAGGGACTGTATTGTTTAGGTAGTTCTTTTCTCACCACTTGAATACTGGGTCGCTTGACTTCATGCAGACAGATGATGCTTTGGGATTGTTCACTGGAGCTGTACAACGATCCAGGACTTTGACTCAAACTTGCGGCAAGGGTAGATGCCTTGTTCACAGCAAAATCCTTCAGCTTATAAGACAGAACTAACCCAACAAAGATGAGTAAAATAAGAAGGACCAGCAATAATGAGATAGTCAGACTGAGAACATGACCATCGAGCGGTAATCCAGTCAGTGCCTCTACTGAATTCGAAATGTTCACGTAAACTGGACATGACATAGCTCGGGAACCAAGTTTTGGACTGCTTGCAGACACAATTAACTCCACAACATCTTCAGTTTTATAGCTACCCCTCTTGCGAAATACCGGGTCGGACACTGATATTGCCCCAGTTATTTTGTTTATCAAGAAAAATGGGGATGGGTGGAGAAATGAATATTCCACCTGACCATCAATCCCTCTGTCATGATCCATTGCCATCACAAAGCCAACAATCTCTCCTGGCTTGGTGTTTTGGGCAAGCAGAAATAAGTACTGTTTCTGCGTGAAGATTGGACTAAACTCGTCAACGCCTTTGATAGTTACTTGGACTCTTTGAGTGGCCGTCTTATCGCCTTTATCTCTGGCTTCGACAACAAAACAATACTCGTTTTCGCGTTCATAGTCGAAGGTTTGCCTGGTGTGTATGTCACCGGTATGCGGGTCGATCGTAAACGCTTCTTTACGATCAGGGTTTCCAATCCTGTAGTCCATGAAACAGGAGGTCAAAATAGAGTATGTCAGATGTCCGTAAGGGCCAGAATCCTCATCCATGGCGTGGATGGAGCAGGCATGGGTAAACGCGGGAAGATTCTCCGGCACGGAACAGTTCACAGTTGGGAACATGAAGTGAGGAGCGTAATCGTTTTCATCTAGGACTGTAACATAAACCACAGCAAAAGCAACGTTGCGCTCATCTGGTGTTTCGCTATTGTCAGAAGCAAGAACTGTCACTGTATATGTTGAATCTACTTCATAGTCAAGCGTTTGATTTACTACTAAAACACCAGATTGAGAGTCAATTTTAAGATGTCCTTTGCTATTTCCAGAAACAATTCCGTAATGCACCAGCCCATTGATTCCAAAGTCAGGATCGTGGGCGTGTACTTGGGCCAAGCTTGTTCCAACAAGGCTGTTTTCTCTTACTTGGACATGGTATTCTGTGTTGGAAAACTTTGGAGTGTTGTCATTGCAGTCGGTTACAGACAACATAACAAAAGCAGTGCTGTTCAAAGGTGGCCTCCCTCGATCGGAAACACTCACTGTCAAAGAGTATGCTTCTGTGATTTCTCGATCCAACGGGTTACAGAGAACAAGCTTGGCCACATTCCTCAACTGATTCTCAACTTGAATCATCTTGATCTCAACGCAGAACCGCTTCTCTTCGTTCCCCCCGACAATAGCGTAGTCGAGGTGGGTGTTCTCCGGACTCCAGTCTTCATCGTCAGCAGAGAGGGTAAGCAAGGTGGTGTCAATGGGCATGTCTTCTGGGACAGTCAGGGTGTAGATGTCTTGGTGGAATTGGGGTACGTGATCATTGCTGTCTATGATCAAGACTTCAATAGATGCAACACTGGAACGTGCAGGGTCGCCTTGGTCTCGGGCTTCGACCAGGAGGTGTACCACGTTGCTGTTTGTGATGGATTTTAGGGGCTTGTTGGTGAAAACAGAGCCTGCAAAAAATGTAAGATGTGGGATTTAAAAAAAACAAACAATGCAACATCATAGATAAGCAGAAAACATAGAAATCCAGTCGCAGTAGTCCACACACAATTTTATATATACACAAAAGACAAAGTTACATTTTCAGGAAACATTGATGTAATTGATGTGTGATAAAATATGAACATGGAAGTGCTCACTTAACAGATTAAGACATATTTCTATACAATATTTGAGAGAAAATGTCCTTTGTGACACCAGGTGCCAGGGGGCGGCTGCGGCTATAAAGTGCTTAATATGGTGTTGTGTCCTTAGGCCCAGATGGTCTAGTATAAGTCTGGTGAGTACGTGAATGATTGGTGGTGGTCAGTGGTCGCCTCGTTTCTGTCAGTGTGCCCCAGGGCAACTGTGGCTGCAGTAGTAGTTTACCACTGAATGAATAATAACATGTGAAGCGTCTTTGAGTGTCCAAAATAGTGGTATATGAAATCGTTGCATTATTGTGGGGACAAACAATGACAAATGAAAGAAAAACTAAAATTTCAATTATTATTCAGTGTGGACGAGTCATAGAAAAATGAAGACTTATTCATGTTATGGCTTGAGATTATTTTAAGCTATCCCATTGTAGTGTGTGAAAATCAAATCCTGACTTGATTTAAAGTTGACAAAAGCCAGATGAGAGTGTTCAGTACAAATACAAAATAGTTCTTTGCATGAATATTTCATAGTTGCTATGGATGTTTCCTGCTCCGTCATGGCTTTACCTTGATCGCTGAGGATGTAAAAGCCTTGCAGAGGAGATGACAGTAGTCTGTAGGTGACCTCTCCATTGAGGCCAGAGTCTAGGTCAGACGCAGACACAGAGATAACCAATGTCTCTGCCGGAAGGAGCTCAGACAACTCCACCTGCAACAAGAAAGACCAAAAAGGTCTCTTATTTTCATAAAACAAACTCTTTGTCTTGGAATGAATATTTAAAATCAAAGCTGCAGTGTGATTTAAGCTAATGATGAGGCTTTGTCAAAGGAAATTTACTTATAAGTTTATTACAAATCCCATGTGGCCAAATACAGGCCTTTGTTTGAGGTAACCTTAAGAAGTCTACTTCCTATAGACAGATGTTGAATGGAGATTTGAAACATTGTCATTTTGTTCCTTTGTTCATAATTTGCATGATGGAGTTGTGCTTTTGTTGTTCTCTCTACAACCCTCAAATCAGGTCAGAAATCTAGGAGTGATAATGGACTCAGACTTAAATTTCAAAAGCCACATAAAATCTGTAACATCAGCAGCTTATTACCACCTAAAAAACATTGCTAAAATTAAAAACATAGTGTCTAAGGCAGACTTGGAGACTCTTATACACGCTTTTGTCTCCAGTCGGTTAGACTATTGCAATGGCTTGTTCACAGGTCTCTCCAAACAGGCTGTAAAACAGCTGCAGTATATTCAAAATGCAGCAGCTCGAGTCCTGACCAGAACTAGGAAGTGCGACCACATTAGTCCAGTTCTCAGGTCTCTGCACTGGCTTCCTGTTCCTCAGAGAATAGACTTCAAAGCAGCTTTACTTGTATACAAGTCTCTCCATGGTCTCGCGCCAAGGTACATCCACGACATGTTTGTGCCATATGAGCCGACCCGGACTCTGAGGAGCACAGGGACTGGACTCCTGTTAGTGCCCAGAGTCGGTACTAGACATGGGCAAACCGCATTTCAGATTCATGCGGCTAGAGTCTGGAACCGTCTTCCTGAGAATGTGAGACAGGCGTCTACTCTGGCATCTTTTAAATCTAGGCTCAAAACAATTCTGTTTAGCTGCGCATATACAACTGAATGATTTTATCTTTTCATCTTTGTTTTTATCTTTAATCTTTTTAATGCACTGTGACTATTTATGATTTTAGTCCCATCTGTGATTTTAATGTTTAAAGGTTTTTAATTTTTGTGATTTTATTTTTAATGTTTTTAATATATCTTGTGCTCTTAATGTGTTTGATTTATGCATGATGTGATAGGGGATGTGAAGCGCTTTGCGTTGCCTTGTGTAGGAAAGGCGCTCTACAAATAAACGTTGATTGATTGATTGATTGAATAACTTGTGAAACTTGTGGCAGAGGTGTGCTAGAAGCAGAGCAGTGAAGTTCAAGCGCCAGACCACATGTTCTCCATGAAGGACAAGCAAGTTCAATAGATCACCAACTTACTGTATGTTAGCATGTTTGTGTTTTTGTCCAGGTTTTAATTGTAGTAGAATACACTTTCACTGGCTTGTTCTTTTGTCTTAACATTACTAGGGGCTTGTACACAGAACAATAACAAAGAATGAAACACGTTTTTTACATAATGTGTCAGTCCAGTTGTCCCTAGACGTAATTCTGCACATTTTGTCAGAAGGTCAGACTGAATTTCAAAAATCCCTGCGATTAAAAAATAAATAAACAGTATTTTAGCCTGCAGAATAATACTAAATAGGTAAGTAAGTTCTTATGTATATCGCACCTTTCACAGACCAGAGTCACAAAGCGCTTAACAATTGTGGGATTTTGTCTCTCGCTCATCATAGAGGTGGGAGTGAGGTGTACTGGCGACAGGAGTGGTAGGAGTTTAGTGGTAAACCTTAGTGAGGAAACCTACGCAGACTCGGGGAGAACATACAAACTCCACTTAGAAAGGCCCTGCTCATAACTTCATACCTGTTATTGTCAAATTTTCTACTGATGACCACATTTCATTTTAGAGCAGATCCAGCTTGCATGTGATTAGGTATTTTTTTCTTCCGTCTCATCTTCCGATTTCACTTTTCTCAGTTTACATATATATATCCCACATTTACACATAACACGTTTTCAGTGTAGGTAAAATAAGTAGACCTTGTGTCTGCTTCTTTTTTTTTTTTGGGGGCAGAAATTTTTAAATATTGCCTCTTTTTCTGAATGGAGACTAACAACATGGAGCTAACAGCCAGCCGGGTGACCAATGCTATTTTTTAGAACATGCTTTGCGGGCGTCTTTGGGGACCATGCACCTGCGTTTGTGACCCCTGCTCTTGAGCATACAGTACAAATATTTAAGTAATCTTTAGAGTACCATACATTTATACAACTAACATTTACCAGTTGTCAGTTTGTGATGAGTACCTGGTAGGAGACTTGGGTGAAGACAGGAGCGTTGTCGTTCACGTCCAGCACTTGAACTCTGACCTCTCCTGTGGTGTGGTGCAAGGAATCGGACGCCTGCACAGCTAGAACGTACTCTGGCTGCGTCTCGTAGTCCAACCCCTGGGTCACCGTGATCACCCCAGTGTAGCAGTCCACGGCGAAGGGGCCGCTGCTGCTGCCATTATCCGCAAAACTATAGGTAATGGAAGAGCTCAGGTCCACGTCGTTTGCAATCACCTGAGTCACCATATATCCAGCAGGAAGATCTGGTAAAATGATCAGTGAAAAAGTGAGATTAGTACAAACTAGGGTTGTACTAAGTTTGTGTATTGGCAATCAGATTACCGATACAAAAACGTGTATCAAAACTTGAGCAAGTATTGATACACAATATAATGACATGGTAGTTTCTGGGAGTCCTAGTGTTAACACCCAGTAGGTACCAGCGTTTTGTTTTGTTTTTTCAGACAAAAAGTGGAGGCCTCAGAACTACAAAAACAGAAATCATAAATAAATAAAATGGTAACAATTTATAATAGCTACACCTTATTTAGGCTTAATATATTTTTCAATAACACTTAATTAATCATGAACAATTCATTAATTAAGTGTAACCAACACTTAATAACTACTAAACTACTACAGTTAATAAATGCTTAACTATTAATGAATACATCTTCAAGTACTTCACTTGTTCATTATTATTAATTTAATAATAATGAAGTAACCATTTGTTACTACATATATAGATGGTTTGTTACACCATAATTGATTAATAATTGTATACTTGATTATTAACTAATACTGCAGTGCATGATTTATTCAGTCAGTTACTAACAGTTAAGAGTTTTTGTGAGCTTTTGTAAAGTGTACACTATTTATACTTTATTACGTAAAAGAATGTAGGATAATAATAATAGTATTGATAATAATAATAATAAATTGTGATTTTAAATCTTCCCTTTAAAATCTATCATTCAAATCAACCATCTGCCAGTCAAACTTTGATCAAATCGCCCTGAGCCACATAAATTGTATCGGTCGATCCCTTTGGAGAAGATATTGTCATTAACATGTGCTCTCTCTCACTCTCTGGTATCAGCACAGGCTCCATGGGCGGTATGGCAGGACTGTTGTCATTCACATCCACCAGCTGCACCCTGACTGTGGCAGTGCTGCTGAACGAGGGGGTCCCTTTGTCAGCCACCTGCAGAACCAGCCTAAAAGAAACAACAAACATTATTTCGCACATCACTTTAAATTGTAAACGATACTCATTCCTAATCTATATATTGAGACAATAATTAACAAGGTGGTATAATGGCTTGATTCTTATTTTTATCCATTTTATTCTCAAGCTAGTTATATTTTGGTTCTGAGATCTGAGAGTGTTTTACATTACAACAAATATTAAAAATAAATTAACTATATATAAAAATAAAGAAATTGGCAAATTATTACAATTCATGATGGTTTAAATGTTAGTGCTTAGGTCTTTTATTTGACTCTCATGGATATTTGAGTAGAAAGCTGTCAGATGAACTCACTTGTATGAACTGGTGATCTCACGGTCCAGCATCACATTCGTGACCAGAATCCCTCTCACTGAGTCCAGAAGGAAGGCGTTGTTGGGGTTTCCAGATATGACTGAGAATTCCATCTGACCATTTAAACCGCTGTCGGCATCTGAGGCAAATACCTGTAGAGAAGAATTTTACAAAACCTTCTTAGGGTATGTTTATCCATCCTAGTGCTAAACTGTGTGTGAAATGTAAAGCAGGGCTCTGCAAGTCCATCCATTCATTTTCTTCCCCTTTGTCAGTTTCTGTTGTTGTTTGTACCTGCATGACATATGTGTTGCGGGGCTGCCCCTCCCACACGGCTGTCCTGTAGCTGCTGTGTTCAAACTGGGGTGTGTTGTCGTTCACGTCCTGCAGGCTGATGGAGACGACGCAGTGAGTGCTCTGCTGACCGCTGTCAGCCAGCACCACCAGCCTCACACTAGCACCCAGCTCATAGTCCAGGGAGTTATCCTTCTGCACACGGATCTCCCCTGGGACATAAAAACGACCATTTGTATCAAACACAACCCATTGATTTAATTAAAGTTATGGCTATGGTTTTAACGATCTTTAACTTGCAAATGACTTATTGTTTGGGCCTCCCATTTTTTTTCTTCCCAGTGCAGTTATCTGGGCTCTGTGCCTGCAGGATGCACAGCCTGCGTTTCTCACCACATCAGACAGACATGCCTCACAACTCAAAAGGAGTGAGGCAGACAATCCATGAGCACCTAGGCTTGTCTGTCCAGTGCTCCATGAGGCCCTCTGCTGGCTGAGGTATTATATTGCCTATCTTGTAAGACTCGGACTTGTGACGATACTTGACACTCTAACTTTATGATTCGGAATTGTGGTTTTGGGACTTGTGAGTCTCCTATGGTAATGATTTTACAAAATCTCTTGCACCACAGCGCAGGTTGCGCTGTTTCTCTCCCTCACGTGTATCCAATATATAGGTGCATATTCTGGCAAAGCAAAAAAGGCCCAGGCTCTTGTGGTCACTGAGCTGACCACTTTATATAGGATTTAAAAACTTAACAGCCCCAGTCATTATTCCAGTGTGGAGAGTGAAGCTGCATGGACAACAGCGTGGGGAACACGCAACCCGCCATGATCAGTGTGCGGACAGCTCGCAGAAAGTAAACGCCACAAAAACAGAGAGTGTGCAGATAATTCTGCAAGAGAACGAGCTGTGCCTAAACCATATGATGTAAATACAAGATCCTCTAAAACTCGATATAGCTTACCAGTGTAGCGGTTTATGGAAAAAATGTTGTTCTCGTTGCCGCTGAATATGGTGTATGTGATCCTCTGCCGGCTGTTGGTTGGATCACTGGCTTCAACCTTTGTAATCCAAGTCCCTGTGGGAAAGCATTTATACTCATGTTAAACTGGGGACACACTACACAACTTTGGCAGAACTGTCAGTTTCAGAAAGCTATGGAGAGGCCACATGACACTTGACATAGATTGAAACACTGTATTGTTAGAATTTAGAAAAGTTTCACCTTGTTATTTAGTTTAGTTTAGTTATTTAGTTCTTCTATACCAGAAAATGTAAAACTTCATTCTTCCTCAGATGTGCATACATTTTAAAACTTCCGTCTTCCTCAGATGTGTTTCGCTACGTCACACATGACGTGTTTTATTAGCTGCTCTTCCCAAGCCCACCCAACCTATGTAGTTTTTGTGTTTCTCCAGCGACTAAGCCCAGTAAACCACATGAGTTGGCTGGTTTCGATTGCGCCTCGGAAGAAAATGTGTAATGTTGCGAAACGCCTGAAGACGGAGGTTGAAAAGTGTCACGGTAATAACCTCTGTTTGGAGCACTACACTCAATAGTCTCGATCCATTCACTGAACACTGGGTGGTGACAGAAACGAGGCAGCAGCCATCCTTAACATGTTGCATATGAGTATTGTAACACACCTGCCCTGCTGTTCTCCTTCACCGAGGCGTTGTACTCTCTCTCGCTGAACTGCAGCCGCGCCCGTTCCCCGCGCAGGTGAATAAAGACCAGGCAGGTGGAGGTGAGTGGCGGCCTCCCTTTGTCAGACACCACCACGTGAAGCTTGGCCCCCGAAAACCCCACCCGCACCCTCCTTCTCAGTGACACCTCCCCTGTATCGCTGTTGACATCAAACAAAGTCTCCTCGTCCGAAATCATAAATCTAACCGTCCCGTTCTCCCCTCGATCTGCGTCTGTAGCCATCACAGTGGCCACGATCTGATTGGGGAGCATTGTCATGGATAGCCAGGCATTGACAGGATTTTGAGAGCAAAGTGGTGCGTTGTCATTCACGTCTTCTACTTGTACGACGAGCGAAACGGCCGAGCTGAGAGGACCTTGCGCACAACCGTCGCTAGCCACCACACGGAGGCTGTACTCACTCTTGCTTTCTCGATCCAAAGGTTTGGTAGTGCGGACAATCCCTGTGAGAGGGTCCACTGAAAATGCGCCTTGGCTGTTGTCCTCGGTCAAAGAGTATGTGACCTCACCGTTGGGGCCTTCGTCCGAGTCGAAGGCATGGAGTCGGACCACCTCGGATCCGGCCGGCAAGCCCTCGCCGATGGAGGCCTGGTAGGTCTTGTGCGGGAAAGCGGGTGTGTTGTCGTTTTGGTCCAAGAGATGTATGTGGATCTGGGTGGAGGACTTCAAGGTGTTAGGGCCATGGTCGCGAGCCTGGATGGTCAGGGTGTAGTTGGGGGTTTCTTCACGGTCCAGAACTTGTGTGGTGCTGATGGCTCCAGAGAAACTGTTGATTGTGAAGAGTCCTCTGTAATCTTCACCTGTGAGTCAGAGAGATAAAGAGGAATAGTTTAGGTTTAAGCTCCAAGTAGTGGGACCGTAACCTGTCCTAGACAATCTCAAAGAGATTGATCAGTAAATTTTGGAATATTGGAGTCAATCAATGCTGATTCTGAAGTCTTGAACTGATTTCTTTGTATTTATTTCATGGGTAACTTGTCATTTTTTTTAAACAAGTATTGAATTTAAGTTGTTAACGATCATGTTTTTCATAATCCCCTTATGAACAACTGGTATCACATATGTTTCTCTGTTTTATGTCCAACAAAAATCTTTAAAGCAATGTCACAGTGACACTGATCGTAAAAACTACACATGTCTCACATAGTCCTTTATAACCAGTAGAGAAAGCGGTCTTGTCTTGGTCAAAAATCATAATAAGAAAAGCACTTGTGATGGGGGGAGCATCATGCTATGGGCCTGCTTTTCTTCATCAGGGACAGGGAAGATTGCAGAAATTGATGGGAAGATGATGAAGCCAAACACAGCCCCTGAGGCTGGGGCAGAGATTGATCTTCCAGCAGGACAATTATCCTTAGCACAAAACCATAATTATAATGGAGTGGTTAAAAAACAAACAAACAATAAATTCATGTGCTAGAATAACCCGGTCAAGGTCCAGATCTAAAACTTTCAGGCCTGTACCGTTATACCCCAAAAGACTCAGTACAAATACTTGTGCAAACCAAACTTTTCAATGTTTTATTTATAAGAAAATGACATATTTTGCTTTCCCTTCACAATTGTCAGTTACTTTGTTGTGGTCTTTCAATAAAATCCAATATAAAATGGCTGTACTCATGACAAAATGGACAAAAGTTCAAGTTGTTTTGTTTTGTGTATGAAATATAAAACCCCTTTGTATCCCATCTTGTCATCTCATTCGTAGCTTTTCACCACTCCTACCGCTCACAATATTTCCTTAATCCTAACATACTGCATTCCCATCACTATGCTCGTATCCTCATCCTTGCCTTGAATGGAGTAGTGAATGGTGCCGTTCTCCGCATGGTCCGGGTCCGACGCCTGGACTGTGTGGATGGGGCTGGGGGGCAGGTTCTCGGGGAGGCTGATTTGAAAGGACGTCTGCATGAACTCTGGAGGGTTGTCGTTTTCATCCAGCACTGAGCACAGCACGGTGGCGGTGCTGGAGAGGGGCCGCGCACTGCTGTCCCGGGCCTGAACTGCAGAGGATAATGAGGCCGATTATCATTCAAATGTAAACACGTCTATTGAGTCCGTCTTGTGGTTTCTAAGACTTTCTGAACCTCACAGATGCAATTATTCGAAGCACTGCGCAACACATATTGGGCATATTGTTACGTCCAGTTCTGAAATTTTGAAAAAGTCAATGAAGGAAGTCAATAACTTAATGATTTTAATCCGATGTGTGATTTCAAAGTTTTTAACTACTTGTGTGATTTTATTTTTCATGTTTTTACTTTGATGATTTATGCATGATGTGATATGGGTTGTGAGGCGCTTTGTGTTGCCTTGTGTAGGAAAGGCGCTCTACAAATAAAAGTTGATTGATTGAATCTCTAATGCAGACAAGGCAAGACAAGTTTATTTGTAAAGCACAGCTCATACACAAGGCAACTCAAAGTGCTGAACAAAACAAGATAGAAACAACAAGGCAACAAGACATGAGAAATGGGATATCTAACTTTCAAAACACAAACATTTTATCAAATCCATCTAACTAGAGTTCCTCGTTCTCCAATAAGTTTGATTCTATCACATGCATGTCTAGTTTTCACATGCATGTCCAATTATCAGCCTATGCTTTCTTTTACTGTTCTGTTATTAGATGGAATTGTTACCCATATACTGTACGCACTGTCGGAGCAAATATTATTACTCTACATCTGAAAGCAGTTTACTTCCTAATGGCTCCTAGCCCTGTGAAAGAATCCAAGCCCAAGGACTTAAGCTTTGGGTTTGGAGTTCATTGAAAGTATTGTTTCTGTGCGATAAATCAGCTGCTGGCCTGGTGTACAAGGCTGATATGGCTCTTTGTGATTGTAGCGGTGAGGCATGACAAGAGACAAGGAGACAGGAAAATGACTTGTAATTATTTATACGGAAATATTTGTTCGAAGATCTGGCACAAAGTTAGATGGGGAAAAAACTGAAGAATAAAAACAAGCACATATGAGCTCTAGCTCTATTTATAGAAGGTCTGATTTTGCAAGAGGGGCCGGTAGAGAGTGCAAAGCCTCAAAACACTAAAACAGTACATTTGAATGATTTTTAGACTGGGAGAGGTTGCAATATTACTTTTGGCCAGATTATTACATACTGCTCCTTTAAGATTTTTATTTGTATTAAGATGGTTTAATCTTTCAGTGTAGCCCTTTGAAAACTGATGTTTATGACATGGGCTTTATAAAACAAAATGGGCTTTATAAAAACAAATTTCACTCAGTCTAGTTGTGATATATGGAGTTGAAAAACAGCACAAAACACTCCCAAAGGTGTTACATTAAGCAACAGAACTTCAGGAATAATTAATGTATGAGGCGAAATACAGCTGGTTGTTTTTGAGGAAGGAACCAGAAAATGATATAGTATAGAATGGCATAGATGAAACTAATCAGATGTGAACCTTCCTAAGCTAATACTGAAAAGGAAGAATTGCCATGGCTTGCCTCTAAGGATGTAGTGCTGCTGCTCCTCTCGGTCCAGGTAGGAGGTGGTGGTGATGAGGCCCGTGTAAGGGTTGATGCTGAAGAGCTCATAGCCTGGTCCAGGAAGCAGACTGTACCACACCACTGCATTCTCCTCTGTAACATACCACACATGTTTACACAAGCACGCCATCAACAAGGGATTTTACAAAAGATAGCATACGTAATGTAACTGCAATCCATGGAATTGTTGGAGTGTGTTGGATTATAGAGATTTAACATGGAGCACCTAACTTTTTGTTGTTGCATAAATACAAAGTATTCGGCCCCCTTGAACCTTTCAACATTTTGCCACATTTCAGTCTTCAAACATAAAGATATAAAATTTTAATTTTTTGTCATGAATCAACAACAAGTGGGACACAATCGTGAAGTGGAACGAAATTTATTGGATAATTTAAACTTTTTTAACAAATAAAAAACTGAAAAGTGGGGCGTGCAATATTATTCGGCCCCTTTACTTTCAGTGCAGCAAACTCACTCCAGAAGTTCATTGAGGATCTTTGAATGATCCAATGTTGTCCTAAATGACTGATGATGATAAATAGAATGCACCTGTGTGTAATCAAGTCTCCGTATAAATGCACCTGCTCTTTGATAGTCTCAGGGTTCTGTTTAAAGCGCAGAGAGAACCATGAAGACAAAGGAACACACCAGGCAGGCAGCCAGGAGATACTGTTGTGGAGAAGTTTAAAGCCGGATTTGGATACAAAAAGATTTCCCAAGCTTTAAACATCTCAAGGAGCACTGTGCAAGCAATTCTATTGAAATGGAAGGAGTATCAGACCATTGCAAATCTACCAAGACCCGGCCGTCCCTCCAAACTTTCATCTCAAACAAGGAGAAGACTGATCAGAGATGCAGACAAGAGGCCCCTGATCGCTCTGGATGAACTGCAGATAACTACAGCTGAGGTGGGAGAGTCTGTCCATAGAACAACAATCAGTCGTGCACTGCACAAATCTGGCCTTTATGGAAGAGTGGCCATTTCTCAAAGATATCCAATAAAAGTCTCTTAAAGTTTGCCACAAGCCACCTGGGAGACACACCAAACATGTGGAAGAAGGTGCTCTGGTCAGATGAAACCAAAATCAAACTTTTTGGCCACAATGCAAAACGATATGTTTGGCGTAAAAGCAACACAGCTCATCACCCTGAACACACCATTCCCACCTCAGCTGTAGTTATCTGCAGTTCATCCAGAGTGATCATGGGCCTCTTGGCTGCATCTCTGATCAGTCTTCTCCTTGTTTGAGATGAAAGTTTGGAGGGACGGCCGGGTCTTGGTAGATTTGCAGTGGTCTGATACTCCTTCCATTTCAATATAATTGAAATCGCCTCCGAATCAAGCCTCCATTAGGCTCTGGAACTACTTGAAAACTGAACAAAGAATTCTGAACAACATGGGCAACATGAGTTGCCCATTTATATACTGAACCTATATCCATAATCATTTATTTACTGTCCCTACAGTGGGGCAAAAAAGTATTTAGTCAGCCACCAATTGTGCAAGTTCTCCCACTTAAAATAATGACAGAGGTCTGTAATTTTCATCATAGGTACACTTCAACTGTGAGAGACAGAATGTGAAAAGAAAATCCAGGAATTCACATTGTAGGATTTTTAAAGAATTTATTTGTAAATTATGGTGGAAAATAAGTATTTGGTCAATAACAAAAATTCAACTCAATACTTGGTAATATAACCTTTGTTGGCAATAACAGAGGTAAAATGATTACTATAGGTCTTTACCAGGTTTGCACGCACAGTATCTGGTATTTTGGCCCATTCCTCCATGCAGATCTTCTCGAGAGCAGTGAACACGGACTTTCAACTCCCTCCACAGATTTTCAATGGGGTTGAGGTCTGGAGACTGACTAGGCCACTCCAGGACTTTCAAATGCTTCTTATGGAGCCACTCCTTCGTTGCCCGGGCGGCGTGTTTGGGATCATTGTCATGCTGGAAGACCCAGCCACGATTCATCTTCAAAACTCTCACTGATGAAAGGAGGTTTTGGCTCAAAATCTCACGAGACATGGCCCCATTCATTCTTTCCTTAACACGGATCAGTCGTCCTGTCTCCTTAGCAGAAAAACAGCCCCAAAGCATGACGTTTCCACCCCCATGCTTCACAGTAGGTATGGTGTTCTTGGAATGCAACTCAGTATTCTTCTTCTTCCAAACACGACGAGTCGAGTTTATATCAAACAGTTCTACTTTGGTTTCATCTGACCACATGACATTCTCCCAATCCTCTGCTGTATCATCCATGTGCTCTCTGGCAAACTTCAGACGGGCCTGGACATGCACTGGCTTCAGCAGGGGGACACGTCTGACACTGCAGGATTTGATTCCCTGTCGTCGTAGTGTGTTACTGATGGTAACCTTTGTTACTTTGGTCCCAGCTCTCTGCAGGTCATTCACCAGGTGCCCCCGTGTGGTTCTGGGATTTTTGATCACCGTTCTAATGATCATTTTGACCCCAAAAGATGAGATCTTGCGATCGAGGGAGATTATCAGTGGTCTTATGTCTTCCATTTTCTGATAATTGCTCCCACAGTTGATTTGTTCACACCAAGCTGCTTGCCTAATGTAGATTCACTCTTCCCAGTCTGGTGCAGGTCTACAATTCTTTTCCTGGTGTCCTTCGACAGCTCTTTGGTCTTGGCCATAGTGGAGTTTGGAGTCTGACTGTTTGAGGCCGTGGACAGGTGTCTTTTATACAGATAACAAGTTCAAACAGGTGCCATTAATACAGGTAACAAGTGGAGGACAGAAGAACTTCTTAAAGAAGAAGTTACAGGTCTGTGAGAGCCAGAGATCTTCCTTGTTTGAAGTGACCAAATACTTATTTTCCACAATAATTTACAAATAAATTCTTTAAAAATCCTACAATGTGAATTCCGGGATGTTATTTTCACATTCTGTCTCTCACAGTTGATGAAAAATTACTATGATGAAAATTACAGACCTCTGTCATTATTTTATGACAGAGGTAAGTAAGTAAGTAAGCTTTATTTATATACCGCCTTTCCCAGACCAGAGTCACAAAGCGGTTTACAATTGTTATTTTTGGGCACTTGTCCTCTCACTCCACACAGAGATGGGAGCGGGGTCGCCGAACAGGAGGCGCATGCCAGACCTATTGTACATATTTTTAGTGGTAGGGGAAACCGGAGTACCCGGAGGAAACCTACGCAGACACGGGGAGAACATGCAAACTCCACTCAGGTCTGACTAAATACTTTTTTGCCCCACTGTATATCCATAATTATTTATATACTGAACCTATATCCATAATCATTTATATACTGAACCTATATCCATAATCAGATCCTCTGCAGATGTGTCCTATAATGTGCAATTCACGATAATAGTTTCTTCAGGGTTTACCGTGATCGCTTTTTTGTGTGCATTAAAACATTATTTTTGTCATGAAAACGTAAACAAATTATTCTGGAAACCTCTGTGCATGTGTATTAATAATGTATATGTATAATGTGTTCTCTGATAAACATTTAAATGTGTTACGGAAACGTAGGCGTAGACCAATCAGAAAGGAAGGGGGAGGGAGCTTGGGTCGTTTTTTTCAAATCATGTACCTCTCTTTATTTTTTCTGACAAACTCCAGACAATCACTTTAATCACCGTTAAGGACGTTGTGTTAAGTGAACAGTGTATGAGGTTTTGTTATGTCTATGTTAAGTAACCCTCCCCCTAACCCTAACTACTGTTTTGAAAAGTCCTATACATTATTGTTCTTATTATTAAAGCACGATTTTGGGGAACACATCAGACCACAACATGCCGTCTTCATATAGGTAGAAAACACGTAATCTTATATCTTATATAATATAAAGGTGTGATAAATTGAACCACAGCACCATGACGGCACTCACCACTATCTTGGTACCAAGGTAAATATTCACATTTACCGACATAAATCTGTATTTAAGACTTACAATATGGTTAAGGTTAAGGTCAGGGTTAGAAAAAGCTAATTTGGTTAAGGTTAAGGTTAGGGTTAGGAAAAGCTAATTTGGTTAAGGCAAGGGTAAGCTTCCAGCGGCACGAAATACCAAGATTATAGAGGGTTCCTATTATGATATGGTTAGACTATTAGTATTAGTATTTTTTAATATTAGTATTAATATTTATTTGGACAAAGTTAAAACTCGTAAACACCTATAAACCCATGTTAGATAATCTGTTTACATTTGACACACCTATTACTGTGACAGGTAACACAACAAGCAGCCCATTCTGTGTCCATCTCCTGTTATCAGATTGTCCACATCACAAACAGCCCCGGCCTCAGACTTTGTGACTCTGCCTCTTTATCTCAGCCCTCTGCTGCCAACTCTCTCCACAATGACTGGGGATTTCACATTTTCCCCTTCTGCTGCTTATTAACTAAAACGCATCACAGTCCAAACAGTTGGGCTTGAATACTCTCAGTTGCACTTCATTTACTGTACATTGCTTCCACTTCCACATCAGGACAGACGTCTATTGTGTGGTAAAAAGTGACATTATTGCATTACACAAAAAAACGCTATAATATATTTTGTTTTCTGAGGGTCACAGTCTTGGGGAAGACAATTCATGTTTGATCTGTTTGGATAATTATTTTTTTGTTGGAAGCTATTTGTGACCCTACGTTCATCGGCAGTTCCCCGCAGTTCTCTGTCTTTTTCATATCAGTCTTGATCATTTTTGAAACAAATCATACAGTAGGTGAAGAGAACATCTATATTATCTTTATTTGGAAGATGGACCAGACTAGATAATAATAACTGAGTAGGGCCCAGTTAGACATTGATTGTTGAATCATTTATAGCGTTCTATCTAATAGGACAGTAAAAATGAATCAGGAGATATACATTTATAATTGATTTGGACATTTGGAAACAGTTTAAAAGATTTGTACTTTAAAGCACTGTTACGATATATTACAAGAGGCAACTACTCACATTCTAATCTATCATTCAAAGCCTGAGTCCTGGAAATATCCCTCTCTAAATATGGGCCGTCCTGAGGCCTTTCCGATACCGGAGGGGCTAAGGACAGCGATGATCTGGGACATTTAATAACAATCGGTTATCCGCCCCTTATGGACCAATAACTCCTATGTGTTTGTTAATATTGCATTTCCTGCGTAGAACCTGCAATCTTCTCTGTTGCTGGTGAATTGACAACTTTGTAAAGTCCTCTGAGCCGACTGCTGTTGTGTTTTAGTAAGTGTATTTCATAGACTATGGTCACACAATTTGCTGAACCAGTGAATTCCATTTACTCCACAAACGCAAAACACACTAGGGCTATACAAGTTCATGAAAGTTTAGTATTGTGGCTATGGTTCTAAAGTGGCAAAAACATGGATGAGGGCGCACAGCCAACAGCTCTGAGTCAGAGTCCCATTTAACACTGATGTCATGACTGTTGTATTCTGAGCCTAATGTGTGTATATTTACACTAAACACAATACAACTGGTGTGAGCCAGATTCAGATACACTCGCACACCTGTCAATAATGACCAAAATGGTAACGCTAATAATAAGAAGCAGGCTGACAGTGGTCTCATTTGGATAGTAAAAGCTGAACGATATGGACAAAAATCTGATATGGCCTTTTATAAAACAGAATATGTCTTGTTTCATACCTGCCCTTGAGGAGGAAGGGGGATTCAGTGATGTTCAAATAAGACGATGTGAGCATGTGCAAAGCTCAGAAGCTCCATTCAAGGAAGCACCATTGCCACACATGGCTTAAATTATAGAAATTATGGCGAGACAGGACGTTTGGCTACAGGCTCCCAGCGGACTTGTGAGCTTTGCTGTTCTTGGAGAATTCTCACCCCCTAAGAATGTGTAGTTCCCATCAAGAAATGGGGTGGAAGACATCTTTAAAAATCCCCACTGTCAACACCACGGCCCTCCTGACTGGGTTTAGGGGCCCCACAGCACAGGAAGTTCAAATAAACAGGGATAAGGTCAGATTTGCACGTCTGATTAGAGGCCAGATAAAGAGGCGCTGGGATGTACACAGTGTCCATGAAGGCAGCACTGGCGAGCGGAGGTAGGGGGACAGGGGTGGTTTCAATTAAAGGGCTAATGGGGTGAAACTAAACATACTCGTCGGTGCATGGAGGGTAAACACAACATATCAGCTGCTGCTTGCTTTGTAAAGCCACAGGGACGCATTTTTAGAGAGCAACACTTTCATAAAATCGCCTGTTCAAGAGTAGAAGCATCACTTTGTCTCGATCTAAATAGTTAATAGCCATATTGCTTGTAAGGAAAAGCCATGTGAGTCACTACATGCCTCTTTGGGCAGAGAGCTGTTTGGCTGATGCAGGGGTAATCCAACTGATATAAACATTTAGTAAAAAGTCATTTTACTGAGTGGATATCAGGTACCTCAGCTTTAACATGATGGGAAATCCATTTTATGAGTTTTTTTTTCCTTTTTTGAGTAAAACTTTATTGTAAATATACTTTGAGGTTTAGTGTTAAAAACAAAATGGAAAAATAACACAAGGGTTATCCTCATGATATAGATCATGGCAGCACAACATTTAGAGAAATAGTACTTTTTTCTGATTAACAATGCCATTGCGATGTGATTTTCTGTACATGTTTGGAAAATAAGGAATGAATGAAGAAGAAGGAACTTCACACTGGAGATGATAAAACTGTTCTTAAAAAAAGGCTAAAGAGACTTCCATTGGTAAATCTTGATTTAAGGGTCAACAAGCCAATTTCTTTCAAAGCAGAGTTGCAAGAGAGGATTTGCTTGTCTCTTCAAAAAAGGCCTTTTTGCTTTTTCCAGTGGAAAATCTTGCTTTAGTATTATTTCAAAATAAAATGACTTGATTTAAGCATTAATTTACGTATTTTGTATCATTTTTGCTGCATAAAAAAATAACTGTATAATCTTTCTAAGTTTCAAAAGTGCAACCCCAAGATTCAAACATACAGCACAATGACACTCTTACAGTATGGTTTTAGAGGTAAGATTTAAAAACAATAAATAAATAAGTTTTAATTTAATTACATTTTCATATGTGCTCCTGAAGTGTCTAAATGCTGCCATCCTTAAGTATGAAATATGCAAAGAGATTTTTGCCATACGCTTGAAAACAGTAACCCTAATTTTAGTATTTCAGATTAGATTAGACGGTCACGTTTTTTTCCAAATCTGCACATGCTCCTATAACTCCACATAACAGCCAGATGAACAGGTACATGGTTTGAAAAGGAGGTTGGAGGAAGCAGACACAACTTGTGGCCCAATAGCTCCCTCGTCTGGTGACACATTGTCATAGAAGGAAGCACACTAAATTAAATTACTTGGCAGTGAAAATTCTATGCTTTACAGCTGTGTTTATCCTTTATGACCTTGAGCTAGAATTGAAGTTCCAAGTTAATCGAACCTGAGTCTCCATCAGAGGCAGAGACGCGCACCACGCCCTCCCCTGGGTCTCTGTTCTCGGCCACGCTGGCGTTGTACACTGGGACGTGGAACAGGGGCGGCTGGTCGTTCACATCCCCCACCTCCACGCTCAGGGTCTGGGTGGAGGAGAGCGCAGGATGGCCCTGGTCCACTGCCCTGACCATCAGACGGTGCACACGCTGGCTCTCATAATCCAGAGGAGAGGAGAGAAACAGCAAGCCTGGCAGTAAAAACAATATAGAATAGAATAAAGTCCTTGAGAGGCAATTTGTCTTGGGCAGACATATGTAACATGGAGAAGTCAAATTTAATTAAATGTTTATAATAAGAGGAAAAGATCTATGGTTTTATCGAGTGGGCGGCACGGTGGCTGAGTGGATAGCACTCTCGCCTCTCAGCAAGAAGGTCCTGGGTTCGAATCCCGGTTGGACCAGGGCCTTTCTGAGTGGAGTTTGCATGTTCTCCCCGTGTCTGCGTAGGTTTCCTCCGGGTGCTCCGGTTTCCCCTACCACTAAAAATATGTACAATAGGTCTGGCATGCGCCTCCTGTACTGGCACCCCTGCTCCCAAAAATAACAATTGTAAACCGCTTTGAGACTCCGATGTGCAGTGAAAAAGGCGGTATATAAATAAAGATTACTTACTTACTAACTAGGGATAGGATGAATTGTCTCGATAGTTTCCAGTTCTTACATTTTGATAGCGGATTAATTTGCATATCTTTGACCAGCTGTAGTTAAATGAGTCCTTCCAATAGAGCGACCATTTAGAGATTGCTACAATCAGGGGCAAGGGTGGTCGTTTCAAAGCCATATTTGGGGCTAGAGGGCTCCAGATTTCTTCCAAAATGGTGAGTGTGACTAAAACAGTTACTGAGATTGAGAATTAGATTCTATACTTTTCAATTCAAGTTAACATAAACAAGGCTAGGTATCTTTTAGGGCCTGCTGAGACAAGGTACTTTAAAATGTTCTAAAAAAAAAAAAAAACAGGTTTTTCACTGCTAACCTAATACTTTGTCTCATTTACTCTAAAATCAATTTAAGATTGATTGAGAAAATCTTCTCAGTCCCATGCTTCTGTTTGCAATGTGTGGATCTCTTACTATATTACACTATTAAACTATAGAAAAAATATAAAACAGATAATAACAATATTATGTCGTTTTTTTTGGCATACCCTTAATTGGATTCCAACGTGAAAAGGAGCACAAAAACACTTATTTTATAAATGAATAGGGATCCAAAAATTAAAAGTTCTGAATGTGAAACAAAAAAATTACTTTGACAATTTAAAACAGTTGGTGTTTTTTATTTAATTCATAGTAAAACAACAAACTTTCCCCCGAACATCCTTCTATTGCTTACCTGTCTTCTCCTCCAGCACGAACACTTCTTTATCCCCGGCCACGATCACGTACGACACCAGCCCGTTGCCCCCTTCATCCCCGTCTATGGCCACGAAGTGATGCAGCAGGTTCCCCACATCTGCATCCTCCATCGCCTGCACCGTATCCGCGGAAACAAAAACCGGCCTGTTGTCATTCACATCCAGCAGAAACACCTGCGCCGTCACCGCCCCGCTCCTCCGCTCCTCCTCACTCTCCGCCCGGTCCGTGGCCATCACCGTGAAAGCAAAACTAGCATCCGTTTCTCGATCCAAAGGCGCTGCCACAGTTAAACTCCCGGTGTTTGGGTCGAGGTGGAACGGGAAGCGGTCGGATTGAAGTTCGCCGGATTGCAGGGAGTATTCCAGGTTGCTGTTTGCAAACGTCCCGTCTGCGTCCCGAGCTTGGAAGGCGTAGGCGAGAGATCCGACTTCAGCATCTTCCCGTAGCCCGAAACTGACAAATTTATCCGGAAAAAATGGCGTGTGGTCGTTGACGTCTTCCACGATTATGCAGACGAGAACGGATCTGTTTAGTCTGAGGTCGTCTCCGTCTTCCATGAGAACCGAGAGAGTGTACTGTGCGGTGGATTCGTAGTCCAGCGGTTGGTCGATGTAGATGTCTCCGGATGAGGCGTGGATTCCGAATGGGAGGTGTTCCTCTGATATGACGTAGTGGAAGGGGCCGCTGTCGGACAGGCCGGCAGAGCCCACAACCGTGCCCACCGCCGCATCCTCTCTCACGGTAAAGCGCCTCAGGATCGGGGCAGAGGGATGGTGGGAGTGTGGGTCGAGTCCGTGAACCTACAGAGAATCAGTTTAAAAAAAATTACTTAATAAAAATGTGGAGGAAGGTTAGTGATGTGGAGGGGAGAGAGGTGTGGGGTTGGTGAGTGCTTTGGGCCTGTGTCTGTGTGAATAATTGTGTAATAGTCACATTGGTCTAGCTTGTGTGCGTCTCTGTTTTGTCTTGTTTCTTTCCCTTGGTGTGTGTGTGCGTTAGCGTGTGTGTGTGTGTAATTTCGCTGTCATGTGTTTTGTTGAAGGGTATTGTAGGGTATCGATTCTTGATTTTGTATTGTATGTGTCTGAATGCCTTGAGGGGTATTGGATTAATAATATTAATATTTTGCTTCATCCAATCCATTTTCAAAACGTGCATTTTTTGTTTTATTATGGTTTTTTTCTGTGGATAATTGTTTGTTGTATATATTGTGTACGTTTGAAATAAATAAACTGAACGTGTATTTGTTATTATTGCTGTTTTTATGTATGTTACAGTATATAATTATTGATTCTCTGATTTGTTAATGGGGAATCGAGAACTTTGTAAAGACCTTTGAGACGACTGCAGTTGTGATTCGCGGCTATAGACAAATACATCGAATTGATCTTACTAGTATTACACCATATGATATTGTCTTGGGTTACAGTTTCCTCTTGTTTTATTCTTTTAGATTTGTGTGTTCCCAATCCTCTGTCTCTGAGTTGAATGTGTGAGTTGGATTTGGAATATCATATGTTTTCGCTTCATCCTGTTTCTTGTAACAATGTATTGTGCAAGAAGCTGTCTTCACCTGTACATGGATGAGTGCGCTCTCCTCCAGGGGGACGGCTCCTGCGTCCGTGGCCGTGACCCTCAGCGTGTAGCGCCGCTGTGTGCTGTGGCTGAAGATCTGAGTGGTCCTGATGTCTCCACTCTTACTGTTGATGTCAAAGTGAGAGCTCTGGGCTTCCTCTACTGACCAGAGAACAAGCAAGCAAGATTTGTGAGTAAGTCATCTTTATTAATTTAACTTTCACAGACTGAGTGTCAAAGCACTCCTTTGCAGACACAGGGAGAACATGCAAATCCAATTAAAGTCTACGTCTGGTGGTGGATTCTAACCCAGGACCTTTACGCTGAGGAGCACAAGCACTACCCACTGACTGCATAGTCGTGCCACCAACAATTTCAGACATTTCAGCCAAGTACAACGCGTAAAAATCCTGTAGTAACTGACCTGCATCCATTGAAAATGTAACGGTCCCATTTTCTCCAGCGTCCAAGTCTTTCGCAAAAACAGTGGTGACTAAAGAGCCTGTCGGTGCGCCTGCCCAGATCTGCACAGAATATAGTAATGAGTACATTGAACATAGGCATTCAGTTTTCAAAAGCCAAGGGAAACTACTGCTGCTGTTCAGTTCCACTGCTCCAACCATGTTGTAATGAATCTTTACGAGAAACAAAAAATATCCAGAAATATTCAATGATTGAAAAAAGAGTCAGTGATTCCAAGCTTTCATTTCCTATATTGTCTTCACTTTCTGAATTGTCTGATTACAAAAGAATTTACTCTCTCTTATATATATATATATATTTTTTTTTTTTGAGTATGTGTTTTTTTTTCTTGCACTACATTTCTAATACCAGAAAAGTAAACCAGGAACCCTCAATCTCAATTAAAAAATTCAGGTGTAGTTGTCCGTATCTGGACACATCTCGAGTTGATGGAAATGAAACCTATTAAGCCAACCAGAATATAATTTGACTTTTGTATGTTGCTATGGCCACCAAATAATTCAAGATGAAAATATATGATTGCAATTTATTCATTTTCGGGATAAGTGGCCAGAAACCCAAATTAAATATTGTAAACATTTTTAACAGACTAAAAGATATTTTTAAATACTCCGCTTATGTGTTTTCACTTTCTGAATCTACTACCTTTTTTGCAATATTATATCTTTATGGAGTACAACTGTAGTTTGTAGTTTTTCATGTAGCAGTGGATGTCCTTGTCCTTAGAGATAACACAGACATGTACAGTGTTCTTATTGCTAACGACACAGACCTGCACAGTGCTGTCCTTGCTCTGCTGCAGGTGGATGAAGTGTGGTCTGTTGTCGTTGCAGTCGGACACCAGGATGTGCACAGTGCAGGTGCTGGTGAGCCGTGGGGTTCCCTGGTCTGTCACCATCACCCTCATAGTGTGTTGGCTGTGCTGCTCCCGGTCCAGTGCCACCCAGTGGATCAGCTCTCCTGTATCACACATGCAGACACACACACAAGATAAGACCACATGCTTTTAACATGAATTAACCACATAATGCTTTTTGGTTTTAAGAGTTGTGCAGTAAAGTTGACAAGTTGTGTCAACCTCAAAGATCACAAGAACACTTTGAACCACAGGCCTCATTGTCGTAGATGCAATAATACAATAGTAATGATTGCCACCTGCTGGCCATTTGAAAAACTGCACCATTTAAATGGACGAGACACAGGTTTTTTTCCCCTTTGACTTTTCTGAATCAATTGATTGCCTTAGATTGGCATATGATCCCACTGGGCATTATGGATTTGCACAAGTATCAAATGCAAATAATTTACTAATGTAAGTGTGTTTGGATCTTTGCCCCAATCTCCTAAGATAAGGCACATAATCATCAAGTAAAAATAAAACAAAACATAAGTTCCTCACGTGCTGTGGTGTCTTTGGCGTTCTTGCCAGTTGGCCGATGCACAAAGGGTTTTAGGTCAAACTGCCTGAGTTTCTAACCTGCTTTACTGTCCCCGTCTGTTTGCTCTTGTTAAATCAGGATTACATGCTTTGTAGTGATCATCCTGTTTGATAGACTTGTAGTCACCTCTAACCTTGAATATAATGTATTGAAAATCATAATTGTCTACTAGTGCGTGGAAAAATCAATATGACCAAGCTACCAGGAAATGTATTCTGCTCATAATTATACATTTAAATATATACCAGTAATTGAAATTGGCCACAAAACGTAAACATATTTTGTTGCATTTTCATCATGCTTTTCAAGATGTTGTCACAGTATAGTGATGTGAAAGTTATGGCAAATAATGTATATTGTGAATCAATAACAACCCGATGGAAGATTGTTCCAAATCTGAATCAGTGAAGATGCTGAGATCTCCCTTTTGTATGCCCCCTCATAAAGTATTGCTTATCTGATCTTTTTGAAAGAGCAAAACCGTCTCAAAACATTTTTAACATGATTCAAAGTTCTTAAAAGTCGATTTAGCATATAACTTAGAGCTAATTTCAGAATCAGAATCATTTTTATTGTCACGTAAGTAACAAACAAAAGTTACCACTTGGAAATTGTTTTGAGAGAGCGTGCCACTTCGCCATTTGCGGCGCTGTGACTTAAACTGAATTTAACTTTCAAACAAAAAAACTAAACTTCTGTAATACAATCCATGTACCTAGGTTCTGGCTCTGAAACAGCTTGGTTCTATTACTAGTTTAGATGAGCTTTTTCAGACAGATGAGTGAAACAGAGAGGACCACCCTCACTCACCATGACTCATGATTTAAGTATGTTGTGTTCGGAGTTGTTCACAAAATGAGACTTTTAAAATATTCTTTCTGTTGGGACAAACACAATACATAATTAATGAAAAAAGTTGGATTCTCCAGCTTTAAAGTAGCAATATTTAAAATGTTCATGTCAAGTCATCATTAAATGGCACTAATCTGTCGAAAGGAATTAATAAACCATGCTCTTTTCGGATACTTCTTTAACTGATAACTTTCAAAAATTTCAAGATTTCAAAAATAGTTTTACAGCCCCGAAATCTTGTTTTTGTTTTCATTTCGTTGTCCCGCCCTCCACCATTTTATCAATCAGAAAGTCTGTGGCTGCCAGAACTCACCGCGTCGAGCTAATCTCACTGGTAAGGTACGTATGTGTTTGAAGTACTAAAAAGGTCTCGTGATGATTCTCAAATCATGAATGATAAAACAAGGAATAAAATGAGGATTTCTAGCGGGGCCTTTGTGAAATAGGTGTTTGTTATAGATTTGTTGTTGACAAAACTCTTGTCTATTTGGATATTATTATTATGGTCCCAGCTGGAATGGTCTGCATATCTGGAAAACTGAGTCAGGGAGAGTGGGAGAGGTTGCAATTCTTGGCTTGCAGTCACGTGACGCAGCAAAAGTTGCTGCTGATATGCGAAGAAAATGCGACTCTTCTTCCGAGTATTTCTTTGCTTTTTTGGATATTTCATGAAACTTTGAAGCTACTGAGGTTAACGTTCTTACTCATCATTCTAACAATACGCACAAGGCAGTATTTTTCCACTACATGTTTTGGTAATATCAAGGTAGAAGCTACTGGCACAGCGGTAAATGCTGATAGAAGGTCTTCATTGCTCCATGCTGTATAATATCACTTACATTCTGTATTGTCTTTGTTCGCGCTGTCTCTACCATCAACAATAAAACATGTCTTCTCTCTGAATTAAAGACACAATCCTAGACTGTCATTTTTTTCACTTTAGATTATAATTCTCGAGATTGATACATCGAAAAAGTCAAATTGTGAAACGGTATAGATCCTAATGCATTATCCAAGAATGATTTGATTTGCGAGTTAGAAAAATACCCGTCAGTTCAGTTCCTGGATATCTCAAACTATCTAGTCAGTGTTACAATCAAGCTTTTGCACTGCTGAACAAATGATGGCTTGGAAAAGCATGGATGCTACAACTGTCTGTGGGTTTAAGAACTCAGAGTTAAGGTCCTTAGAGACAAATCCTGCATTGTACAGAGCCGTGTAAGTAACGATTGGTATGAACTTATCATTCTCAACAAAACAATGCGTCTGTGGCTGTGTTCTTTTCAGGTCAAACATTTACAGTGTTCCTCTAAAAAGCCAACTCATACCTGACAATTAATTAAATAAAGACGGAGATGTAATAACTGTGCATTGTGACTGCATGGCTGGGTAAATAAATAATCCTTAGAGGTAAAAGCGTTTGCTAGTGAAATGTTAGCGAGTCACTTTTCCTGCGTCTTTTTGTAAAGTCCTTAGTGCGAGGCTCTTTATTCATCTCTTCACGAGGAATCCTAAAGTATCTATTATCGGTTTCGCGATTCGATCGCTTAGAGAGCAACCTAAAACAACACACGCAAAAGGCATATCACGCTGCTCTTGTGAACAACTAGCTCGGCTTACCACCACTTTGTGATGCTCATGAGTAATGAGGCGGATGTGACGCCAATTGTAAGCAAGCAATACCACTTTTGGCCAAATTTGTACTGTTCCTTTAATTTTTCTAGAGTTACTTCCCCACAGCAAAAAAAGTGTGTTGTGCATTACCGGTCTTGGCATTGAGACGAAAGAACTTTCCGTCCGACAGCAGGATGTACGACAGCTGAGCGTTCTTCCCCGAATCTCTATCTGAGGCTCTGACAGTCCCCACCAAGCCCTGCAGTGCTGCCCCCTCTGGCACGCTGAAGAAGTACACGTCCCGACTGAACGCTGGGCTGTTATCGTTTACATCCAACACCCTCACACTGACCGTGGCCGTTGCCGTGATATTCTCCTGTCCAGCATCACTTGCCATAGCCAACACGTGAAATCTATATTCAGTTTCAGTTTCATAGTCAAGAGTCTGGGATAAATACAGCCAGCCGGTCTTGGGGTGGATGCGGAAAGGCGGCGGAGGGAAGCTATTTTGATTTTCAATGGAGTAGATTATCAAGGAAGACAAGCCGTAAGACCCTCTGCTTTGGTGCGCCCTCACCTGAATAACTCTGGAATCTTTTCTGTAGCTTTCTCCAATTTCCACTTGATAAATCAGCGACTCAAAAGCCAAACAATTTTCCGCAGTATTTTGTTCTATGTTGACAGTCAGGCTGAATGTTGTGGAAAGCGGCGGTTTTCCCTCATCCTCTGCCTCTATCTCCAGCGCACATGTTAGCGTAGTGTTATGCCGAAAGCTCCTGTTCAAGGTGAGAGTTCCCAGATTGGTGTCAATAGCAAAAGTGCCATTGTAATGTTTGTTTAGCCTGTATCGGACTCTCCCGTTTGCATCGCTGTCGTAGTCGTGAGCGTGTGCGATGAAAAGGATCGTTCCAACTGTTGTAGTTTTGGATATCGTGATGGTGTCGTTGACTTGGGGGAAAACGGGCGCATTGTCGTTGACGTCAGTAATGGAAATGTTGACTTGGGTGATGCTGTAGACAGGAGAGGTGGCAGTAGAGCATTGGAGGGTCAATAGGACGTAAGGGTGGCTCTCATGGTCCAGAGCTTTGAGGGTTGAGAGGAGGCCGGTGTCGGGGTGCACTGCGAACCAGCCCAGCGGGTCACCCGAGGAGATGCGGTAGGACACGGACTCCCAGGAACCTGAAGATGTGAAAAGAATTAAAGTTATTCATTTACAGTACTATTTTGTGATTTTGTGCAGAGGGGCATCTAAAAGGTTTCCTTCGTATTATATTATGCGACCCCAAGCATCTCACTTTTAGTCTGAATTCATGATGATTGTAAAGTAAATATATTTTCTCAAATAATACATTTAATATAGTCTCTCGTCCTCACAAAAGCTCCACCAGTGGATAGTTGTGGCTGAGAATGTATAAACTTTCTTCTCCCTCCATTTAAGGCTCATCCGTGACAAGCTAATGAAAAAATTTATACATAGTGTACTTCTATATGATATTGTGTATGAATATAAATGCAATGGATATACTTTGTAATGGGAAATATTACTCTGTTATATACAGTGAGTTAAATAACTAAACTAATAAATATCAATGTATGTTGTCCAATCAGGAAGTAATCAGGGGATAGATCGTGGACAGGTCAAACTGGTGATTCATTCAAAATGTTTCTCTTTTTCTACACAAATTGTGTATGTAACTGGCATTTTAATTACAATTCAATTACATGTCTACTGCTACTTTAGGTGAACTATTTGCACTGCTAAATGGACTGTGGTGTAAATATGAAAAAACTGCTGCTGCAGAATCTCAAAGTGGCCGATAATGATTCTTTATCCAGGAGTGCCAGTCTGATATTCTGCCAGGCTCAGGTCAGCAGCTTTCAGGCACTCACGAGAACTTAAAGTCGGATTGATTTGTCGACTTAATGACTTCGGACTTAATGACCTTTGCCGTTTTTTATGTTAGTTATGTCTTTATGTGCTTAACTGAGTTTTGTTCTCTGTCTTTTTCCATATGACTAACAACACTAGCTACAACTAGATTCAAGATTCAATATTTTATTTTCATTGTCACAAAAAAACAAAATAAATTTTTGAGCATCATTGTGATAATAGAGCGTATACAGTAAAGTGCACTACTACTACTACTACTACTACTACTATCTATCAACCCTAGTTCATAAGAACATTGCACAAAACAGCCACTGCACTTGTGTCTGGCATCGAGCCTTAAATCTAATCTGTTAATTGAAGAGACAGCCTTAAATGACTGTCTAGTGCAATGAGCTGGCTGTTAGGCACAAGCGGATATGTGAGATAATCCCCCATACCACAGCTTAGCATGCTCGCAACAATCCAAACAAGTACCCAGCATTATCACGCGTAAGGCCAAGAACAATACTTTTTATTTTTTACAATGTGAAACTGATATATAACAGACTCATTACACACATATACCCATATTTGTATCTGAGATATCAAGCCTTTATTCATTATAATGATGATTGGGTCACCTCTTGAAAAAACAAAACAAATAAAATGTAATCAAATTAATGAAATCTGCTGCAGATATACATTACAACTATATGAAGCCCTTGAAGAGTGCAGACTTCCCCCAAGAGGTGCAGTTAAATTCTATAAAAAAACTTCTGGATCAAGAAGTGATCACCTGCAAAATCGTATCATTTTGCAATAATCCGTCCAATACTTTTAGAGTACTCTTGCAAACAGACAGACAAGCAAACCCATAATGCGTGGTATTTATTGTCACTAAATAGAAGCTTGCGTGAATGTAGCGATGGTCAGAGTTAGCGCACTGACCGTTTGGATCGATGGCGTGTACGCTGCCCACAGAGGTGCCTTGGGCCGCATCCTCAGGGAGACTGAAGCTGTAGTGTGACCTCTGGAACATGGCTGGAGCCAGGTTGCTGCTGAGGATGTGCACACTGACTTCTGCTGGAGACGAGGAAGACAGGCCGCCTCCGTCCTGCGCACTGATGGACAGATTGATACTGAGTGCTCCAAGGTGGCTCAGGCTGGACGTCAGGTACAGCACCCCTGACCAAGACACAAGCAGAGAGACCTTATTTACAAGGAGAACAATATACATCCTTTGAATAGGATTATATCCAAACTTATTGTAAGAAATACAAATTGAAAAATGATATAATTATCAAGTTTTGGATGGTAATTGTGAAATAATAATTATTTTAAAAATAGAAACTTAAAGCTGTGGTACCTAACTTTCAAACCACTCGTTCCTCACTCTCAAAACAGTTTTGTTCTTTCACTAGTTTGACTTCATTCTCATGTATGAATGACAAAATAAAGGAATTTATAATTGAAGAGCCCAGCCCACTTGGGCTTTTATGACATGAACAACAATAAAATATATGAGATGGTTCATGCAACAATCCTCCGTTTATCTATGGACAAAATCCTTTGTCTCAGTGACATAACCACCATAACCTTTCACCATCAGACAGCCAAAACAAATGCATGCATGAGCCAATCAGATCTCAACCCAAATCTCATTCTTAAGTACGTAATGTTTATTTATTCAGTCACTCACTCGTTCATTACATTCAGACCCATTGTGCATGTTTTTTTTTGTGGTGGGGGAAACCGGAGCACCCGGAGAAAACCTATGCAGACACAGGGAGAACATGCAAACTCAGAAAGGCCCTGTTCCGACTGGGATTTGAAACCAGGACCTTCTTGCTGAGAAGCGATAGTGCTATATCCACTAGGCACAGTAGGCACAAGAAAACATGTTTTTCTAATAAGATTAAGACATTCTGCTCTTTCAGTTGGGACAAATTAAATGTAACCAAAAAGCTATGTACCAAATCTTTAAAGGACCGATATTTGATTAGGATTTAGATTTTTCAAAAAGCCATTTCCGACATTTATATCTGTGACATGAGCACATATTAGTGAGCAGATCAGTTAGATGTGGGTTACTTAAGCTAACAGCATGTGGTGGCAGATGGGATACTATGTACCTGTTAACTAAATTAACCTTAAAATCCTTTTAATTCACTCCTCTTCTGGCCCGCCTCCCTTATAGAACCTTCAATACGAGCAGTCATTTACAATAACATACAACACATAACAGGATGAGACATGTCTATGTTTTTCAGTCAAATCTGTGAGTCAGTAAAAATGTTTATTCATTTCTATATATTTTTGAATATATATCATGTTCCAAGGGTGTAATAGCTGTAAAAAACAACACTGCTAGCAACAAACAAATCATATTTTTTAGAAGTAGTATTTTCCTCTCTTTGTGTGATATGTGGATTTTGACAGGGATTGGCCTCAGTCTGGCGTCCTAGCGTCCCCCGCAGAGCTGTGACACTAACAATCAGTTCATGGAGACTTACACACTAAGTCCTGGACTGGTTCATCTTTAAATACAGCCAACAGCATAGCACGTTATCCATCTACCTGCTCTGGGTAAAGCCTGGTCTACAAGTCACACGGGTGGCACTCAAGCTGGCTAAAGTTGCAACAAAAGCAATATATGTGAGATTTTACAGATAGGTACAGTATAGGGATACAATCAGTCAGATACAATTAAAAAGTATCTGCTTAAAAACCTAACATACCACAAAAAATAAAAAAAATAAAGTAATAAAATCCATTTAACTAGCTCCTTGCTCTCAAAGCAGTTCTTTTTAGGCCACTGTCACATTAAGATCAGCTTTTTCAAAAGAGAAGACTCTCAGCTCTCATTCCTAAGTGTCAAACAGTGACTCAACTGTGTTTATTTCATTATATTGTAAATCAATAATGGTGAATCTTCCTCCCATGGTGTCACCAGTTATAAAATTCGGCAAATAAAATAACTATGGCTCTGGTGTCATTCCAGAAAAAAAAAGTAAAAAAAAACAATGTTTAGATTGGATTCATCTTACAGAAAAATGGAAAAGAGAGGACTACCTCAAAGGGCTTTTTCTTAAAAAAAACTTAAAACTACATGCTGTGGTTTGGTATGTTCATACATTTTGACTTTTATAATAATCTCTCTGTTGAGACAAACAACCTGGATTATTTGTGCATTCTGGTGTTTGTTTTATGTGATGATTTGTGATGTGGACTGTGAAGCGCTTTGTGTTGCCATGTGTATGAAAGGCGCTCTACAAATAAACTTTGATTGATTGATTGATTGATTTTTAAAATATTCAACCGCTTTTCACACCCCGCCCCTTCATGAGCCTCCTGACACTGTATTCTGCTGCTCAGTCTGACCTGTGTGAGTGTCCAGGTTGAAGAGTGAGGACAGGTCTCCGGGCAGCAGGTGGTAGGTGATGTGTCCGAACAGGCCTGAGTCGGGGTCAGTGGCGATGACCGTGAGGACCTCTGTGCCGGGCTGAGAGTGGCTGCCCAGGCTGACCGTGTACTGAGGTGGGGTAAACACTGGGGCGTTGTCATTCAAGTCTTCTATCTCTATGTGCACGTACGTCTGAGCACTGAGGCCTCCCTGGAAAAATTACAGAGATAAACTTTTAAGATGTCGATGGATTTTAGATATCCTGAACTCAAATAACAAAACCAGCGGACACTGATCTATTATATACAGTAACTCTCAACATTAGTATAATTAAAACAGTCCCATCTACTAGCAAAACAACTACCAGTCAGATTTGCTGGAGGAGAACAGTTAAACCAGTAATGAGGGCCCTAAATGATGGGAATTTGGTTCGTCCAATCACATTATTTTAACTAACTAGGTGATTTTGGATTATTTTCAAAAGCCAAACAATGTATCAAAGCAAAAAAAAAAGTTTGTGAACCCCTGTTCTAAAGTCACATGCAGTCGACCCAGGACCCCAGCGGATCACATTACAATAAACTGTAGCAAGCTTAGTATCCATGTGGAGCTTGTTACCCTGTCATTATGCAAAGTAATGTCCCTGTGACTTTTTGTGCAGGTCTTCCCTTCACCTGGGATAAACAGTTTAGTTTTAATGCTGTCTAAATTACAGCTATCCTGGATCTAAGTGTCTACACAGAATTCGCCTCGTAAAAAAGACTAGGGCGTGAGGTAGGAGAAAAAGGTCAGTTTCTGGGGTTTCAAATGCCACTAAACTCACTGGGTCTTGTGCCTTCACCAGCAGGTCGTAGACGGTGTGGCCCAGGTCTCGGTCTATGTCCTGGGCCACACACAGCTGTCCGGTGTGGGGATGGATGTGGAACAGTGGGTGCTCCGTCCTCTCGAAGCCATCAGTGAGACAGAACTGCAATGTGCCAAACTCAGCCGTGTCCGAGTCTGTCGCCACCACCTGCGGACACCAGGACGGGATTTTGATCACTTGAGTAAGGCAAGGCAAGTTTATTTGTTTAGCACAACTCCTTCACAAGGCAACTAAAAGTGCTGAACAAACAGACAAGGCATTCACATCATAACTAATCACCATACAATAAAAATAGTAAAGACAAAATCCCTTGTTGTATACACAGCTAAAAATACATGTTTTGAACATGAACTTAAAAATTGTCACAGAAGAAGTCTCTCTCACAGTAAAGTATACAACAGATCAAAATATCAAAGCCACACATTTTTTTTATCTAGTGATATAAAATAAAAAAGCATATTTTCATTTTAATAACAATTAATCTAATACAAATGCATCAATAGCTGGTTTTTAATGGGCCTGAGATAAATGTGAAACCATTCCATCAACACTGACTGTACCATAGAATACATTTTGACGTAGGTATTCAGAATTCTGTAACTAAGAACATTTTCAAATAATTCTGAGTGGAGGTGGGAGTCTCAAGGACAATTGCACATGTTTTTAGGGGTTGGAGCACCCGGAGTAATCCTTGGCATCCACTTGAAGAACATGCAAGCTTCTCTAATACCTGTTATTCTAGGGGTGGCATAAGAGGGCAGTGACTATCGGCTCAAAGTGAACTTAAAGATAATCACATTTCTTAAACTGAAATAAATCATAAAACTGAAACAAAAGTACTTTGATAGAGAGCACAGAGATTTTGCACACCACATGCTCCTTTGGCTCCAGAGGCAGCAGCACCCGGTGAAATATGGAACATAAATTGATAAGTATTGTTATTTTTTTTGTTCGCATCAACAAGATAGAAATGATGATGGTGAAAATCATGAATGTCATGTGAAAATGTAAATCTTTTTGCAGGTGCTTAAATTAATTATTGATAATGGGGCAAGCACTGGGCGACAGTAGCTCAGTTGGTAGAGCATTGGCCTTCTGGCCTGAAGGTCGTGGGTTCATTTCCCACCTCTGCACCTTCTCCACCGACTCCCACTGATGACTGCTGTCGTTGTGTCCTTGGGCAAGACTCTTAACCCCACTTTGCCCAAAGCCTCCACTGAAAGATCAAGGCTATGCTCACACTCAGAGAGCAGCCGTCCTCCTGTGGACTCACCACCTGCAGAGGGTCAGTGAGGGGCTGGTGCTATGAGACTTGGGTGGCATCTCTGATTGCCACCCCCCTGACCCAGAAATGGATTAAAGGATAGAAGATGGATGGATGGGGAAAGCACTTAAAGCCCAAAAGGAGAAGGCAGAAGCAAAAAGCTTTTCTTTCTTTCTTGAATTATGTGCCTGTAAAAAATGTATAATACATTGTAAAACTGCTCAAATAAAAATACTACAACTACTACTACTACTACCCGGAGAAACTACTGCCATAAAAGCCAGCCGACCCACACTAAGACTTATATGGTAAACTGTGTACAAACAAGCAAGCTCTCAGGTGGACATGTTTGTAAATGACTTAATTGTCTCAAGTCACTTTTTGCGTTCTTTGAGACGTACACGTTCTACAACACGTTTGTGGTCTTGGATCTATAATAATGAGACATGCACATATTGTATAGCGTTTTGCTATTTGATATATGTCATATAATGGGATAAACTCTCTGATGTATAGTAAGTAGTGCTGTCCAACGATTAAAATATTTAATCGCGATTAATCGCATGAATTTCATAGTTAACTCGCGATTAATCGCAAATTAGTCACACATTTGCGTGCTGTGTGCAATTGCTTTTTTTATTGAAAACAATGTGTAGTGTTATATTACACACTAACATTTGATGCAAAATCATCAATAAATGGATGACAAAATAAATAATTGGTAACAAAAAGCCCCTTCAATGTGTGTGTGTGGGTGTGTGTGTGTATGTGTGGGTATAGACCATAGACTGTATAGAAACATCATGGTGTCATTATGATGATGATAAACAATCTGTAAATATTTTGTAAATTTGTTCATGTAAATACTCTATGCTGTTTCTCTGTTTACCTTCGGTATATCTATGACTGTATACTGTTTGCTTGTATTGCCTTTTTTATTAACCCCTCCCCCATCTCCCACTTCATGTCCCCCCCCCCCCCCCTCCCCTCCTATGTGCCCTTCTGGGTTTCTTCTTTGGCCCCCTCTATCTCCAACTACATATTGTTTTTGTAATCTCTGTCTACAATGTATCTGAACTAGTCCTTTTCTTTGTTTCTATGTGTTTGTCTGCAATAAAAAGTTAAAAAAAAAAAAAAAAAAAAAAAAAAAAAAATTTTTTTTTTTTTTTTTTTTTTTTTTTTTATTGCGCGATAAAAAAAATGACGGCGTTAATATTGATTTGCGTTAACGCGTTAATAACGCGCTATTTTGGACAGCCCTAATAGTAAGATTACATCTTCAGCCAATCAGAGAAATTGGGTAGGTGGGTGTTTCCGCATTCATAGTGGCGGGTGTTTAGATGAAGAGTGAGGAAGACTCCAGCAGCAAAACAGCCTTTTCCAGATGGAAATATCGCCACTATTTCAAACTCACTGAGGTTAAAGGTAAAAATGTGCACGTTGAGTGCACATTATGTTCCAGAACGAAACGAAAAAGTAAAGCAATAGTTACTTTTACTGGTAACTAGTTACTTTTATAGTGAAGTAACTCAGTTACTCTTTGGGAGAAGTAACTAGTAACTATAACTAATTACTTTTTCAAAGGAACATGCCCAACACTGTTCATCATCGACTCACTGGACTAACAGGTCTTCTGTAAGATGCAAGAAGTGCCAGCATTAAGTCTGATTAAACACTTTGTAAGCCCGTCTTCCCCAGAACTAGACTTACACTAATGGGACCGAGTTCTAACCATGTGGAACCTGAAGTCTAGCATCAAAGTACATGCAAAACTGAATGAATTGCCTGAAATGGTAACACAAACTTTATGGAGCAAATCCAATTTCTGAACTCACTCAAACAGAGTGTTTCTCTGCTGTCTATGTTTAACTTGTGGCACAATGTGGGAATTATATGCATGTTATATGGACTTTTTATCAGGGTTTTTGGTTGAAATTCCCTGTTTTTTTTTTTTTTCAACTCTATGTTTAGCGACATTGCAGATGTTGCAAATGAGGTGAACTTCAAGTGAGAGTTGAAGCGGATCAGACATAATAAAAGCATAGAACTACAGAATCCAGAATATGTGTGATCATTGTACATGCTCAGAGAACTCATAAAGTGTACTTTATGATGTGTGTGTCTGAATATGGGTCAAAGTCTACACAGGCACACCCATAACTGTAGCAAAGAACACACAAAAAACACAATGTTGAACTACTATCGCTGGACATTGCTGTTGAATCAAATCTTTTCTCATTCCAATAGTAGACAAACACAATTGTACTTCACACATTTATTTTAAACTCACAAATGATTTCATGTTTTAGCAACAGGGTTTATGCATCTTTTTCTGCAACTACACATCACTATATGGAAATACGTTAGCGCTTATTAAACTGGTAATAATTGTGAAGCTTCAATTAAGGACAATATGAAAGCGTTGTTTGTCATAGACTTGTAAAGTGACGTGTTTCGGCTTGTGCCAGCTGCAGGGTGGTGCCAGGCGTCTGTCATGTAGGCACTAACACTACAGCTTTGTGTGAGACCACATTTGTCAACAATAGTGCAGGCCCAGAGAAGGCTTATTATGTACACATGACCAAAAAGGAGTCAAGGAAAAAACATTATCTGAATTCACAATCTACTTAAAATACAGCTTGCGTTCTTTTGCTTGCAGGAGCAGATTATTATAAACCCCTTTCCATTTTTTACTGCGGAATGTTAGACATATAAAGTATGCATTCAAAGTGACAATATATTAGATTTTTATTGAGCAAAATTGCTAAATTCTTGGATATATTTTTCACTTTGTTGTAGAGGTTGCTGCCGACGCTCTTGTATGGATTTTGGTTGGATTTGTATGGTGGCTTAACTTTGCAGCAAATAACTCAATCATCAATTCTAAAGCTATTTTCAAGCCGTGCAGAGAAGAAGTGGTGTTGAACATTTATTTAAAGTCAAAAGTCAAACATCTTAACATTGTACCTTAGCTATAAAACGAAACAGAGAAATGGAGTTCAGAAAGCTCATGTACATGTATACAAAAATATAAATAATATTTATATCTGCTGGAATATTAGTTGGATGAAGCAGACAAAAGATGTGAAAATGAGTCCAAGTTGGCGGGCAATTGATTTTAATTAATCATGAAGCGGGAAAAGTTTTTCTTCCTCACAGCCAGTTAGGTGTCAGTCCCTGCCTGTGCTTGTTAAAGGCGAATTCGGGGACCAAAGGCACCTGATATCTCAGTTGTTAGGGAATATAATCTGGATTTACAAATAAAAAACACCAGATCATAAAGAGTGTGACATTAATGGTTGCAGAGTGTTTTTAAGCCAAGTACTGTATGTTAGCACTGTTTATCTATATATAGTCTACGGTTTAGACGCGTATTTTCAACACAAAGGAATCAGCGTTTTATAAGAGTAAAGCTAGCAGGGGAATAATTAGATGCATTAAATGTACAAGTTAATAGTTCAAGAGCTGTTTTTACAATATATTTCCACTGGGATAGAGCAAACCAAACTATGTCAAATGCACTGAACTCCACTATTCATCGATATTTCTCAGTTACCTTTGAAACCGTATGAAAGTGTAGTTCTACGAATGGGTGCGTGTGTTTACCTGTAAGAAGCAGCTCTGCAGTGGGCTGTGCTCTGGCAGGGTGACGTTGTACAGCGGCTGGGAGAACACCGGCTCGTTGTCGTTGACGTCCTCCAGTAAGACGGTCACTGTCGCCGTGGACGACAGGTGCGGATCTCCACTGTCTGAGGCCACAACCAGGAACCAGAGTTCGGCCTGGCTCTCCCTGTCGAGGGGTCCCGCGGTGCTCACCAAGCCACTGTGTGCATCCACACTCACCTGGGAGAGACAGGAGAAGTGACCATGACTACAAATGACATAATTGTAACAAAAACATTATAATAGGGCAGTAGTCGAGTAGTTGTGCTTTAAAGTTTTAAGCTCATTTTGGTGATTATAAATGATCTCATAAACACTTTTTTCACTCACTGTTAGTGATTGTTTGAAGCCATTTATTTTCCAATAAAAGTGATTTCGATTTCCAAATTCATAAGACAAATTTCAAATTTGAGCCACTCTGAGGAGATCTCGAACTTATAGTTCAGGAGGCTTTATCACCAGAGCGAGTATGAAGTGGATGTTAAAGGAAAAATAAGGAAAATTAAAATGTTGCTTGGGTGTGTAAACTATCCTCCACTACTGAAAAGGGGTCATGGCAAAGCTTTTACATTTACCAGTATTTCCCATCCTGTGTCTTACCAGCCATAACTACACAATTTTACATTATTTCCAAATACGCAATAAGAGTCTTGATATTTGCTCCTAGCTGAGGATTTCATGAGCCATATTTGTTTATTACAAAAAATATTAATATACATATATGAATCAATATTCCATATTTTGAGGTTAATCGTGAACCTCAACCAACGCATAGAGAACATGCTTAGAAACTCCGCCTAAATGTGTTTTTTCAATTTTCTCCTCTAATTGAGAGGCATTCTGAATTGTTTTTAATATACTGAATGACTATGATTCTGCGATTCAGCAACAGACAAACAAGGATATATTTCCTCTCTGCGTTACAAAAAAATTATAATTATAATTCTTTTTACTCACCAATCCATGCTGGTTGGACCTTAACACTGAATATTTAATCCGTGAATTGGGGCCAGGTTCGTCTTCATCCTTAGCTTGCACCTGGACAAGTGAACTCCCAGGCGGAATATCTTCCGGAACACCAACCGTGTATATATTTCTATCAAATTGGGGATAACAGTCATTGACATCCAACACTTTCAGCAACAAAACCTCTTCAGAGCTCAGCGAATCCCCATCTGATGCAAGTATTTGGATCTCATACAAATCCTTCTTCTCTCGATCCAACTCTGCCTCCACATACAACGCGAAGAGGAAGTCGTCGGTCTGTTTGAGGGCGAACTTTCCATCTCCGCCCTGGATCTGCACGCTGATGGGCTGCTGGGCTAAGTCAGGGTCGGACACAGAGATTCGAGCCACGTAGTCCCCCACAGCGGCGGCCTCGGACACGGCTGGCTCTCCGGTTTCACTCAGGAACAGTACGTGGATGGAGGGACTGTTGTCGTTGATGTTCAGGACCTTGATGCCAACGAAGACGCTGCTGAACTCAGGCTGCGCTCCGTTGTCTCTGTGTCGGGAAAAGGAGGTTGGGAAACAATAAAGGAGTATATTATCTTATATTGTGTCTCAAGAAATGAATCATCATGTCAATGTGTGAATGATTAAATTCCTAGAAATAAAGTTGCATTATCGGGGCACAAAAGCCGAATTTAATTAAAGATTGGGTCCCTTTCCCTCATTAAAGGACTTTTTATTAGTCAGAGTGCCTTGGATTTTACCCTGTGTTTACTTTTCCACAGAAAGGGTATCTTTGTTTGCTATGCTATTTCTCATCCTGAAGATTGATTATTTAAAGATTGGTTGGAACACCTTTCTAATTGAAAACAATCCCATGGCACACTGATTGTAATACTGATATAAACATGAAACTCTGCAGCCTTTATCAATAATGCAGTGTTATACAATAGAAAATCAAATCAAACTACTTTGTCTTATCTCCTCACATTCATTTCTTGTCACATTATTTTGACTAATTAGGTGATACTGGACCATTTCCATAGGCACATCAGACAACATCTCAAGGCACAATAACGTGCCAAGGCAAACTGGGTTAGCTTAACCATTATATTGGTCCGAAATGTAGCAATCTGTTGGTCGTGGGGCAACCGATCAAATCTATTGCCGCTTCTACTGCCGCTTCGAATCTGCTGATGGCTGTCCTACTGTCTTTCCTGATTGTCTCAATCAAGGTGCGTTCACCGTGACTCAGATGGCAGTCCAGCGGGTCTTGTCCAGCACCATTGTCCGGAAAGCCCCTGGCCCGGACGGCATCCCACCCCGTGTCCTGAAACTGTGCTCCGAGCAACTTGCCCCTGTTTTAACAGACATTTTTAACCTGTCGCTAAGGAACTGTACTGTGCCGAACTGCTTCAAAGAGTCGACCATTATCCCAGTTCCTAAGAAAACTCCTGTGACATGCCTTAATGACTATCGTCCTGTGGCCCTCACTTCTGTCCTAATGAAGACTTTTGAGCGGCTTGTGTTGGACTTCATTAAGAGCCAGATTCCTGTGAGTGTTGACCCACTCCAGTTTGCTTACAGACAGAACAGGAGTGTGGAGGATGCCATCTCCTTTGCTCTGAACTCTGTCTACAGTCACTTGGACAATAGGAAATCTGTTGCAAGAATGCTGTTCATTGATTATAGCTCTGCTTTTAATTGTCTTGTCCCAGGTATACTGATCGAAAAACTCATGTCTCTCGGCTTAAGTGTTGCCATGTGTAAATGGATCTACAGCTTTTTAACAGACAGATCTCAGAGAGTGAAAATCAATGACTGTTTTTCAGATGTTGTTTCTGTGAGCACTGGATCTCCTCAGGGATGTATTTTGAGTCCTTTACTTTTTACACTGTACACTCATGATTGTGTGTCTTCCTCAGACTCTAACCTGATCCTTAAATATGCTGATGACACCACCATCATCGGTCTCATCAGCAATAACGATGAATCGTCTTATAGAGCCGAGATCCAAAACGTGGTTCAGTGGAGTAAGGCTAACAACCTCCAGCTGAACGCATCCAAAACATGTGAACTGGTCTTTGATTTTAGCCGCAATAGTTCTCATTTGCCTGTCGCAATCGATAACTCCCAAGTGCAGATTGTAGAGGAGTGTAAGTTTCTGGGTCTAACTCTGTCTAATGACCTGAAATGGGTTAAAAACACTGACCGGGTCGTAAAGAAAGCTCGCCAGCGTCTCTACTTCCTGCGGAAACTTAGAGAATTTACCACTAACTCTAAGATTCTGCTGAACTTTTATCGCTGCACCATTGAGAGTTTACTTGTTGGTTCTGTGTCTGTGTGGTTTGGAAACATCACAGATAAAGAAAAGAGAGCTTTAAACAAGGTGTTCCGCTCTGCTAAGAGGACTGTAGGCTGTGAACTTCCTGTCCTGGAGGCTCTTTATCAATCCAGACTTTTTGACAGTGCCCTGAGAATTATCAATGACTCTTCTGGCCACCCAGGAAAAGCCTTGTTCCAGCTTCTTCCCTCTGGCAGAAGATATTGTTCTCTGAGATGCAGGACATCTCGTTATGCTAATAGTTTTTTTCCACGAGCTGTTAGCAGTTTGAAAAGAGCACTTTAATGTTTTTGCACTTGTACAGATCTGTTTTAGTTGGTCAACTTCACAGTGACATTTGTTTACTGTTTTTAAAATGTGTTTTATTTTTGTCTTTTAATGTTGTTTTATGTCTGTACTTGTCCTGTGCATACTGGGAACTTTTACTAATGTATTCCAATGTAGTGTTACTGCAAATGGCGAATAAATGAATCTGAATCTGAATCTATTAGACTGACCAATATAATGGCCAGAAGTGGCTAATTTGCAATGATTGGTATAATAACGCCATCATAGTACATAGTTCAAGTACAAGTACAATTTCAATATTTGTCCAGTATTTATATTTGTTTCACCTGCATATAAAAGCTTGATCCTGTTAGACCTCACAAGCTAAGCAGGGCTGTGATGGGAGACCTTTGAGAACTCCAGGTCCCACATTTGGGTGGACACTTAGCCCACATTGTCAGAGTGTGCGTGAATAGTACATACAATTAGGTAAGAATAATGCGGTGCTATGACCCATACAGATTTGTACTTGTGACTTTTCACTATGGAGCTCACCTGGCGATGACCACCAGCTCGTAGTAGGCCTGGTGCTCGTAGTCCAGCGGGCTGTTCAGACGGATGACTCCGGAGCTCTCGTTGATGTAAAAGACCTCCCCAGGGTTACTCTTCAACTCATATGTCACCCTTCCATTCTCTCCTAAATCCAGATCAGTGGCTTGGACCTGGCACACTGCAACCCTAAGAGCAGCGTCTTCTGCAACTACAGCCTGGTATTCGGTCTGGTTGAACACAGGCGGGTTATCATTTTCGTCCTGGATATGAATCTTCACCTGCATCGCACCGCTTTTGAAAGGAACTCCGCCATCGAACGCTTCCACTGTGAGTGTGTACAAGTCACATAATTCTCTGTCTAGTTTAGTTCTCAGGACAAGGTACAGGCTATGAGCCGTGTCCAAGTTGGAACGGTAGTCCAATTCAAAAAGGTCGGCCATGTCTCGCTGTGTAATACGATAGCCTTGAATCCCGAATTCGTCAACGTCCTGATCTCTGGCGCTGTCAAGTTTAAAGCGACTTCCAAGTGGGCTTAATTCAGAAACTACTAAGTCATACTTGTCTGATGGGAATTTTGGAAAGTTATCATTTACATCTTTGACTTCAATTTTCACCCGTATCATCTCGCCGGTCAACGTAGCCGCCACAAACTCATACCCATCCCTGGTTTCGCGATCCAAAACGATGGCTGTGGAAATGATGCCGGTGTCCGCATCAATTTCTAAGTCACGGAAAACATCAGAATCTCGGCTTTCGGAGATGAAGAAGCCCGTGCTGGGTCGGCGCAGGACGGCACCCAGGTCTCCCACAATGGTACCAGCGGGGAGGCCCTCTTTGGCGGTCAGAGTCAAGTTGAAGACCTGCCCCTGAGTCAGAGCGGGCATGAGGCAAATAGCGGACAGGAGGAGGAATGATATCCAAGCCATTTTTGACTCACATAATGGTAAAACTGTGAGCAAAGGGGAAGAAGCAGCAATGTCACTTACAGAAATGTATATTTAAAATACGGATACACTATACTTTGATCACATATTTACCACAGTAACAAGGCATACTGAAATAAATAGGGCTTTTTTTACATTGTGTGTATTTATAAAAAGGTGTTGACATATTACCAAGCCAGTCTTTAAACAATATTACTTGAGTCAATCTGCTATTACAACATACTGATACATTATTTAAGTTCTTAATAAACATCTACATATGCTTATCATTCATATCTTATAGAACACCAATTATTTAACATGTGCCGGATTATTGTATTTTTCGAGTGCATTCTGAACAATATTCCTATTTTTGAATCACTCATTGCAAATATAGTCTCAGGAAGAAAAAAAAATCAATTACAGAATGTACTCTGCCAAAAGTCGTGCAACCATAGAGCTATTCTCTTCTGAAGGAATTGGAGAATAAAAAAAAAAGAAAGTTGTATCGTACCTGTTGAGTTCACTCCGGAAGAGATCAGCAGGCATGGTGAAGAACAGGGGAGGTGTGTATGGTGTAATTGCAATCTATGCACGACTTTTTGTTTGGTTCCGTAAAGTCCAACACACGACAGTAACTGGTAAACCTCGTGCGTAAAGCTGTGCGTAAATCCACACGCTCAGGTCTGGCACCCGCTGCGCGCACAGGACGCACGCGCGCCATGTGGCCCAGATCCCCTCCCTGAATTAGGCCGAAGCAGCTCAGCTCCACGTGACCCCCGAGATCACGGGCATCTCTGCTGGCAAGTGTCAAAGGAGAAAAGAGGCGACCGCTCAGCTTTGTATGTGAGGACTGGAGGTAATATCCAAATGTGTCTTTTTTACCCCTTGTTTATATCTAATACATGAATGATTTGCCCTGAATGAACTGGGATGGGGAGCATGGGAGCATATTTCAACTTTATTTGTACAAGCGCCATCTACTGACCAAATTACACCACATTCCGGATGAAAAGTATAACAAGACCTAACAAAATATTTATTTTCTAAAGGATATTTGTTTTCTAAACAATTATTATTATTTTTTCCATAAACCCTTTCCCCTTTTTACAGATTTTTACTATTGTACTCTGTAGCAGCAGAGAACATGACCAGAATAAACAATTGTAAAAATGGCAGCAGGTAAAGTGTGATAATAATCAGAACAGAATTATCAGAAGAATGGGATATGTATTAATGTAGTTATAGTGTAATAATGTAATAATGTAATAATGTGATAATGTGATAATGTAGCATGTGACTGGAATGTCAGAACAGCAGTTCCTTTCCGCTCTCAGCCCTAAGAGTCAAATAGTGACCCAAGGGGGTCTTTCTTACAAGTATGCAAAAGATAACATGTTTCATAATATGAACAGAATGTTTTCGGCTAATTTGTTCACAAAATGTAACTATCAAAATTGTCCTTCTGTTGAGACGAACAAGATTATGTTGTTTCCAAATGTTAAGTACCCCAGCTTTAATTACAAGATGACTTGAAGAAATGTACTGTACTGCAATTTATACTCTCCATCCTTCTTTGAAAATTGCGTTTGGATATTCAGAAGTAGATAATTATTCTGAACAATAGAGTGTATGCAAATATTGTTTTACTTAGATTTTCTTGTATTTACCTTCCCATCAACTTTTCTACTCTTCCTTGTTATTGTTATTGTTATTGTTGTTTCTGTTAAAGAAAAGCAGTCCCACAGCATGATACTGCCACCACCAGGTTTGACACTGGGGATGGCGTTAGTAGAGTAATGGGCAGTTTTTTCCATCAATCATAAGGTATTTCATTTCGTCCAGACCAATTTTTCTCCCATCTGACCACAGTATCTACTCTCACATGGTGAATGTGGCCCCTGCTTTGCTTCAACACTTGCTTTCTATTCACTACCGGCTCATAAAGGCCAGATTTCTGCCACAAATGACTTGCATCCGTGAACAGTGCTGTCCTTGTTTAGCTTTGGCAGACAGCCGTGTCTTGGTAGCTTTGTAGTGGTGCCATACTCTTTCCTGTACCAGATGATGGATTAAACAATGTGAGATTTTCAGAGCTTAAGAAATCTTTGTAAAACCTAACTTTGCGTGAATCTTCCGACAGTGGCTCATATAGTAGAGCATTGGCTCTTGGGCTGGAAGGTTGTGGGTTCAAGCCCACCACTCTCCACCAACTCAGAATGATGTCTGTTGTTGTGTCTTGTGTCCCATAAGGAGCGCGGAAGTAATTCTGCTCTTCTCTAACTTTATCCCTGACCTTATACCTCCTGACTATGGATTACACTCAGGTGCAAACTTATGACTATTTACCTACATGTGACAATTTCACCATCAGTCATTAGGGAATATCTAAATGCGTTTTAAATTGTGTAGTATTTAACTTTCACTTGACAGTTGTTTGTTACTTGTATTATGTTTAAGGTCGTAAACAAGACAAAATGTGCAAAAGTTAGTATTGTCACTTTTGCAACCCATATATACATTTAGTTCACGTTTTGTGTTATTACTACAGAAAACATGTATGAACATGTTCACTTTGCATTGTTCTACAACTGCAGCTCTGCTCTAATGAGACATTTGAAGCTGCATCCAAGCACCAGACCCACTCCCCATAGAAACGCATGTAACCGGAGCCTCCCTGGGCCAGAACAACAGGCAGCGTTACAGCTCCAGGACGCTCAGTGAAAGTTTCAGGAGACTCAAAAATGCCCTCACACATAATGCTTTCGTATCAGTGGGATGACCAGGCTGTGGTGAAGAAAATATTCGACCGCCTCAAAGAAGATGGGCTGCCTGTGTGGATGGACATAGAAGGAGGCGTGACAGGGAATATTAATGACTCGTAAGTTTCATTCAAAGATGACTTGGCCTTTCCCGATCATTTCTATCTATTATTAATTTTTTGTTCAATAACCACTAACCTTTGTATTACAGTACATAAGTTAGACAGGACCATACTAACACATTGCATTACATTCAATGACTGCCTTCTCCTGTGCAACACTCTGGACAACTTTGAGTTTCCAACATTTTTTTAAAGGGTTTATGAAATGTTTTGTTTATGTATTTATTTTTTCAGTCATTTTGCAATGTTTTGTGTAAAAAAGTGGATTTGGATTAGTAAAAAGGGGGGTGTAAGTATAAATAGAATAATTGAACAAGTACTACCAAGTAATGTGGTGGAAGGAGGGGACGTAATGAGAAGGGTGATAGTGATGATGACTGTAAACTAAAGTACACATTATTAACTATGAGTGAGGCAGGGCACAGGTGGGGAAAAGGTATTCAAATGTTATGACTATATTTAGCTTGGTCAAATCTCTTATATTTTATTTGAACAAAAATCTTTCCTAAATCATGACATTTTTATTGTTTGTTGTTGTAATCTTTTTTTGTTTTTTTGGTTTTTGTTTACGTTTGCAAAAATAATATTTATTTTTTTATTAGATTTGTTGGTGTTTTCCCAAACGCCAACGCTGTAAGTCAGGGGTCCCCAACCTGTAGCTTGTCAGCTCCTTCCAGGTATTAATGTAGGATTAAAGAGTATCATGTTAGTTCTCCGCATAGAATGTAAATATTAATAAAACTAATGAGCCCTTTTGCCCTATGGGGCTTTTTCAAAATGGCGTTGGGGCATGAAAATGTAAAAAAATGCATTTGCGCATGCGTTAGCCAGCATGAGCCCCATTCATTTAACAAGTGCACTCTGAATTCCACAGAGTGCACTAAACTATACTGGTCAGAAAATAAAAAAATAAAAACTCCCGTCAGCATCTGGAACCAAGTTGGGCCAAGAGCAGGCTTTTGGACCATCCTGTAAAGTTGGTTTTGAGAGGAAACAAGATGCTGTACAAAAGCCATAAGAATTGGGTAAGTCTTATTCTGGGTCCACCCCAGTGCAGGGGGCGGGTCCCGGCTCAAAAGTGGCCAAAATGACGTGCGTTTTGTCATATATACAGTCTATGGCGCTGACATGCTGCAATACCACCCCGGGCCGATGGGGGTGGACACGGAATAACAATTAGCCAATGCCAATATAGCATCTTCTGACCTCTTGAAAACACCTTTACAGGATGGTCCAAAAGTTGGCTCTTGGCCCAAAGCTCCGTTCCACATGTGTGTCAATGCTGAGGGGGGTGAATTTTTTTGGACCACTCTAGTTTACTTGCTGTGAATTTTTGAAGTCACTTGAATGGGGCTCGTGCCGACTGACGCATGCGCAGATGCATTTTTTCAGCCCCCGCGGCCATTTTGAATCACTCCATGAGAGCCCAATTTTTGGCCTATTAGTTAGAACGGCGGAGATAGGCGTGACTACGTCCGTTAATATATACAGTCTATGGTCCACCCCCACAGGCCCGGAGTGAGATTGCAAGCATCTCAGCGCACATGCTCATGGACTTTTTTGAGCCTGGACCCAACCCCACTGGTTCTCTGTTATAACTGCAAAAAGGAGTAGCTCTCTGCCTCTTATGTTGTATAAAAGTAGCTCTCTAATTGAAAAAAGGTTGGAGACCCGTGCTGTATTTCATATATACAACAAACCCAGGGCCCTGCTATTGTATTAATCAGCTTCATTCCTGCACCGCGTGGCCTCGGTCCTCGTTCTACAGCCTGAGTCCTGGATCTATAGCTAGTCCGTCCGTGGGAGATGCTCTTTCTCTCAACGTGGGCCTCCTCAAGGTTTCTCACTTTTTATGTGTGGGGTTTTTCCTTGCCGATGCAGGAGGGTCAAAGGACAGTGGTGATGATCCAGGACACTCGACATTCAACATTTACGGACATTAATCAACATGTATAGATATTGGTCATCTGCCCCTCGTCGACCAATGTGTTTTTTTAAATCATTGTATTTCTTGTGTTTGAATCTCTGATATGTGTTGGTTAATTCAATGGTTTTGTGAAGTCCTCCAGGATAACGACTGTTGTGATTTAGGGCTATACAAAAAAAAACTGAATTGAATTGAAGTCATACTCAACATTTAAATGCACATCGGCTTGCCTCTAGTTTGGGGATAAACCTCTACAGAAAGTAAATGTGCCGCTCCTCTCTCTCGGTCATTGGTCAGCATGGCAGCTGGAGTGGAGCAGGCTGTGGTGGTGTGTCCCTTCCTGACCCCGGCGTACCAAGCGTCTCGCAGCTGTAAAAAGGAGCTGAGTTACGCAGACACTCGGGAGGTGGCCATCGTCCCCGTCATGCTCGCCCACAACTGGGAGCCCAGTGAGTGGCTGGGGCTCGTCACTGCAGGTCTGCTGTGGGTGGACTTCAGGCTGCAGAGACACAGGCTTTCAAATACATTGAGGCCTATTGCACAATTTTTATATAATTCATAATTCTATGCTTTTGTGCATTATCAACCTTTAGGAAATTTGCAAGGTATTTTAAATTTGGTTTTCCTTCCCATTTACAATTTATAGATAGTAATTATAAATACTAAGAGTAATAAATCATGTTTATACAGAACTTTCCCAAACCATTATTTGATAGTGATTACAGTCGCAAACCCAACATAGTATTTTTTATTAAAGGACAACTAAACACAGCTCCAGCTCCACTCTGGGCTGCTCCCTGGACTCTGTGGAGGTGGTGAGGGACAGGAGGGTGCTAGTCAAAGTCACCTCCATCATGAACAATACCTCCCACCCACTGCACAGGACTGTAGAGGAGCTGAGGAGCTCCTTCAGTGGAAGACTGAGACACCCTCAGTGTAAGAAGGAGCGCTACCGCAGGGCCTTTATCCCCACCGCTGTCAGACTGTACAACAAGTCACTTTAAGTCACTGTATAAGACTGAAAAAACCTGCACTATTTCTCATTGCCACTTTTTTATTGCACATAATATATCCTGCATTTAACATGTTTGCACAATCTTGGGTGTTTCTATCCATGCCAAATGTGACATGTAAATTTCTCCTTTGTGAGATCAATAAAGCATATCTCATCTTATCTTATCTTAACACCAAATCAACTTTTTAACTGAAACCAAATATGTTTCTTATAGTGCTCTCTACATATCTTTGTCATTTTTTGACATTTTAGTGCAAATTAGATACAATCTCACACTTGAGCCTAAAAACGTCTGTGTGGCGCCCTCTCTACATTTTCAGTGGCACTACTTTTGAATTTGGTGCCTGGCCTCTCCATTGGCTCTGGAGTGCTGTGTGACGTCAGTTAGTATGTGTGACGTGTGTCTGTCAAGTGGTATTAACCCATTCAACTCTCACACACAACATTTAGTGGTTTAAAATGTAATTACCTCAGTTGACTGCCATTACTGCTGGGATAATTCTGTGGCTTAGGTTCAAGTTTGTAGATCTACAATTATCTTTGTGTGTAAACAAGGGTGGAAGGAGATTTTCAGGTGTGTAAACTATTGCTTTAAGCAACCTATTGCCATTGCTTCAACAATCCCTATCTTGACTGCCTCTCAAGTTCTTTCAGTCGATTGAGGATCCACTCTGATGCTGTGCCTCTGGGCGTACAGTGTGTTCTTTTGGTTGGTTATTTTTCCTGCACTTTCAGAATATAAATATGATTTGAAATTCCCTGTGCTTGTGCCACTTCGGCTTGGTCCCAAGTACAGGTCAAATCTTTAGAACACAAGAAATGCAATAACAAAAAAGACATGGGTCCATATGGTGGGATGACCAATGCCTGCAAATGTGTCCAAATGCCCTGGATCATCATGGTCTCGGGCTATGAAACCAGTCTGTCAATAAGCACCTCCTTTATTAAGTTCTTCAGTGTTCATTGTACACACTGGTGGCACAAGTAGGTTGCATCTTTGGGTTTAATTTGAAGTATTAGAAAATAAGTGTCAATTTAGGATCATATTTGATAGACCGTTAATGGCGTGTCTTTGTGGTTTAGAAACGCTGCCACAGACGAGGAGAGGCTTGAGCTGTGTCTTCAGGCTCTGCAGTCTGAGCTCATGTTTACCGTTGGTGACTTGATCACAGCGGAGCAGCCTGAGGAGGAGGCTCCTGAGAGAGCCAGAGAAGTGAACAAGAAACCAGCACGAGCATTCTGCCACGCTCTGACTGCACTCTACATCTGTGACACAGGTGAGGAGGAGCTACAGTGGGGCAAAAAAGTAGCTAGTCAGCCACCGATTGTGCAAGTTCTCCAACTTAAAATAATGACTGAGGTCTGTAATTTTCATCATAGGTACACTTCAACTGTGAGAGACAGAATGTGAAAATTCACATAGGATTTTTAAAGAATTTGTAAATTATTGTGGAAAATAAGTATTTGGTCACTTCAAACAGGGAAGATCTCTGGCTCTCACAGATCTGTAACTTCTTTAAGAAGTTCTTCTGTCCTCCACTCGTTACCTGTATTAATGGCACCCGTTTGAACTGGTTATCTGTATAAAAGACACCTGTTTACGGCCTCAAACAGTCAGACTCCAAACTCCACTATGGCCAAGACCAAAGAGCTGTCGAAGGACACCAGGAAAATAATTGTAGACCTGCACCAGACTGGAAAGAGTGAATCTACAATAGGCAAGCAGCTTGGTGTGAGCAAATCAACTGTGGGAGCAATTATCATAAAATGGAAGACATAAGACCACTGATAATCTCCCTCGATCGCAAGATCTCATCCCGTGGGGTCAAAATGATCATGAGAACGGTGATCAAAAATCCCAGAACCACACGGGGGGACCTGGAGAATGACCTGCAGAGAGCTGGGACCAAAGTAACAAAGGTTACCATCAGTAACACACTACGACGACAGGGAATCAAATCCTGCAGTGCCAGACGTGTCCCCCTGCTGAAGCCAGTGCATGTCCAGGCCCGTCTGAAGTTTGCCAGAGAGCACATGATACAGCAGAGGATTGGGAGAATGTCATGTGGCCAGATGAAACCAAAGTAGAACTGTTTGGTATAAACTCAACTCGTCGTGTTTGGAAGAAGAATACTGAGTTGCACACCATACCTACTGTGAAGCATGGGGGTGGAAACGTCATGCTTTGGGGCTGTTTTTCTGCTAAGGGGACTGGATGACTGATCCGTGTTAAGGAAACAATAAATGGGGCCATGTCTCGTGAGATTTTGAGCCAAAACCTCCTTCCATCAGTGAGAGCTTTGAAGATGAATCGTGGCTGGGTCTTCCAGCATGACAATGATCCCAAACACACCGCCCGGGCAACGAAGGAGTGGCTTCGTAAGAAGCATTTGAAAGTCCTGGAGTGGCCTAGTCAGTCTCCAGACCTCAACCCCATTGAAAATCTGTGGCGGGAGTTGAAAGTCCGTGTTCACTGCTCTCGAGAAGATCTGCATGGAGGAATGGGCCAAAATACCAGCTACTGTGTGTGCAAACCTGGTTAAGACCTATAGTAATTGTTTGACCTCTGTTATTGCCAACAAAGGTTATATTACAACATATTGAGTTGAATTTTTGTTCATTTACAAAGAAATTCTTTAAAAATCCTACAATGTGAATTCCTGGATTTTTTTTTCACATTCTGTCTCTCACAGTTGAAGTGTACCTATGATGAAAATTACAGACCTCTGTCATTATTTTAAGTGGGAGAACTTGCACAATCAGTGGCTGACTAAATACTTTTTTGCCCCACTGTAAGTCAATAACTACAATTCTTCTGTAACTAAAGTTGACAGATTTTCCAGGTGCCAAAACTGAGAATTGAACGTTCTTTACATGTGGTCATTGTGATTAGGGGTGTAATGAAATATGTGTCAAATTTGATACAATATAGATTTTTATTCTTTATTCCAGAGGTAAAATTTTTTTTTACACTCATATATTTAAAAAAGTAAACATCTTTTGACTTAAACAACAGTTAATCTTCAATAGATAAAAGATAAATGTGTCAATAGAGTTGTATTTTTGTTACAATGGATTAAATAAGGGGTTTGAGAAGTGTTTTGAAATTTTGAAAGTGAGTTTGGTTGTGGGAGTGAGTGGGGGCAGCTGCAGCAAAGGCTCATAACCACAAAATTATCCAGTGGCGTATTTAATTAGAAGCAGCCTGTTAGGCCTTTAGCATCGCCATTAGCTCCACGTGCAAAGAGACCTCTTCATATGCTCCTCACTGTGATTATCCTGAGGGCACTGAGCGATTATAAATTAATAAAATAAGGACATATCTGTTGATTTCCCACAACACGCATGCTGTAGATGTATGCCACATGAGACGCCTGACATACCACTGGTAATCATCAATATTAAAGGATGACATTATAAAGCATAGTCATAATTTGAGAAAAAGTAAGCCATATGAATGTTACATGTTCATAGTTGCATCTCTGGATATAAATATTTAGGCCTGCCATATAAGACTATATCCTGACTGATACTAATGCAGCCTATTTTTTCAATGCAATATTTGTAGAGTCAGGTTGGAGAGTTTTTCATCACATTTTTAAAAGGGTTAGAATTGGCAATTGGAAGGACACAAGATTAAATTATAACATCCATTTCCAGATTAACCATAAAACACACAACACATTCTCAAAAGCTGTGCCAGAAACACAAACGTTCACATCTTGTCCTTTTTTTGTTGTGATTCATAGCATTATTAATTTTCTTAGAGGGACTGCATACATATACTCTGGTCTAATGTCAATAGAATCGAATTTTTGTGCCTTTGTCACTTGATCACTTATATAATCCACCTTCTGATGTTTAGCAATACACGTAAAGTAAAAAATAGAAATATATATATAGCAAAAACAAGCTTAATTTCACTTGACAAACTGGAAACCCAAATGAGAATCACTCTGCCATTGGATTGTATGATGTGCTGGAAAACCATAAATGTTATGGTAAACATTATCTTGGGACATATAAAAGATGCAGTTGCAACTTTAAATACAATTATTACATGACGTCCCTATAAAGGTTCAACAATTTGGAATTATGCAAGAATAATCTGGAAAAAACGTTTATTTTAACTATTGCTGCCCTTTTAACATTCGCTCTTTCATTTGAGACAAACGTTTTTGATCCAGGAAAACTGCTTGGTGACAAGTAGAATTAAACTGTTTTCCCCAGCTGATCCTCTTCCTGAATCCAACTTGGAGAGAACTACCATGGAACTCTCGGACCTCACTGCTTCTCACTGTCACTGGGAGGAGCTCAAAGGACTGGGCTGCAAATTCTACCGCAACGTCCACACCAAGAGATACATTAGTAAGCACAAGAGAGCACTAACGATTATGAAAAATGTATTTAATTATAAGAACGAATTTAAACAGTCTATTTTTCTGTACACATGATCATTTTCAAACGGTGTGTGCTCCGTGTGTTTTCTCAGGTTTTGACCCCATCGCAGAGCAGGTCCTCTCTGTGTGTGGTCAGTCTGAGGAGGATGAATGGCTGCTTCTGGTGGACCAGTCGGACCAGAGCCCACGCAGAGCAGTCATCATCAAGAACAAAAACTCAGGGAGATTCCTCGCAGTCAAGGGTCGCGGCCTTGTGGGACTGGAGTCTTACACAGACGAATGCAAATGGTTTCTTGACTGAGTTGAGATTGAAGCAGAAGTGTATTGGCATGGCAAAAGTACAAAAAGAATGAACAGGAAAATGTAAAAAACAAATACAAAATCAGAATCGTTTTCTCTTGAGAATTTCTGGTTTCCAGTTAACTGGATGGCTGTCTTCAGTCTGCAAATAAAGAACAAAATATGTAAAAAATGTACACATCAAAATATTTGAAATTAGTTTTACACCCAACATTTTTACTTTAATAATAAATCAGTTTTATATAGCGTTTTTTAGATACTAGCCACTTCCGCCCTGGGGCACATTGGCAGAAGCGAGGCAACCAGTATGTGCCATTGGTCATTCAGACCACCACCACCAAGGGTTTACACACACACACCATGTTCATTCTAGGCATTGTGGGTGAAGTATCTTGTCTAGGGACACAACGGCAGTTTGGCATTTTACAGCCACCCCACTGTGGCAATTGGTGTTCCCAGAGGTCTCCCATCACAGTACAAACCAGGCCCTGTCCTGCACAGCTTCAGAGGTCTAACTGGATCTGGCTTTCGCATGAAAGTACGGCTTTAAGTTTCAGTCCAATCCACTTTATCGATTTAGGAAAAACAAGACTAACTTCAAGACAATTTATTGGATTTCTTATAAATCACTAGGGCTGGGCGATATGGCTGAAAACTATATCACAATATAAGTAATTCATATCGGTCGATAACGATATATATTGATTGTTTTTTATTTATTTTCAAAAACCTAAATAAATAAATTTGTCGTGTCGGCAAACACATGTTAGCAGCCTTGTTTACAGTCACGGGGAATGAGGCTGCAGAAAAATGTTCATAAGCAGTCTCCCCCATAGTTAGTCCTGGTTTAATCCTGGTTTAGTCCTGGTTTAGCTCCCAGTTTGGCTTTTTTCGAGTGTCTTGTGTCCCCGTGACATTCTTCATTCTCAAAGTGAGTAAATAAACCCACTGCATCTAAATGTAATTAACTGCTACAATTACTTACTGCATTAGAGATTGAACTACAGCACCTTTCATTTGTTCAAGAAATTGATGACACTACTACATATTGGCATGAGAGAGGTAGGAATCCAATTACATTTGTTTCCCGACATCACAATTTAGATTATTTTTTATCAAAATCGCTTTTATTGCTTATGAAACAGTTTTTATTGTTTATGACACTAAGGCAAATGCAGATAAAGGAGACTTGAGCTTGAAATCGCTCCTGCTTCTCTTAAATCACCGGTGTGGAAATGTTTTGCATTCCTGGTGAGTCAAGTTGCACCTACAACGCAGACCACCGTGTGTAAGATATGACGTGTGTAAGATATGACATGCTAAGATGCGCTGTGTAACATACCCGGCCACGGGAAATACTATGAACATGACAGGACACATTTGTCTGCGTCACAGAAATGCAGATTTGACAACTGGGAAAACGCCATCTCTATACCATCCTCATTTGCAATTAAACTTCCACAGACCTCAGCTCGCTCAAGCCACTTTGTGGAGATTGGAAACTGATCATATGGCCCTGACCTGTGGAGTACCACAGGGGTCGATCCTGGGACCTCTTCTTTTCAATCTCTACATGCTGCCGTTAGGTCTGTTAATACGCAGAAACGAAGTTTCCTATCATAACTATGCAGACGACACTCAGATCTATGTCTCACTGACTGCAGGAGAACATGGACCAGTGGACTCACTCCTTCACTGTATCCAACAGATCAGTGAGTGGATGCAAAACAACTTCCTTCAGCTAAACGCAGACAAAACTGAAATGATTGTCTTTGGTCCCCAGAAACAAAGAGAGAGCGGCATCTGTCATCTACAGTCTCTCTCCCTAAAACCTTCAAACAAGGTCAGAAATCTAGGGGTAATACTGGACTCAGACTTAAATTTTAATAGCCACATCAAATCAGTAACATCAGCAGCTTTTTACCATCTAAAAAACATTTCCAGGATCAAAAACATAGTGTCTAAAGCAGACTTGGAGATTCTTATCCATGCATTTGTCTCCAGTAGGTTAGACTACTGCAATGGCCTGCTCACAGGTCTGTCCAAACAGGCTGTAAAACAGCTGCAGTACATTCAAAATGCAGCAGCTCGAGTCCTGACTAGAACCAGGAAGTACGACCATATTAGTCCGGTCCTCAGGTCTCTGCACTGGCTTCCTGTGGCTCAGAGAATAGACTTTAAAACAGCTTTGCTTGTGTACAAGTCTCTCCATGGCCTCGCACCAAAATATATTAGTGACATGTTAGTCCCATATGAACCAGCCAGGACTCTGAGGAGCACAGGGACTGGACTCCTGTTAGTGCCCAGAGTCAGAACTAAACATGGGGAGGCTGCTTTTCAGATTCATGCTGCTAAAATCTGGAACATTCTTCCTGAAGATGTGAGACAGGCCTCCTCTCTGACTATGTTTAAAACCAAGTTAAAAACTGTGCTGTTTAGCTGTGCATACAACTGAGGGATTTTATATTTTTATCTTTCTTTTTAATGTTCTGTGATTATTTATGATTTTAATGCTATCTTGTTCAGCACTTTGAGTTGCCTTGTGTATGAATTGTGCTATACAAATAAACATGCCTTGCCTTGCCTTATATAATTCACCCATGGAATGTAAGTTACCGCATAGTGTTCCGGGGAGACAGTATTTATCCAGGGGGGAATTTCCTGTTTTGAGTTGTGTGATGAAAGCATTGAGTCACACACTGGTTCCGTTGTATGTTTTATACTGATCTTAAATGGCTTTAAAACGACTACAATTGTCACCGCTCTTTGACACTCAGGCCTCTGACTCCGCTCCTTACCCACCACAAATTAATGCCATAAAGTTATTTGTAGCAGCAGATATTCGGCCTTATTCGGTGGTGGAAAATGCTGGGTTTAAAAATTTAATTTTAAAAGCTACAGTGTGCTGTGAGAAAAATGAAATAAATCCAGAATTTTATTGTGACTATAAAATCAAAAACTAAATCAAATTGAGGATTTGGAGAATCGTGACACCTCTGGCCAAGATACAACCCATTTGTTTGCACAATGTGCTAGTTCTGCTAAAACTCACAGCTGTGTCGTCCTCCTTGTACACTTTGATGGTCTTGTCGGCCTCGGCTGTGATCAGGCGGCTCTCCGAATGGTCGAACACGCAGGCGAAGATCCCAGACTCGCTGTCCAGGGAGCCGGGCTGGACCGCCGCGTGGATCCTCTGGAAGTTATAACCCGTCCTCCAGTCCCACATGTGGATGGTGCCATTGTCAGCTGCACAAAGAGTTTTCATATAGATACACTTTTACACAGAAACATGTACAGTACTGCACTTGAAAATCAGTTACACATTGTCCCATTCAAATAAAGTTTTCATTTAGGCAAAAACATAGCATACCTACTTTTTCAAATTAACCTACCTGGTTATAACAATTGTGTTCTAGGTTTAGAAGGAATGTGGTTGTTTTTATTTATTTATTTATCTTGCCATCAATGTCTACAAGTTAGTAATATTGGAAAAACACATTGGTTCTCAGTAAGGTTTATACAGTGATGTACCTCCAGACACAAGAACCCCGTCAGAGTTGACCGCCAGAGTGTTGATGATGGCGTTGTGGCCAGAGAGGTTCTGGATGAAGTTCCCATCTGGAAACATCCACTGTTTGATGTTGTCAGCAGAGCCGGAGGCAAATGTGTATCTGGAGGAAAAGACAGACAGACATTATTAGATAAAAATATATACGTTCCAAAAGTGCTTTTTCTGGTTTCATTATCAAAAAGGGTCTTGTAGTCAGTGGTTAAAGGACTGGGCAATATGACACACCCCTCAACCCCCAAAATACTCCATTCCATTCAAAATATGAACATACTTTATCTATTATTCACAAGAATGTGTCTTACTTCAAGCATCAATGTGACAGCGGATCTCTGAAAATGAAAACAAATATCTAGCAGAATGTTGATGACTTTTCTTGACATGCCCCGGGTCATTTAGAGTCTTTTAGAACCTAATTTAAGGTATTTTTCCTTCTACGCTCAATCATCTATAATTTTGACCGGAGGATAGTTAACACTAGGACCGCCGCGCTCTAAACATACCTTGCACCGCCCCCTGCGGTCAGTTGACCGCTATGTATTTTGCGCTGATACAGCCTTTTGCCAAATTGATTGTTCACTAAACCAGAACTTGATGTTGCAAAGGAATCGTGATCATAATGAAACTGTGTAAATTATTTGTCTAAATATGCTAAGTAATTGTAATTCTAGCCGAAATAAAAGACTAAGACGACACATTGTGCGTGTACTGATCCATCAAAATTACGATGACTTTTCAGGCTAGATTTATTTTGTAACTTTGCAAACACCTAAAAGGTCGGTCACTATATGTTATATTTGACTCAGTAACAATATGTAAATTCAAACAATATAAATTATAGTTTAGAAAAGCACGGGACCATAACGTCTTCGCGCTGTTATATGCGTCTACTTCTTACGTCATCTCCAGACTGTTTGCTCTTTCCAGCCGAAATCACCGTGGGAAATATTATCTAGATAATAATAATAGTATTCGTATTGACACAAGATCATCAGCTAGGCTACCATCGTCAATGTAAAATCTTCAATTTTACACGGGACACGTTAGAAAGACAAATATATGTATATGTATATTTGTATTTATTTGAGACAAGCAGTGCTCTTCATGCTCAGAACAAAATTATAATCATTGCCTTGCAGTGCGCGCTGTGCAGAATAACACACAGTGTTATCTGGATGAAATAAGAATTATATCCTTATTGATATATGAGGGCCGCCTCTGCCCCACAGTCCCTCTCCTCCTGCAGTGTCCGCGGGTGACGAGCACTCTGATCTGCACTCTGCCTTGATAGTTCATCTAATTGTTCTATTTTATTGCGATATTGTATTCTGCTTTATTGCCTTCTTGTATGTATAAATATAATAATGTAATTGATGATGAATGAAAAGGCAGAATGGAGCGACAGCGCGTACACAGACACTTGCGTATGGCTGGCATTACGCGGGTCATGTGCGTTATTGCTTCTGGACTTGTTACAACACTGCTGCCCGTGCCGTGAATGCACTACGGGTTTACGTTCAGATTTAGAATATTATAGGTGTTCTCCCCGCTGTCACTTTCTACCTCAAAATGTGACATCTCTCACCTCCGTCAGACTGTTCTCATTCAATGTCTTGAAGCACTGTCAGGGCTTCATACCGTGTACTTGCAGCTCTATTCATTTTGTACTCCTCTCTCTCTCCCAAATAATAATGAAAAAGTCCCTTTAGAGTCTAATGACAACATATTGATACATTTTTATAAGGCGCGAAAAACCCCCGGGAAAGGTTACTATGACAACAGTCGCCCCTGCGCCATGTATCTCCATGGGGCAGCAGAAAGGGCTGTGGTTTAGAAAAGTTAAAAATGCGTGTAAATCTTGTTTTCTTTACTTTTTCCAAAACCAAAACACACCAAAATATAAACAACAAGTACCTAGTAAAAGTCATAAAATTTCAACTTCTGGCGTTTTGTTTTGAATACACTAATTAGCATAATAAAGTGAGTGACGGTCAGTTGACCGCTAGGGGCGCTCCTAGTGTTAAAGACGACTTACTGTCTTGGGTGCATGACTAGGGTCCGGACAGACTTTTTGTGGTTGGTGAGAGTGGCTCGTGTTTTCCCAGCGATCAGGTCCCACAGTCTGATGGTGGAGTCGTGGCTCCCTGTGAGGCGAGAAACAGACATTTTCTTTAATAAAAAAGAAAAAGAAAAAAATATTTTCTCACTGAAAATGAAGCTACTGTGCTAAGAAAAAACAAAATAAAAATATTTATTTTTATATATATATATATATATATATATATATACACAGTGCCTTGCGAAAGTATTCGGCCCCCTTGAACCTTTCAACATTTTGCCACATTTCAGGCTTCAAACATAAAGATATAAAAAATATATTTTTTGTCAAGAATCAACAACAAGAGGGACACAATTGTGAAGTGGAACAAAATTTATTGGATAATTTAAACTTTAACAAATAAAAAACTGAAAAGTGGGGCGTGCAATATTATTCGGCCCCCTTGCGCTAATACTTTGTAGCGCCACCTTTTGCTGCAATTACAGCTGCAAGTCGCTTGGGGTATGTCTCTCAGTTTTGCACATCGAAAGACTGGAATTCTTGCCCATTCTTCCTTGCAAAACAGCTCGAGCTCAGTGAGGTTGGATGGAGAGCGTTTGTGAACAGCAGTCTTCAGCTCTTTCCACAGATTCTCAATTGGATTCAGGTCTGGACTTTGACTTGGCCATTCTAACACCTGGATACGTCTATTTGTGAACCATTCCATTGTAGATTTGGCTTTATGTTTTGGATCATTGTCCTGTTGGAAGATAAATCTCCGTCCCAGTCTCAGGTCTTTTGCAGACTCCAACAGGTTTTCTTCCAGAATGGTCCTGTATTTGGCTCCATCCATCTTCCCATCAATTCTAGCCATCTTCCCTGTCCCTGCTGAAGAAAAGCAGACCCAAACCATGATGCTGCCATCACCATGTTTGACAGTGGGGATGGTGTGTTCAGGGTGATGAGCTGTGTTGCTTTTATGCCAAACATATCGTTTTGCATTGTGGCCAAAAAGTTCGATTTTGGTTTCATCTGACCAGAGCACCTTCTTTCACATGTTTTGTGTGTCTCCCAGGTGGCTTGTGGCAAACTTTAAACAAGACTTTTTATGGATATCTTTGAAAAATGGCTTTCTTCTTGCCACTCTTCAATAAAGGCCAGATTTGTGCAGTGCATGACTGATTGTTGTCCTATGGACAGACTCTCCCACCTCAGCTGTAGTTATCTGCAGTTCATCCAGAGTGATCATGGGCCTCTTGGCTGAATCGCTGATCAGACTTCTCCTTGTTTGAGATGAAAGTTTGGAGGGACGGCCGGGTCTTTGTAGATTTGCAGTGGTCTGATACTCCTTCCATTTCAATATAATTGTTTGCACAGTGCTCCTTGAGATGTTTAAAGCTTGGGAAATCTTTTTGTATCCAAATCCGGCTTTAAACTTCTCCACAACAGTATCTCGGACCTGCCTGGTGTGTTCCTTTGTCTTCATGGTTCTCTCTGCGCTTTAAACAGAACCCTGAGACTATCAAAGAGCAGGTGCATTTATACGGAGACTTGATTACACACAGGTGCATTCTATTTATCATCATCAGTCATTTAAGACAACATTGGATCATTCAAAGATCCTCACTGAACTTCTGGAGTGAGTTTGCTGCACTGAAAGTAAAGGGGCCGAATAATATTGCACGCCCCACTTTTCAGTTTTTTATTTGTTAAAAAAGTTTAAATTATCCAATAAATTTTGTTCCACTTCACGATTGTGTCCCACTTGTTGTCAATTCATGACAAAAAAATTAAAATTTTATATCTTTATGTTTGAAGCCTGAAATGTGGCGAAATGTTGAAAGGTTCAAGGGGGCCGAATACTTTCGCAAGGCACTGTATATATTATATATAATGTATTATTCTGGCAATTCTTTGTTTTAGCTTAATACGAGTCAGTTCTTTAGGTTGCAAATGTATTTTACCATCAAGATGTGTATTTTAAATATCACATATTAGCATTAATATTGAAATAATAAAATTAAACCGGTTTACTCATAATAGATATGTGATGCACAATGAAACCAAAGCATTGAATTAAAGCTGTAACGAGGCACGTGTGTGTGTGTGAGTAAATGTGTAGAGCCTGACCTGTGATGACTTGTGGCTCCGCAGCCTGACAGCGGACAGTAGCCACCGTGTTGGTGTGTCCGGTCAGTGTGTGCACGTTGGCCTTGCTCCGGATGTCCCACACCTGCAACAGTCATCAAAACCAAACATGATTATTACAAATCCTTACTCGTTGCAAGAATTTTGTATTTGTTTTATGTTTTTGTCGCTTTATTACAGTTTTATTGAAATAAAGTAAATAATATAAGACAAAGTGGAAAAATGTATTGTTCCAATCTACTAAAATAAAGTTGGTTGGATGGAGCCAAAGTCCAGTCTGGACCATAAAGTCCAGAGCACTAGGTGATCAGAGCAGACCCATGCACTCACTCGGGCCGAGGCGTCTCTGCTGCAGGTCACCAGCACATCGATGGTCGGGTGCAGATCTATGTCGTACACTGCACTCAGATGCCCGTGGTAATGTCGGATCACCTACGATATACAAATAGACTGTTAACTCATTGTAGGGGTAAAAACATCACAGAAAGAACCCTGATGGAATGCAATATTACTGCATTGCGTGTTGAAGTACCTTGTTGTACTCCAGATCCCAACACTTGACCTGCTTGTCTTCTCCACAAGAGAACAGGTAGGGGCTGCGGGTGCTGACGGCCACACCCCTCACAGTGCTGATGTGGCCGGTGAGAGACAGCTTTAGTTTCCCGCTGGCCAGGTCCCAAATCTTTATTGTTCGATCTGCGGAGCCAGTGACAAACCACTGATTCCCAGGCTCCACTGCCAGACTCCGGACCCAACCCAGATGTCCACTGATCACCTGTCACACACATGACATGCTTTTAGTGGTGGTCCTCAACTTCTGTCCCACTTATGAGCAAGGCATGATATTATATAAACATAATAATAATGGGGATATATAATTGTAACATACGTTGCTCACTACCAGAAGGCTGAAGACCTAATTCAGACCTTGACTAAAAGAACCAGTCCCTGTTCAGTTACCCATAATTCATCATTTCCAATCTACAAATTGGTTGGTAAGGGAACAGTCACTGGGTCGATTGAGGACATACAATAAACACAAACAATAAATAAATAAAACATGGTATATTTTTCTTGTACTTTTTGGGCAAAAACATTACAAAGTGAAGCAAATGAAAAATACTAGACAGACCCTGAACAGTTTCCATGGTGGATGCCACTGTGGTTTGGGCAGTGTTGGACCTCTCCTTGTGAGTGCATTTCTTGTTCCACCTCCCTCCAGCAGAGCCTAGAAAAGAGCAAAAGAAAAACATTACCCATTGTGCGGGAAAATCCTTTCTAATATGTAAATAAATGAGGGCATACCACAGTGCCAGCGTGAGACCTCTCCCCTCCATAGTGCCGATGGATCTCTGCCACACTGGCTGCTGTGCGACTCGCTTCTTGTCTTTGAAAAAGAGGAAACAAATTTTCAAATCAAACACTTTCCATTAGAGTTTTTCAAGCCAATTTTCTTTCAAAAAGAGGCACAGGTACAATACAACCTCTATAAAATCACACCAACAGTTAATCAACCTTCAGATATGCAATTGACTGAGGTAACCAACTTCCATTGTGTATAGAAAATAATAATAAAACTAGCAATGCAAGATTACATTTTTTAAATTACCAAATCAGATTTAATTCAGCACAGTACTTTCCAGCTCAGTAAGAGGAATAAAACAGTTTTTGAATTATGAAAATCGGATAAGTGGTTATGATTTTATTACCATATTGATAAGTGCTTTTATGCGCTTATAGTGAAAGTAATTTGGTTTAAAACAAAGGGATACTGTGGAACCTTCTATTCAGCCAGTTCAAGCCTTTATTCATCTTCTAAGTGCTGTAACTTCCCTATTTTACTAACTATAAACATTAAAATTCACAGTAAAGAAGGAAACAATTCAGGGATGTTGAATTCGATATTCATTTTACAATTTGGCCGACCCCGATTCCAATATGGCCGCCAGCTTATCCAAGATGGCTGCCAACAGGAAATCCGGAAAACATTTTTTTCAAACTACTATGTAATATATCAAAATAAAGGTAATTGATGGAGCAATCTAAATATGATGCTTAGAAATGTGTTTGGCATATGCACACACACACACACGTGTTATTTATGAGACTAAAGTTACAGACCCGAGCTTTAAACATGTTATTAAAGTTACAGACCTCACCTGTAAACGTTATTAATGAGACTAAAGTTACAGACCCCAGCTTTAAACATGTGTTATTTATGAGACTAAAGTTACAGACCCCAGCTTTAAACATGTTATTAAAGTTACAGACCTCACCTGTAAACGTTATTAATGAGACTAAAGTTACAGACCTCAGCTTTAAACATGTGTTATTTATGAGACTAAAGTTACAGACCTCAGCTTTAAGCATGTTATTTATGAGACTAAAGTTAGACCCGAGCTTTAAACATGTTAACAACCCAAACACCCTTGTTAACATGTAAAATGGATTAGTCCAACCAATGGCATTGGTCCGTTTGGGCCACGTGACTCGCGTTTCTACCCCCCGGAAAAGTGGGCTCGCCCGGACTTGCCTGCCGCTTCGGCAGCAGAGCAGAGTGTGTGATGAGCGCGGCGGTTTTTCAACTTTATTCATTGATCCGCGGGTCAAAACAACCGTGACATGATTCAAATATACCATCATTCTAAAGCTTATAATCTTAGATGTATGTGTGTGGTGTTGGTTTTCCAAAATCCCGGTTACTTACCGTGTATTTTGCTATTAAGTTCGTCGGATTATATCTCCGTAACCGCAACAGCTGGAGAGATGCCGCTTTCACCGTAATGCACTGTAATAAGTGATATGTTTACCCGGTAAATATCACCTTGCGGCGACGTCATTAACCCGCGCGGAATGCCGAGGATATCCCGACTCATTTTTTTTCAGAGTCCAGACTATCTGTGGCCCACTCTGCCTCATATTCGTCAACTTTATTAATTCATATCTCAGGAAATAAACGGAATATCAGAACAATACACACATTTATGGATTCTATGAATAAAAATATGTTTATTGATAGTGGTGGTAGCTATATATTCTGATTATTTAGCTGCTCAGAACCAAATGAACTAAAGTGAGTAAGACAGCGACCTCTTTTCACCACAGCGTTTCCACTGAGTCTTGCATTGCTAATAAAACATGTACCTGGCTTGTGAAGGGGGCAGAGCCAGAGCCACAGTCTGAACTCCTGCTTCACTGGGGTTTCTGTGCAGTTTGGTCTCAGCGGTCAGAGCAACTCCTGTTCACATGAAGTTACAAATCAACAATTGTGAATTTTATGTGACACAATATTATGCAAATATTGTACATAATATTGTGCAAATATGTTTGCAATAGTACAAAAATATTACGTCAATGTAAATATAAATGTATTGTGAATACATTCTGCGCAAATTGAGTGTAGAACTCAAAAGTCGCATAGGGTGCCCCCAATTCTGAGTTTTGGCGGCACAGCGGCTGAGTGGATAGTAGGGCTGGGCGATATGGCTGAAAACGATATCACAATATAAGTAATTCATATCGGTCGATAACGATATATATTGATCTAAAAAAACCAAAGTACAATACGTTTGTCGTGTCTGCTAACACACGTTAGCAGCCTAGTTTACAGTCACGGGGGAATGAGGCTTGAGGAATATGTTCACAAGCAGTCTCCCCCATAGTTAGTCCTGGTGTAATCCTGGTTTAGTCCTGGTTCATCTTAGGGCTGGGCGATAAAATGATAACGATATATATCGCGATAGACATTTGTTCGATATCAATAGAGAATGGGGTCGATAGAATGTTCGATAGTTTAACTTAACTCCGTCAGGAAAAACAGGAAGAAAACACCGGAAGTAAAGCCGACTCATAAGCGCATGGCATTGTGGGAGATGTAGGCAGAGGCTTCTCGACCAATAACAGCCGAGCAGGAACCGCAAAACTTTCTGGGAAATGCAAAAACAACAACAACCGCAGCATGCGTAGCGTCCATGGATCTATAGCTCGTGTTTCAATGCCGTGTCAATGGTTATGCACGTACGTACGCGGAATAACATGTGCGGCGGCAGAGGCAGTGGACAGACCCGATGTATTAGGCGAAAGCAATAGATTAACTTTTTCCTCGGGAAGCATGTGCGGCACAGAGAGCCGCACGGAGCGGTCACGGGGACAAAAGACCCTCAAACAGCTAAACCAGGAATAAAAAAACCAGGATTAAACCAGGACTAACAACGAGGGACACAGTGTGAACTTATCCCTCCAGCCTCAACGCCCCGTGACTGTAAACAAGGCTGCTAAGGTTGGTTAGCCCACACGACAAATATATTTATTTTAGGTAAAAAAAAAAAAAAACCTCAATATATATTGTTATCGACCGATATGAATGACTTGTATCGTGATATAGTTTTCAGCCATATCGCCCAGCCCTAGTTCATCTCCTGTTATGTGTCCCCATGACAGTCAAAAGTTCATCACTTGCTTTCGCTGCATGCACCAGGTCTCTGTGTCCACTGCCTCTGCCACACCGCACATGCTATGCTTCGCACGGACGTGCATAACCATTGACACAGAATTGAAAAACAATCTTAGATCCATGGACGCTACGCGATGTGCAGTTGTTGTTTTTGCATTTCCCAGAATGTTTAGCGGTTCATGTTTGCCTGTGATAGGTTGAGAAGCCTCTGCCTACATCCCCCAGAATGCCGGCGCTTCTGACTCGGCTTTACTTCCTGTGTTTTCTTCCTGTTTTTTCTTAAAGAGTGAAGTTGAACTATCGAACATTCTATCGACCCCGTTTTCTATTGATATTGAACATACGTCTATCGCAATATATATCGTTATCGTTTTATAGCCAAGCCCTAGAGGATAGTACTCTCGCTTCTCAGCAAGAAGGTCCTGGGATGAATCACGGTCGGAACAGGGCCTTTCTGAGTGGAGTTTGCATGTTCTCCCCGTGTCTATGTAGATTTCTCCCGGGTGCTCCGGTTTCCCCTACCACTAAAAACATGTGCAATAGGTCTGACAACCGCTTTGTGACTCTGGTCTGTGAAAGACGGTACATAAAGATTGCTTACTTACTTAGTTTGAAACACTGTCTGGGAGGATTTTCAAATGTTTTTGAGAGCTACTCTGAATATTTATCCATTTCTTACAGTTTTTTTCAACAAGGCCAGATTCCAAGCTCCTCCTTTTTAAGCCTTTCAGAATAGTTTTAGTTAAATTGTCTTTACTGCTATCCAGGCTGTCAAATCTTCACCCAATCAACGGCAAGTGCTCTGAACATTAAGTATCTGCTCTACTTGACTCGGTCTCACTTGGTCTAAGGGGGAAGAGGGAGCTATAAGTACCTTTGGTCCAAATAGGCGCCAATGGAAAAGGCACAAATATCACCTCAATATTAAGCATATGGTTTTAGACCAGAACAATTTTTACCATGGATTAGCATTAATTTACACTAAGGTATCAAACAAAGAAGTCTTTAAAAAACTAGCTATTTTTAGTCTGACACTGTAATAAAAAAAAAAAACTTACCAGGTCCAGAGGGGTACGCATGTGTCCCAGTGATCAGGTACTCTGCCTCTTCACCTACAACACAAATGCAGAATTTAATTGCAGACTAACACGTCACACATTGTGCGTTTCATGAAGTCGAATGCGGTAACCACAAGCATGCGGTAACCACGTGTTATCGGTTTATTCCATCCATTCATGGCGGTGAGTAATTTGATCTCCTTCATGCATTGCAACGACAACAGTAAAATTTTATTTGCAACATTTGGGCAGGACATGACGAGGGTACCTGGTTGAGGGTAACCCTGAGCAGAAGGGACTCCGCTGGATATCTGTTGAACTCGTTCTTTGTTCTCCTTCAAAACTGGCATGTGTAAAACTGGACCATAATCAGCCTTCAACTTGACGGCCATCTTGACTTTTTGACTGGAGAAAAGGAAACAGACAGTTTGATGTTTGCATCTGATGAACCCCATGAAGCAAAACATAATCATTAAAGTGATTTTCTGGAGTTTGTCAGAAAAAAGAGAGGTACATGATTTGAATAAAACAACGCAAGCCTTCCTTTCTGACTGATCTATGCCTACGTTTCCGTAACACATTTAAATGTTAATCAGAAAACACATTATACGTATACATAATAAATACTCATGCACGGAGGTTTTCAGAATTATTTGTTAACGTTTTCATGACAATAATAACGTTTTAATGCACAAAAAACGTGATTGCGGTAAACCCGGAACAAGCTATTAACGTTGATTGAACATTGTAGGACACATCTGCAGAGGATCTGATTATGGATATAGGTTCAGTATATAAATGATTATGGATATAGGTTCAGTATATAAATGATTATGGATATAGGTTCAGTATATAAATGATTATGGATATAGGTTCAGTATATAAATGATTATGGATATAGGTTCAGTATATAAATGATTATGGATATAGGTTCAGTATATAAATGATTATGGATATAGGTTCAGTATATACATGGGTAACTCAGCACAGATGTTCAGAATTCTTTGTTCGAAGGCTCCGTGAAAACAAACAACTGCGCATGAGCAGCTACCAGCATCAGCGCGATGATTGACAGCCCTTGGCATCACTTGATTGGTTAACGTGGACGGCATCGTGGATTTTGAGTTCAGAGAAGGGAAGGTTGGATTTACCCGTAATATTAGAATTCATAAAATGACTTATTTTATATGAACATTTAAGGCCAGGAGGTCAATTTTATACAAATTTTAAAATCTGTAATTAATTTAGAGTTCCAGACTATCACTTTAACTGGTTTCCTATGTGTTCCCTATACTTTGTGTTTGAACTGTTTAATCTGTGTAGGCGATTTCAACGGTTTTGTTAAGGCCTCTGAGATAACTAATGTTGTAATTTAGGGCAATACAAGAATACATAAAATTGAATCTCTATACTCTTAATGTCTTAAAGCTTAGGTGAGTGATGTCCATTAATGAGGAAAGAAGAGAACTGATTACTGAAGGCAATTTAGTTTGAGCAATTGGTTGCTGCAATTAGAAGATGAAGACACACAAGAAACATCTCCCCATAACAGCTGAAATGTCACTCCCACCCAAGACATATTTAAGCCGTTAGCCCACTGCAGCCCCCATACTGCCCCCGGTGCCATTTCAATGTTCTTAAAATAGGAGTAAAATTTAATTCTTCAATAATCACTATTATCACTTATTATTCAGTGATATCCACTGAACCACCACAATTAAATGTGGTAAAAAGCACATTACCTCTCCTCGTCTGGGGCAACGGGCTTAGCCTGGTCTGCTACAAACATGTCGTGGGTTCTTTTCAGGGACCTGAACACCAGCGTGTGCACCGAGTGTTTCTGCACGTCCTGTCAGAACACACAAACAATAGTTTACAAGAATAAGAGGTTCAACTAATAGTTAAAGTGAAGATACATTTTCAGTGAAAATCGATTATTACTTTTATATACACTTAGAAACGCTGAAAATAGGTTTTAAGACTCAGATAATGCTGATGACTGCAGAATGAGATGAACATGCGTATGGCATTCCAATGTGGTTTTTACAGCAAATGGCAAATAAACTGAATGTTATCTTATTCAAACAACTGTGTGACCAAAGTCATCTTTATGTTGTTCTCCAGGGGCATCACTGGAGGGCTATTTCGTCAAATGTGTACAGAAATATCTTATAAATCACTGTGCTTTCAGGATCTAAACAACTAAGAAAACAAATCTAATGATAAAGGACTAACAAATCAACTTAAACGTTAATAACAGCCCTAATATAGTATATTCCAGATTTGGGAACACAAGGAAAAGCAGAGCTTGCGAGATCAAGATGAAAGTAAATAACATCATATGGTAAATGATCACATTTGCATGTACAGTGTATTTAAAGTGTAATGTTACACTCCGGACAGTGCAACTTCTTCGTACAAACTGGTTAAAAGTAATTTACTGGTATAATGCGGACTATATCAGGCTTTTGTTAATTGTATTGTAAATTGCATGAGACATTATTTCGTTCGGATCTTGTTCAACAGTATCCCCCCCCCACAATTTAAAGTCCGTGTCTGTTCAATTTAAAGCTGTGAAAACTTTGAATGTAGATACGTAAAATGCAATAGTTTGATATATTTAGTAGCAGTCGTACGCTGCCGGGATCATAGTTCCCTCTGTGAGAACAGGCTCGTGCACAGGACGTAGTGGTTTGGCTAACAGAACATGCTTACACACACGGCACACACAAAGCTAATCTGGGCTGTTGCATAGTTAGAAATACAAAAGAGACATTTCTTACTTCCGTCATTATGCCAATATGAGCTCCAAGATGAACTAAACACGTTTTTAAATGTTAAACTTTAGCTCTCACAAAGCCGCCGTGAGGAAAGAAACATGCGCCGGAAGTTAGAGCCATCTGTCCCGGAGTCAGCGCCCCCCACAGGCGGAGGAGCGTCATCACAGTCCGTTAGCCTTGCCCCAGTGTTGGCTAGATATTATTAAAATAGTAAGTTCCTTATAGATCCATGGTAAGAGCTGATATTTACAGTCTATGGGAAAGTGACGTTGATAAAATGTATTATTTACACACAAATGACTTATATATATATATATATATATATATATATATATATATATATATATATATATATATATATATATATATATATATATATATATATAATTGGTCTACTTATTACAGACTGAAAGTAGTCAATTATATTAAAGTTGGATTCATTTATCTGTTATTTTAATGCATACATAATGCAGAAATGAAAATTAAACTATTCATATGACATCTCCACTCATGGATGTATTGTCTTCACTGCACTGCTTCTCCTCCTGGTGCTGGTCTGGGTTTTTCCCGTAATCTGTTTAGTTTTTCCACATTCAATGTGCGTATGTTTGACTATGTTTGCTCCATATTAGTTACTAATACAGTAACTAATAACAGAACTTTCTGGACTTTGGGCCACTACTTTTTTCAAGTTCTTTGAACCCTACAGCCTATATATCATAATGTGTGTAATTTTTTTATTGTTTTAAATTAATTTTGTTACTTCATTTTGATTTAATCAAGTACTAGTAGGGATGGGGAGCAAATGTATTGTCATTACATTTTCTCATCACAAGTCAATAGAGCGTTTAAACCTTCTTGTCATTTAATAATTGACCCGTTAAAACAGTTCGTCTAATCGTTTTGCTCTATCAGCTTTTGGTCTGTGTTACATTATAATATGAAAATCTGTGGCCTATATCTGGACACAAGCTACTTTCATTTCAAATGTAGCTGCTGCGGTTGACAAACAAACAGCGCTTAAAGTCCAGCAAATTCTGTAATTATTATGTATAGAGTATTTTTTTATTAACTGTATTCTAATGAAATGTATTTTGAAAGTTATTATAATGTGATCTAATTATTTCAACTTTTTGTATATGGGTTACATCTATAGACTAGAAGGAGACTAACTTAGTGCTAATGCCACCCATTGTGTTTCCCTTATGCAGAGGAAGCTGATTTGAACCTTTCTTTTTACGTTGGAAATAAGCATGTAATTTTACTTGGCTCAGTTACAGTAAAGCAAGGCCCTTTTTAGTCAACACTGTGCATGTGTTTGTGTTTATTGTGAGAAATCAACTTTGAAGTGAAGCACATCTTGAGGTGATCACAATGGTCACATATGGTTATGCATTTGGAGAAGAAGAATCTTCTTTTTCACAAACAAAGGTCCGAATGCGTTCACACTCCTGATCGTCCCAGCAGAACTTGTCTGAACGAGCTGAAGACAAAAAAACATGTTATTTGAACGTTCTATGGACAGTGCAAATGAATAATTATTAATATTTAAATGTGTTCTCATACATATTTGCGTACATATACTGACCTGGGTAATTTGTCAAAACACATTTTTGGTTTCCGCCTTTGTTATCTGGCTGTCCAGGACACCAGTTCTAGTAACACAGAGGTTCACTGTTGATCCAGAACCAGAGTCCAAACTAAAACATTAGACATTTGCAAACATGACTTTCATTTCCTTTTTTCATTTTCATCCATCCATCCATCCATTTTCTACCCTTTAATCCATTTCTGGGTCAGGGGGGTGGCAATCAGAGATGCCACCCAAGTGTGAGCATAGCCTTGACCTTTCAGTGGGGGCTTTGGGCAAAGTGGGGTTAAGTGTCTTGCCCAAGGACACAACGACAGCAGTCATCAGTGGGAGTCGGTGGAGAAGGTGTAGAGGTGGGAAATGAACCCACGACCTTCAGGCCTGAAGGCCAATGCTCTACCAACTGAGCTACTGTCGCCAGGGGGCCTACCATAGTCTATCTTGTTGGTTATTATGAGACAAGAAAAGATAAACCTCTTTTTGTCTCTTATTGGGGAGATGTCATAGTGCTATGCTTTCTGCCATATTTGTCTGACTTTATTGTTACAGTTTTTTGTGTTAAAGATTGAGATTTTGAACTTTTTCTTGATACATCTAGGAATAGCAACTTCAAGGTTTTTATGGCATAATCATTCAAGCCCCAGGGCCTGTGGGAGCCCTAAACGTACCTGCTGTGCATCTGACAGGCCAATCCATGTTTCAGCTCCCTTTGCCAAATCCTGCACTATGGTCTCCTCAGCTTGGTCGTTCACAACCACCAGGTGTGCTCCGATTTGCAAGCAGGCCCTCTGAAAGAGAACGCACAAAGTGAGAGAAAAATTATATTTTGATTTAGCTTTTATATCTTTTCTGAAGTGAACTTACATGAGCTTGAGCCCAGTTCACAGGAGGGTAAAATATATACTGGCTTCCATTGTATGTATTATAGACTTCACGTGTGTCTTTGCCTGAAAAGAGAAAAACATTCTGAATCCAACAATTAAAATACTAACCCTATAAATGGTGGTTTGTGTAATGTCTGTGAAATGCCAAGATGCTAGTACTATCTTTAGTTTTGGAAGGGCTGATAAAAATAAGAAATATAAATCAAGAATGTTCTCAGTTGAATAATAAATGCATACTCACCTTTTGTCTGGGCCAGTGCGCCACAGAACAAGGACAACAGAATCAACAGCTTCATGATAAAATTAAACTTTTGTCTTTTAGAAAACAAAAGCTCCTCCTCCATATGTAAGTGCAATATATATATACAGGTCTGTGGCCATTACGCAATGATGGGTGTAAAATGGACTAAACAAGAATGTGTGACCAATAACTTCCAATTATTGCTATCAATCACAACTCTTAACATGTTCTTGTGCTGCTTCTCTTGTGTCTTGTAATCATGGATCTATAAGGTTGTAATATAGTGTTTACCTGCCCAGGGACTACAAACTATATCTAGCTTTATAGCAATAATCTGTCATATTTTTCATTTGTTTTATATCGATTTTCATTATCAATCAATCAATCAACTTTAATTTTTAGAGCGCCTTTCCTACACAAGGCAACACACAGCACCTCACAACCCATTTCACACCACGCATAAATCATCAAACATTAAAATTTACATAAACATAACACACACTAAGAGTACATTAAATGGTAAAAACATAAAAAATAAAATCAAACAAGAGATTAAAATAACAAATAGCCACAGTGCATTAAGAGTAAAGATAAAATCAAAGATAAAAACATTCAGTTGTATGCACAGCTGAACAGAACTGTTTTTAACCTAGATTTGAAAACTGCCAGAGTGCATGAATCTGAAATGCTCCCTCCACATGTCCAGTTCAGCAGGAGTCCCGTCCCTGTGCTCCTCAGAGCCCGAGTTGGTTCATATGGCACTGGGCTGTTAATACAGATGGATTTAGGTAGAAGAAAAAAGAAAATATGTTTTAGACTCTATTCTCTCCCCTCCAAAGACATGAGCCTTTTACCACAAAGTAGCATACTGGTCTTGACCATGTGATATACTCCTTCTGATTTAAATAAGTATGCATGAATTTCTATTTTGTATTATTCTCCACATCGTTTTTTAAGAGAGCACTGGCAAGTAGATTTGATTGGTGACAATAAGTTTATATATTGATGACTCTTAAAGCTGATCAGACAAAGGTGTTGCATACACATTTTCATTTTAACATCCAATCCTCATAGTATTGCGACCCTGGTGGTCAAGTATGAGATTACACCACATGCTTAGTGACATTTTTGTTGACATGTCCCTGTGTTTACATTTTATTCAGGACCTTCACTCATGTTTCAGAATTGTGCTTAATTTAATGTATCAATATTTAAGTAAGTCATCTTTATCGACAGAGCAAGGTTACCCAAACCATTTTACAATGTTTTGATACAGATATTTCGTTCCACACACGGTGATGACGGAAGCCAGCCGCCGAACACACTGGCGCATCAAAGTCCCCGACCAATACCATTCGTTCACTCTCTCAATTCCATTCAAACCTATTGTATATGTATTTAACAACCGGAGCACCCGGAGGAATCCTATGCAGACACAAGGAGACAATGCAACCCCCACACAGAAAGCTCTGGAGGGGTGGAGTCAAACCCAGGGATGTCCAGGGGTCAAAAATGCATGAGTGAGGAAGATTAGCCAATGAGGACTAATGATTCAGACATGACCTTTTTGCAAGAACATTACAGTACAAAAGTCAAAATAAAAGTTTGGAAATTATTGTGACTTCCTCAATTCTGAAACATGTCAAAGTGCATTTTGAATCTTGGCCTTACTGACAGAAACAGGGCCTGGGACAAGGGCAGGAGACTGAACTGTTTTTATTTTATTTTATTAATACTTTATTAAGAACAGTAGAACATATACACAAACAAACACAAGTAGAGGACTCAAATAACCAAGCTATAGGGGGCAAAGGCACTTCAATAAACAATATTGATATATAAAAGTTGCAATATACCAGTTTACCCATTGATATCTTGATACCTTGTGGCAAAAGCCAAAAATGAATTTTTTGTGGCCTTGCTGTGTACACAATGCATACGTTTTATTTTATTACTCTGATTACTGTGACTCTGATTTGACCATTCCTCCTAGAATGGCTGTTATAGATGATATTGTAAACTCTCAAGGGGAAATGTTGATTGATTTTTTTGAGAGACAGCAAATGTTGTGTTCTAAATGGTCGCATTTTGGGGAATGATAATTTCACCTCTGTATCTGTGATATTACATTATCACAACTCATGATTGCCTGTACACCTCCTGTAATTTACATGTTTATAGTCCAAACGAGCTTCTTGACAAAAATGTGTCTTATTTTGATTTATTGGACTATCGCTGTAAATTCCTGATCACTCTCTGTTAGTTTTAACTTTCTAAGGAAGGCAAAACCCTGTGGTCTCAAGTAATGCACAGCCTAAACAATACAAACAAATGTATACGAGAAATCTCCCTTTCATCTCTTTTCAAATAACAGGTTTCAGTCTGCAGTCACAGCATTAGTAGATAAATTGACCCATGTAAATCATGAACATTTGATGAATCATGTGTATGGAGATTTTTGTCAATTTGTGTATGACATTGGTACCTCTCATGGCATCATTAAGTAATTTCTATAGAAAACAAAATAAAACAACAAACCAACCTTACTGGAACAAGGAATTATCTACAATGTGGAAAGAGGTGAGACTGGCTGAGAAAAAGTATCTCCTGTGCAATAGCATAAATAAACAACAGCTAAAATAAGATTTTAAAAATAAGCAACACCGGTTTAATAAAAGACTCCGAGCAAACAAGATAAAATATCAAAGAGGACTATCATAACATAATCAAACTCATATCCCCCAAACATTTTGGAGTCTGGTGAATAAACTTGGCCCAAGAAAAGTGAAAAAAATTCCACTAGAAGTGATTTTGGAGGCTGGATCCTTTTGTTTTGATGTTGAAATTGTATTAAAGAATTGGGAATCTAAATTTAAAGCGTTATGTTCAGGTAGTTTGGTGTCCCCTGAGTGGGATGATTTTTATTTTGAAATGATATCGGTGCTAAAAGACCAAATGGAAATCTCTGCAAAGTTTTTATTTAACCCATATTTAAATTTTGTTATTACAGAAAGTGAAGTCAAAAGGGCAATAGTTAAACTAAGAAAGCGACTGGATTTGACAACTTGTCTATTGAATTGCTAAAACAGCCTGGTTTGTTCCCAGTGCTTTATAATTTACTGTTTACCTGCTTTGAGGGAAAAAGTTCAATGCAGAGCTCTGAGGTACTTTCTAGGTGCTAATAAAAACACCCCTAAAGTACGGCATGTTTGTGACATGGTACGGTTATGGAACAGGTTTATCAATATGTCTGACTCAAGACTGTCCAAACACATATTTAAATGGAGAACATTTTTGTGGATGCTGATCTCCAGTTTATTTTCAGAAACAAGTTGAGATGTAGTGTTGGAGAAATTAAAAAAGTTTATTTAAAAAAGTATAAACATAAATGGTTAAACAATGTCTTGTGTAAGCCAAAACTGAGAACCTATGTTTTGATTAAAGATAATTTTGGTCCTGTGACCCTGAACCTGACCAGGGGTCAGAGGTCAGTCTGTGCTCAACTGAGGTCTGGGACCCTGCCCCTGGCTCTGGAGACAGGTCGATTTCACTCGGTCCCAGAGGAGCCGATGAGACGCAAACATGTTGTTTGCGTCACTTAAATGATATTGAAAATGAATTGCATTTTGTGTTTTTTTGTCCTTTGTACCATGATCTTTGAAGGCAATTATTTTGTAAACTGTCTGATGTTGCTGAACTTTTGTTTGAACTGTCCGATGAGGAAAAGCTTAAGTTTCTGTTCAAGTATGAGCCATTTCAGCCAAGTTTTTGTTAAGTGCATGGCTCCAACGGAAGAGGACACTCTTTGTTTGATGTTTTTCTGATGTCTTATAAGCCCATACGGGCTGGGCATCTTTAGGTGCAAGACACCAAATAAGAAATAAACTAAACCAAACTAAACTAAACTATTATATTACTGTTTGTTAATACAACCACAAGCTTTTTTGTGTGTGTTTTTTCTTTTACTGAGTTTTACTATAAATAGTAATATTTTGCGTTCCAGAAGGGGAATGTGAATCCGCATCTAGACAATAATTTCTACAATGAAATGTTGACTCTAGCAAAGGCCACGTATTTAAATAAACAAAGAAACAGATCTGACATGTGAAGGTCTGGAATTGTGTTTCAGCAGAAGATGTTTTATTGTTGTTACACAGCGTGTGCTAGAAACGGCAGCAAGTCCTAAGTAGCTCTGAAACAGTTGTTGTTTTTGTGCTTTACAATTGTAATTTTTCTTTCTTTTTTCTACCTTTGATGTTGCTGCAGTACAGTGTTCTATCTATCTATCTATCTATCTATGGCCAGAGAGACTACATGGTTTACACCCAGGCAGAATACAGAAGTTCCCCTCAGTGTACTGAGGTGTGGTGGATTCTTCAGCCACCACTCTACAGCAGAGAGAGAGACAAGAGTGAAGTGCTGGAGGCGGAAGAGTCCACCAGTCCCAAGAATCAGAGGGGGGGGGGGGGGAAATGCTAACTAAATTATTAGTTAGCATTTCCCCCCCTCTGGTGGTAATTTGGGTTACTCCACCTGTATATAAGCCCAGAGTTCTGGGTGGTGGGGGTTCTTCTTTTGGTTTCCTTGGTTTGGTTAGGTTGTTTACTTTAGTTGGCCACAAATATTTGTTATATCTTTTTGTATTTTTTGTCAAATTACATTTTTCCTTAATTAAATTAGAGATGATTTTACACCTGTTGTCCTTGCCTTATGTTTGGTCCATTACAGTTGGTGGCAGCGGTGGGATCATTCAGTAAAGGACACAGGTGCAATTTTTGTTTATTTTTTCTCTTACTCTCTGCACTATCAGCCTCTTAACTTTAAAAGAAAAAAAGAAATGTCTGGAAGAGGAAGAGGAAGAGGACGATCAAAGAAGGCTGCAATCAATGAGACCCCAGGTGGGAGTAACGAGCAGAGTGGCAGTGATGAGGAGGGAGAAGCTGTTGGTGAAGAGGAAACCCAGAGTATTTCCACAAGAGAGCCAACATTATCTGACATAGCTAACATTTTGAGAGCCCATATAGGCCAACAAAAAGCCAAGGATGCCTATTGGGATGAAGAAGTTACCAGGCAGGAACAAAGATTTAATGCACTTCAACAACAGTTCAGTATGTTCAAAATGGAGACCCAAGCCAAAACTACCAAATCACCACCTACATTGGGACGGGAGTCTGGACCCTCCTGCAGCGAATCAGGTGATTATGACCCTGCTCCGTCTCATTTCATTAATTCACCTAAAATGGAGAAGCTCTGCGAAGATGATGATATTGAACATTTTTTAATCACTTTTGAACGAATTGCCTCTGCATGCAGATGGCATAAAACAGACTGGGCATTTCACTTAATACCATTATTAACTGGGAAGGCGCGAGGTGCTTTTGTTCATATGGATGTAGACTTGTCTATGAACTATGATGACGTTAAGTTTGCAATCTTGCAGAAATATGACATTAGCAGTGAATCCTACAGGCAAAGATTTCGTTCTCTCAATGTGGAACCTGAAGAAACCCCCAAAGAGTTGTACATAAGATTGAAGGAACTGTATAGTAAATGGGTGCAACCAAGTGGTAAAACAGTGGAGCAAATTAATGAAATTCTTATCCTTGAGCAGTATTTGAGAATGCTATCACCAGAACTACAAGTTTGGATCAAGGAACATGACCCGAGGACTGCAGAGAAGGCTGCGGCATTGGCTGACGTGTTTGTGGCAGCAAGGGGCAAGAATCAGTCCTGGACAAATAGAAGCTGGAAGGATGATTATCAACCACCGGCTCAACAGTATTCAAGTGGGGGTAAGCTCCTTGGAAGAGACAAAGCATACAATACAAAATTCAATGGTAGAAGGCCAATATGTTATTTATGTGGGCAAGAGGGTCATACCAAGCCGATGTGTCCCCAAAACCCTGTTAAATTCTCCCAGATGTGTTTTATGCCCAGGGAAGAATCGCAACAAACCGCAGTGAAGCAGGCATTAACACTAGGAGCGCCCCTAGCGGTCAACTGACCGTCACTCACTTTAATATGCTAATTAGTGTATTCAAAACAAAACGCCAGAAGTTGAAATTTTATGACTTTTACTGGGTACTTGTTGTTTATATTTTGGTGTGTTTTGTTTTTGGAAAAAGTAAATAAAACAAGATTTACACGCATTTTAACTTTTCTAAACCACAGCCCTTTCTGCTGCCCCATAGGGATACATGGCGCAGGGGCGACTGTTGTCATAGTAACCTTTCCCGGGGGTTTTTCGCGCCTTATACAAATGTATCAATATGTTGTCATTAGACTCTAAAGGGACTTGAGGTTTTTATTTGGGAGAGAGAAAGAGTTTTGAATTGAGAGGAGTACAACATGAATAGAGCTGCAAGTACACGGTATGAAGCCCTGACAGTGCTTCAAGACATTGAATGAGAACAGTCTGACGGAGGTGAGATGTCACAGCGGGGAGAACACTTATAATATTCTAAATCTGAACGTAAACCCGTAGTGCATTCACGGCACGGACAGCAGTGTTGGAACAAGTCCAGAAGCAATAACGCACATGACCCGCGTAATGCCAGCCATACGCAGGTGTCTGTGTGCGCGCTGTTGCTCCATTCTGCCTTTTCATTCATCATCAATTACATTCTTATATTTATACATAGAAGAAGGCAATAAAGCAGAATACAATATCGCAATAAAATAGAACAATTAGATGAACTATCAAGGCAGAGTGCAGATAGAGCGCTGTGAGGCCTCTCGTCACCCGCGGACACCTGCAGGAGGAGAGCGACTGTGGGTCAGAAGCGGCCCTCATCATATCAATAAGGATATCTTTCTTATTTCATTCAGATAACACTGTGTGTTATTCTGCACAGCGCGCACTGCAAGGCAATGATTATAATTTTCTTCTGATCATAAAGAGCACTGCTTGTCTCAAATAAATACAAATATATATATATAACGTGTCCCGTGTAAAATTGAAGATTGTACATTGACGATGGTAGCCTAGCTGATGATCTTGTGTCAATACGAATACTATTATTATTATCTAGATAATATTTTCCACAGTGATTTCGGCTGGAAAGAGAAAACAGTCTGGAGATGACGTAAGAAGCAGACGCATACAGCAGCGCGAAGACGTTATGGTCCCGTGCTTTTCTAAACTATCATTTATATTGTTTGAATTGACATATTGTTACTGAGTCAAATTTAACATATAGTGACCGACCTTTTACGTGTTTGCAAAGTTACAAAATAAATCTAGCCAGAAAAGTCTTCGTAATTTTTTTTTATTTCGGCTGGAATTACAATTACTTAGCATATTTAGACAAATAATTTACACAGTTTCATTATGATCACGATTTCCTTGCAACAACAAATTCTGGTTTAGTGAACAATCAATTTGGCAAAAGGCTGTATCAGCGCAAAATACATAGCGGTCAACTGACCGCAGGGGGCGGTGCAAGGTATGTTTAGAGCACGGCGGTCCTAGTGTTAAAGGAGACCTTGGTGGAGCTCAACGGACATCCACTCAGAGCCCTGATTGACAAAGGAAGTAACCAAACCTTGGTTCAGCGCAGGTTTGTGTCATCCCAGTCTGTTTGTTCCACTGAAACTGTGTCAGTTTGCTGTATCCATGGCGACAAAAAGAAATATCCTACAGCAGATGTTTATATCACAGTAAATGGACAGACTTACCTGCTCAATGCAGGGATAGTTGATACTTTGCCGTTCCCTGTTATTTTGGGCGGTGATTTGCCGGTGTTGATTGACCTTCTGCAGCCGACTCCAATGTGCAATGTTGCCATTACCCGAGCACAAGCAAAGAAGCCAGATGAAATTGTTACTGAGCTCTGTACTCTGCCATTCTATAATGTTGAGCTTCCTGTAGAACAAAGTAATAAAATGCAGAAGTCCAGAAAACAACGGAGAATGGAGAAATTCCAAGGGACAGTGGTAACCACTTCAGATTCAATGAACCCCGAGATTCTACAGGATTTCAAAATACCTAGCAATGTTATAGAGTTGCAGCAACAGGATATAAATCTAGCTAAGTACTTTGAAGATGCTAAAACTAAGAAGGGTTTCTGCATTCAAAATGACATTCTTTATAGGCAGCATGGGTCTACACAACAACTGGTCCTGCCAAAATCAGTCAAACTGTTTTGAAGTTGAGCCATTCTATCCCGTGGGCTGGCCACCTGGGCAAGCATAAGACTTTGGCCCGCATAAAACACAGCTTTTACTGGCCGGGAATGCGTAAAGATGTGGAACAGTTTTGCAGGAGCTGCCCAGAATGCCAAAAGACTTCGGCCAGACTCCCCAACAAAGCTCCCCTACAACCATTACCACTTGTTGGTACCCCCTTTCAGAGACTGGGAATGGACGTTGTCGGTCCTGTGGAGAAAAGTAAATCAGGTAACCGCTTCATGCTGGTACTGACTGACTATGCAACCAGGTACCCAGAAGTTTTCCCCCTAAAAACTGTCAAAGCAAAGGTTGTAGCTTTCAGTCTAGTACAGTTTTTTTCAAGGGTTGGTTTCCCTCAAGAAATAATCACAGATCAGGGCACAAATTTCATGTCAAAACTACTTAAAGATGTGTACCAGCTGTTGGGAATCAAAGGACTGAGGACTACTCCCTATCATCCACAGACCGATGGCCTCACAGAGAGATTCAACCAAACACTGAAACAAATGCTACGCAAATTTGTTAATGAGACTGGCTCAGACTGGGACCAATGGCTCCCCTATATATTATTTGCATATCGGGAGGTACCCCAATCCTCCACAGGGTTTTCTCCTTTCGAGCTGTTGTTTGGTCATGAAGTGAGGGGGCCACTGACCATCTTAAAGGAACTGTGGGAGGGGGGACACACTAACAATGAACCTGTGAATGTGATATCCCATGTGCTTCAGATGCGTGAGAAGTTGGAGAAGATGACTGGCCTGGCTCAGGAGCATATGAAGACCTCACAACAGAAACAAAAGTTCTGGTATGACAGAGCATCCAGGGAACGGGGATTTGTACCCGGTCAGAAGGTCCTGGTAATGCTACCATCAGAAGATAGCAAGCTGTTGGCAAAGTGGCAAGGGCCCTACGAGGTAATTCAACAGTTGGGTCAAACGACCTATAAAATTTCTGTTCCAGGGAAGAATCGATCTACCAGAGTTCTCCATGTGAACCTGTTGAAGGAATGGGTCCCCAGATCTGGAGACCAACAAGCCTCCTTCTATATCAGAAGCACAGATGATGAGGAAATAGAAGAGCAATATCTACCCATTCCAAGGGTTTCATCACTCAGTTTAGACCACCTGACGGAGTAGCAAAGGTCAGAGGTGAGGGATATTTGCTCATCTGAGGTGTTCCGGGCCAATCCAGGCTATACCACAGTTATCATGCATGACATTTCCTTGAAAGAGGATGCGGTGGTGAAGCGGATGAGTTATCGCATTCCAGAACGATTACTTGAACCGCTAAAAAAAGAGATTGAGCTTATGCTGTCTCTTGGAATCATTGAGGTTTCACAGAGCGAGTGGTGCAACCCAATTGTGCTAGTCCCCAAAAAAGACAGCACAATAAGGTTCTGTATAGACTTTCGCTACCTCAACTCTATATCAAAGTTTGATTCATATCCAACCCCTCGCATAGATCAATCAATCAATCAATCTTTATTTATAGGGCGCTTTTCCTGCACAGGGCAACACAAAGCGCCTCACAGTCCACACCACACAATGCACAAATCATCACCATTAAAATACAATTAAAAACACATATGTAATTAAAAAGCATTAAAATCACATAAGTAATTTAAAAACATAAAAATCACACAAGTAATTAAAAACAATAAAATAGTTAAAAACACAACAAGTTACAACAATAAATAACAAGGTGTGTTAAAAAGATAAAATTCTCTAGTTGTATGCACGGGAAAAAAGAAAAGTCTTTAACATGGATTTGAACATTGACAGAGAGGCAGCCAGTCTCACATCCTCAGGAAGACCGTTCCAGACTCCAGCTGCATAAATCTGAAAAGCAGCCTCCCCCTGTCTAGTCCTGACTCTGGGCACTAACAGGAGTCCCGTCCCTGCGCTCCTCAGAGTCCGGGCTGGTTCATATGGGACTAGCATATCATGGATGTACTTTGGTGCAAGGCCATGGAGAGACTTGTACACCAGGAGAGCTGCTTTAAAGTCTATCCTCTGGGCCACGGGAAGCCAGTGCAGAGACCTGAGGACCGGACTAATGTGGTCGTACTTCCTGGTTCTAGTCAGGACTCGGGCTGCAGCATTTTGAATATACTGCAACTGTCTTACTGCATGTTTGGAGATACCTGTGAGCAGGCCATTGCAGTAATCCAGCCTACTGGAAACAAAAGAATGGATAAGAATCTCCAAGTCTGCCCTGGACACAATATTTTTAATTTTGGCAATATTTTTCAGATGATAAAAAGCTGCTGATGTTACCGATCCAATGTGGCTATTGAAGTTTAAGTCAGAGTCCATTATTACTCCCAGATTTCTGACCTTATTTAAGGGCCTTAGGGAGAGAGACTGAAGGTGACAAATGACGGTCTCTCTTTGTTTCTCGGGACCAAAGACAATCATTTCGGTTTTGTCCGCATTTAGCTGGAGAAAATTGCATTGCATCCACTCACTGATCCGCTGGATACAGCGAAGGAGTGAGTCCACCGGCCCATGCTCTCCTGCAGTCAGTGAGACATAGATCTGAGTGTCATCAGCGTAATTGTGGTAGGACACTTTCATACTTTGAATTAACTGACCTAATGGCAGCATGTAAATATTGAACAGGAGAGGTCCCAGAATCGACCCCTGTGGCACTCCGCAGGTCAGGGCCATATTATCTGAGACATAGTTTCCAATCTCCACACAATACTTCCTTTCTTCTAGATAGGACCTAAACCAGCTTAGGGCGGTACCAGCAACACCAACCCAGTCCTCCAGTCTCTGCATGAGAATCTCATGGTCAACGGTGTCGAAAGCGGCACTCAGATCTAACATGACTAAAACAGAGACTTTTCCTGCATCAGTGTTAAGCCGAATATCATTTGTTACCTTGACTAGAGCGGTCTCAGTACTGTGGTGTGGTCTAAAGCCAGACTGAAACATGTCAAATGAGTCATTAGATATTAAAAATTCAGTAAGTTGTTGGTAGGCAACTTTTTCAAGAATTTTTCCCATGAAAGGCAGATTTGAGATGGGACGGTAATTTTCAAGTACCGCAGCATCCAAACTGCTCTTTTTTAGGAGGGGCCTAATGACTGCCTTTTTCAGGGCCATTGGAAATGTTCCAGATAAAAAAGACATGTTTACTATTTGTGTCAATGAGGGTAATAGACTACACATAACAGACTTCAGAAATCTAGGAGGTAGTACATCCAGACTGCAGGTAGAGGAACTAAGACCTGTGATTATCTTTTTAACAGTTTCATCATTGACAGGTGCAAATTGAGCTAGCTCACAAAGCCTCACTGGATGTTGCATTGTTACTTGTGTTGTAGAGGTGATGGCATTTCTGATACCCTGAACCTTGTCTCTGAAGAACTGTGCAAACTCATTACACCTGGATTTGGAGTAGTGTTCTAATGGCAACTCAACAGGGGGATTCGTTAATCTATTGATTGTTGAAAATAGAACACGCAGATTGTTGCTGCAGCCTTCAATAGTTTCAGAAAAGTATAATTCTCTTGTTGATGTAGATGATCTTATTGAGAGACTTGGAAAAGCAAAATACCTCACAACCATTGATCTGTCCAAAGGCTATTGGCAGGTTCCACTCTCTTCCAGATCCAGAGAGCTGACGGCGTTCAGGACACCGTGGGGTCTTTACCACTTCAAGGTGATGCCGTTCGGACTTCACGGGGCCCCTGCCACCTTTCAACGCCTTATGGACAAGGTACTCAATGGATTATCAAATTTTGCGGCAGCGTATCTGGATGACATAGTGGTTTTCAGTAATGGCTGGGAAGAACATATACAACATCTGAAGACTGTCTTTGAGTGTCTCAGGTATGCAGGATTGACTGTAAATCCTGCAAAATGTGCTATGGCCAAAAGAGACTGAATACCTAGGATTTGTCATTGGAGGAGGAGTGATGAAGCCACAAATTCAAAAAGTGGAGGCTATCCGGTCCTGCTCGCTTCCTCAGACCAGAACACAGTTACGGTCCTTCCTGGGGATGTCAGGTTGGTACCACAGATTTATTCCCAACTATTCTGCTAGAGCCTCTCTGCTTACAGACATGACTAGTCTCCGAGGCCCAAGCAAGTTGCTGTGGTCTGAGGAGGCAAAAGAAGCCTTCAAAGACATTCAGCAGGTCCTGAGTAAAGGTCCTGTGCTCCACTGCCCTGACTTTCAAAAGGAATTTGTTTTACAGACTGACGCCTCGGACAAGGGTCTGGGTGCGGTGCTGCTGCAGGGGCCGCCAGATGACCGGCATCCTATTGCCTTCATCAGCCGCAAGCTCTATCCCCGAGAGACTCGCTATTCCACCATTGAGAAGGAATGCCTTGCAATAAAATGAGCCCTCGATTCCTTGCGTTATTACCTCTTGGGAAGACTGTTTGTGCTGGAAACGGACCACAAAGCTCTCAAGTGGCTGGAGAGGATGAAGGACACAAACAGCAGAATAACCCGCTGGTATCTGGCAATGCAGCCCTATAAGTTCGACGTGGAGCACATCCCGGGCAAGCAGAACGTCACTGCTGACTACCTGTCCCGCTGTACCAGTGAGCCTTCAGAGGAGGGGGAGTGTGTGGTGGATTCTTCAGCCACCACTCTACAGCAGAGAGAGAGACAAGAGTGAAGTGCTGGAGGCGGAAGAGTCCACCAGTCCCAAGAATCAGAGGGGGGGGGGGAAAGGGACACTGCTTCAAATTATTAGTTAGCATTTCCCCCCCTCTGGTGGTAATTTGGGTTACTCCACCTGTATATAAGCCCAGAGTTCTGGGTGGTGGGGGTTCTTCTTTTGGTTTCCTTGGTTTGGTTAGGTTGTTTACTTTAGTTGGCCACAAATATTTGTTATATCTTTTTGTATTTTTTGTCAAATTACATTTTTCCTTAATTAAATTAGAGATGATTTTACACCTGTTGTCCTTGCCTTATGTTTGGTCCATTACATGAGGCAACAGTGCTTTGACCTTTCTGCATCGTGTAACATGTATAAATGATGTAACTCATATCAGGGAGTTCTTTACTACCATTTATGAGACATAGTTCATACTTGAAAAAGAAGTCCTCATGAAATTAACATATTTTTGCTTTTCGCATCACACTTCTATGTGTATGAGTGCAGAAAACCCCTGTACTCAGCCTTTTTCTGCCTTACAGTAACTGCGATGAGACAGCGTGCAGCCCCAGGGTACATTTACAAACATCTCGATGTAGAAAGGGGTGCAATCCTGACATATATACAAAAAGAAGAGTGAAGCCTTTCCAGAACCTCTAAATTCTCATCTAGGACAGCGTTCAGTACTGCGGCTAAGCTAAGCTAAACATTGTTTTGGAATTTTGGTTGTTTGTCGTGTCATTCTTATTATTAATAATAGTAATAATACAAAAAGATAGATACGTGTGTTAAAATAATAAAAATCGTTGTAAAACGCAGCCTTTGAAGAAACTGACATTTTCTCAAAGACCTCAGTGTTAATTCAAATGGCTCATCCTCAGCTGTCGTCAAACCTTCAGCTTTCACAAAGAAAGCTGGAGAAACTCTAATCTGCCCGTGTGCGCCTCTGTGCGCCTCAGGCTGTGGGCTATGCAGCTGGACTGTGCATTTATAGTGAAACTGAACAGATTTTAAAGTAACCAAAAGAGAAAATAAATGAATTACGATTTCATACTGCCTCTGTCAAGTGAATCAGAGTGTTCTTCATTTTACCTTTGCTTTGTTATGCAGGCTCAGAACTGGTGGCTTTGCTAGTTTAATTTGGTTCATTAGTTGGTCTATTATTGTTATCTTTTATCTCACCTCCCCTTGCCACATTTTTCAAGATGTGCCAGGGCAAAATGTGACAGTTTGTGTCAAAATGTTTGCTATTAGTATAGATGGAGCTAAAACCACTTTCAGGTATATTTTGGTTTAAGGAAAATGTCTAACATTTTTATTCTAAATGCTTTTTACCGTGTTCATCAAGTCCATCTTATGTGGAGAGTTACAGTATGAGTCATACAATAGCAGTCTACCATTGCCTCATGGCTACAGACAAGTATAAATACTGGAAGTGTGTGTTGAGGAGCTTTAGTGGGAAAAGGTTGTTCCATACTAAAAGACAAAACATAATTCATGAAATCATGAAGCTGTTGATTCTGTTGGCCTCCTGTGGTGCACTGGCCCACACAAAAGGTGAGTCTGTATTTATCATTCAGCCGTTAACATTCTTTATTCATGTTTTTTATTTATTTTCTTCATGTCCCAGAGCGAGAATCTGTTAAGATTGGCACAGTGGCTGGTGGTGAGTCTGCAGTGTTTATATAGTGTAAACATGTTCTATGCCAAAAACTGAATGATCGGTTTTGTAGTATTCTGAAAGTACAGACAGTTCATGAGGTCTTCTCTTTTCAGGTGAAGAGTCTAAAGCCTGGCACACGCATGCTGAGAGCAGCTATCGTAGCTCATGTAATTTCACTTACAGACATAATAATTTATCTGAATAATAATACAAATAATTCATAATCACTTTGTGCTGTCTCCTTCAGATGGCCTGTGTGGGAGCTGGAGGACACCTGGTCGTTATAAATGATCAAGCTGAAGACAACCGAGTGAGGGGTATGTCAAAGGGACAGCCAACGTGGATTGGTCTGTCAGACGCACAGCAGGTTTGTTAAACTGATGAGGATATAGAAAAAATGTATTTCACATGATAATAGATGAATTTGGCAAATGCCTTTTTTGTCTTTGAAGTTTTAGTCTGGTCTCTGGTTCTGGTCCTACACAAACTGGTGTCTTGGAGAACCCAATGACAGAAGTGAAAGTCAAAAATGTGTCTTGACTAATCACACAGGTTACACAAGTATGAATGACTGTGTTTTTGATATAGCACATTTGATAAATATTTTATACATTATGGTATAGTCATCTGCACTGTCCAGTTAGAATGATGTTACTTATCTCTTTGTCAGATTCATCCAAGTTGTGCTGGGACGGTCAGGAGTGTGAAAAAACTCTCCCTTTTGTCTGCGAAAGAAAAGGTCCTTCTTAACACCTGTTCATCCGTCCATTACCAGCTATCACTCATTAACATCTTCTTATACTTATGTGTTTGTGTTATTCATAATCATAATCTAAAACAAGCACACACAGCTGCAGGACAAGTAGAACATTCAAAATATCCATTTGATATAAATATATACATGATACACATATACAGTGCCTTGCGAAAGTATTCGGCCCCCTTGAACCTTTCAACATTTCGCCACATTTCAGGCTTCAAGCATAAAGATATAAAAATATTTTTTTTTGTCAAGAATCAACAACAAGTGGGACACAATCGTGAAGTGGAACGAAATGTATTGGATAATTTAAACTTTTTTAACAAATAAAAAACTGCAATATTATTCGGCCCCCTTGCGCTAATACTTTGTAGCGCCACCTTTTGCTGCAATTACAGCTGAAAGTCGCTTGGGGTATGTCTCTATCAGTTTTGCACATCAAGAGACTGAAATTCTTGCCCATTCTTCCTTGCAAAACAGCTCGAGCTCAGTGAGGTTGGATGGAGAGCGTTTGTGAACAGCAGTCTTCAGCTCTTTCCACAGATTCTCAATTGGATTCAGGTCTGGACTTTGACTTGGCCATTCTAACACCTGGATACGTCTATTTGTGAACCATTCCATTGTAGATTTGGCTTTATGTTTTGGATCATTGTCCTGTTGGAAGATAAATCTCCGTCCCAGTCTCAGGTCTTTTGCAGACTCCAACAGGTTTTCTTCCAGAATGGTCCTGTATTTGGCTCCATCCATCTTCCCATCAATTCTAGCCATCTTCCCTGTCCCTGCTGAAGAAAAGCAGACCCAAACCATGATGCTGCCACCACCATGTTTGACAGTGGGGATGGTGTGTTCAGGGTTCAGCTGTGTTGCTTTTACACCAAACATATCGTTTTGCATTGTGGCCAAAAAGTTTGATTTTGGTTTCATCTGACCAGAGCACCTTCTTCCACATGTTTGGTGTGTCTCCCAGGTGGCTTTTAGCGAACTTTAAACGATACTTTTTATGGATATCTTTGAGAAATGGCTTTCTTCTTGCCACTCTTCCATAAAGGCCAGATTTGTGCAGTGCACGACTGATTGTTGTCCTATGGACAGACTCTCCCACCTCAGCTGTAGTTATCTGCAGTTCATCCAGAGTGATCATGGGCCTCTTGGCTGAATCTCTGATCAGTCTTCTCCTTGTTTGAGATGAAAGTTTGGAGGGACGGCCGGGTCTTGGTAGATTTGCAATGGTCTGATACTCCTTCCATTTCAATATAATTGCTTGCACAGTGCTCCTTGAGATGTTTAAAGCTTGGGAAATCTTTTTGTATCCAAATCCGGCTTTAAACTTCTCCACAACAGTATCTCGGACCTGCCTGGTGTGTTCCTTTGTCTTCATGGTTCTCTCTGCACTTTAAACAGAACCCTGAGACTATCAAAGAGCAGGTGCATTTATACGGAGACTTGATTACACACAGGTGCATTCTATTTATCATCATCAGTCATTTAGGACAACATTGGATCATTCAAAGATCCTCACTGAACTTCTGGAGTGAGTTTGCTGCACTGAAAGAAAAGGGGCCGAATAATATTGCACGCCCTACTTTTCAGTTTTTTATTTGTTAAAAAAGTTTAAATTCATTCATTCATTCATTCCCACTTGTTGTTGATTCATGACAAAAAATAAAATTTTTATATCTTTATGTTTGAAGCCTGAAATGTGGCGAAATGTTGAAAGGTTCAAGGGGGCCGAATACTTTCGCAAAGGCACTGTATATACAGTATATGATTATATGATCATAGAGAACGAGTCACCTACTTATGTACTTATGTCACCTACCTAATGTTTCTGAATCAAATCAATCAATTAAAAATATCCAAATAATTGATAATTGCGGACCTGATAACATGTCTCTTTTCTGGAAGCAGTGTTTGGTGTAACTCGGTCACAAGTTAAATGAATTATATAAATTTTATATATACATTTCATGATGCAAGTAAGACAGTGTACGTGATCATTGTTGGTTTTATTAGCTCTTGCTCTAGCATCTTGCTGTGGAAAATTCTATAATAAAATAGTACAACCCCATGCACGCATTATTAAAATTCTGGTTAATAATAAGACCAGTCGATTTCCAAACCAATTTATTTCCACCTCTTTTGTGTTTTACACAAAGCTTAATAGGTTGCGTTCTAGAAATGATTTTTATTTTCATATAAAGGAACGTAATACGATTACAGTATTGTCATTATTTATTAGGCTTCACAAACTCAAGTTATTTCAACTATTGTGTTAATGGGAAAAAATAAAGACAATTTCTAAAACTAGTGTGAAAACAACTATTTCAAATGTGTTTATTTACAGAGAGGGGACACATGGAATTTTGTGGCAGTATATTGACTTAACCTGTGATGTTTTTACATGAACAGATTATGTGAACGCAACCTATTTACAAGAACAAACAATTATCCACAGGTTTTCTGCTATTCTTGAAGTCTCAAACTTTGAATAGTGGGCAATAGACACAAAAAAAAAGAAGACAAGATGGGTGACATGATTGAATGAACATTTCCAGGAGTTATAACTACATCAGAATATCAGTGTTGTGCTTAGACCCCTAGTCCTCCAAACTCTTTCATTCCACCCTGCTGGCCTCCTTCGGCTGCCAGGCGAGTAAAGGGGATCAGCTTCATGGTGGTCTCCTTCAGTGAGTACCAGCGGTTGTGCCAGGTCACCCAAATGATACCGTTGTCAAAACCGAACTCACCAGCATCCTTCGCTGTGTACGTGCCTCCTGGACCGCAAGACACAGGGCAGTTAGACAGGGAATTGTGACATTCATGCTTCTTATGCAGGGCAGATTTGTATGCAGTACTTTCTGGATACAAGCTGCAACTCTTTTCAAAACCTTTGAACTCTGCATAGCGCTGTGGCCAATATATGTATTTTTATTATATTAGAGCACTTTTTTGGAGCTGCTAAGCTCCAGAGCAGATGATGCAGCAGACATTCCTGCTTCCTGCTAATTCTAACATTAAACGTTAGGGAAATACATAGGACAGAGTTTATTGACCTTGACTTCAACAAGTACAAAGGGGATGGAACACACGTTTAATCTCAAAATAGCCTGGATTTACCAGTGCTTTGAAAATCCCGAGTCAGTGTGTTGGTCCTGTTTATATACAAGCACGCGCAATAGTCCAGCAAGCACTGTACAAGGAAGTATGAGATTCAAACATTCTTAAACAAGTACTGTTTCCAAAATTGTTATATATTTTTCTTTAGAAGTATGTGTCAGAATAAAGTGTCATGGCTCTGGAACAACCATAAGTGTTTCCTCCCTCTACCACTGTTTGCTCATCCTCACCATTTATCATTCCAATACAAATGTAAACTAATATATCTCCAATTTAGAGGAATGTTCGTACCAATTAAAATGTAGTAAGTACGCCAATAATCAACCTCAATTCTTCACTGTCAGTATTTGTTCTCAGCATCTCCCCTTTTCAGCAGCACATTTTAGTTATTAACTTGATTTTTTGTTTTAAGGGACTGCGCACCCCCATGAACATCTGTTGTTACAGTGTAAGTCACATTATGGCCAAAAAGCTAATTTATATCAGCTGATCTCCAAGTCTGTTATGGAATCCAGCAAATAGTTAATGCCAGTAGCTCAGTTGGTAGAGCATTCGCCTTTGAGCAAGAAGGTTGTGGGTTCGAGCCCATCTCAAGACTTTCACCATGGACTCCCACTAATGTCTGCTGTCGTTGTGTCCTTGGCACTTAACCTCTGGGAACACCAGCCACAGTGTGACGGCTGCGTCTGTAAAGTGCCAAACTGCCGTTGTGTCCTTAGGCAAGACATTTTATCCCCATTGCCTAGAATGAGTCTGGTGTGTGTGTGAATGGTGGTGGTTGGAGGGGCCGATGGCACATACTGTAAACCCTGACAAGTAAAGTTTACTTGAAAGAACCATGGAAATAAATTGTGTATTAACTTCACTTGAATTCCTCGAGTGCATCGTTTACTTGCCATTACCAAGTAAACTGGAGTGATTGCAATAAAGTTTAAATTTCTACTTATACTCCAACTGGGATTCGTACTCAGAACCCTGTAGTTGAGAGGTAATGGTGCTACCCACTCAGCCACCAAGACTGGTGCCATTGTCACACCTGCCTCATTAAAGACTCTACACATCAAAATGTCAAAAGTGAGGCTTACTTGAACAGAAACAGTTCAATTCAAAGAAAACCCTGAGTGACATAGGCAAGCTTTAAATAAACTAACAATAAATGAGTAATATCTACTTACTGGAAAAATCTATTTAAAATATCTTTGATATCTGAAGTAGGATTGAAGTTAGGGTTTACAGTGGTGGTTGCCTCGCTTCTGTCAGTGTGCCCTAGGGCAGCTGTGGCTACATTAGTAGTTTATCACCACCGTGTATGGAGTGAATGAATAATAACATGTAAAGCATCTTTGAGTGTCCAAATAAGCGCTATTTAAAATTGATGCATTATTATTGAAATGAAAACACGGTAAAGACGGTTCTGGAGATTGCAGAGATGTAGAGGACTGAAATAAAACTAGAGCGGCTCTGTGGAGAACGCATTCTGTTCCGAGGGGCAGCATTCTCCTAAATACCTAAACGTTTTAGAATACTCTCTTACGGTCATGTTTAAGGGAAATAAAAACACAAAAAAATAGTATAGTGAACTGTTGCATCTCTTTGATTATGTGACGTCAGCTACATGTGTGGACGTTAGTGACTGACTTCAGTAATTGTACCTTGGTAGTATTTTCCATTGAGATGGGCAGCGTGGCAGCGGTTCATCCACCATCCGGAGCCATCCTGCTGGGCACAGTTCCCGTCGTACTTGTCGTTGTCTTTGTCGAAGGTGCTGAACTGCTGTCCGTTGTGCATGGTGTAAGACTTGTCGCTGGGGTCATCTCCAAAGTCAAAGCCCGAAAAAGCATCGCCTGCTTCTCCCCCCATGTAGTAGCCATAGGTGAGGCGGAACATGTCAATCTCCGGACCCAGGGAAAACATGTTGTAATCTGCATGTCTGTGTGGGACATTGTTTGATAAGAGATGACAAAGGATGAACCACAATATTTGGACCCAAGTTATTCATTATATCCATAAATGAAATATGCAAAGTATCAAAAATATCAAAGTTCTTACTCTTTGCTTATGATACTAATATTATTTGTTGAGGTAAATCACCTGGAGCAACCTTTTTGGGTCGGGGTCAGGAGAGTGTTTGGGCCGGGTCGTTGTGTCCTTGGGCAAGACACTTAACCCCACTTTGCCCAAAGCCTCCACTGAAAGATCAAGGCTATGCTCACACTCAGAGAGCAGCCGTCCTCCTATGGACTCACCACCTGCAGAGGGTCAGTGAGGGGCTGGTGCTATGAGACTTGGGTGGCATCTCTGACTGCCACCCCCCTGACCCAGAAATGGATTAAAGGGTAGAAAATGGATGGATGGATGTGTAATATGTTTTTTATTTCTTCTTTATGTTTGCTGCAGCTGCTGCATAAAGCTAACTGTTGTTGTCGCTGATGGGAGTGTCTGATTTGCATTGGGAACTTTGTAACAATTGGTATTATCTATTCTCTGAGTCTCTATGGAAAAAAGGCATTTAAAAAATAAATAGTGTGAAAATATAGCGTAAAAGCCCCACAATAAACAACCACAGAAAGTTAATTTGAGAGCACAAGTGTAGCTCTGTGCTTCAAAGTTCACATTTGTTGCCTTTACTAAAGCTGGTCTTGTGTAATAAGAATTATTGATCGTACTTTTTGTTTCCCTGCCAGTCCACCAGGTCTATGCGCAGCACGGTGGGGATGCTCTTGCCGACGGTCAGCCAGTGGATCTTCTCATTACCCAGCCAGAACTCTGTGCTATCGTCCGGGGAGAGATATCCAAAACCATTTTTGTATTGAATCCAGTTTTTGTTGAAATCCGCGCTACCGTCACGTCTCTGTTCACACAAAAACAATGTTTGTATGATGCAATAAGAAAACACAAAAGTAAAAACACAACACATTTACTTGAATTATAAAAATGACTTTCGGGCTGTGAGATTTCATAACAGTTTTAAGCAACTTTTGTTATTAAAGTTAAACTCATCATTCTATCCATGTGCAGAAACCTGTACTTTTCCACTACTTGTTCAGCTACTACTTGTTCAGCTGCTGATTGGAGGTCTCTGTTTCTCCTGAGTATATTACAACTTTCTGTCGTAACATTCCTTTGCTCGTGCGTTCGTGCTCTACCGTCAACAATAAAACATGTCTTCTGTCTGAATTAAAGACACGATCCCAGACTTTGTCATCTTCTTCAGGGCCACTCCAAAATGTCGCATTTCACAGTCACATAGTCGTATACGGTTAAAAGGTTGCGCTCATGCAGTTCAGTTGTAGGGAAGATGCCATTGCAATTCATCCATCCATCCATCCATCCATTTTCTACCCTTTGCACCCATTGCAATTCAAAAAAAGCATTTTTTTGAAAGATTTTTTTTTTTTATCCCAGATCATTTGTAATCATAATTAATCTGTCACATTATTACTTGTTTTTGTATATTGTCATCACATTTAGACACTTGAGATAAAGTAATGAGACCACATAGTCTACATGTACTGACAAAGAAGATGTGGAAGTTGTTTCAATCCTGACCCTAACCCTAACCCTTTACCGAGGGCTCTTTATTAAATTTTACTAAGTAACCTACCCTTTGTATCACAGTGAAGCCCCGCCTGAATTCATCAATTTCACAGTAGACCAAGAACTGCTCTGGGGCTGCGGCAGGTTTGACGAAGTAGAGGCCGCTGGTGGTGGCTCCTTTGTTGGCAACATCTTGGCAATCTGATGAGAAAAGGGTCAAGACATATTGATTTTTAAAATACAATAAAACTCAGAAAATATAAATGTCTAACTACTTTCTTTTTATCTGATAAGATGTGTGTCATTTAATGCAAGTTGGCTACGTGAAAAGGGACGATATGGCCCCATTCCGCTGGTTTGATAAACTGCTCAAAGAGGCTGTCAATAATTCATCTAGATTATTAAAATTGTGTGGGGAAACATCGCCAAACCCCAAAAGTAATCAAGTTATCATGTGTTTTCAAATAGGAATGAACATGACCAGATGCCCGTAAATTTATAAATATTTTCTGGCCGACTGAGCAGAAACCTGATTTTCACTCTGTGATACTCGGATGCTACTGCTAAAAGCTAACATGAATCCTTCACTGCACCTTTAAGGCAAGGCAAGTATAAGTTTATTTGTAAAGCACAATTTACAGAAACTTACAAGTGATTAAAGCTGGAGTACCTAACTTTGTGACCACCAAAATTGACCATGTAATAATTCACTCAACTAGTTTCTTGCGCTCAAAACGGTTTGGTTCTATCGATAATGGTTTGTAGGTCACAGCTCTTTGTTGTTTACTCCGCAGCAGAGGGGAATATTGACCTAACGGTGGTCAAGGTTATCTGCTCTGATTGGAAGAGATTGAGAAAGAGTGAATGAAATTGCATCATGGTGGGTGGTTTTGGTGTTACCTGTGCCTGTGGTGGGCTGGATTTCAACAGAATCTTGGCAAGGCTCCTGGCACTTCTGCTTGAGCTGTGCAGACATACTGTCCAGCTCAGTCATCCTCCTCTGGTTGGATGTGAGAACTTTCTGCAGCTCTCTGAAATGGCAAAAACAAATCCTGTGTTATACTAATTTGGTGGATACTTGGTTGCTCCCTCACTCTCCTCCCTCTCATCACAAAATGTCAAATTCGTGCACTTTCAATCAATCCACAAATGATATGGATTTTTCACCTCACAGAAAGATAAATCCTTTCAACATGTGCCCGTTCAAACTTCAGCCTTTCAGCGTGGGCGCAGATGTACCGTCAGAAAAAACCACTTCTATTCCAGAGTACATTGGGACTTACAATATTTGCTGTTCTTGTGCAAAGATGGTCTTTTCAAACCGTAGGACATCATCCAACATGCTGGCTGACCTTTTGAAATTGGTTTCTGAAAAACACAAACACACAAAACCTTTATATGTCATTACAGGTGTGTGTTTTCAATCTGATTGTTAGTGTTCAGGTGTGGAATACATACAGATGAAACTTATAAAATTCGGTTGTGGTACAAAAGACAATGTGAAACTAATAAATGACAGACTTATTACATGCAAAGTGAGATACATCAAGCCTTGATTTGTTGTGATATAGAAGGCTCAACACAAGTCACTTTGCATGGCATGAGTCTATATTATTGATTTGTGTCAGATGAATTATAGATATAAGTAAGTAAGTAAGTAAGTAATCTTTATTTATAAAGCTTTTCACAGACCAGAGTCACAAAGCGGTTTACAATTGTTATTTTTGGGCATTTGTCTCTCACTCCACACAGAGATGGGAGCGGGTTCGCCAGTACAGGAGGCGCATGCCAGAACTATTGTGCATAAAGTTGAACAATATTTCAAGATTATAAAGAGTTTCACCAACACAGTTAAAGTAATAGTCAGTGAGATTTGGCCACCAGATTTTCATTGGAAAAGATTTTGTTACTCATCGCGGCGTAACTTTGATAATAACAGCATGATCCATCTACATGTTGACAGTTTGGTTCAGATCGGGTCAATGCCATATAGATTATCAATCCCTAATTGTGATCTCTGTCTCAAGGCTTGACCCAAATGCATCAAAGGGTGAATAAAAGTATTTGTGTATTGGAGGCTTTGGATTAATTCACAGATTATGAAAGTAGAGATTCAAAATGTTTCAAAAAGTATAACAAGGTATAGCAACCTGATGATATTTGAAGGTTCGGTTTGTGTGATGGTGAGCTTTTTGGAGCTACCACTGCTTTTTGGAACTAGCACTCTTTCATGTTTTACTTTTGACCCAGCACTCAGCCACAAGATTTGGTTTGTCAGTCTATACAACTATTGTTTCTTATTATTATGAATGGATTTTTCAGAACTCCACAGATCTAGCAACTATAAATGTCATCGCCTCGGATTGAAAAGCACAATCGTTGCGGATGCTAATCACACACAACACCAAACCAATCTAAATCCAACATTATCGAATACCTCCAGATGCCCAATCGGGAGGTGTTGGTGTATCTCCCCCTCAAAGATGCTTTAAGCTCAATCCCCACTCCGCTTGTCCTTGCATTGCCCCCTGCCCTCATGACAGACCTGACTGAGAGCTCTTCTGTGCAGATGTGGTGGAGTCCTTCATGTAGACCACCTTCTCCTCCGTGTCCGTGGTCATGTTGGCGATTATCTCCAGGGACCTCTCCATGTCCATCAAATCTGTGGTGACACCCGGCAAGTATCGGAACATGTAGTCGGCCACTCCGCACGTGGTAGGGCAGTACTTTCCCTGAAACCAACCAGAAAGACATAAGTTCTGAAGGAAAAAATGATTTCTGGTCAGTATTAAATCAATGCAATAGTGTGGAGTCCTGCAGCCACACTGGCCCTTTGAGGACTGGTTTGACATCTCTGCAAGTCTAGTCTAAAGTATTTGAATAAATGAAGTTAAGTGGGAGCTCACCATTCATGTGTCAGGTCGCCTATTCAGAAAAAAATTATGTCTTTAGTTTTAGCGCTACCCTCCTAAGGTTTTGGACACAGTAATGAGCAGTTTAATGCGGTCCAAACATTCCAATACTTTCGAATTGTCACATTTTTTCCAATTCCCACCCCTACAAGTTATAATCTTGACCGCTGTTCGAGAGGTAAATGGACCAGCATTTGTCTGTTTGTCTGCGAGCAATATGACTCGCAGTGAGTGGGAGGCTATAGACAAAACTGGGCTATCACACCAAGGAAACACAATGTCCCAGTGAAACAGTGAGTACATTTTGTAGGATTTATTTTCAAAGAATGAAATAGATTGCGCTCGACAGGTTTGGGAAGTGTATGGAAGTTTGCTTCATCCAGTCCCTTTTCGAAACTCTGTTTTAAACATCTTGATTGAGTAATTATTAATTATTTCATACACATAGGACAAAATAAAAACCTTATTTGATGCTAGATTGGCGACAAGTGAAGCTGGGGGCAGCAAAAGCATTTTTTCTTACTTCTGTTCCTGTTTTTTCATACTGCACAATTTGTAGACAATAGAATATGTAAAGAATAAAAGAGCTATACGAGTATGATAAATTATTAGTCTTAATATTTGTTTTATATCTCTGAACAGACGGAAAGGTGGGTGCAATAAGGGAAGGGACCATATCAGTGTATCTGTTTTTGTATGATTGATAACTTTTTATAATAAGGTACAGAGGAAGGTGATCAAAACCATGCATTCTTTAAACAATAATCACATAGATCACCATGACTTTTAAGACACATTATAATAATAATCCAAAATGCGTAGCGTGAGCAAAGATTGCATCCAATTAAATTCCATTGTGTAATGAAAATACTTACAAATCCGTCATTTTGGGAGCATGATGCCAGGTTGTCCCCTCGTATTTGCTGAAAAAGAAATAGAAATGTAACAGTTGTAAGTAAACTGGGTGAAAAAAGAAATATGTGGACTAAACACATCTATATCTCAAATGCATTTACTTATCACAATAACAGTTTTTTTCTTCCAATAAATGCCATACAAAAGAAATCTATATCATAGAACCATGGCATAAATTGATCCAATCTATTCTAATCAATTTCATAAATAAACTTTCAATATTGATCTTACCGCCTGCACAGAAGCGAGGAGAAAGAGGAGTCCAATAGTGGCCTGAAGAGCCAAAGTTGCCATGCTGATGTGACTATGTGGAGAATGAGGGGTCACCAAGCATGGTGGGATATTTATCTGAACAAGGTCCTTTCCAGTGTTTGTTAATCAAAGTCAACACAATGTCCAAACACAAACCATGACTCAAAGCTGGGCATACGGTACCACATTCACTGTCATTTCCTAGATGTGACGTACAACTGGTTTCCCCATGAGTTCTGTGTGGTTTTATACTGTGCTTTTACCAAAAAAATATGTTCACTTGTCATCTGTAATGAAATCTTGTAATGGTGTTATAATGATAGATAGATAGATAGATAGTTTATTGATCCCTGTGATTAGCATAGACCAGCGTCTCCTACGGAGCCCCTGAAGGGTCATAGTAGAGGGCCGCGAGAGGTCATAAAAAAGATTTTAAAAAAGTTTTATATAATTATTGTATGTTAAATTAATAATATTTTGTCTGTAATACTAAAATATTTGTGTTCATTATTTGACTTGAATAAACACATTATAGTAATTTTTGTATTACAAAATGAGGTGCGTCCTTTTCATGTTTGTAGCAGAGGCTATTTCCCCCAAATAAAATAACGAGAAGAATCTATTTTGAACGTTGTCTTCTTGGTTATTCTTGGTTACCGTGGCAATGATTTCTTGAATAGGTATAGTGTCTTAGGTTAGAGCTCTCTGTTATTTCATCGTCATACCTGGACCAATCCACATACGATTAGATTAATCATAGTTGGTCACATTACAGCAAAATAAAAGTAGGAAATAAGAGCCTAATTATTGTATAAAATAATTGAAGCTTTAAGCTAAAACTGCACTTGGTTCAAAAATAATACACACTGTCAGCAGCAACATGAGGTATTTACAGATGTTTCGACTGTACTTTAGCAGCAGAGAATATGACCAGAATAAACAACAGTAATAATAGTATTGGTAAAATAACTTATGAATTATCTGAACTAAAGTGACCAGCGATCAGTGGATTATCAGAACGCGGTGAATGTTACATGTCACACTGTCACACAGTTTGACATCTCTGTCAGTACACATCAATATGTTCTAATTATTTTCTTATAAAGGTGTCTAGAAGTGGTACTATTCAAAAACATATGCATGACCTTGGTCAAAAGAAAGAACTGAATCCCATCACTATATAAAAAAAACATGTGGGTATTTTCTTAATCAAACATGCTTCTTTCCTTTAGAATTATACTTTGCACCTGAGCTCCAACTGAAATATAATTATCGAACATGACTCAACTTATTACACCTAATGTGCATTTGAACAATAACATGTTGATGGGATTGAGGTGAATATGGAATGGCTCAGGTCAGAGCCTATGGGAATACTTTACATACTTTGTACAGACACAGATACACTTAATGGGTACTGCACTTAACAAGATAAAAGATTGTAATATACACACACATTACAAGTACCTAAACAGCCCAGGAGGTGGCGGAGTTTTGTAACGGACCAGGTACTTCTAACCCAGTGTGTAAGGGAAAGGAAGAGAGAGGGAGGTAAGAGCCAAAATCACAAATTCTTGTTGCATGTAACTTTTACACTTTTCATACATTTCACCCATACATTTGTGTTAATGATTATTGAGAGACGCTATAGTCTTTCCACTTGAAGACATTGTATCTGTGTAGACTGGAAGTTGCAGGCCCAATAACAGAGAATCTGTGTGAAGATGTGAAAGTAAACCTTACTAGCAAGATAAATGCAATATTCAAATTTGATGGACACCACCTATTGAAACACTGGGCAAATTTAAAAGCATTTGATATGAGATTGTGTTTGGATTAGAAACATTTTTTTTGCATAAACATACATTTTATCCAGGATCAGGGCAAGTAAGTCCTTGGGGAAGTTGTTTATTTTTCTTTTACACAAAGCCATCTTTATAAGATTTGATTCATTGTGAGAGCTTCACAGTTTCTGTGGGTGAGCTGGGGGCAGCACAGACAGACTGTATGTGTTCATTTGAAATATTTAGAGAGGACAGTGAATGGCCTCAAACCTGAACACCAGACTGGACTCGACCTGAGAGCAGGTTCAGGCTAAATAGTCCACATGTTTGTGAGATGGAGGCATTTAGACAATCCCCGAATGCTTTAAATCCTCTTATTCCGACCCCAGAAATCACATTAGGAATGCCATTCCAATCTCTGCTCTAAGTAAATTAAAGTTTTTTTTTTTCTAAGTTCTTTTATTGATGTCAACACTATGAAGAAGACTCATTGTGCTTTGTTAGCAATGCAAAGAGTACTTTAAAAACTCAAAGAGCTGTACACAAACAGGAAAATATATAGTAAACAATAAAATAAAAATATATACAAGCACTAACATAATAATAAAACATTGCAGTATATTATACAGATATCGTAAAACCAGTGTTAAAAGTAAAAACCAGTGTAGTTTTAGTTTTTTGCTATATAGATAATAGATAATTGTAAAATAGAAAAACTGTCTTTGTTCTGTTTTGCAATGACCATTGTGTCTGTGCTTTAATGGCACACCATCATAGAGATTGTAGCAGATATCCATAGAAATGCCTTTTATGATGTCTTTATGATTTCTACAGATGAAAACAAACCATCAAGTAAAGCAGTCTTTCCCAACCAGGGGTACTTGAGGGTAGTAAGGGCAACATGGGCCACTATGTGGGGCGGCTGCGTATGTAAAGTGCCAAACTGCCGTTGTGTCTTTAGGCAAGACAGTTCACCAACATTGCCTAGAATGAGTCTGGTGTGCGTGTGAATGGTTGGTGGTGGTGGCAACCAGTATGCCGATGGAACATACTGGTTGCCTCGCTTCTGTCAGTGTAGGGGCAGGGCAGCTGTGGCTACAGTTGTGGTTTAGATTAGTAGTGTATGGAGTGAAAGAATAATGACATGTAAAGCGTTTTTGAGTGTCCAAAAAAGCGCTATATAAAACCAATGCATTATTATTATTATTATTTTTACTATGATACATCATTTAAAAGCTAATTTTCTCAGGATAGCAACCACATCATTCAATTTATCCAAAACATTGAACCAGGTCATACTGTATACATAACAAAAATAGTACATCAATAATTGGCCAAAAGTAAGAAAACAAGCTTTTCTTACTTTTGGCCAATTATTGATGTACTATTTTTTTTTATGGCCTCCAGTCCAGTTTCATTCACTATTGACCCAATTTTGGTTCAGCTGCAAGCATGTACTTATTTCATTCAGAAAAAAGCTAAAAGTTGGGAGTAAAAAAAAACAAGAAATTCTGGTTATAAGTAATATTTTGGATGGAAAGGGAAATTACCGGTCAAAATTGGAGAAAGGACAAGCTCCTTTTGTGGAACAGGTGTTCTGTCGAGTTGGTCTGCCCGTCGAGATGATCTGGCTCAGCTGTTAATGATGTAATGCAAACCAGCGCTGCGCGTCTCACGGCAGCCGAAGCAAACCAAGATGGCGGACATGTAGTCCGCGAATTACTTTAAAAGTTAAATATGAACGAATTAAGACACGAATGTCACTTTTAATGCAACTTGAGGCGAGATGTTGATGGTTCCGCGTTGTGATATGTGTGTTTTAAGAGGAAGAGTTTCGTGTAAAGTTTGTTTTAACCCTTGTATTATGTTGAAAAAAAATGACATTGATTATGTTGCGGGTCATTTTGACCCGTACTGTGTAAATACACTCAAAACAGTCAAGAAAACAGGTTAAACCAATAACAACTTTATTTTAGGTTATATAAATATTTAGAAAAGTGACATACAATACATTTTTAATTCCAACGCTATATTTAAGAAATATTTAGTCTAATCCTCTTGTCCTTCTCTCGGGTCAAAATGACAATTCTTTCCTCCTGCCATGCCTTTTTCTCATCCTGTTTTCCTTCTCTCTGTTCATCCTCATCTATTCCCTTCTTTTCTCTTCCTTCTTTCCTTCCTACCTTCCTTCCTTCCTCCCTTCCTTTTTCCTTGACCAAAGATTCGTCCTCTGAATCCTCCTTATCGTAGAAAAAATTGACAATCTGGATCAGCAATAACATTGTCCTCTGTCTCTGAAAAATCCTCTGTTTCTGAAATCTCTTCCTCTACATCATTATCCCAGTTAAAAATCTGTGATAAAGCCTCCTCAGATGTCATCCTTCTGGAGCTCATTTTTGGTGAGTTTGTATAAAGCCTAGCGCACATCGACAGAGTAACTGGAGACAACTAGTTGCAAGGTGGCTTTTGGAAACTGAGAGTAGATGATGGAGATGATCAGATGAAATCGGTCGATGTGAGCGCTCTTACAACTGGAGATAAACAGTCGATCTCGGAGTCAGTTGCCCGTGTTCTACTTTTCGGCAACTAGTTGTCCTCAGATCCGGAGATATCACCCGTTGTGCGCGCTCCAACAACATGTGTGTATTGCGCGCCCTCTACAGTTTATGTCAGAAAACACACCGTAGTTGAGGCCAGTTGCTGTCAATGTACGCGCTGTTATTCCCGAGACTGGCCTGCTACTAGGAGTTGCCCGTTTTCGCCAGATTGTCGATGTGTGCGGGGCAGCAACTCATAGGCGACAGATACAGTATCTCTTGCCAATCAGTTGCCAGTCCGATGTACGCTAGGCAAAAGAGATGACATGAGAACAGTGACAAGGACAAGTGTGAGAAAGTTCCCTCTCTTCACACACCTGGCTCTGGGTCTCAGAGGCAATCAAAATACAATGTCAATGAGACATGTTTTTTTGGATCTGAACAACTATTTACCCACATTAAAGCGTTTGGGTCAAAATGACCCGCAACATCATCTTTGTATACAAACTCTGCACAGACATTCCACTTCACATCAAAGTGTCCAGATTTTACACACCAGTTCATGACCCTAAATGAGGAAAAGTCACCAAATTTCAGTAAGAAAAAGAGAGGATAACCAGTACTTTTATCAACTCAAAAACTGAAATGGGTCAAATTGACCCTTAACATAATACAAGGGTTAAGCATGCCCAAATCTGACTTGCACATGCGCACAAACCCGCCAGAATGGGGAAAAAACTCGATCTAATTAAATATTTAGTTTGAACACACTATTGTTAATCATATTGAATACAGTATGATACATGCATAAAATGTAATTTATTTTTTCCATTATCAACCCGACAGACCAGTCACAGGACGCGTAATGGGCCTGACGTATGCAGCAGTCAACTCAGGGACAGCGATCACACAGCAGCAGTGTAGTTTCACAGGAGCAGTGGACTGCTTAAAACAAACTTTACACGAAACTCTTACTCTTAAAACACACACATCACAACACGGAACCATCAACATCTCGCCTCAAATTGCATTAAAAGTGACATTCTTGTCTTAACTCGTTCGTATTTAACTTTTAAAGCAATTCGCGGACTACATGTCCGCCATCTTGGATTGCTTCGGCTGCCGTGAGACGCGCATGCGCAGGTTTGCATTACATCATTAACAGCTGAGCCAGATCATCTCGACGGGCAGACCAACTCGACAGAACACCGGCACCTGCCACAGCTGATCAGTGGCGTGTACATAACTAATGGAGTTTAAAACGGCATGTGGGCAACAAATGCCGTTTAAACTCCATTTGTTATGCCGGCTTTTTTTGGGTTTACACTGACATTATTGTAAAAAAATCTCTCAATTGACATATCTGGTAACATATATGTACACTCAACCGTGCACTTAGAGAGCATATACCCTGCCAAGACCATTTGATGGGGTCTTCCTACCATCTCATTCCATTGGCACCCCACATTTCAGACCAATAGTTTTTGTGCCATTCTTCTTTTAGATAAACACACAAAGCATCACAAAATACATCGAAGATTCGTATAATGTAAATCCAGTTGATTGCGTTTTAACCATGTTACAGCTTTGATTCTCATCAAAAACAGAGCTGGAGTTGTTATCAGGAACTTCTGACACAAACAGGTAACTCTAAGATTACATAGGATTAATAATAATTAAAAAAAAACTTAGAGAAATGCTCTGCTTTTTAAAACAAAATAATTGCCACAAATTAATTTGGGCAATGTCATGGTTGCGTTTTTATCCGGGGATTGTAGATTGGACAAAATAGAAACATTTAAAAATTCTATAAATTTCTCTGTTGGTAACATGGGGAATTACAGGCGGATGAATTTTGACCCTTCCAAAAAGCACAATATTTCTTTTTAGCAATATATAGCCACTTGAAGTCAAGATCCTTTAACAGTTAAACCCTCTATCTCAAATTAGTATCTTTTATCTCAGTATGTAATGAAGGATCATTAGAGATTAAATCAAATGAGCTCATTGGATGTGTGAGTGAGCGTCTGAGTCCCTCGTTAGGACTCATCGCGCTCGTATTTATGTTAAACAATCCGAGAGATGTTGTTTGTAAAAATGACAGTGCAATGTAAGAAATTGTAGCACTTTGATATTTCTATATGATTTTGGATGTACCTGACTTTCCAAAAACACATTCCGAAAGGCATTATGCGTTATTTGAGCCTATAATACAATGAAAGTGAGGTACAATTTTCACAGTAGTAATGTTTGTGTAGAAGCAGGAGTCATATCGGGAGAAACTTGTTTTTCTCGCGCTAAAGTTACAGGACATAGAATAAAGAATTAGATATATGAATGGTTTTAAATGCCTCGTGACATCATGCAGCGGTGCGAAGAGTTCATAAAAAGCAAACAAGACAGGTCTAGAGTTGTCATTTTAAAATTTCCATTACCAACCTGAAAGATGGCATGTTTAAAGGTTGATATCACTGGGTAACAAAAAAATATTTTTTGAAAATAGTCCAGGGTTTTCCAGCTGAATTTTGAAATTAGCTGAGACCACGGCTTTTTAGGTTCTTCTAATAAGACAATTAAAGCAAAAAAAGCTAGTACTGCTTCCGCCTTCATCAGAGGTGACACGTGATGGTGTGACGCGTCTCTTATCAGCTGTTGTTGCCGGAAGCAGTCAGTCTGACACCAGAGCTGGACAATTTTAACTTTTGAGCATATTTTTAGTGGTAGGGGAAACCGGAGCACCCGGAGGAAACCGGAGCATACACAGGAAGAACATGCAAACTCAAACTCAGAGAGGCCCTGTTCCAAACGGGATTCGAACCCATTCTAACCGATAGTTGGCCGTTTGCGGTATAAATCTTCTTTTATGTATAAAGTATCAAGGGTAAGGTTTTTGACACAAAACTGACCAACAAATTGTGTCCAGGTTGTTGTGTTTAAATTTGAACAGTGCTCCACGACCTTGCAGCCTGTGGGGAGGGAGGCTGGGGTGTAAGTCCCTGAGACAGGGGCCAGAGGTTTGTGAGGGCAGACTGCGGTCACAGCCCTTAAGCCCTTTCAGCTGAATGAGGTGTGACCTGAAGCCTGTCACCGCACATGGACCAGGAGCCAACACACTGGACCTGCATGAAATGTATTCTCTCCCTGGTGTCCCTTGTAGCTGCAGGCGGTCCTCTGCTCCTGGTGAAGACAGCTCCTCGGATGATGCTTCCTCAGCCAGTTATACCAGCCTCATGTTATCTATGGTTTTTACATATGCTGTGCCTGTGTGTATGTGGACGAGCTTGTTGGTGTGTAAGTACATGTGGCCTTGTGTGTGTGCGAATGGGCGCAATAAGATCAATGGGATTGTTTTTAACCAACTGTAAAGCATACTATCTGTATGAAAAGCATTTAAGAAACACAATTTGATAGATTGAAAGGATTGATCATAATATATCCCCATCATGTAAAAAACAGATGAAATAAGCATAGAAATCAAAAGATGAGCTTTCTACAATGAACACCACTTTGGCCCTGGACAAAAATAAATATAAATCATGGTGTACGATGTTAGTCACTCATTGCTGCATTTCTTATAATTCTATTATCTTATCATCATCAATTATAAACACAATGGATCAAGCTGATATAAAAAATTCAAAACAACAAGGTTGTATGGTTAAAATTATATGATCGCAAGCCTGAAAAGCACCTAAAGAGCATTCCGGAGCTTAGTGTCCTAAAGAATGTTCAAAATGAAAATTCTTTTTTTTTGCTGAAAAGCATTCTGTAAAAATGAATACAATTTGACCTTGATCAGAAGAACGTAAATTGGCCTCTACTGAACTAAACTGACAAAAGCCTTATTCAGGGCTGTTTTTAACATGACCAAGTGATTCACTTTATTCTATTTACTAGAGTTTTAGATTTTTTTTAAACAAAGTGAAAACTTACATGAATTGAAACCAGAACTTCACCAAACGTTTAAAAAGTGATGAAAAAGAGTGATGGAACAACTATTATTAATTGCATTATAGGGTTCAATTTTTATAATGAAAACATAGTGACAGTGGCTCAGTTGGAAGGGCATTGGCCTTAGGGCCTCAAGGTTGTGGGTTCAAGCCCACCACAAAACCTTCTCCACCGGCCCCCGCTGATGTCTGCTGTTGTTGTGTCCCTGGGCAAGACAGTTCTCCTGTGGACTCATCACCTGCAGGAGGATCAGTGAGGGGTTGGTGCTCTGTGTACTGGGTGCAGTTGATTGCTGATATATTTGCTGATGAAGTTAGATGATACGGTGTGATATTCTCAATAAATCCATGCAGGTTAGGGATTCTCATTCATCATGCCCTTGTCTAAACCTGTTTGTAGGTCACACATGCGCCCCAGCATTGCCTTGGGCTCCTGAGGCTCCTTGAAGAGCCCTATGTAGGTCAGATACGCTAATGAGAGCAAGGCCTTCTCAATGCCCAGCAGCAGGTGAAAGTGGTCTCCAGCCGCTTGCATAAGACTCATCCTCTGGACACTGTGGGTCCTGCACGCCTCACGCTGTCCCAGGCTAATCAGGTTAAAACACTGCAGCAGATTAGCAGAATGAGCTTATGGCGGGTCGGCCTGTAAACACAGGGATCAACTTCTCCATACTTCTACACATGTGTTGCCTGTTTTTAAGTTGTTTATTAAGTGTAGTCTCACACATAAAAAAAGAAAAACAGTATCTCCAGTCCGTCTTCAGGTGTCCCCCGACTCCTGACCCACTCCCCCTGCTCACACACACTTCCCAATCTGTGGAGCCATGTGGGTCAGCACGCTCTGGAGCTGGACAATGCGCACGTGCCCATGCAGTAATGGGTGTGTGTGTGTGCACGCTCAATGCCCGTGTGAATGGATAAAAGCCAGGGGGAGTGAACAGATCAGGCACACAACAACATGCTGTCCCTCTGGACCTTCCTTGTGCAGAAGTTATCGCTGCTCACGCAGCTTTCCTTCTTCGAGTCCAAGTATCAGGAGCCTGAAGAGCGTACCCCACAGCAGGCTGTTCCTGTCCTGTTACGCCGTGGAGACCTGCTGGAAGTGCCCCGTACTATCTTCACTCACTATGGCATTTACCTGGGGGAAGGCCGAGTGGCACACCTCATCCCTGACATCCTGCCTGCTCTCACAGGGGACCCCACACTCGTGCGCACTGTCATCACCAACACACGCCTCATCGTTGGCTGCATGTTCAGGTGCGCCACTGTACGAGTGGACACGCTCGAGAACTTTTCTTATGGAGGAAGAATCCTGGTGAACCACATGGACAGTGTGATGAAAGCTCGGCCCCTGCCCAACGAGGAGGTGGCAATGGCCGCAGAGCGACTGCTGGGGAGCACCACGTACAGCCTGCTGTGGAACAACTGTGAGCACTTTGTCACACACTGCAGATACGGGTGTGCAGTCAGCAGGCAGACGGAGAAGGTACAGTATTACATGTATGGAAACATCTGCATGATGAAACATAACCTCCTTTTCTCCTTGTTGTTTTGTACAGTTTTGTGACGTTCTAAAGTCTATAATCAGAGACCGGCGCAGCGCCCTGGTGTCTGGCCTTCTGGGCATCTTCTCCATCATCTCCTTTGGTATGGCACCTTCAACCACACTACCCACAATCTTCATCCCCTTCACGCTGTGGATGGCTGGTTGAAGACGCTCTGTTCAAATCTGCAAATGTGATTGGTGGTGCCACCGGCCACGCTCCAGAACTCATTGTGTAGTATCGATGGTCAATGCCATTAGAACATTATGCACTGTTAATGAGGCTGTCTGGGAATGGAAGTCACATTGTCAAGCCCTGTTTTACACATACCATGTGCCAGTGTACACACAGACCATCGAGTGAGCACAGTGGCTCAGAGGTGGTGCCACGTCTCAGTGGGATTAGTCAGTTTGGACATTCTTCTATGTTATTTGGATGGAAAAAAATCAATTATGTACAATGTAATATTTACATGGTATTAATTGTGGATTTTAAATTATGTGAATGCCATGCATATTTCCTTCTCATGCATTTGACTGGAATCCCCTTTAAAAGCTCTCAATGGCCATTATCTGTAGAATATGGAATGGCCATATTTTTCTGGAGAGTTCTCTACAGCGCACAGCACTTATAATGATCAATAATGAATCAGAGATGCACTATCTATTTGTATATATATATATATAAAAATGGATCAAATTTTTCTACCTAAATATTCAAATGTAAATGTATCAAGAAATCGGATCATAAATTTATTTTTGATGTATATATTTATTAATTTTCTTAAACTGTCTTTTGTATTTGTTTTTACAGTGTGTTTTTAAATTGCTTTTAAATTGCTTTTAAATGTTGCCGATGTGAAGCACTTTGAGTTGCATTCTGCATGAACTGTGCTATAGAAATAAACATTGATTGATTGATTGATTAAAAAGTGGAAAGTGGAGAAGATGTGGCCTCACATTGTCTGGTGCCTTTTAAATGTAAATAAAATGTTTTAAAATAAAGATCCTACTTTTTATCAACTCATGATCTATGCCAGCGCTTGTGTGAAGTTCCATGTTTTCATTTTGTTCTAATTTTTTCATTTCAGTCAAACTATATTATTTATGTTTTGAACACATGTACACACATTTCGCACAAAAACAAAAGAAAAATAATAGGAAAAAAAAAATAAAAATAGTTTCAGACTTTTTAACCCTTGTTCTCAGCCCATGGAAAATTGCTGAATAATGCTGAATATTGCCAACACCACCAACACGTATGTGCAGCAGATGCAGACAAAGACCAATTGTTGAGTTCCGATTGCTGAAATTGTGTGACCGGTCAAATCTGGGTTTAACCGTGCGTCAAGTCAGTCGGCTTAGCACACTTTCCACACCTTTGACCCGAACTAAAACAATACTCAACTTTCTAAATGTGATTAGCAGAATGCTCTTAATTTCTGTCCACATTCTCCCTGCATGTTGACCAAGGCTTAATCCGTGTGACCGCTCTGAGACCTCCTTCTCTTTCCATATAAACTTGGGAGTTCATTTCGCAGACCACCAAACAAGACCACCATGTTCCTCTTCCAACTTTTCAACATGTTTTTTGCCGCGTCTAAGAAAGAGGAGGAATCTACGCACAATGTCTCGCAGTTTAAGCGCGGGGACTTGCTCGAAGTACCCAGGACTCTTTTCACGCATTTCGGTATTTATTTGGGGGACAATCGTGTGGCGCACCTCATCCCAGATATCTTGCCGATGCTGACGAAGGACAAGGACAAAATCAGCAAGATGGTGACGAACAATCGGCTCATTCTCGGGGTCATCACCAAGACGGCGAGCGTCAGGGTGGACTCTGTGACAGACTTTGCTTACGGGTCAGAGATTTTGATCAACCACATGGACAGCGTGTGCAAGCAGACACCTCTGGACGGGGACGAGGTGGCGCGCAGGGCGGAGAAACTCATGGGCTCGGTCACATATAGCCTGCTGTGGTACAACTGCGAGCACTTTGTCATGTACTGCAGATACGGCATGGCTATAAGCTACCAGACGTACCAGGTATTTAGACATTTATATATTTCAACAGCGTAATAGTATTATTGGTCCAAATGCTAATAGGGATAGTAACATGGAAAAGTATTGGAAACTTGCAAGTATACAGCAGTGTGTGTTTGAATTGGGAAATCTTTTACATGTCCAATTCGTCCGTTTTTTATTTTTACTACTACTGCTGCAGAATACAATGCTACACCAAATACCACTACTTACTATCACTACAACAACCACAAATTACTTCCAAATACAACTTGCAATATACACAGCAACATAATAAGTAATTCAAACTTGCAACTTTGCTACTACTGCTACTACTACTACTGCTACTGCTACCACCACTATCATTACTATTACACAAAATACTACTGCTACTAAATACAATTGGCAATGTACACAAACAGGTATTGTAACATAAAAAAAATCCAGACTGGAAAAACTGTGAACACAAATTATTAGTATTATTAGTATAAATTAGTATTGAAAAGTTGCCTTGTATAGTGCTGTAAAGGTATGAATCCGACTTCAACATATATTTCATCGTTGGTGATTTTTTGCATACTGAGATTCCATTTTTCACTGTAAAAGCAGATTAAAAAATGTGATAGAGGCCAAAAAAATATGCATTTGAACGGAACAGTATTGAGAGCCAGGAACTATGTGAAACTTTCTCATAGTTCCATAGTATTTTTATGCTTTCAATGTTGGACTTTAAATATGGCTTTGTAAATCAACTAGTGGAGGGTATTGTATTCAAGTGACATTTGTTTGTGTATTCAAGCAAAATTGTTAATAAAGCCATGCCTTTAAAAAAGCAGCGGCAAACAAAGGTCGGTCGATTCTGTCTTATACTTACGGAATTGCAATAAAGCTGTCACAGGTGCTTGAGTATCGACAGACCTTTATAGAGCCTCAAAAGTAATTTCTTGGAGGTGGTCGTTCTAAACAAGGGCTTAGAAGAACAAACAATATTTCTTTTTCTCAACAGTATAAAAGAAAAAAGAAAAAGTAAAATCAGACTCATCAGTAATAAAGTCAGGCGTCTTTTATTTTGCAAGTGGGAAAAAAACGGCAAATAATCTTCAATATTCTTTAACTCTTAAAAAATACACTGTTTCTATTGATTTTTTGTAGTCAATTTTACTTAATCTTGTTGTTTCAGTTCTGTACAGCTGTGCGTAAGGTGGTGTGCAGTCGTCTTTGTGCCTACCTCACAGCTCTGTTCGGGGTCCTGGGCCTGTGCTACGGGGGCTGCGTGGCCCCCTGCACCCTGCTCCTCACCATCCTCGTCTCCTTCACTATCTGGATGGCTGCATGATCCGTCGGCTGGGTCTAAAAGAGCTGCATGGGACTACAATGGGAACCCATTATGACTGTACTGTATATAGCCAAAGTGCGTGTTGTCGGCTTTTAGGTAATGTAAAAGGCCAGTGTTTCCCAACCTGGGGTATGCAGAGTCCTAGTATGTGAGGGTATTATAGGGGTAACCTAAAATGATTTTAAAAACTTTCCAAAACCTTCATTAAGAGGGGACAATTTTTTGGCATGGTGTAAATTTTACAGCTACTTTTCTCAATTCTAAATATTAAACCCAATAACAAGAACAACACTTACAGTTCAGACCAAAAGTTTGGACACACCTTGTCATTCAAAGAGTATTTTATTTAATGATTATGAATATTGTAGATTCACACTGAAGGTATAAAAACTATTAATTAACTCATGTGGAAATAGGTACGTACTAAAAACAAAGTATGAAACAACTGAAAATATGTCTTACTGCGTCGCACACCATTCTCTTGATGAGCTCCCAGAGATGCTTAGCACTTGTTGGCCCTTTCGCCTTCACTCTGTGGTCCAGCTCACCCCAAAACCATCTGGATTGGGTTCAGGTCCGGTGGCTGTGGAGACCAGATCATCTGGCCCAGCACCCACCACTCTCCTTATTGTTACACAGCCTGGATGTGAATCTACAGTCAATAGTCATGGAAAGAAAAGAAAATCATTGAATGAGAAAGTGTGTCCAAACTTTTGGTCTGTACTGTATATCAGTCTGCAATAATAAGCTTTAATAACCTATGATCCAGGTTTGGTTCAGTCCAAGGCAGCATGAATTCATTCTGTTCAGAAAAATCACAGCCAAAACTTAATAATAAGATACAAAAGATGAATCTCAAATAAAGGTATGAAAACCTTGGTATATCCATAAACCCTGAAAAAAAAACCAAAGTATTTTTTGACCGGGGAAGATTGTTTAACCCCTCTGGATACCCCAAGGGATATTCGTGCCTTGTCTTCACTGATGAGGGGGTACACAAGGTAAGGTTGGGAACTACTCTGGTATAGAATGTTTTTTTTTGCAGTATGAATGTATATTTTTGTACTTTTACTTCAGCCATGTTTTATGTTTGGTGAAAAATGTGTTGTTTGGCCTTTTCAACAATAATGGCAAAACATGTATTGGTCAGCTGTGGAAGTCCTGCAAGGATCTGGGACCCCCTAGTGATCAAGGGACTCAAATGTTTTCCTGCCTTGCATTTGGACTAATATATACAGTACAGACCAAAAGTTTGGACACACGGTTTTTTTTATTTTCATGATTATGAAAACTGTGGATTCACACTGAAGGCATCAAAACAATGAATTAACTAATGTGGAATTATGTACGTACACAAAAAAATATATATCTTATATTCTAGGTTCTTCAAGGTAGCACCTTTTGCTCTGATTACTGCTTTGCACACTCTTGGCATTCTCTTGATGAGCTTCAAGAGGTAGTGACCTGAAATGGTCTTCCAACAGTCTTGAAGGAGTTCCCGGAGATGCTTAGCACTTGTTGGCTCTTTGACTTCACTCTGTGATCCAGCTCACCCCAAAACCATCTGGATTGGGTTCAGGTCCGGTGACTGTAGAGGCCAGGTCATCTGGCCCAGCACCCACCACTCTCCTTATTGGTCAAATAGCCCTTAGTAAGTAAGTAATGTTTATTTGTCGCATGGCGCCGTAAAGATGGCACCGTGGCAAGAGCTCTGGTGTGTGTCGTCTGGTGCACACTGGGGTAGTCTTGCACAGTTTTTCCAATGTGGTTTTACTGCAAATGGCAAATAAATGAATCTGAATCTGTATTTATATAGCGCATTTTACAGACCTAGGTCACCCAAAGTGCTTTACAATGTTCAGAGTTCAGATATTGTTTCATTCATTCCACACACGGTGATGACAGAAGCGAGTCCAGAACACACTGGATCATCAGCCCCCAATCAACACCGTCCAATCACTCTCTCATTTACATTCATACCTATTGTGCATGTTTTTAGTGGTAGGGGAAACCAGAGCACCCAGAGGAAACCTACGCAGACACGGGGAGAACATGCAAACTCCACTCAGAAAGGCCCTGTTCCGACCGGGATTCGAACCCAGGACCTTCTTGCTGAGAGGAGAGAGTGCTATCCACTCAGCCACTGTGTGAATCTACAGTCAATAGCCATGAAAAGAAAGGAAATTCATAAAATGAGAAAGTGTGTCCAAACTTTTGGTCCGTACTATATACAGTAATATATACACGATCTTTTTTATATATTAAAAAATATACTCTGTTGTGAAAGCAGATCTCTTAGATAGCTGGAAGGGCAGCATGCTAAAAAGGTCCTTTATTTAGAGGGACCTCCAACCTAAAGAACTGCAAACAGTATATATGCTGTCGGCTGCTTATTGCATTTCTGCACCAATCATAGCTGTCAGTCAAAATGCTTTGTGTGTCATTTTTTCATTGAGTATTCTCAAGTGTCCAATAAAAGACCTCTGTAGTAAACATTGTGCTGTCACAGGCTGATTATATGGCTCTACTGTCATCATCTCAAGCGGCACAAACATGGAAACGCCATGAATGGATGGGACATCAAATAACATGTAACAACATGTAGGCGAGCCAACAAATAACATGTAACAACATGTAGGCGAGCCAACAAATAACATGTAACAACATGTACGTGAGCCAACAAATAACATGTAACAACTGTTGTATTAAATATAGACTAAAAGCAGATGTGAATTTGATTGACCCGGAATTGAACTCTGTCTCTTTCCCAAGCAAAAAGACCTGGTCTCCCCTTGTTCCTTGGTAGTCCAAAAGTGCAGAATATGAGTTAATGATAGTTAATCTGGGGGGGATTCTGCTAATCCTTTCGTTGTTTGAAGAAGGAGGTGGACCTTGAAAAGCCTCCTGTCCTATCTCAAGGAAGTAATATTTCTATAGAATTAGGGAGGGGTAGTGTGTGTGTGAATGATTTCTGTTTTAGGTTTGGCGAGACGAAGGAAAAGGCCGGACCCTGGACCGGAAGCTGCCTGATACGACACGCCCCCTTCTTCCTGGACATCTGCTCTTTTTATATGCTTGGGCTTGAGGCTTGGGGTTAGTCAGCACAGGGGCCAGCGAAGGGACAGGAATAGAGTAGGAGCTTGTTGAATTTCTGTATCTGATTGTAAGGAAATTAAATACAGATGTTAAACTTGGAGAATCTTTTGTCATACTTCTGCATCAACTCGAACACGTCAGTCAAAGGGAATTTTTGACCATCACAACATGTACGCGAGCCAACAAATAACATGTAACAACATGTACGCGAGCCAACAAATAACATGCCAAATCATATGTTGTGTGATATTTAATCCCGAAAGACCGAAGTACAACAGAAACACAACTGTCAATGCAGCACTTCACCAAATATGCCTTATTTACATAGTTTTACATGAATAAGGCAGTCCGGCATAACTTCATTTCCACCAGCCCTTCTTGGTCCTACTCTACTCTATTCAGCTCGACTCTACACAAATTGGGGGTGTTTCCATTGGCCCTTCTCAACCCATACCAGGTTCTTTTTAGTACCTGCTTGGCCCAAGTTCTAACCAGCAAAAACGTTCTAACTGACAATTGGCCAGTGCCAATCCCTGCCACTGGAAACCATGGTTACTACCCAAGGACAGTGATTATACTAAATTTAGATTAGATTATATTGGAATTTTGAGTTGATGTAAGTTAATTGGCTTCGTGTCCCTGATTTGTATTTCATTATTGTAGAATGAAGCAATGCGTTTTGTAGCTCTTTATGGAAGAGTAAACACAGTAAACTCTTTTATCCTCACTAAAAGGAATATGACAGCCTGCTTCCAGTGTGCAAAAGGCATGTATAACATGACAACATAACAAACTGAGGTCTGTTGTTGGTCTGATGAAACCAAATGATGACCATTTGTCCTGAATGGCAAGTGTCACATTTGTAGGAAAGCAGGTACTGATGCTTGTTCTTCTGTAAGGTTCTGTCATACTCTCAGAGTACTGCTGAAGCTCAGTCAGACTGACCCCCAGGTTCTTTGGACAACTGGCCAGCTCTGGGAAGAGTCTTGATGGTTTGCAGGCTTTACAGCAGGTGTTTTTTGAAAGCAGCAGATGTGTCCCCCTGCTTCAGCCTGTACATGTCCAGGCCTGTCTGAAGTTAGCATGAAAGAATTTAGATTACCCAAAGAAACCAAAATTCAACTTGTCATGTTTGAAGGAGAAATAATGCAGAGTTGCATTCAAAGATCACCATATAGATAGATGGATAGAAAGATACTATATTGATCCCAGTAGGAGAAAATCATGTGTGAAGTAGCAGCAATAAGTAAGGGATAATGTATATTACATTACCATTTTATTCCGATAATGACCTGTGTACTATACATTATCCCGCTTATTATACGGCTTTGTACCAACAGAACACACAAAATAAACTTCAGTCCACTCTTAGGAATGCCGAAAGGTTTATTTAATGACAGAAAATAAAATAGTTCCCAAAGGCTTTCCCGTGGCTATGCGAGTAACAGTTAGGCTAGCAACTTCCAAACTAGATATGCTGGCCTGTTCACGAACGCACAGAGAGGCGTGAGAGTTCTTTATACATAGTTCCCACAGACCAATGAATGTCACATGACCTCCTCGGAGACGCCATCTTTGATGGCACGCTGCTGTGTTTGTGCATTCCATTAAACAGAAGAATGAGAATAAATGTAGATATTCAAACGCAAATTGGAAAAAAAAAGGGCAACTTTTGAGCAAATAATTGTATATTAATACAATGGCACCACAGTTTAACGTGCTACGGACATGTTTTACATATTTGATCAAATTATGCAGCAAAAATTAACAAGCAATGCAAACATTTCTCAAAAACTTTAGATTTAATACCAGTTCGAGCTCCATTTAATTATTTTAATTATATTAACAATTAATTTAATTAATGCTAATGCCACACGGACACTCTGGATTGCTGTTATTGTTTATTTCCGCGTTTTTGACCGTATGTTTTGGTGAATGGTGGGCAACTGATTTTTCCAGGCGTAAAGAGCAGTTTATTTTATGACACAGATCTTTTTACAGAAGCAATGCTGTTTGTGAACATTGTTTTAGCCCACCATAGAACTATTATTATCTATTTAATACATTTACGTTGCCCTCGAGAGCCTCGGACGCGACACCGATCCTCCTCATAATAAAGTGATCTAACGCTAAATAATGAAACTCTCAAGTTACCAGCTATCAGCATACACAAGTTAGTACTGAGTAAATTACGTCTGTCAACACATTATGAGATACGATACGCACCTGACACAAAGTGCTCCGAGCATATTCTTGCGTGTTTTGAGGGAGTTTCTTGCCTGTTTATCTTCGCAAGCCATAACCTCCGTGGTTGTTCTGACAAAAGCTTAGTCTTCTCACATTCATGAAGTCTAATGATGGGTATACTGTAAAATCCAAGTTTAACGGAACCTCCGGCACGATTTGAACATCCATTGACCCAGCAGGAGATGACCATTTTCAACTTTATCACGACATTAACACGTTTCAGCTTCTTTTTCTATTGTTTTGCCCACAGAATGCCAACACAAATGTCGCCGGGTCGGCAAATCCCCGTATGTAGTGACGTCATGTGGGAACTATGTATACAAATGTTTACCGCACTTTCTTTATACAGTTCACACCGTAGAACAAGCAAAACACAAAAATAGTACAACTTAAATAATGCATAAATAATAATAATAATAATAAACTCCTATGTGAGATAAATAAAGCACATCTTATCTTAAAGGAGCAATATGTAATATTTGCATGTCAAGTCATCATTAAATGACCCGAATATTTCAAAAGGCGTTATTAAATCATACTCTTTTCGAATTCATCTTTAACTGATAACAGTAGTTCAGCCGAGATATTTGATCATCAAAATTAGTTTTACGACCCGTAAAAGTTGTTATTGTTTTGATTTTGATGTCCTACCCTCCGCCGTTTCGCCAATCAGGAAGTGTCATGTAAGTCCGTGATCGGGTTGCCAGAACTCCGCGCGGCTCATTAATCTCAGTGGTAAAATAACATGTGGCGCAGAACTAAAAAAGGTCTTGTTATGACTCTCAAATAATTAATGACAAAACAAAGACTAAAACGAGGATTTATATCGGGATGCCTTTGAACAATTGAGACAGCTGATAAAAGTTTACGTGTGATGCAGAATTTTCTAGTTTCACTCCGTTCTTCACGGTGTCTCTGTTCGTGTGAACCAGTGGCCTAGCGGTCTAAGCTGTACGCTTATGATGCAGGAACCCGGGTTCGATCCCGGGCTATGTCTTTTTGTATTTATTGCATGTTATCACATTCTATGACAGATTGCTCTAAAAACGGTAAAAGATGAAGGTCAAGACGTTTTTTGCAGATTATAGCTTAATTGTAAAAATAATCATTTAAGACCACATGTACCCCAATTAAAATAATGTTAGTCTCTTTTTGATGTGGGACTTTTACATGTTTGTCTAAAAAATAGGGAATAAATAAAATTGAAAGGTGATATCCTCTTGAGCAAACCCTGATGTTGATACGCTGAAGAAATACGTTCCAACATCCATTCTTCCCACTCCTATTTTGGACATCAATTTCTTATTTATTTTGCATAAACTATGTATAATTACATTGCTTTTATTTTGTTTTTGTTTTTTATCTCAAATGTCCAAATTATAATAATAAAAAAACATGAATCAAAACATTCATTCAGCATTAGCACGGCTGTCATGGCATGTGAATGGAGACGGACAAACAACTGATAAAATAATTCCCTGTGTTTGCTGCTGGATTTGGTGTGAATCTGGCAACCTGAGTCAGGGAGAGTGGGAGAGGACTACAAAATATTGACTGTGACTGCAGTACCACTTTTGGCCAGATTTTTACATATTGCTCCTTTAAACAAAATGTGAATTAACACACAATCAAACACACCACTTTGGCCTGCTGACGAACTGTGGACTGTAACTTATCTTATCTTATCTTATCTTATTATTATAACTTCACTCTGCTTTGTCGGGTCCGTCTTCGTTAACTTCGGAAGTAAAACCGGAAGTAACAATCTCAAAGGCATAACCATACTGTACATTTCAAATAAAAATCTACATGAATAATGATCCTTCTACGACCTTAACTAATACTGATTAATAGCCAGAAAACAAATATAAAAAATTCCAAAATAAAATAAATCAAAGAACAACTTTTACAAGACTAAAATGCACACTAGCGCCGCTTTGTGACGAAACAAAAAAACTGTAGCATCATCAACAGTTACACTAGAACTCTCTGGAACTGCATGAAAACTGAACAAAGAATTCTGAACATCAGCGGTGAGTGACCCAAACATAAACCTAACCTAAATCCATAATTCAATCCTCTGCAAATGTTCCTAAAATGTCCCAGAATCTACTTCCGGGTTTTTTGCAATTACTTTTTCTCGCATTAAAGCAGTATTTTTGTCATGAAAACCTTAACAGATATTTCTGAAAACCTCTGTGCATGTGTGTTAAGGATGTATATGTCTAGTCTTCTCTGATTAACATTTAAATGCGTTGATTGATTGGTATTTGCGTTTATTGAGCGTGGCTAGCTCCGGAATGGCTGGAACTACTTGCGGAGTAATCTACACATCTGAATTACAAGCAGAGAGTGCGTTGCCATGGGCAGCGGTCATTATTGTTTTGAGATGTCCGTTATCAAGAAATAATGACCGGTAGAACGTTTTGAAATTACATTCAAATCAATGGAGTGTTCTACTGCTGCTGTGAGGAGCTGTGTAATAAAACATAAAATGTTTCATTCCTCTCTCCTTCCAGCCCTCTGACACTCTCGTCCCAGCCACGTCCTGGGACAGACGTCTCAGGCCACGCCCCTTGTTCTTATGATTTGACTTTACACGCACTTGCACTCAAAACTTACCCATACACAAAAGGTTCTCATAATGCGGAAGTTGTGGAAGAGCCGCTCGTGTTGTTTACAGTGAGTGCATCAAAATACTTGCAAAACAAATGCAAACAAAATGCCGCCAAAGAAAGTACAGGCAGCCTCCCCGCCAGTGGATGAAGCCGAGGATCTTAAAAAGTCACTTGAGTTCTTAGCGGCAGATGTCGCAGCGATCAGAGACGACCAGAGAAAGATTCTTGCGCTTACAGAGGAAGTCAAGCAGCTGCGTCTCGAAAACGCTGAGAAGGACAAGAGGATCGAGGAATTGGAAAAGAGAGTGGACGGATTGGAGCAATACACAAGGATCAATGATGTGAATAGTGACGGGACTAAAGATCAGACCGCGGATGTATGCAAGGGCAGCGGCCGCTGGTCATGGACAAGAGCCAAGTGAGGAAGACGTGAGTTCCACTGAGGACCAGGTAGCGGTCTTTCTCCAGTCAAAGGGCATTGCCCTGAACGTGGATTCCATCGAGGCATGTCACCCTCTTCCCAGGAGGAGAAAGGAGGATATACCAGCGGTGATTTTGAGGTTTGCGAACAGAAAAGTCAAGATAGCGCTGTTGAAACAAGGAAAGAAGCTGAGAGGAACGAATGTATATATGAATGATCACCTGACCCGGAAAAACGCGGAGATAGCAAGGAAAGCAAGGTTTCTAAAGAAGCAGAACAAAATCCAAGGTACATGGACTAATAATTGCAAGATCTTTATTAAGCTAAACGGGCCGCCAGAGGAGGCGAGGGTTTTGGTTGTTCGAAATCTAAAGGAACTGGACAGATTCACTGATGACTCTTCTGCACCTTCATCTTCGTGAACCATCATGGACCAAAGGTAGCAGGCACTGTTACAAAACATCACTATCTTCATACACAAAATGACTAATCTACAACAGAGGTGTGAAATGTATGACCAATGTAACATACATGTAAACTATACTGAGCACAGAGAACAGGAGAGAAAATGAAATAGACCCAGATAATATGTTCTTTTCTAATCTAAATGTGAACTGTAAATATTACACTTCAGGTGAACTTAACAATTTTCCAGATATATCCAACAAGCTTTCAATAATACACTTCAATAGCAAAAGTATGTATGCTAATTTCAATGAAATCAATGAGTATCTCAAACATTTGTCACAACCCTTTAACATCATAGCCATATCTGAAACCTGGTTTAATGTTGAGAAAGGAGTAAACTTTGAACTAGCAGGATATGATTCAAATTATGTGACTAGGGTAAATAAAATGGGGGGTGGAGTAGCATTATATGTTCAAACTAATCTAAGATTCAAGGTAGTCCCAAATTTGACAAGAGCAATTGATAATTTACTAGAGTGTGTAACAGTTGAAGTATATAATGAAAAAAATAAAAATGTATTAGTAAGCTGTGTGTATAGATTCCCTGGATCAAGTATAGCTCAATTCAACAACTGGATCGAAAGGACATTCTCTGAGAGTAGGAACAAGACTGTATATATTTGTGGTGATTTCAACATTGATCTAATAAATCCAAATTGTCATAGAGCTACAGATGAATTTCTTAATACAATGTATAGCATGGGTTTTTATCCAGCCATTACCAGACCAAGTAGGATTACATCTCAGAGCGCTACCCTTATTGATAATATTTTTACAAACAATATATTTTCCTGCATGTCAAGCGGATTGGTGATATGTGATATAACAGACCACTTGCCGGTTTTTTTGGTATCTGATACAAAATGCACTATAAGGCAAAACTTTATAGATCACAGCATGAAACGATTACAAAATGAAGATAATATAAATGCACTGAACAATGCTTTGATGCAGCAGGACTGGAACAACATTTACAGGGAAACAAATGTCGACAGAGCATATGAAATCTTCCTAAATACTTTCATTGCACTGTACAATCAATACTGTCCAATACAATATCACAGTAATAGAAAAAGGAACACAAAGTGTCCCTGGATAACCAGAGGACTAAAAAAGTCATGTAAAAAAAAGAATAGGCTTTATTGAAAATTCCTCCGATTAAGGACACAAGAATCTGAAAGAAAATATAAGAATTATAAAAACATGTTAACACAGATTATAAGAGCAAGTAAGAAAATATATTATAAAAATCTATTGGATGTAAACAGAACAAATATCAAAAAAGTATGGGGCATATTAAATGGAATAATTAAAAATAATACTAATAAGGATACATACCGAAATTATTATATAGAAAAAGATAGTGAAAACTATAGGGGCCTATGGCCCTAAAAACAGCAGTCATAAGACCTCTCCTAAAAAAGAGCAGTCTGGATCCTGCGGGACTTCAAAATTATCGCCCCATATCGAATCTGCCATTTATTTGAAAAATTCTTGAAAAAGTGGCCTCCCAACAACTTACTGAATTTTTAACAATGAATAATTCTTTTGATATGTTCCAGTCTGGGTTTAGACCCCACCACAGCACTGAGACCGCTCTAGTGAAGGTAACAAACGACATTCGACTTCACACTGATGCAGGTAAAGTCACAGTTTTGGTCATGTTAGATCTTAGTGCCGCGTTCGACACTGTCGACCATGAGATCCTCATGCAGAGACTGGAGGACTGGGCTGGTGTCACTGGCACAGCCCTAGACTGGTTTAGGTCTTACCTGGAGGATAGGAAGTACTCTGTGGAGATTGGAGACTGCGTCTCAGATGATGTGGCCCTGACCTGTGGTGTACCACAGGGGTCGATCCTGGGACCTCTCCTATTTAATCTCTACATGCTGCCGTTAGGTCAGTTAATACAAAGAAACAAAGTGTCCTACCACAATTACGCTGACGACACTCAGATCTATGTCTCACTGACTGCAGGAGAACATGGACCACTGGATTTGCTCCTTCACTGTATCCAACAGATCAGTGACTGGATGCAAAATAATTTCCTCCAGCTAAATACAGACAAAACCGAAATCATTGTCTTTGGTCCCCAGAAACAAAGAGAGGGCGTCATTTGTCAACTTCAGTCTCTCTCCCTACTTCCTTCAGACAAGGTCAGAAATTTGGGGGTAATACTGGACTCAGACCTAAATTTCAATAGCCACATAAAATCAATAACATCAACAGCTTTTTACCATCTGAAGAACATTGCCAAAGTTAGAAATATAGTGTCCAGGGCAGACTTGGAGATTCTTGTCCATGCATTTGTCTCCAGCAGGCTAGACTACTGCAATGGCCTGCTTACAGGTCTGTCCAAACAGACCTGTAAGCAGCTGCAGTACATCCAAAATGCAGCAGCTAGAGTCCTGACAGGAACCAGGAAGTATGACCATATTAGTCCGGTCCTCAGGTCTCTGCACTGGCTTCCTGTGGCTCAAAGAATAGATTTTAAAACGGCTCTGCTTGTGTACAAGTCTCTCCATGGCCTTGCACCAGAATACATTAGTGACATGTTGGTGTCATATGAACCAGCCCGGACTCTGAGGAGCACAGGGACTGGCCTCCTGCTGGTGCCCAGAGTGAGAACCAAACATGGGGAGGCTGCGTTTCAGATCCATGCAGCTAAGATCTGGAACAATCTCCCTGAAAATGTGAGGGAGGCGTCTACTCTGTCAATGTTCAAATCCAGGTTAAAGACTGTTCTGTTTGCCTGTGCATACAACTGAAGGATTTTATCTCCATTTTTAATGCACTGCTGTCATTTATTTATTTTTTTAAATTTCTTGTGTAATTTTGAAAGTTTTAATGGTTTTATTCTTTTGTGTGATTTTAATGTTTTAATTGTGTTTTAATCTTTTGTGTGATTTTAATGTTTTAATTGTGATTCTGGTGTTTGTTTTATGTGATGATTTGTGATGTGGACTGTGAAGCGCTTTGTGTTGCCATGTGTATGAAAGGCGCTCTACAAATAAACTTTGATTGATTGATTGATTGATAATATGAATGAAGTCGTCAATAGCTTTAACAAATTCTTTGTAAATGTTGGACCAGACCTTGCATCGCAAATCCCGGTGACTAACTGTAGTTCATCTAGCATTAGCAGAAATTTAGACACAATGTTTCTACCACCGGCTAGTGAAGATGAAGTAATTAGTGTTATAAATAGATGTAAAAATAAAACGTCAACAGACTGCAACGGAATTGGTATGACACTTATAAAAAAAGTTGCTAGGAGCATATCAAAACCACTTACATTTATCTGTAATCTATCCTTCTTAACGGGGTTATTTCCAAATAAAATGAAACATGCTAAAGTAATACCTATCCATAAAAATGATAACAAACACATTTTCACAAACTACAGACCAGTCTCACTTTTGCCCCAATTTTCAAAAATTCTGGAAAAATTGTTTGATAGCAGGCTTGAAACATTTATCAATAAACACAACATAATCCATGAAAGTCAGTACGGGTTTAGGAGGAACAGATCATCAACAATGGCTATAATTGAAGCAGTGGAGGAAATCACACAAGCCTTAGACAAGAAGAAATATGCAGCAGGGATATTCATAGATCTCAAGAAAGCTTTTGACACATTAAATCATAGTATACTAATCAATAAACTGGAATTATATGGAATAAGAGGAATTGCCCATAATTGGATCAAAAGCTACCTAACAGACAGAACGCAGTTTATGAAAATGGGAAACTACACTTCTGGATACTTCAGCATAGCTTGTGGTGTTCCTCAAGGGTCAATATTAGGACCAAAATTGTTTAATTTATATATTAATGACATGTTTAGCATTTCCAGTTCACTAAAGATGATCCTGTTTGCGGATGATACTAATATTTTCTATTCAAATAATGACTATACCAATCTTATTAATACAATTAACTCGGAGCAAGCCAAATTAAAATCATGGATGGATGCCAACAAGCTCTCTCTGAATTTAAGCAAAACAAAAGTTATGATGTTTGGCAACTACAAAATCAAATCAGATTTATTTATAAACATATATGGTGTCAAAATTTATAGGGTGTCTGAAAACAAATTTCTAGGTATAATAATGGACGACAAATTGAACTGGAAACCCCACATCAGACACGTACAGACCAAGATCTCAAAATGCATTGCAATAATAAATAAAACCAAATATATCCTTGACTATCATGCTTTGAATTTATTGTATTGTTCGCTTGTGCTGCCCTACTTATACTTTGGTACTGAGGTGTGGGGAAACAACTATAAAAGTCTACTACATCCCCTCAAAATATTACAAAAACGTGCAATAAGAACAATCAACAAAGTGGGCTATCTCGATCACACTAATGGTTTATTTTTAAAATCTAAACTCTTAAAATTAGAAGACCTGGTTAATCTTAACACTGCACAACTGCTGTTTAGAGCTAATTCAAAAACTCTACCAGCCAATATTCAAAAGACATTTATTAAAAAAGAATATGAGCGTAACTTGAGAAGATGTAGTAACTTTAAACTCCCAGCCGTCAGGACCACAAGGAGGAGTTGGTGTGTATCTGTCTGTGGGGTGAAGCTCTGGAACAGCCTGAGCCAGGAGCTGAAGCAGTGCTCAAGTATCCAGCAATTCAAATCACATCTTAAAAAGATGATATGGACAAAATATGAGAGAGAAAAATACTAACAAATTACTACAGGGTCAATAGTAACTGTTTTGGGTATTACCAGTATGGGTATAAGAGCATTCATGATCACCATTAAAATAAAATACATAAAATAACAGGGTTACATATGTAGTTATGTATGTGAAAACAGGTATATGTATGTTGTTGTGTGTGTGTCTGTATAGAGAACATTTAATATTTAATTTGTAGTTATGTATGTGATAATATGTGTATGTCTGCTTGTATGTTTATATTTCTGTATAGAGAACACTTAATATTTTATATATTGGTGTACTAAATGTAGAAATACGTGTGCAGCAGTGATTGGTGTTGCTTTGGTGGGCATTGGCGCAGTCTCTTAGGCTGGTTCTGTGTCTCGGGAGGTGGTTTCTGTGGTGGTGGCTGGTGGTGTGGAGGGGTAGTGGACCCATGTCATAGTGGCGTTCTGTGGACACGCAATCAGGAATGACCTCACTGTCTAGAATCCATTTGGACATACAAAAGAGTATGAATTGAAAATAAAATATGAAAAAAAAAAAAAAATTTGTGTAAAAAAACAAAAGTTAAATCAGAATCAGAATCAGAATCAGAATCATTTTTATTGCCACGTGAGTAACAAAGTTATCACTTGGAAATTGTCTTGGCAGAGAGCGTGCCACTTCGCCATTTGCGGCGCTGTGTGCAGCAAGAAACAGCAGAGAGCAATAACATTCAGGTTACAACAGACAGTTGGATAGAAAACATTGTGCTTTGTATAAACCACGGATTTTTTTCTCGGGATGAGCACCTCCGGCTGCCGGTCCAATGTGGCTGTCAGAGGGGGGCGGGGTCAGGGAGGGGGTGAGTCGGAAACACATTGAGGAGTGGAGGGGAGGGAGAGATCAGAGGGAGGCGGGGGAGCGGGATCCAAGCTGGAACTGACTGAAAGAGTGTGAAATTGTTGTAGAGACCAGATTTATTATTATGGCCTTGGCCCGAGGAATGTGAGATAAGAGTGGGGAGAAGACACAGCAAGGAGAAAACACATCTTCCTGTAACAAGGGACAATATAGTATGCATTTTAGCAGTCAAAAACAGGCAGATATTCTATTAAATCCAATTAAACCGAATTACGGCGCCCTCAGACCTCCGTACACAGGAGCAAATCCAAGCCGGGTCAGAGAGTTCAAGCGTGACACACAATGTCATTCAATCTCAATTCCAGAGTTTTATGCCCATCAAGTGAACGAGCTGCGAGATCTTTGATCAACTGTTCCACTAACACCACTCTTCGTTGTCCAGCCACAGCGCTCTCAACCACGACTCGGTAAGCTCCTTGTACATCCCATCAATTTTGTCGGCCAGCAGGTCGTGAATCTTGTGAACTGCCATGCCTCCGAATTTGTGGTAGAAGAGAACCGCTCCAAACCCAAACAGGAGGATCCCCACCACCAAAAAGCCAAAGATATATACGTCTTCCGAATCTTCAATGGACAGGGTCGACAGACAGAGGGGCTGCCACTTGTTCCAGCTGTCAAGCGTATAACCCGCTGGTGAAGTCCCGTCCGGGCACTCGGGCTCTCCAGACCCACGCTTACGTGTTGAAAAGATAGAATCAATTGCGTTGAGGGACCAATTTACCATTTCCATTCTTGCTAAAAGTTGTCTGTGGCAAAACTCCAGGAAAAAGACAAAAACAGGAGATAGCAAGCAGTCAGAAGCAGGAGCGTCTGAGACACGTCTATGCTCGACGGAGGCGGAAGAGAAAAGCTAAAGAGAGTATCTTCTGCCTGAAGGTGGAGCTAGGACAGTCACGGTGGTGATAATCGGCTCTATCCAAGGTAAAGAAACTGTAGAATTAATCAAATGCCTTTTCATTTGAAAGAATAAAACAATGGTATGAATGATCAGTGAGGTGGTTGCTCATGGTGTAGTTGGAGCCTGCTGTGCGTTGGACTATTGTTCCTCTGCATGATTGGTCTACTGCTGTGGCGGCTGCTTCTCGTGACTGGAGTTGGCCTGAGTTGGGGCGCTGGGCCTTGCTGGGGCACAGTGATCATTGTTACAGATGTAACTTTATAAAAGTATTAAATCGCACTGAACACGAGAAATTATTATTAAGGTATTATTTATTCAATGCTAAATAACAACATTCTTGCATGTTTTTGAATTATGTTTATGGGGTGGGAGTCGACAAGTTTTTACTTCCTTCCCACTCCATTTCGAGCTGACAAATTGTAAATGGAGGTTCATTTGTGTATTAATATTGCGATGTACAGTATAACACATGGTGTAACTAGGGAAACTATTGTTGCTTGATTGTATAGTTTGTTTATATATTTCTGTGTATAAGTATAAACTGTAAGCACAGCAGGCAACATCAATCAATCAATCAATCAACGTTTATTTATAGAGCGCCTTTCCTACACAAGGCAACGCAAAGCGCCTCACAACCCATATAACATCATGCATAAATCATCAAACATTAGAATTTAAGTAAACATAAAAAGACAGATTAAGAGCACAAGATATATAAAATCACACAAGTAGTTAAAAACCGTAAAAAATTAAAATCACACAAGGGATTACAATCATAAATAATCATAAATAATCATAGCGCATTAAAAAGATTAAAGATAAAAACAAATGTAAAATCATTCACTTGTATGCACAGCTAAAAAGAACTGTTTTCAGTTCAGTTTTAAAAACTGCTAGAGTAGACGCCTGTCTCACACTCTCGGGAAGACGGTTCCAGACTCTAGCTGCATGAATCTGAAACGCAGCCTCCCCATGTCTAGTTCCGACTCTTGGCACTAACAGAAGTCCAGTCCCTGTGCTCCTCAGAGCCCGAGTTGGTTCATATGGCACCAACATGTCGCGGATGTACCCTGGTGCGAGGCCATGGAGAGACTTGTACACAAGTAAAGCTACTTTAAAATCTATTCTCTGAGCCACAGGAAGCCAGTGCAGAGACCTGAGGACCGGACTAATGTGGTCGTACTTCCTGGTTCTAGTCAGGACTCGAGCTGCAGCATTTTGGATGTACTGCAGCTGTTTTACCGCTTGTTTAGAGAGACCTGTGAACAAGCCATTGCAGTAGTCCAATCGACTGGAGACAAATGCGTGGATAAGAATCTCCAAGTCTGCTTTAGACACAATGTTTTTAATTTTAGCAATGTTTCTTAGGTGGAAGTAAGCTGATGATGTCACAGATGATATGTGGCTATTGAAATTCAAGTCTGAGTCCATTATTACTCCTAGATTTCTGACCTGAGTTGAGGGTTTCAGGGAGAGAGACTGGAGGTGTATGTATAAAGAATCATTCTAAGGAATGTAAATATTGTAAATACTTATGATTGTAAAATTTCTGCTCGAATGAATAAAAAATCAATCAATCAATCAAAAATTCTAAAAAGCTAACAATAGTAATAATCAGCAACAGCCCTTCAGGTCCCTATAGTTGTTTTTCTTCAATGGAAACAAGAAATGGTGCCATATATTGTGATATTTTGAGTGAAAACTTCCATCAGCAAGGACTGTGAAGATGAGACGTGGCTGGGTCTTTCAGCATGACAATGATCCCAAACACACTGCTGGGACAATGACGGGCTGGTTTTGTAAAAAGCATTTCGAGAACCTGGAGTGGCCTGGCCAGTCTCCAGATCTAAACCCCATAGAAGCTCTTTGGAAAAAGTCAAAACTCCAAAACATTACTGCTCGAGAAGAGACCTGCATCAAGGAATGGGCCAAAATACCAACAGTTTTTGAAAACAGGCTTAGAGAAAATGTTGACCTCTGTCATTGCAACAAATGGTATAAAACACATATCGAGGTTGGCTTTTGTTATTCAGATTCAGATTCCTTTATTTGCCATTTGCAGTAAAACCACATTGGAATACATTTGCAAAAGTCTCCAGGGTGCACAAGACAAATACAGACATAAAACAACATTAAAACACAGAAATAAAACAAATAAAACAGTAAACAAATGTCACTGTGAAATCGATCGACCAAAACAATATCAAAACAAGTGCAAAGCATTAAAGTGCTCTGTTCAATAACAGCCTGTGAAAAAAAACTGTTAGCGTAACGAGATGTCCTGCATCTCAGAGAGCAATATCTTCTGCCAGAGGGAAGAAGCTGGAACATGGCTTTTCCAGGGTGGCCAGAAGAGTCATTGATAATTCTCAGAGGTCTGTTTAAAAGTCTGGATTTATAAAGAACCTCCAGAACAGGGAGCTCACAGCCCACGGTCCTCTTTGCAGAGCGGAGCACCTTGTTTAAAGCTCTCTTTTCTTTATCTGTGATGTTTCCAAACCACACAGACACAGAACCAACAAGTAAACTCTCAATGGTGCAGCGATAAAAGTTAAGCAGAATCTCAGAGTTAGTGGTAAATTCTCTAAGTTTACGCAGAAAGTAGAGACGCTGACGAGCTTGCTTAACGACTCGGTCAGTGTTTTTAACCCATTTCAGGTCATCAGACAGAATTAAACCCAACAAACTATTAATAACTAACTGCTTATTAGTTACTATATTAACTTACTACTTATTTTTGACCACAGTTTGCAATTAAGTTCTTTTAAAATGGAATTTTAATAATACCAATTACAGACATCTCTTATTTGCACAACTCGACTGACCAATTACTGCCCCACTGAAACTCCCACAAAGTCCACAGTCCACTACTTCGACTCAAGTATAAGCCACATCACAATGGGGTTATGTCCAGGTTTGAGACAGCGACAGAAATGTATACATTTCCCAAAAGAGTTGGAAATGAATGGGGTGAATTTTGGCTGCTGAGCCTCTTGCCACATCCACAGAATCAACATGCAGTGCTCGCTCATGAAACCCAGAGAGAAAAACTCCTGGCTAGTACCTTCAGCAATTTATATCACGCAGCCACAACAATGTGCTCAATAAAGATGTGCAGCTGAACTCAGTCTGGCGTCCCACCAAGTAACCGACAGGAGCGCAGCAGCTCTGTTTATGACAACTTTAGGAAACTCCTGCCCGACACTGCATCAAGTATCACATGATTTTAGTTGCTATGGTAAAGGGGACCAGTATAAATGTTAAAAAAAAACAACCTGAAAACATACATGCCTCCAGTTCTGGTAGATTTGTGTAGAGCCTTACATGAACTGCAGATTTGGCCTCTCCTCAGATCAGCTCAAGGATGTTTTTAAATTTGAAAATAGAATACCCGTCATTTCACAAATTATGGCTCCACACGACCACCAACAACAAGTTGTGGCATTGTAAGATTGAGATTAAGAGATCCTTTATTCATCCCACAGTAGGGACATTTCTGTGTTGCATCACTGCTTACAGAACAGTAGGAATGAGAAGCATGCAGCACAAGATGAGTGAACCTCTATACTAACTTTGCCTTTTTTTTAGCATGATAACAAAGCAAATCTAAGATCTCCAACTTTAGCATAATAAAGTATAGAATGTATTCTAGTGCAAGAAATATATAGCTGTAAGTAAACATCTGTATATTTTAGCAGCATGAGGGTATGGAACAAAGTGACAGAGTAAAGTGACAGTGGACAGGTTCTCTTTTATTTCGAGTAATTCTCAACATGATGTAGTATTGAATTCATTCAAACCTGTACTTATGAATGAAGCAGACCACTCCAAACCTGTATTTATGAATTTAGAGGTTAATCACTTCAAATCTGTAATATTAAACTTAAAAGTGTGGCAAACCACTTCAAACATGTAATATTGAACTTAGAAGCATGGCTACCCACTTTAAACTTCCACAGACGCCCACACACTTCCACATGTTCTGTTGTCTTTCACAAGCACTAAAACAAACGCACATAAGGAAAACAGTGAAGTAAGTCGAACCGTGAGTAAATGTCTTTACTTCTCTTATGTCTTGTCTTGACGTCTCAAAAACACAGCAGTGACTTGTGGCCATTGCACCATTTCTGAGCAGCCGTCTCTCAGAAAAGTAAATTTGAACAACAAGATGCAGACATTCAAAGAGTTGTATATGTGAAAATTCTGGCTGCTTATTAAAAACACCTACACAATATACAAAATGTCATTGTTTGTCAGACATGCAAAGAAAAGGGCAGTGAATAAAATCTATACTTCTCTAGCATTGTCAAATTTTCTCATCACATTCACTGTATATAAAGAGCTTTTATGTGACAGAAAAGCGGCGGCGTCGAGGCCTCATGTTCTGTCTGCGGATCACACCTCGTCTCTTATGGGGTAAGGTTACTGTCAATAAAGACGTGCATGTCTAAAAAAATGCGTGCATATTTATTGGTATTTGAGAATAAAAAACTATAAAACTATATGAGTGATTTTCGATTTTTTTATGTGCTTCTTCAAGAATATGAATTTCAGCAGTCAGCAAACTGTCAATATTACGTCACTGCTCACAGACATTAACAATTGAGCCTGCGCAGAGTTGATCAACTTCATTGCCACAAAACTAAACATGGCAGAGGGACACAACATTATCAACGTGGCTCAAAATCAGGTATAACTATATTTTATCATTTTGGTCGTAAATGAATGTGTAAGAAATATTAATTCCATAAAATGTGTTCATAAGAAGATGTTTCTTGTCCCTCTCTAGAAAAGTTTTTTTGGCAGTGCAGTTACCACCAATGCTAGTTTTATTTTTTTATTCTGGTATTGTTTTATTCTACAGAAAATAATGCCTTTTACTTGGTTATTTTAGTACATATTTCATCTGCTTTATTTGTATTGATCTGATAAACCATTTAATTAGGCCTAACTTATTGGATTTTTGGTGTGCTAGGTCCCGCTGGTTAGAATGCTTATGAACAGACTAACTAGTGTTACTGAACTAGTGAGCAAAAGTAATGTGTTAAATGTACTCACAAATATAAGATTGAGGCTCACAGGGCGCGACAGGGTCTGCTACGTCTAGCAACCGAGGATGAGTAAAGCACAGAGGTGAACTTCATATTGCTCAGGGGTAGTAATAGCGCAAAATATGAATAATCAGGAGGGTTGGGGCTGGTATCAACACATTAACCACATTGATTAGGGGCCAAGGCCTCATCAAATGTAAATGCTAAGAATGTAAACATGTTGGTTTTAAAGGAACATGGTAAGCTGTAAAACTAGCATTGAAGCTAGCATTAACTAAACGTCAACGCTAAACTAGTGTTAACTAAACACTGCAGAAAAAAAACGTTTCTAGAGAGGGACAAGAAACATCTTCTTATACACATTTTATGGAATTAATATTTCTTACACATTTATTTATGACCAAAATGATAAAATATAGTTATATACCTGATTTTGAGCCACATTGCTAATATTGTGTCTGTTGTGGAATTACATACCCCAATGAAGGAAAAAGCTCAAAAGGTATTTGTCTTAATCAGGAGCGTAAGTTTATTGTAACGCACGTGCGGAGAGCTCACATACACAAAGCAGCGTACATCAGCTCTGGCGCGGCCAGACACAGGTTCCTGTTTACATAGACAACACATGAAAGACAGTCACGCCCACAAAAGATGGGAGGGGGTCACAGTTTGAGACGGGCATCCGGAGGCGAGGCGCCATGCCTGGGGAGAGACACTCAGGTTGTGCCATGGGGATGCAAACAGAGGGACAATAGACATGCAGGATGTAAAAGGTCGATAGAGATGCAGACATACGGACCGATACAGATGCAAGATGCAAAAGGGGCAAGGGTGAGATAGTAATTTGCGTCATTGTCTGTCGGTGCGGGGGGGAGCCCGGCTCCTTCCTGCAGGTTAATTGAATAGAGCAGCGGGGGGGGGGTGAGTTGGCGTCCTTGAGGCTAAGCAGCTTGCCATAACACTCCTCTCCCGTGATAATGTAGAAACCCCAGTTTTACAGAGATCACATTCAGGTGGGTGAGTATTGACCTTGGTCCCTGAGCAAAACAAGAGTTGTTGATGGACAGGCTACGCTGCCGTCACCCAAGCCTCTTGTATTACGAGGGTGTGGTCAAAGCTCTTCACTGTGATACCCTCCCCCTAAATTGTAGGCGAAACAAGTGGAAAAATAAAAACAAGGTAAACAAGAAAGAAAAACGTTAGACAAAGTCGTCGTCCGAATCGCTGATATAATCAGGATCGGAGTTCAGTGGGACAGCGGCCAGGTCCGCCTCGGGGTCTTTGTATTGAATGGACACAAAGTGAGTGGATATCATTTTACCGACGGCCCGAAACACCATAGGTAATACACATGAAAATAAAATCATAACAGTCAATAGGGCTAAACCAAGATTAATGAGCACACTCCGCCAGGAGGACAGGAGCCAGTCCAGACCGTGAGGAGTGTCCGTGACATTGTCCGCTTGCATGGCGTCCCGGAGTCTAGTCAGATTGGCTATGCCCTGTTGGATAAGACCTCCGTCCTCATCATTAGCCGGAATATATGTACAGCAGGACGACCCAATGATCGTGCACACGCCTCCCACAGACGCGGTCAGGTGGTCCAGGACCAACCGGTCCTGAAGAACAACGGCACGTAGGTCGTGAAGTTCAACTCTCTGTGATTCAAGTATGGCCACTGTGGTATTGACAAAACCTGAGAACCTATAGCTCAGGGTCTCCGTCCTTAGCATTAGTTTACCTACACCCAGGCTGGGGAATAATGCTAACATTATTTTCTGGCCTGTGGTCCATAATTTGTGGTCATCGGGTACATTAGTGCCCCACAGGGGGTCGTCTCGGGATTCGGAGGCAGGGGAGTTGGGCAAAGGGGGGTCGCCTCGGGAACGCTGGGATTCTCTGGGTGTTGTTGTTGGCCTGCTTCATCGACGGTGGTCGCACGCCGGCCGACCTCTTCAGCGTAGGGAGCCGCGGATGGGCCTGGTCCGTCCCCACCCTCGGTGTCCTCGTCTATGGCCCTCAGTGGCAGCACCGCACGACAGTGGTAACGGCAGTGTCCGTCACCAGGAGGACGAGGAATGGGCCCAGCCAGCGCTTGGACCGCAAATGTTCAATCCAATCCAATCCACTTTATTTCTATAGCACATTTAAACAACAGAACAGTTCCAAAGTGCTGCACAAAAAAGTACACAAAAAATAGAATAAAAAATAAATAAATAAATAGTCAATTTATAAAATCAATAAAAATCATAACAAAAATTAAAAAGACACAGGGACCACACAACTCACGCGGTGTTAAAAGCCAGAGAATAAAAGTGGGTTTTAAGACGAGATTTAAAACACTCCAATGTTGTGGCTGTTCGGACGTGGAGGGGCAGAGCGTTCCACAGCTTAGGGCCGATGACGGAGAACGCTCTGTCCCCTCGAGTTTTACGTTTCGTCTTAGGAACCACGAGCTGGAGCTGGCCCTCAGACCTCAGAGCGCGCGTTGGGGTGTAGACTTCAATGAGGTCTGTGACGTACTGAGGGGCCAGTCCGTTTAACGCTTTAAAAACAAACAACAAAACCTTAAAATCAATTCTAAATTTGACTGGAAGCCAGTGCAAAGATGCGAGGATTGGTGAAATATGGTCACGCTTTTTAGCTCCAGTAATAAGTCGTGCAGCGGAGTTCTGGACTAACTGTAAGCGTGAGAGTGCATTTTGGGTAATGCCTGTATAAAGAGCATTACAGTAGTCCAGGCGTGACGAAATAAAAGCATGCACGACTTGTTCAAAATGTTTAAAAGATAAAAACGGTTTGACTTTAGATAAAAGGCGAAGATGGTAAAAGCCTGACTTGACGACTGTATTAATCTGTTTAGTAAAATTAAAATCACTGTCCATGGTGACGCCAAGGTTGGTGGCAGAGGGGAGAACGTTGTCTTTAAAGGGGCCCAAGTCCATTAAGGGGTCAGTGGGCCCAAAAATAACAATTTCAGTTTTCCCCTCATTAAGACTTAGGAAATTTTGGGCCAACCAAGCCTTGACGTCACTCAGGCAGGCAAGCAAGGGTGTCAGGGGGCCTTTAGCTGTCTTGGAAAGAGGCAAGTAAATTTGACAGTCATCTGCATAAAAATGGTATGAGATGCTGTGCCTCTTAAAGATTTGACTCAGTGGGAGGAGATAAAGGGCAAACAGAATTGGGCCAAGAATTGAACCCTGGGGAACTCCACAGCGCAGGAACCAGTCTAAAGCAGTCCCCCTGACACCCACACTGTCTCGGAGTCGGTCTAAAATAATTGTGTGGTCAATCGTATCAAAAGCAGCAGTCAGGTCTAAAAGCACTAAAATGGCAGAACTACCTGAGTCAGTCACTAAAAACAGGTCATTAAAAACCTTTAAAAGTGCAGATTCAGTGCTATGCAAACTTTTAAAACCTGACTGGAACATGTCTGACACACCATGTGCATCAAGAAAGGGCTGTAATTGACAGAGCACACTTTTTTCCAACAGTTTAGATAAAAAAGGAAGTTTGGAAATCGGCCGATAATTAGAGACAATGGAGGTATCAAGGCTCGATTTCTTGAGAAGTGGTTCAATTACAGCCTGTTTACAAAAGGAAGGGACAACTCCTGAAACAAGGCTACTGTTCACAATTTCACAAACACAAGCACCAATTGTTTCCCACACATCTTTGAACAACCTCGGAGGGACCGGGTCTGTAGGACAAGATGAGGGTTTTATTTGACTGACAATTTTTGTTAGAGACTGCAAAGACATTGGCTCAAACCGTGTAAAAACCGCTGAGCAGGGCTGATTTATGCAGAAGTCAATAGAAGGGGGCAATATGCTTGAACGAATAAGCGCAACCTTGTTTGTGAAAAAAGACAAAAAATCTTCACAACTTTGAGTGCTAGATTGGACAAAAGTAGATTGGGGCGGGTTTAAAACAGACCCAATGGTTTGAAATAAAACACGTGGATTATTTGCATTTCTTTGGACAACATCAGAGAAATATTTGATTTTCTGCAGTCTGACCATTTTTTGATAAGTTTTCCAGCTGCCAACTAAGATTTCATATGACACCTGTAGCCGATCCTTTTTCCACTTCCTCTCTGCCTGCCGACATATACGTCTGGCCTCACGCGTACTGTCGTTGAGCCATGGTACAGGCTTGGCTCTGGGGCGCTGAGCTTTGTGTGGAGCTACAGAGTCAAGAATTTCTGTGCATACAGCAATAAATGAATTAGTCATTTTCTCAGTATCCTGGCACACAGACACAGCACTTATTTCAGGTTGGGCGCTAGCTAAAAAAAGAGAGGAAAAAGATGCTGCCGTGTCTGGCCGAAGAGTGCGACAATAGCGCACAGGACAGGGCGGCTTAACGCAATCATTCATTGTGAATTCAAATAAAACAGGACAATGATCAGAAATAATAGCATCTCCAACTTGTAAATTGTAAACAGACAGATTGCAAGACAAAACCAAGTCCAAAGTATGGCCACGTATCTGTGTGGGTCTAGTAACGTGTTGCACTAAATTAAAACCTTCAACCAAATCTAAAAAGTCCTTCACCAAAGGAGTAGCTGAACAACAGACGTGTAGATTGAAGTCTCCAACAATTAAAAACTTGTCATAGTCCATCAACACTGGAGACATAAACTCAGAAAAGTCATTGATGAAGTTCTTATTGTACTTTGGCGGTCTGTAAACCAGCGCGCAGAAAACGGGTTCATTCTGTCCTAATTCAAAGCAACTAACTTCAAATGAAGTAAAGGACATCGCTGGCAGAGGCTTGTAGCACAAGTTGTTTTTCAATATCGACGCAACACCACCTCCTCGACCACTATGCCTCGGCGTATTTATGAAAACACAGTCCGGAGGTACAAGTTCAGTAAAGGCAGCCAACTCACCCGCACTTATCCAGGTCTCCGTCAGAAAGAATAAATCCAACGAGTGCGAAAAGATGAGGTCCCGTAGAATAAAAGTCTTATTCCTTGCGGATCTTGCGTTCAGAAGTGCACATTTCAGAGAAGTTTGGGGCACTTTAGCAGCAGAAGAGACGTGATTCAGCGTGCGAAGATTGTGGAGCTCCTGAAGGCGACATCGGCGAGGGCGAAGAGCCGCAGACACTCCCCGCTCACCGATCACTGGCTGCAGCCAAGCTGGAGCGATAGGAGCCAGCTGACGTCGAGCGATGAGGCGACGAAGACACTCATCGTAGTCCCGGGGAACACTCGCTGGGCACCAGATCAACTCCGGAGATAAGGCTAGCCAGGATTTCAACCTGACTAGCTTACCACTGCGCACTCCCCGACGCCTGCGTTTCTTGGGTAGCAAGGCTTTCACTCGAAGCAAGTAATCCGGAACGTCAGACAAGTAAGTGGGGCGCGACTTGTGTGGCTCATCTCTATGATATTCCGCACATCTGTCCACAAATGCTTTGATGTTCATTAACTCATGGCGTTCGTACACCAAGAGAGAGTTTGTGGTCCGTGTGAAACAGGATAAAAACAACGTAAAACACATAAACATTGGCGGAGCAAAGCGGCGAACCAGACACTCCGGCGCCATCATTTTTCGACATGTTGTCGTCTCGTTTCCTTCACCAGGACCCAGTCGCCTGGCTTGATCTTGTGCGGAGCCGCCTGCGCAGCCTGTGGCAGGGCGCTCCTGACCTGGGCAGAAATGGAGGGCAAAAGTGCATTAATTTCCTTACAATAGGACAGCATGTCGTCATCACACAAAGAGGTGCTTGGCAGATCTCTGGTCGGGGGTCCCGCGCCCAAGTTGGGTGGTCTGGCAAAGAGGATTTCGAATGGGCTTAGGTTTGACCTTGACCTGACTCTCATGCGCATGTACATGAGGGCTAGCGGCAGAGCTTTGATCCAAGACAGGTCTGTCTGTTCGCAGATTTTAACAAGTTTGTTTTTCAGAGTGCCATTCTCTCGCTCGCACGCGCCTCCGCTCCAGGGGGCGTAACTGCAGTGTTTACGTATATCAATGCCCAGAAATTCACCTACTTCCTCAATGACTTTTGCTACAAAGTGACTGCCATTGTCACTAGAGATTTTTTCTCGGGACACCCCATCGTGGCACAATTTCTGTGAGCAGAGCTTTCACCACCGCGTTGCTCGTGGCGTGTTTGCATGCAAATACTTCAGTCCATTTGGACTGAAGTATTTGCACCAGAACTGTCTGGTTCTGGTTCCACCAGAACCAGACAGTATTTCTTACCTTGGCATGGTGTGAGTTCAACAAAGTCCCTTTGGACATGTTGAAATGGGCGCAGGGGCGGAGGATGGGCAGCCTGTTGGATAATTTGGGACTTACCTGGGTTGTGCGCGAGGCATATAGCGCATGTTTGGCAGAATCTCTGTGCAAATGCCGTAAACCCCTTTGTATACCAATTTTGTGTAATTAAATTACACATCCCTCCTTTTGAGGCATGGTCTCGACCATGTGCTAAAATCGCAAATGTCTGAAGAAATGCCGTGGTAAGCACGGTTTGAGGTCTGGTCCCAGCCACACACCATGCCGTCGTTGAGCCCCATTTCCCTCCCACAGCACCGTCTCTGCTGGAGTAGCCAGTGCCTGCATTGCTGACAGAGAGGAGAAAATATCAACGTCTTGAGTGAGGTAGTGTGTGTGTGTGGGTAGAGGTGAGTATGCCGCTGCCTTGTCCGCGCGCCGATTCCCTGCAGAGATGGGGTCAGTGGCATTAGTGTGGGCCTGGCATTTGCATACAGCGATCTCTAAGGGCAACATTACAGCTTTCAGCAGATGTTCAACCTGTGTGGAATTAAGAATTGGTTTACCATCAGATTTCATGAAATTGCGGTGTTTCCACAGTGCCCCCCAGTCGTGCACCACAGAGAAACCATAACGCGTATCACAGAATATGTTAACAGTTTTGCCCACTGCCAGCTCACAAGCCCTGGTGAGCGCGATCAGTTCAGCGGTTTGTGCTGAATGGTGGTGGGGCAAACTACCAGAGTCTATAGTATCAAAATCAGAGCACACAGCATAGCCGACTCGGTTCTTCCCAGTGTTGTCACGTGACGCGGATCAATCTGTATAGGAAATCAAGTCAGGATTAGTCAGAGGCACCTCTTTCAGGTCTGGCCTGGGAGTGCATATCTGTTCTATTGTGGCGATACAGCAGTGTGCTTCCCCTTCCTCTGGCGTGGGCAGCAGTGAAGAGGGGTTCAGCTGTGTGCATCTTTTCACCGTGACATTGGGGAGTTCAAGGAGCACCGTGTTGTATTTCAGCCAACGAGCCGCAGAAAGGTGAGAGGTTTTCTGCTCTAGCAGGATCAGGGAAACAGCATGGGGCACAAGCAAAGTTAGTTCAGTGTATCCCACAAGGTCACGTGATGCTAGGGCCGCTTTCTCAGCGGCAGCCACAGCCCGCAGGCAGCGAGGCAACCCTGCTGCCACGGGATCGAGTTTTGCTGAGAAGTGAGCAGTGGGTCTCAGTGGCCCTCCGTGAGACTGCAAAAGTACCGACACCATGCACCCACACTGCTCATCCACAGTCTGAGTGAATGGCCAGGTTGGGTCAGGGAGACCTAGTGTGTGTGTGTAGATTTACTGTTCCGTTCATCTCCAGTTGCTTTCTCCCGGATCGTCCTCAATTCATATTGTGGGCTTTGGTGCCAAAGTAGAGGCTCATTTCCTCATGATCCATACTACTGTCATCCCTGAAGCAGGGGTAGTTTATCTCTCATCTGAAACAGAAATATTAGAACACAAAAAATGCCCACTTTATGGCATTGTGCAGCCTGTCAATCTTTTTTCCAATTGGGCAAAACATAACTGCATTGACAGACGGTGTGTGACATCAGGGCAGAGGCTGTAGCCAAATACAGACTTAACAAAATGTATGTTTCTAATTTTATACTCCCCTAAATGTGAGTTACAAACCAAAGTTGTCCTTCAACCAACGACAGCTCACTGCGGTTGGACCGAATCACTGTCAGGACAAACAGCAGAGGGAGGGACTCCCAATACCTTCGGCAAGGTATTTCATCTCAGAGTACTTTCCGCAGAGTACTTTTCTCAGAGTACTCATCCCAGAGTACTCTCACTTTTACACCTGTTCAATAAAGCTTGTTATCTTTGAATCTCTAGTACTTACACCGTATGCTGTTGACAAAAAATAATTATTCCATGATCACATTAAAACATTACAGAAACATTTGTTATTCCATGATTCCGTTCAGTACTCCTCGTTCACTCCACAACACACTCACAACACCCCATGTTAGCATATTGGTCCAGTTTGTTAAGGTCAACGTAGTGTACTTGACATGACGCACAAACATATAACATACACAAACATATAACATACACAAACATATAACACACACAAACATATAGACAACACAGGAGGCCTGTAATTTTAACTTTGTTATATTTTTCCATGTCCAATTACAATTGTCTCATGAGCTATTTCTATTGTTGCAACTTTCAGAGCCTGCAGAACATGCAGAGCTTTAAGAGATTTTTCCTAAAAGGATCCATTTCCAACTTTAGTGTTTACCACGTGGTCTGTACTCGGGCTTATCACAGATTGTGTCCCCTATATCTTTAATGAGCTCTTGTTACTTTAAAATGTATGTTTCCTTCTTTTTTCTTTTTCAGTATTAAAGACATAACTGTCCTAATTGTTTCTGATTTAGCATTTTCAGAGAACCACGTGTCCTCATCTTGGACCTGTGTCCAGTCCCCAGCATTGCTACACTTATCCATTAAGTAACACAGATACCATAGAGTAGTGCCTATCCCAATAAACGTACTCCGTTAGCCTATCTTCACTACACTGAAGCCATGAGTTTTGTGAAGCGACCACTCATTTGAGAACGGACCAAAATCTGTCGCCTTATGTTTTGTTTTTAGCACAGGATTTGTTGTCCCTGAATCATCCAGAATTTTAACTTTTACACCACAGATTGTTAGCGTATATTACGGGAATTCAGCATGAATTATCTCTAAAAAGTGCCAATTGCAATTTGTTCTTGTTCAAACTTACATGAGCGGTCGCTTTGGTGACGAATGTGAACCCGGGTTTGATCAGTCGCTCGTGTTTCCTCCACGCCCGCCTCTGCCGTCCTCTGGCCCCGTGTGAGCTTGAGCGGTCCTCTGCCTTTAACGCCTCCTCCGGTGACAGTCCTTCGACACATGTCGAGCACACAGTCTTTCCGCCGGGCTGTGGAAGTTTCTCAAAGTCCGCAGGAGGCCCAGGTAGCCCAAAGCGTTCAAATAATGTTAGCCTGTGGTCCATGAGGGTTGGTTAATACCCAAACGTGCCGGTCCCAATGGCTTCTTCTGTTTGCGGTGCGGGGGCAACTTTCAACGGGGTTTCAGCGGGTGCGTTTGGTGTTTTACGCTGCCGCCTCCGTGGGGCAACAGTCACAGGATTTGGAGCAGTTTGTCTCTGGCCTCCAAAGCAGTTGTCGGTGTCTCACATAATGTGTCCACGGAGTGAGTCGTGAGCTTCGGTTTCCTGAGCGTGTATCTGCTTCCGCCGCTTCTTCTTCTGCGGTTTCCTGAGCGTGTATCTGCTTCCGCCGCTTCTTCTTCTGCTCCCGGGTTTGGGCCCACTTCTCGCGGGGTCTCAGCTGGTGCGAGCGCCGCCGTGGTTGGGGCGTGGGGCTGGTGCTGGGGCTTTGAGGCGGAGGACAGAGCGCGGAGGAAAGCGCCGACAGACCTGGACAGGGAGAGGAAAAGGGGACAACAGTAGTCTGCTCATTTTTTAACACAGCGCTTTGCTTGGGCGCGTACTTAGCATGGAGTTCTGCTCCTTCTGTGAAAGGGTTAGTAGGTGAGAAAGGGCGATAGGGTGGGGGGTGTGTGGGATGTGTGTGTGTGTCCGCCTGTGTGTCCGCCTGTGCGTTCTCCGCTTCGGTGAAAAGCGGAGGAGCTATTGTTTTTACATATTTCTTTCTCTAACGTCTTTTGCCGTGATATTCTTAAAACCAAGTATATTTTTTTTCCTTTCTTCTTCTAAATTATCACGCAAGATGCGTAATTGATTCAGAGACATAGAGCCTCCATCGGGAAAGCCAAATGAACTGCACCATATAGGCAAGCACTCCATAGCTTTAGATCCGAACCGTTTTTCCCTTGCCATTGTAACGGGGGACGTTAACATTCCCCTCGGTGTGGCATCTCTAGATTGATTTTTCCCCATTTTCTCGTACAGAACAATGGGCCTAGCCTCGTTTAGTCTCTCCCTGCTCTTACTCACTTAGGAGCGATCCGTTCCCCCCCCGTTAGTTCTATATACCCAACGAGCGCGCGTTCTTGAAACGGACCGGGCCTGGCTGAATGCACTAGAGATATCTTCAGGGTCGCTTACAGAGTGATACTAACACGCAGCCGCTAGCTTACATCTAGAACAAAATACCCCAAAAATCCCGCACACAGTCTATGCTGTGGCAATGAATGAAATACCCCAAAAATACGTAAATAAATCAAATCCCCGTGTACACTTAAGTGCTGCCCTGGGCTTGTTACGCAAATGAAAAGACAAAACTCACCAAATCAGGTTCTTTTTGGTCTTGTGTGGCCAAAGATTCTTTTCATGCGCCGGACGAGCGCGCCCTCCCTTTGTCTCCAAATAGAGCAGAGGCTGGCTTTGTTCCAGGTCGGCCAAACGCACCCGCTCGTCCCCGCCGAAAAAATCCAGGCCAAGACATGCCAGCAACGCCAAATTGTTATGGAATTACATACCCCAATGAAGGAAAAAGCTCAAAAGGTATTTGTCTTAATCAGGAGCGTAAGTTTATTGTAACGCACGTGCGGAGAGCTCACATACACAAAGCAGCGTACATCAGCTCTGGCGCGGCCAGACACAGGTTCCTGTTTACATAGACAACACATGAAAGACAGTCACGCCCACAAAAGATGGGAGGGGGTCACAGTTTGAGACGGGCATCCGGAGGCGAGGCGCCATGCCTGGGGAGAGACACTCAGGTTGTGCCATGGGGATGCAAACAGAGGGACAATAGACATGCAGGATGTAAAAGGTCGATAGAGATGCAGACATACGGACCGATACAGATGCAAGATGCAAAAGGGGCAAGGGTGAGATAGTAATTTGCGTCATTGTCTGTCGGTGCGGGGGGGAGCCCGGCTCCTTCCTGCAGGTTAATTGAATAGAGCAGCGGGGGGGGTGAGTTGGCGTCCTTGAGGCTAAGCAGCTTGCCATAACATGTCCCTCTGCCATGTTTTAGTTTTGTGGCAATGAAGTGGATCAACTCTGTGCAGGCTCGATTGTTAATGTCTGTGAGCAGTGACGTAATATTGACAGTTTACTGACTGCTGAAATTCATATTCTCCATCCATCCATCCATTTTCTTCCCTTTAATCCATTTCTGGGTCAGGGGGGTGGCAATCAGAGATGCCACCCAAGTCTCATAGCACCAGCCCCTCACTGATCCTCTGCAGGTGGTGAGTCCACAGGAGGATGGCTGCTCTCTGAGTGTGAGCATAGCCTTGATCTTTCAGTGGGGGCTTTTGGGCAAAGTGGGGTTAAGTGTCTTGCCCAAGGACACAACGACAGCATCAGTGGGAGTCGGTGGAGAAGGTGCAGAGGTGGGAATTGAACCCACGACCTTCTGGCCTAAAGGCCAATGCTCTACCAACTGAGCTACTGTCGCCCCAAATTCATATTCTCAAAGAAGAAAATGCAAGCACACAAAAAAATCTTATTCACAAGTACAAAATCACAGTTTTTTATTCTTAATTACGAAATGTCACGTCTTTTGAGTTTTTATTATCTTAATCATGAATTAATAAAATATTTTTATGCACAAATACCCATAAATATGCACACATTTTTTTAGACATGCATATCTTTATTGACAGTAACCTTTCCCAGAGTAACAATCATGTAATCTCTGCTTTCTCTTTTAATTACTAAGGGATTAGCTGTTAATCAAAAAAACATATAAAGCGTCATGGGTAATCTATTGAATCTGACTGAACTAGAGCTGGGAAAAGATAATTGATTTATTGAAATCGTTGTCAATCAATTCAGTAGCCAATATGTCTTTATTGACAAGTGCTTCATAATAAGAGTAATCCAAGCCTGGTCACAATACACTTAAGTATAAACAAGAAAAGAGCGAAAGAGGACGGTGCAACAATGCCTCAAATTAAAGGTATATAGGAGGATAATCTTCTTCTGGGTGGATCCTCAAGACTATTGGTCCTCCTTATCGTCAATCATTCTGGTGATACATGCTCATCAAATAAGAGAGTTTTGTTAAAAAAAAAATATATATAGGAAAATCCTCCTGTTTACCTTAAAAATAAACAAATAAAAATATATGTATTGTAGGATCAAATGATAGTATTTTTATTCACATGACCTAATGTCTCATCTTCATCTCTAAAAAAAAAAAAAAAATCTCCAGGGGCGGCACTTGAGCTTTGTTTTGGTCAATTTACTCACTTTTTCCAGATCCAAACCACTAATTGATTGATTAATTGAAAAAAAAAAAAAAAAATCTACTTATTTATGATCATAATCCTTGTTCATTACATCTCGGGCTTGAGCATTATTGACCCGCTATTTTGTTGGCACACAACCTTTGCTCGAATAGAAATAGATAGTAATCATCATTATCACAATTATCCAATCCATGAAAACAAAACATGTAATCCGTCGGACAGGAAATGGAATTTTTATTAATTCAATTACAACAATAACCACCCTTCGCAGAGCTGATTAATTCAAGTGGCTCTTCAAACATGTGTGGAAAAATCATGTGAATCTATTCCTAACGTTTATATGCAAGGATTCTGTGCATAGTTAGTGCCGCTCGTTCATGATCCAAGATGGGGTCGTTCGAATTCGTATACTCTCCAGGGACGAAGCACTCAGAAACGCGATAGTTACGCAAAGTCTGGATCGGGATGTGAATACTAAATATGTCATTTTTAATAATTGCCGTCTCATACAGTGTCCCACGTTTGTTTCCGAGGTTGTTCTTTCACTCCAACAATAGCGCATTGTGAACAGGGCCCACCTCAGCATTGGAACAGAGCCATTATTTTAGGCGCACATGTACACAGACTTGCATTCTTAATCATGTGACGACGGTGCAGTGATTGCAGTTCCTTCAGTAAACAAGCAATTACCTGAGCAAATAGGTTGATTACATAAAAGGAGTCGTGCACAAGGTTCTTTTTTATGCTGGGAATGATTGTCGCACGTCTTATACTGAGAGAAAGAAAGCCACTACATATAAAGGCATTGTGGGGAGATTGGTATATTGGTGCTTATGAGTTTGATGTGTGATCTTTGCTTTTTGATCTTTTGTTTCAGTACATTAAAACCCAGCTCGATTGTACATTAGTCTGGGATGGGAATTTTCTAAGTAATCTTTTCAGACAAACCAAGAAAACAGAAAGCATTTTCCATTCACTCTGCTCACAGTAATGACTGAGGAAAGATACCCTCGGTTCACTCACTCATTACATACTTATCTACAGTTGTAAGGGAAACCAGAGCACCTGGAGGAAACCTAAGCAGACACAGGGAGAACATGCAAATGCCACATAGAAAAAAACCAAACCTGAGACCTACTAGTGCGCCACGCCAACATACTCCAGTATTGTTTGTCGTCAATCAATGGTTATCTCTGTTGTTTCCTCAAGAGCATGTTTCTAAAGCAAAGATTTTCATACTGATAGGGCAAGGATGCATTATTTTGTTTATCTATACATTTAGTTTAACTATTACTGATCGCGTTTTGGGTTGTTCAGAAAGCATTAAACTTAGATGACATTTCTTTGGTGAACTTACTTCTGTAAATTCTTATGCAGCATGTCTTGTACCATCAGGCAAGTTCAGAATGATTTGGGCTAAAAAAAAAATTATTTTTTATTTCACCTTTATTTAACCAGGAAAGTCCCATTGAGATTAAGAACCTCTTTTTCAAGGGAGTCCTGGACAAAAGTTACATACAGTCACATACATACAGATTATAAAACACTTACATATCATAAAACAATTACATAACATTTCATAAAATTACGGATTATAAAAAACAGTTACATTTCAATGAGGACGTCATTGAAATGTAACTGTAAAAATAATTCTGATTTTTTTCCGGTGGGTTTACACAATCTGAGACTGACAGTTACTTTGATTGCAGCAGTCATTGACAGCACTGTCAAATTCACAGAGCAGTGGTGTCATATTTTTTGTGTTTTGAGACAGAAATAGCGCTCATTGGTTAAAACAATAATTGACATTACAGAGGACCAATCACAAGTAGAAGGCGGAGGCCAAAATACTTTGCTTTGCTTTAAATGGTGATGGGGACGGGAAATTAGAAACTTCTATTTTGGATTAAAACACGCTTTAGCGACAGTACAACAACAGCGTGGGGAACACATGTGCGAAGGACTTTACAGAGACGTGCCCTGGACCAGAGGAAGACCACCTCCATCATCAACTGCTGATTGTAAGAGGTGTATATGTTTTGGCGCTTGATGTACATGTGCTGTCATGTTGCATAAATTAGTTTTGTTGTAATATCAGTGCATGTTGGAGGGCAGGTACAAATACATTCACAGCAAAGAGGAACATTTTGAAAGACAGTTTGAAAAAGATAATATACAGTATAAAGTATTCGGCCCCCTTGAACCTTTCAACATTTCGCCACATTTCAGGCTTCAAACATAAAGATATTAAAATTAATTTTTTTGTCAAAAATGAACAACAAGTGGGACACAATCGTGAAGTGGAACGAAATTTATTGGATAATTTAAACTTTTTTAACAAATAAAAAACTGACAAGTGGGGCGTGCAATATTATTTGGCCCCCTTGCGCTAATACTTTGTAGCACCACATTTTGCTGCAATTACAGCTGCAAGTCGCTTGGGGTATGTCTCTATCAGTTTTGCACATCGAGAGACTGGAATTCTTGCCCATTCTTCCTTGCAAAATAGCTCGAGCTCAGTGAGGTTGGATGGAGAGCGTTTGTGAACAGCAGTCTTCAGCTCTTTCCACAGATTCTCGATTGGATTCAGGTCTGGACTTAGACGTATCCAGGTGTTAGAATGGCCAAGTCAATTTGTGAACCATTCCATTGTAGATTTGGCTTTATGTTTTGGATCATTGTCCTGTTTGAAGACAAATCTCTGTCCCAGTCTCAGGTCTTTTGCAGACTCCAACAGGTTTTCTTCCAGAATGGTCCTGTATTTGGCTCCATCCATCTTCCCATCAATTTTAGCCATCTTCCCTGTCCCTGCTGAAGAAAAGCAGGCCCGAACCATGATGCTGCCACCACCATGTTTGACAGTGGGGATGGTGTGTTCAGGGTGATGAGCTGTGTTGCTTTTACACCAAACATATCGTTTTGCGTTGCGGCCAAAAAGTTCGATTTTGGTTTCATCTGACCAGAGCACCTTCTTCCACATGTTTGGTGTGTCTCCCAGGTGGCTTGTGGCAAACTTTAAACGAGACCTTTTATGGATATCTTTGAGAAATGGCTTTCTTCTTGGCACTCTTCCATAAAGGCCAGATTTGTGCAGTGCACGACTGATTGTTGTCCTATGGACAGACTCTCCCACCTCAGCTGTAGTTATCTGCAGTTCATCCAGAGTGATCATGGGCCTCTTGGCTGCATCTCTGATCAGTCTTCTCCTTGTTTGAGATGAAAGTTTGGAGGGACGGCCGGGTCTTGGTAGATTTGCAGTGGTCTGATACTCCTTCCATTTCAATAGAATTGCTTGCACAGTGCTCTATCAAAGAGCAGGTGCATTTATACGGAGACTTGATTACACATAGGTGCATTCTACTGTATTTATCATCATCAGTCATTTAGGACAACATTGGATCATTCAAAGATCCTCACTGAACTTCTGGAGTGAGTTTGCTGCACTGAAAGTAAAGGGGCCGAATAATATTGCACGCCCCACTTTTCAGTTTTCTATTTGTTAAAAAAGTTTAAATTATCCAATACATTTTGTTCCACTTCACGATTGTATCCCACTTGTTGTTGATTCATGACAAAAAATTAAAATTGTATATCTTTATGTTTGAAACCTGAAATGTGGCGAAATGTTGAAAGGTTTAAGGGGGGCGAATACTTTCGCAAGGCACTGCATCAAATGTTACCATAGATCAGGGGTCTCCAACCTTTTACAATCAGAGAGCTACTTATACACAACAGAAGAGGCAGAGAGCTACTCCTAAAAAATATATTAAAAATCTATGTAAAAATTACAACATGAGAGAAGGAATACAGTACAATACTTTATAACCCTATGTTCATACATGTAATGTAATGTAATGTATTGTATGTAATGACTCAATGGACCTCATGTATGAAAATTGCTCTCATCAATGAAGCGTCTGCAGCGTCTGGTGAATGCACTGAAGTGCGGTACAGTTGTGAGAGCGTTTGTGGTCCAGATTTTACAGAGAAACTCTGGAGCCTAAACTTCTGAATGACAGCATTTGAGGAGTTATGTGGCGCGTCTCTCATGGCACCTGCTGTGGATGCACTCCCAAGAGTGCGCAGCGGGTGGACAAGGCAGTGAGACATTTGGAGTGAGCAATACCATAGTCCATCGGTCCATGCGTTAATGGGGTGTGTGTCTGTGTGAGGCTTACACAAATCTAATGAAAACATACATTTCTTTACCAGATGTGAATGAGGAATACAAATAGCCGTGTGTAATTACGCAGCGCAGAGCCTGCCACAGCAATAAATGGGTCACACATCCCTGTCGCGTAAAGTGTATTTGCATAGACCCTTTCACTGTCCAGGATCACAAAGCGCTTCACATTTTAAAAACATACAGATCAAAATAATACACACAGAAGTCAGATTTAAAATCATAGAAGCAGAAGAGGCTCCTCATCATGATCTGTGATTTATTCGAAGTTTGCGTGTTTCCAGAGTGTTTTTTCTGATGCGCAAATTCAAATTCCGAAACACGATGCTCCATGAAAACGCAGCTTATTATGTTGCCAGAGTGGGAACATGTTTATTGTTGTCCAAATCTTGAATTTCATGCGTGTTTTGCCGTGTTGTAACGAATGTTGAAATGAGCGTACACATTTACACCACCTCCTGACTTGGTGTAAATTCTGTGCGTACCGTACGCTCACGTCCAGATTGATAAATGCGGAAAAGTGTACATTTTTTGCGTACGCATCATTTACACCCTGATTTGGCCGTACGCAAGTTTCATACATGAGGCCCAATATGTGTTAAATTCTACCTAGGAGGGAGTGGCAAGCTGCTGGTAGCTCTCGAGCTACAGGTTGGAGACGCCTGCTCTAGATCATTGTCTCATGTCTGAAAGTTGTTTCTACTTGCCAACCTCATGCAACTAGGCATCTTTTTATCTTAAAGCTGCACTAACTCACTTTGTAAATTTTTCGAATGTGAGCGCTGGCCTCGCTCTTTCTGCTCGCCCTCCCTGCACTCACGGAGCCTTATGTGTCTACGGAGCTCACGTCTCACAATATGGATCGCACATTTGTTCGTGGATGGCGTGACCATAGAATGATAGAACCGGGAGGAAGCACAGAGGAACGAGACTTTCTTTTGGATGGCTGTTTCGCTGTGTAAGCAGTAACCGGTAACGAAGACACGGAAAGTTTCAGGTTAGCCTCCACCGCTTGTTTACCTCAGTTGTCTGTGCTAACGAGAGACCTGTGGCTTCTCAAGAAAGTGGGGGCCAGTGGTCGTCTGTGATTGGTCACAATCTGAGACCCGAAACACATTCACTTCCTTGTTGCGCAAAAACTCTATCTAAAATAAATTGACACGCCAGCACAAATCCGCTCTAATTTTTCTTCAAAAGGACGTACCCAATGCACTGCATGAATATTGACTTTTCCTAGTGATTTCAAAAATAAAGAGAGGTAATTTAAAGAAGTAGATCATAGTTGATATGTGCTGATGAAGTTTGTGAATTAAATAAATTCACTCTCAAAGCCATCCAAACACAGTGAATAGTACAATGCAAACTGGTTACATACTTACATATTTGTATTCAGACGTACAGCTAGATTTTAACCAATAATTTCCTCAAAGAGATTCTACTCTGAAAGGACCATCTGGCTGGTATTGAAGATAAAAGTTTCAGCCGGCTGGAGAACAGAACGTCTTTTTTTTTCGAGCAGCAAAAAGAAAACGCCAAAGATGATATTGTTCTTTCATGTGTTGTAATGATTTCTGATATTATACACTGCTCACAAAAACTTAGGGCACACTCAAAAACACAATGTAACTCCAAGTCAGTCAAATTTCTGGGACATCAGACTGTCCAGTTTGGAAGCCACACTTATTGTGAATCAATTTCACCTGATGTTGTGGAAATTAAACAGACAACAGGTGGAAATGAGAGGCAATTAGCAAAACCACTCCAAAAGAGGAATAGTTTTGCCATTACCATTTCCCTGTCTTCATCCTTTGTACCGTATTTTTGGAACACTTTTGCATTTGTCCAGTGTTCTCACCACTAGAGGGGTCATGAGGAGGCATCTACAACCCACAGAAGTTTCTCAGGGAATGATGCTCATCCAAAATGGCACGTCCATTTGTGCTGTGGCAAGAAGGTTTGCTGTGTCTCCCAGCGCTGTGTCCAGAGCATGGAGGAGATACCAGGAGACAGGCCAATACACCAGGAGACCTGGGGGGGCCAACCGAGGTCGACAACCCAGCAGCAGGACAGCTATCTGCTCATTTGTGCACAAAGAAACAGGAGAAGCACTGCAGGGGCCCTACAAAATTACCTCCAGACGGCCACAAATCTGCGGCCAATCACTTCCTCTGCAGAGCTCACAATGCGCTGTAGTCTCTGTTTGTCCCTGACTGTGGCTCCAGCGAACCACACGGTGATGGAGGAAGTGAGGATGGACTCGATGATGGCCGTGTAGAACTGCACCAACATCTGTGCAGGCAGCTTGGCTTTCCTGAGCTGCCGCAGGAAGTACATCCTCTGCTGGGCCTTCTTGATGAGGGAGCTGATGTGCATGTTAGTACTCAAACGGTCAGAAACCGACTCCATGAGGGTGGTATGAGGGCCCGACGTCCACAAGTTGGGCCGGTGCTTACTGCCAAACACTGTGCAGCTCGATTGGCTTTTGCCCGAGAACACAGCAATTTGCAGATTGTCCAATGATTCAGATTCAGATTCATTTATTTGCCATTTGCAGTAAAACCACATTGGAAAAACTGTGCAAGACTACCCCGGTATGCGCCAGACAGAGACGACACACACCAGAGCTCTTGCCACGGCGCCATCTTTCCGGCGCCATGCGACAAACAGTAGAATAAACAGCAGAGAGCAGTAACATACAGGTTACAACAGACAGTTGGATAGAAAACATTGGGCCTCATTCACGAATAACTTCGTAAGAAACTACTCAACTTTCTTCTCAAGTTGTCCTTAAGTAGATTTCTAAGAAGTCCCCACGTGGGATTCATCAACGCACTCGTAAGCCGCTGAATTGTTCGCAGCTGTTCTCTCAGATTGATGAATCCCATTTCCTCGTAAGTACAGCGCGCGTGCCAGGTGCTTCATTAGCATAGGTACTTAGCATAAGTAACCGCCCACTAATGCCCATATAAGGGGCTGCAGGGCCGTGTGCAGACGCCAGAGGAAACAGCAACAGGCCTAAAGCAAAGAGTTACACGGAGCAAAAGAGTCACCCTTTTTTCTTCTTTTACCAGACTGAGAATAAAGTTATAAAATGTTGACTTAAAAGATTAATTAATTAATCTAAGAATATGATGAGATTAATCTCAAAATGTTATGAGCTTAATTTAAAAATATATTATGTATTATTTTAAAGATGAATCTCAAAATGTTTTGAGATCAATCTCAAAATATTTTGGACCCTGGGAGGAGATCCAGCGCGGACCAGCGCTGAGACCAATGCAGACCCGAGGAGAGACTGGAGTGACCAGCACACAGAAACCAGCGCGGACCTATAGGAGAGACCGCATAGACTGGAGTGACCTGACTGGAGAGACCGGTGCGCAGAGACCAGCGCGGACCGAAGAGAGACCGCATAGACCAGACTTGAGAGACCAGCGCGGACCCGTATGGATCCAGGAGCATGCAGCACGGACCCGTATGGAGAGAGACCAGTGCAGACCCGTATATGGGAGAGACCAGTGCAGACCCGTCTAGATCCATGGGAGAGACCAGTGCAGACCCGTCTAGATCCATGGGAGAGACCAGTGCAGACCAGTATAGATCCATGGGAGAGACCAGTGCAGACCCGTATAGATCCATAGGAGAGACCAGCGCAGAGACTCAGCGCGGACCCAGTAACCTCCTGCAGCAGCAGTATATATGCCGTTGTTCTGTGGCCCGTGAATAAAGAAATGCCCCCTATAAATAGGAAGGGATCACTAATACACGGCAAGATTTCCAATGTATTTGATAAAGCGTTGGCACATTTCATTTCAAAATGAATTAAAAAGTAGGCCAGATCTGCAGTGAAAAAGGCGGTATATAAATAAAGATTACTAATAAAGATTACTACAAATAAATAAATACATACATCGATATGACGGACATATCACTGGAATGTTGTATTTTTATTCAACTTCACCAAAGAGGACAACCCCAGCGTGTGAACATGTCGGCACTGAATGCGTACGAGTGCTCCTGAGGACTCGTAGGATTTGTACTTGCCCAAGAGAAATTCTGGTTACGAGAAATATTCGTGAATGCCACTTTCTTCGTGAAAACCGCGTAAGTAGGATTTACGTACAAATCTGTTCCTAAGAACCGTTCGTGAATGAGGCCCATTGTGCTTTGTATAAACCACGGATTTTTTTTCGGGATGAGCACCTCCGCAGCCGGCCCAATGTGGCTGTCAGAGGGGGGCGGGGTCAGGGAGGGGGTGAGCCGGAAACACAGTGAGGAGGGGAGGGGAGGGAGAGATCAGAGGGAGGCGGGGGGAGCGGGATCCAAGCTGGAACTGACTGAAAGAGTGTGAAATTGTTGTAGAGTCCAGATTTATTATGATGGCCTTGGCCCGAGGAATGTGAGATAATGGTGCCCTGTGCTCTTCACGGATGAGCAGGTTCACCCTAAGCACATGTGACAGAGTCTGGAGACGCCCTGGAGAACATTCTGCTGCTTGCAACATCCTCCAGCATGACCGGTTTGTGGTGGGTTAGTTATGGTCTGGGGAGGCATTTCATTGGAGGGCCGCACAGCCCTCCATGGGCTAGCCAGTGGTTCCCTGACTGGCATTGGATACCGGGATGAGATCCTCAGACAAATTGTAAGACCATATGCTGGTGCTGTGGGCCCTGGGTTCCTTCTGATGCATGATAATGCCAGGCCACATGTGACAAGAGTGGGTCAGCAGTTCCTGCATGATGAAGGTATTGATGTTTTGGACTGGCCCTGCCCGTTCCCCAAACTTAAATCCAATAGAGCACATCTGGGACATCATGTCTTGGTCCATCCATCAATGCCACGTCGCACCACAGACTGTCCAGGAGCTGACTGATGCTCTTATCCAGATCTGGGAGGAGATCCCTCAGGAGGACCGCCATGTTCTCACCAGGAGCATGCCCAGGCGTTGTGGGGAGCGCATTCAGGCACTTTGAGGCCACACACACTACTGAGGATGATAAAGACTTGTTTTGAGGAATTTCTACAGAATTTTGGATCCAGACCTCCAGGGGCTGAGAATTTGATTTCCATTTATCATTCTTATGTTATTTTGTTCAACACACTATGAATAAAGATTTTCATCCAAAAAAAACGAATTGATTGACATCTAGGATGTGTTTTATGAGTGTGCCCTAAGTTTTTGTGAGCAGTGTACTTTGTTATAGGGTTTACTGATTACACCTAGCACTGACAGATTCTCTGTATGGCACCAGAAAGAGCTGCATCTGCTTCTCAGAAGGGTTTTGATGTAATCAAAATTAAGCACTATTTTATTCACTACATCTGTTTTCTTCAATTAACTGAGTAGCTTTAATTGTAATTAGAAACATTAAGAGTTCTTTGAAACTATTATCTATCATCACTGTAATGTTCCAACTCCACTCATCGTTTTTAATGTTCAATTTTCCAATGATGGATCTGAGCAGCTGCTCAGTGATTGCATGATGCTTTAAAAAAAATCTTGAGTATCTATTTCAGCAGAAAACATTTTTAACTTGAAATTGTATGACGGCTGAAGCCATGGTGAGTCATTGCATTCAATGATCAAAAACAAAGTACAACAAATACAGTAAGACAGTGTAGTTACCATGTATTATATTATAAGAAAAAAAATGGATTTTTGAAGGAACCATACCACAGTTAATGGGTACACTGAATATCTAAAGTAATACTTGAAGGTATTTTTTAATGTGGCTGTGAATAGTCTGGATGCCACGCTGCTTAAATATTATCGGCCCATTTCTAATCTGCCATTCATGGGAAAAAATATTGAAAAAGTTTCCTACCAACAACTGATCTTTTATAATTAATAACTTTATAATTAACTCTTAATTCGTTCCAGTCGAGCTTTAGACACCAAATCACTGAGACCACTTTAGTAAAGGTAACAAACAACATCCAACTTAACACTGACACATGAATAGATCTGAATGCAGCTCCAACCACCGGATTAATGACCTTGTCAATCTCATACGGTCCAATAAACCTGGGGGACAACTTCCGAGAATGAGTTTGCAGGGGAAGGTCCCGAGTTGACAGCCAAACTTTCTGACCTGGTTTATATTCAGGAACAGGTGAGCAACGACGGTCAGCAAGTTGGCGGTTACGCACCGCAGTCCTTGAAAGGGCTGCACAAACCTTGTGCCAAACACGTCTGGCTCGCTGAAGATGAATCTGGATTGAAGGGACTGCAACACGAGACTCCTGGCTCGGAAAAAGAGGAGGTTGAAAGCCGTTAGCTGCCATAAACGGGGACATACCGGTGGCAGACGACACTAGAGTTTTGTGGGAGTACTCAATCCAGGGGAGATGAGAAGACCAGGAAACGGGGTGGCGAGCAGTAACACAGCAAAGGGCGGCCTCCAAGTCCTAGTTGGCCCGCTCAGTCTGGCCGTTGGTCTGCGGATGGTACCCCGACGATAAGCTGGAGGAGCACCCTATTGCGTAAACTGCGGCATATTCAATGAGCAATTTAGAGGTCTCAAAGGCTGAAGGCAATTTCGGCAAAGAAACAAAATGCACAGACTTAGAGAATCGGTCTACAATGGTCAAAATGACAGTTTCCCTCAGAAGGAGGAAGACGTACAGCTAGAAAAATCAACAGCGATGTGAGACCAGGGACGGTGGGGAATAGGAAGTGAACGGAGCAAACCGGCGGATGCTTGATGAGAAGACTTGCTGCGGGCACAGACTGAGCAGGCAGCAACAAACTCTCTGGTGTCTGCAGACATAGATGGCCACCAAAAATTTTGTTGGACCAACTTGAGAGTCCGGTGAAAACCAGGATGGCAAGCGACCTTGGAGGAATGACCCCATTGAAGAACCTCTGACCTGGCAGAATGAGGCACAAAAATGCGATCCGGAGGACAACCCTCAGGAGACGGTTCATTAACGGAGGCCTCCTGAACGATCCTTTCCACATCCCAGAAAGCTGCGCCAATCATGCAGGTGGCAGGGAGGATCATCTCACTTGGTGAGTCTTCAACAGGAGGAGCGACTGCCGAGACAGAGCATCGGGCTTAACATTCCTCGAGCCAGGACGGTAAGTAAGAACAAAGTTGAATCGACCAAGGAATAGTGCCCAGCGTGCCTGTCTGGAATTCAGTCTGCGGGCAGAACGGAGGTAAGATACGTTTTTGTGGTCTGTCCATACCACAAAGGGTTGTGTGGTCCCCTCCAACCAGTGCCTCCACTCCTTTAAAGCCTTGATAATGGCTAGTAGTTCGCGATTACCAACATCATTGTTCCGTTCAGCTCGAGTTAGTCGATGAGAGTAGAATGCGCAGGGATGTAGCTTCTGGTCAGGGAGTGAGTGTTGAGAAAGGACTGCGCCTATTCCAGAGTCCGAAGCATCCACTTCCACAATGAATTGGGCTGAAGGATCTGGATGAGACAGGATTGGAGCAGAACAAAATAGCTCCTTGAGCTTATTAAATGAACACTCTGCCTCAACTGACCATTCAAAAGGCACTTTAACAGAGGTGAATCTCGTAAGCGGGGAAGTAACTCTACTATAGTCCCGAATAAAACGTCTGTAGAAGTTTGCAAACCCCAGGAACCTCTGAAGTTGCTTCCGGTTGTGAGGCGTTGGCCACTCTGCCACGGCCTTGACTTTATCAGGATCAGTCTTAATCTGTCCCTGCTCAACAATAAAACCAAGGAAGCTAACAGAAGTCAAATGAAAGTCACATTTCTCAGCTTTTACATATAGTCTGTTTTCTAACAAACGGAGTACCAACTGGTGAAGAAGAAGGGCGTATAAGACCTGTAGCGAGAGAGTCTGTAATATAGGTCTCCATGGCCTCCCTCTCTGGCTTAGACAGATTGTACAGTTTACTGGTAGGTAATGGGGCCCCAGGTATCAAATCTATGCCACAGTCATACAGCCTATGCGGGGGTAATGAAAGTGCTTGATCCTTGGAGAAAACCTCAGGAATATCATGGTATTCAACAGGTATCAGAGATAGATCAACAGGCTTAGGACATGTACGTAGGCCTGATTTAATTGTTGGCTTGGCGGAATGCAGACAGTGACTGTGACAAAAGAGGCTCCAATTTACAACACTTTGTTTAGGCCAATCAATGTGTGGGTTATGGAGTTTTAACCACGGAAGACCTAAAACATGTGGTGAAGAGGGAGAACTGACTACAAAAAACGAAATAGTCTCATGATGGTTACCGAAAAATAGCAAGGACACTGGGGCAGTTCAATGAGTGATACAAGTCAGTAAGTTGCCATCGACAGCATAAACGTTCTTGGGTTCAGGTAGTTCTTCACAGAGAATGTCACACTGGGAAGCCAAATTGCTGTCGATAAAGTTGTCATCTGCTCCCGAGTCCACTAGGACAGTAAGAGAAAATGAGTTTTTAGCACAGCACAGCGTACTTTTAAGCTGAACGCGTCTGGTAGAGGGATCCGTAAAGGAGTTCCTAGCTGTTCTTTCCCTGTGTCTTTCTGCTACACGATTGTCTAAACGTATGGCTAGGAAAATTAATTCCTCGAGGGAAGAAGTCTCATCACGCACAGCTAACTGGTCTTTAAGTTCTTCACTTAAACCCCGGAAAAACACACCCTGCAAAGCTTTCTCATCCCACCCAGTCTCTGCAGCTAAAATACGAAAATCATTTGAATAGCTAGAGATTGAACCTGTGCCTTGGCGAAGTGAAAGAAGACGTTACTGGCTTCTTTCCCTTTGAGGGGATGATCAAAAGCTTTACGCATCTCAGTGGTAAATGCATTCAGAGAGTTACAGACAATTGAATTACTATTGACTAGAGCAATAGCCCAGGCAGAAGCCTTTTCAGAGAGCAGACTCATAATAAAAGCAACTTTAGCTTTATCGGTTGAGTATGTTAAGGGTTGTTGTTTAAACACAAGGAAACACTGATGAAGAAACTGACTGCATAACCCTATTTCACCTGAATACCTAGCAGGAGTAAGAATGAAGGGCTCACGGGGCTGGGCTGTAGGGGCTTGTACTGGGCCTGGAGCTGGAGCAGGAGCTGGAGCTGGAGCCAACGCAGGTGGAGTTGTAGAATCCAAGTGAGAGGAGATCTGGTCCAAGCGTGTGGTAATTTGGTCCAAACGAGCACCAAACTGGGAAAAACTTGAGTCAACTTTCTTGAATGCAGCCATGAATTCTTTCAGAGACTCTTCATGTTGCTTTAGAGTAGCAGCCGGAGCAGCCATAGTTTGTTTAAGCCTTACAAGCTCTGCGGGGTCCATGTTGGCCAGATAATTCTGTTATGTTTTAGCAAATGAAGACCCCAAAGCAGAGTTGAGAGCAGACTGCCAAAAATTAAAATTTATTTACAGTCTAAAGCAAAAGGTAAAAATACAAAACTGCAGGCAGGTTGAGGTGACAGGCTGGCTGGAAACGTGGCGGTGCAGCGACCACGGATCTGGGGAAAATAACCTTATCAGTAAAAATGGAAAAGATCATAGAAGCACGAGCACAAGGACACTACCGTAAGTGTCCTTGTGCTCCTTCAATGTTTCAATAAAGGTTTTAATTCATGCAATGGCACAGGAAAGAACTAAGTTGGCAAAATACAGTTATGAATAAAGTTTTGTAGAACCGAAGCTGACAGGCCACCAGAGAGTTCTCCCCTTAAACTGCACATTTACTCGATAATAATACGACTTAATAAGCATTGTGATTAAGAGTCCTGGTGGAAAGCTATTTCAGAATGCAGCACATTAATGTCTCGTCTGATGAATGCACAGTCTGCACTTTTACACAGGCGTTTGGAAGCAGCAGTCCTCTCCCGTGTCAAGATGGAGGCGTACAAACACTCACTATGCCATTTTTCTACACACTCCATCCAAAACCATTTACATAATAGTAAAGGTCAGCCTCACGTGAATATACCTCAGAATTATAAGGAACATTTATCAGGTCTTCTAGTATGGAAAAAAGTATGGAAAAAACATTGAATTGCCTTATGTGCAATCTCAAGGTGTTTACTTCTGAACACATTTGCAGAGGGTTTTCATAACGTACATGAACGCATCATTAATCAGAGTCGGGTTTAGTACTAGAGATAATAACAAAACTGAGTGATGGAGCATACATTGCGTTAATGTTTAACTAGAGTTAGTGCTGCAATGGAAATGTTCAGGAGTTACAGAATATATCTATTTTATATCATTGTTTGTAACCTCTCAGAATTGTTACTGTTTCTTTTGCTGGTGTTCACAATATGAGAAGAATAAATAGAATATAAGAAGAAGAAAATGAACTTTCCTTCATCTTCATCATCCTCATTTTCTACCCCCTTGTTAAGCAATTTCTGGGAGACAGAGCTGCACCAAATGCTCAGAGCACCAGCCCCTCACTGATCCTCCTGCTGGTGAAGGGTCCACAAGAAGATGGCTGCTCCGTCAGCGATGACACAGCCTTGGTCTTTCAGCGGGGGCTTCAGGCAATGTGGGGTTAAGTATCTTGCCCAGGGACACAACGACAGCAGACATCAGTGGGAACAGTTGGAGTAGCTCTTGTATGGGGATCAAACCCACGGCCTTCAGGCTCAAAGGTCAATGCTCTACCAACTGAGCCACTGTCGCCCCCAACTGAGCCACTGTCGCCCCCCCATTGGAAAATTAACTTTCCAATCGAGCTAATCATGTAGGGCTTTTCAATAGTCATTGACTCTTTGGCTGAGTCATTTAGAGACATGCAGAACCTGACCTCAGCATGTCAGTGTGACGGCTTTAACCAGTCCTCTGGAACCAGTTCTATGCATTAATACGCCCCACGTGTCTGATTATGTACAATATTAAAGAGTGTCCTGCAGTGCATGACGTTTCTGCAGGTCATTCCCTGTTATAAAAAACAGCAGGAATTGTCTTATTCACATAATGATGTGATGATGTGATCTGGCAACGTTCCTTAAAATCTAAAATCTAAAAATCTTTGAATAAGAAAAAAAATAGGGCCTCATACCCTTCCCCATATGTCAGGGGTCACCAGCCTTTTTAAATCCGAGGGCAACCTGAGGATGACCAAATGGCTCGAGGGCTACAGTATAATGTTTGATTGAAATGAATTGTGCAGATGGGTCAATAAAGGGGAATCCTACAAAACCCACATGTTTAAAAAAAAAATCATACATAGGATTATTATTTATGTTATGTATTAATTTGAGTCTAAACATTGAAGGGGGATGTTATTTATACTCTTATTTTGTGGTCACTATTGTTAATTCTAGTTCACAGAAAACCCACATGAGCACGATTTAAATTTGTGTGTGGAGTGGTAGTGACAGTTGGGAACTTCCATTTCCACACAAAGCGGTCACCCTTCCCCTTTTTTCCTCAAATGTACAAGCAGAAACAAACTGATTGACATTACAGTTAATCAACCAATCAGAACCAGTAGGTGTGGCTAATATTCTGGAAGCTTTGATGTACTTTCATTTCAGGTTATGATAATCTTCTCGTCATTATTTACTTGTTTTTGTTGTTATTGTGACGGCTATGTGACCATGTCAGCGACACAAATCGACATTTTGGCCACTCTTCCACAAGAGTGTGTAGCTTAAGCCAAGAGTCGTCCTTTGAAACAGGCTCTCAGACCGCTTTTGGCTCATGGAAAGTTGCCATAGCATTTCACAGTGTATTTCCGCAGCCACAGGGGACGACACAGAACTCAGAGGAGAAATGAAGCTGATGGCTCGAGGACTCCCACACCACACCCGAACACCACTGCCAGTGCAGGGGGCTCCTCCAGACGAAACACTGGGAATACTAAAAAAAAACAATAAAACCAAAATGTAAAAAAGGAGGACTATAGCGCCATAAATAGAAGAATAAATAACTAAATGAAGAAAAATAAATAACTAGACTAGGTAAAGTATGGTCAATTGAATACAGTGGTCCCCGCTATAACACTGTTAATCTTTTGCAACATTGCTTTGCCAATATTTTTGAGTGCAATTGTTTAAGGTTTTTAAGCAACGACTTGTCATGTGCATGTAGAAGAAAAATCTTGTGGCTTGTGTGCACTGCTGTGGTTCAGTTAGCCCTCAATTCATGTTCCTGCCGCTCAGCACGGCGTCCTCTGCAGTTGATTTTTATAGCGTATGCACGACTTTTGACAGCTGCAGCAGCGTTCAGACCTTCAACAAACAGGTTTGATATCTCCATAATCGTGCAAGTGCAGAAGGTTAGAAAAGTGCATAAAGTGCATGTTGAGGGATTTTTTAGCCTAAAACTTGGCGGGTTTTGCTTAACGCAGGATAATTTTAGAACATAACCCCTGCAATAAATGAGGGACCTCTGTGATGAATGTGATTTTTGGCATTTGGGTTAAAGAGGATGGTTTTGAAAAGGGTCAGCCTCTTTCACAAATGTGGCATCTACCAAGGGAGATGCTTTGTTCCCTCTGCTGTTCCTCATAGATCTACCTCCGTAAGCCGAATAATCAACAGGACTCAAGAACTCAATGTCTCACAGTGGCAAATGAGGAAGTACTGGAGGAGGACCCATCAAGGGAGGACAAGGGCTGGCCAACAAGACAGCAATGACCACTCATCGTGGCTGCGCAGGAGCTGGTCCTGAGCACCAGAGCAACAAGACCCAAGGTATCGGTTGTGCAAAGAGGCAATCCAGAGATAATTCATCACATAACTGCAGAGATGCTGACAGGGAAGGCCTACATGGAACACCATTCTCAAGTGGCCGGCATAGTGTACAGAAACATCTGTGCAGAGTATGGGGTGGAAACCCCAAGGTCTAAATGGGAAACTCCTCCAAAGGTGATGGAGAACGGCCGTGCAACGATCCTGAGGGACTTCTAGATACAGATGCAAAAGATGGTATTGGAAAACTAACCTGACAGTGCGGTGGTAGACAAAGCGCAGGATAGACAGCCGGTGGCGGTGGGCGTAGCAATTCCAAGCGATGGTGACATCAGAAAGAAAGAGCACGGGAAGCTTGAGAAATACCAAGGGCTCAGAAAGGAGCTGGGGAGGGTCTGGACACAGATAAAGGTGACACTGGTGTCTGTGTAATTCAACTAAACTTAAAATGTGAAACCTACGGACTTCCGGTTTCATGGTGAACTGAGTCGGGCCAATTCGTGGTAGATGCTCCCTAATTTAAAAAAAAAATCCCACCTAAACTCGACAAGACGCGACTCGGTTTGGGCAAAGATAACTGATAGGTGGGAAAGGAATGTGTAGAGGCCAAGAAGTTACAGAATGCCGAATAGAAAGCAAGAAAAGAGCGCACCATCGGGAGATGCTAACCCTGTAGCAGATCAAGCTAACTCGATGTATGTCAAACAGAAATGGGAAAAAGAATTACAAAATGAATTGTCAGAGGAGGATTGGCACTCCATATGTCTTTTACAGCATACTTCAACCAGTTCGAGACAAAGCAGAGTATTTGGATGGAAAAACCTGATTTTTTCACACTCCACGTATTAAAAGTTTACAATTGAAAACTCCTCAGCAGTGCTGGAGACTTTGTGGCAGCTGGAGTGCCGATCACTCTCATGTATTTTAAACCTTTTTGTCAAAATATTGTGATGGAAATGGAAAAGGTATTTGGATATGAAATATCTATGGAGCCACGCACCATGTACCTGGGCCTTCTGTCAGAGAGTCATGTTCAAAATAAGGATTTGTATCTGTTTAAAATATTGCTGAAGAAAGTAATAACAAGAAACTGGCTGAAGAGTGACCCTCTGACATTGAAGCAATGGAGAGACACAGTGGAAGAGAACAATTACCTTTCATCTGAGACTGAAAGCTAACAAATTTCAGAAATGTTGGTCCAAGTGGACTCATTACAAAGCTCATTTAAAGTTGTACATTTTATTTTATAGTACCCCACAGATTGTATGTTTGACTTTTATCTTTATAAACGTTTGATAAATCATAAATAAAGAGTTAAAAAAATAAAATAAGTGAAACCTACATATGTTAGTGACTCATTTATACAAAGTGACATATGCCAAATGTTGTTGTTTATAATATTGATAAATATGGCTCACAGTCCATAAAAAAATCCATGTTTTAATTAGGGATTTTAAAAGCTCTGAGCCAATTATTATTATGATAAATAATGGCCATACAGTTGTCACGTAGTTGAATAACAGAAGGAAATAGACTTTTGAACGAGTCATTTTGGTAAACGTGTTTTACATATTCTTGAATAAACACATTGATAGCTCAGTAATCCATCAGGTGCAATTAATCTATTGTTAAAAGCTAAAAAAGATGGAAAATCCCAAGTCTCCTTTGTTATAGACAAATAGTATTGACACACACAGCGTCTCCCCTCTCTCTCCCTCTCTCCTCGCTGCTGCTCTCAGAACAGTCACTTCTCTCTGAATGCTGCCGCTGCTCCACACTCTCTCTGCGCTCTCTGCTGCTAACGGGAATCTACCCCCCATCCTCGGCTCCCCACAGGCACAGGTGGGTACGCTTTTTAAACATCACACTCAAGACACATGTGCAAAGGAGCACTTTAACTTTGTACTCATCTAATATCTTTACATCTGTTCAGAAGTACTTATAGTTTGATGTATAGTTCTTCTTCTTGAGTTTTACTTTTATTATTCTTAGTATTTAGTGTACAGGTTACTGCTGTGTTGCTGTTATTATCGTTGTGCAGTTAAAGTTATAAATGCATGTGGTGTCATAAATTGCACTTCATGTAATCACCTCGTTTTTAGAATCAATGCTCTGTGTTCTTTGTGTTCACTATACTTGTGCAATGCCCACAAGGATATTTATTCTTGTAGTGGGAGCTGGATTTAAATGATGGTCAATGAGGAAGATCGGAAGTAGAAAACGGTGAACATACTTTTGTGTAGTGTACATATACGACGTGTTGGTTGACATAGACACATTGAGATAAAAAAAAAAAAAACATACATTGGCAGTTATTTTAGCAGTTATATATATATTTACAGTTTTTTTTAACATATTCAATATGGTTAGACAGCCAGAGATTTAGAAGAAGATAGTGACATTCAGCACAAAAACATCTGTGTGAAGAATGTGAGGTTTATCAGATATTGATTGTCATATAAACTTAACGTTCTACATAGCAATGTGACCAATGTATGTATTCTTATCAGCTTTTGATCTTCAGAGCTGATGACGCAGCCCACAGTCCTGCTTCTGTATGTTTATGTGAGCAGCAGAGAACCAATTTTAGGAAGTGCTCTGGAAATACACAGCACTTGTATGTACTGTATGTTGGGACTATAGTCAGAGACTTTGTAAATGAGCTCTTAGAAAACACAGGACGAACAGACAGTCCCCTAAATATATTTTTATTAAAGTTCATCAACCCACATCCTTATAGATGTAGGATCTACAGGTGTCTCGTTCTACTATAGAGGCTGCAAAACTAAATATCCACACCATACTTTACTTGTACCTATTGAGTAAGTGCTTGCTATTGTGTAATCCCAACCCCTGAGTGAATTCCCACAAAAAAGGAAAATAAGATGAACCCAATTTTGATTTACATCCTGTTCAACAAAGAGGGATAATTTAACACATGACAACTCCCAATATGACAGAACACAAAATGTATACAGATGTATACACTGTTGTTAAAGGGAGCACATGCAAAAAATAGCCACTACACTGACACATCCTTCAAGTATATTTGGTGTTTTCATTCCTTTTCTATATTCACAAACATGCTGTATAATTTGGCAACGTTGTGCAAGCATTTTGTCTCTATTAAAGTCGAAATCACACACTCTTTTCTTCATTAACAATGAGACTATCAACGTTGCCATTTCATGTTTTAGAATGTGAAATGATATCTTCAGTATGTGTGGAAACAAGTATGGGTTAAAAACTGCTATCGGGGTGTAACTCTCTGTGCTTCCACTAGAGGGAGGAGAACTATTTGTTTTGTGTTTTTTTCCAAATTGTAAAACTACTATCTGGAACCACATCCATGTGATTGCAAATAATGTACTTTCAAATGATAAATTGCCAAAAACCTAATTTATGGCCAGTAGTGCTGATGTCATAGTGGTGCTGATGACAGACGGGGCAGAGTTACATGTTAGTGCCAGAAGTTCCAAATATCAGCATGGATGGATCAAACAAACAACTTCAGGGGTGTGACTTATGAATGAACAATGTTGTATGGTTAAAAGCTACAAAAATCCGACTTTGCAAAACAAGCGCAGTCAAGTGCTTCCATGTGGGCACTTTGTTTTGATGATGTTTATAACTATGTACTGTATCATAAGTCAGTGAAGTACTTTCTTATATTACATTTTTATGTCCATACCACATTTTACAGACATTACAGAGCTACTTTTTTCAATTTCTTTGAACCCAGCGACTTATAGAGAAGGGTTTTTGAAGGGCTATAGGACTCACATTGACAGTCAGAACAGACTGGTAAATGAGTCATGGGAGCTAACTTTTCAATCAATCAAACTGTACAATTTATTCTTGTACAACCCTAAAGCACAACACAACAGCAGTCATCTCAGAGGACGTAACAAAACCATTGAAATCACCATGGCAACACAAAAATATCTAGATGGAATACAGATAATAAAGTTGGAATCTGTTTTACTCCTTGGGGATTTTAACCTTCATGTTGACGACTGCTCATCTTGCCCCGCAATGGAACTGCTTACATTGACTGAAACTTTTAATTTTGAGCAGCATGTTTCTGAGCCCACTCACCAAAAAAGAACATACTCTAGACCTAGTTTTTACGCTTGGCATAGACATTTTAAACTTGTCTGTGATTGATGTCCATATGAGTGATCATAGTCTTGTTATGTTTGATCTGTACTTTAGTCTTGAGCCCAAGCCTTCAGCAGTCAGGTCTCAGAGGCGTGTCATCTCTGCTAATACCGCAGATAGTTTTTCAGAAATGTTTGACCCTCTTTTAGTCATGGACTGTTTCGATGTGGACAATCTCATTCACTGTTTTAATAACCACTGTGAAACAATTTTGGATCAGTTGGCTCCTGTTAAATCAAACTTGTCACAGAAAAAAGCGTGTCCTTGGACAAATGAAGATATCTTAAGACTCAGGAGGCTGTGTCGAAAGACTGAACGCCTGTGGAAATCCACTAAACTTGAGGTGCACAGGCTCTATCTCAGGGATCTTGTGTCATCATACAACGTGATGATTGAAAATTCCAGATCTGAATATATCCGTCAACTGGTAACATTGAATAAGAAAAATCCCAAAGTGTTGTTTGACTCGATTAACTATTTTGTATGTCCTGCTGCTCCAGTTACCCCCGTCTTTTGTGAAGCGGACAGCAATGCCTTTTTGAGATTTTTCACAAACAAAATTAAGATGATCAAGGATAAAATCTCGCCCCTTCTGTGTGGCACCCCTGCTGTGTTTGAGCCTGTGTCCAGCATGTGGTCTTCATTTAAAACGGTGACATTTGCTGATATTTCAGCACTGGTGTCCAAGATGAAGCCCTCCTCTTGTTCATCTGACATCCTTCCTTGCAGGCTCTTTCAAAAAGTGTTTGAGGTAATTGGCCCTTGTGTTACCAAAATGGTTAATGTCTCTTTGTCAACTGGCGTGTTTCCCAGTGCCTTTAAACATGTCATAGTGGAGCCACTACTAAAAAGAGCAAGGTTAGACCCGACTGATCTTAATAGTTTTAGGCCTATTTCGAAACTCCCGTTCCTGTCCAAGATCCTTGAGAAGGTGGTCTGTGAACAGCTTACGTTCTTCCTGGATCAAAATAACATCCATGAGCCGTTTCAGTCTGGTTTCCGTAAACAACACTCTACGGAAACGGCCTTGCTGAAAGTGTCCAGCGACATTATGATGTCTGCTGATTCTGGGAAGCGCACTGTTCTAGTTCTCTTGGATCTGTCCTCAGCATTCGACACCGTTGACCATCAGGTTCTGCTGAAAAGACTGAGGGATCAAGTAGGACTGTTGGGGGCAGTTCTACAGTGGTTCTCCTCATACTTATCGGGGCGTAGCTTCTGTGTTACAGCTAACCAAATTAGGTCTGAGTCTGTGGGTTTGTTGTGCGGAGTACCTCAAGGGTCCATTTTGGGTCCTGTCTTATTTTTGTTGTATTTGATTCCTTTGGGAAAGATCATCCAAAGGTTCAGTGATGTTTCTTTCCACCTATTTGCTGACGATATCCAGCTTTACTGTTCCTTTAAGCCGTCTGAAATCCAGAAGCTAGACTCTCTGCTCCATTGTCTAATGGAAATAAAACAATGGCTCAGCAATAACTCTCTGCAGCTAAATGCAGACAAAACCGAAACACTGGTTATCGCACCTGATGATGCAATTCCGGGGATTAAACAGTACCTGGGTGACTTAGGCCAGTCAGCGAAGCCAAGTCTTCGAAACTTGGGTGTTATCTTTGACAAAGACATGTCATTAGTCCAGCACTGTAAGCAGCTAACAAGGAACTGCTTCTTTCAACTAAGGAACATTTCTAAAATTAGGAATATGGTCGCACGTAATGACTTGGAGCTTATCATTCATGCATTTGTGTCTTCACGCTTAGACTATTGTAATAGTTTGTTTTCATGTCTAAATAAGAAGGAGCTCTCTCGACTGCAACTAGTGCAAAACTCTGCAGCGAGAATTCTGACCCGCACTAACAGGAGGACCCACATATCTCCTATTTTAAAACAACTTCATTGGTTGCCAGTGTCCTATAGGATCACGTTTAAAATTTTGGTTCTAGCTTTCAGAGCCTTGCGTGGTCAAGCTCCTTCTTACCTCAGTTTTCTGATCCAGCCTCACACCCCTGCTCGGGCTCTGAGGTCTATGGATCAAAGTCTGCTAAAGGTTCCACGCACTTGTTTTTGTACAAGAGGTGACCGATCCTTCCAGGCTCTTGCTCCCAGGCTTTGGAACGATCTTCCGCCCTCTTTGCGCTCTACTGACTCGGTTGATACTTTTAAAAGCAATCTTAAGACTCATTTATTTGTTCAAGCCTTTAATTAGCTATTTTTGGGCTGATACGATTTCTGTGTTGCTTTGACCCTTTTTATATTGTATTTAATTTCTGTGATGTTTTAACTGTGTTGTGAAGCACTTTGTGGCCTTTGCCTGTGAAAGGTGCTATACAAATAAAGATTACTTACTTACTTACTTACTTTTTTTTGGGTCTTTGAGGTTTTTTGGAACAGTTGAAAAACATTTCCTCATCCAACCATCTCTAAGTGGTGTGAAGAATGGCTGTACAATAAGAGAAATGGTCAGTATAAATGTATGAGGACAATTTTATCTCAAATAGATTAAAACACATCTTTATCTAATGGTATGGCATTTATGGCCGATTGGCATTGAACCAAGTAAAATATCACACTGTAATTTTAAAGCTGGGGTAAAAAAAGCGATGGAATTAAGTCTGTCCAGCAGTTTAGTCCTATCACTAGATTGTATATACTTATATACTATATATTTATTTTGCCTCTGTCACATCTTTAGATTCAGCTTTGTCAAACCAAAATGTGGGAAAGAAAGGACCCACACGCAGAAAATCAGCTCTCTCACAGGGCTCTTTTGTACAATTACTAATTAATTAGTTTAGGCTTACTTTGACTTTAAATCCCTTATATACAACCTGGACTGCATACACATACTACTAAAGAAAACAAATACATTATTATTATTATTATTATTTTTTAAACATGCCGTTTCAAAGCAATCCAATTTCAAATTTAGAGCAAGAGGATAATATTATGTTTGTGTGCCCTGTCCTCTGTCCTCTGTCCAGAGCAGAGAATAGAAAAGGGAGCATCCATCCATCTCCCTGTGCACTGTTCACATCAAAAACCCACCAAGGGCCGCACACACATTATGCACAAAGGACCTTTAAAGGGCGCCACGCTCCAGTTATCTGTGTTCTTACTTAACGTGAAAGGCAGGCTCCTAATAATGATAATAACAATAACAATAATAATGTTAATTTGATAATAATACAATATTTGGTTTTCCAGGCACCTTTCAAACCCTCAAGGTCATCTTATGGATATAATAAAATACAATAGAATGCATTAGCACAACAATATATAAAGTGGCTAACTCTTAAGGAGGACCCTTCATCATGCAGGAATTTGTTGACTTTTACAAAACGAGTAAATGATTTATTTATTTATGGACATTTTATTGGAGGATAAACCCCATGAGATGTATCATCTTGTTTTCGTGGGGGGTCCTCATGATCATATCCAAAGAACATAGGATAGCAGAGTAGAGTCCCGCCTGTGTCTTTTTATGCTGATTCTGTGTTTGTATTGATCAAACGATTCTGCCATTGATTTTTAGGACAAAACACTGAGATGCATTGGACAGTGAAAATCCTGATTTTTTTTTTTATGAATTGATACCTGTTTTAAAAGGTGGTTTGTGAATTAAATGAAATAGAAATGTTCAGGAAGCTTTGGTGTTCTAGAATTGACGACCTCAGAAGAAGGAGATTCACGGTCCATCAAAAAGTTTGGCATAGTTACTTACACTTTTATCAACACTTAAATGATTCACAATTCATTCACTTTTTTCGTTTGTGATGCAAATATAATTAATCATGTACAAGTGGTGAGAGACAAGGGTTAGCGCAGTCATCTCGTGTATACTTTGAGAATCTGTGTGGACTTTTCATTTGTAATTTAGAAATTCTAAATACGTATTGATTTCTATGAATGAAACTGAAACAGAATTAGAAAATGTTGATATGTTTATGTGACATTTCCAACAGAGCTTCAGTTTCCCCTACCGCTAACCACTAAATATACGTACAATGTCCCATATTATAGTCAATATTTAACTATTAGTAGTCCCCCTTTTTGATCCCCTTATGGTCCTCATAAGGGGATCATTGGGCAGGGATTTTCTAAAGGAACTGGACTATTATGGAAATACTATATCACACTTTTTATTCAAATGTTAGATTGCTGATGAAGATTTATAGTTTCACCATCACCGATGATAAAAGAGAAGAGTTGTGTTTAATAAAGTGATGCCACAGCTGAGACTACATTTTTGTGTAGTCTCAGTCTGCCTTTAGCGCTTAAAATCGAGGATACAAAGTCAATAAATATATGAATAAGCCAGTGTTTTAAACGGTAACAAATTGTATTAGTATTGTATCCTTACTAACATTTGGAAGTTGATTCTTGTTCCTTACCATGCATGGTTTTATGTTTTTTTTGTTATGTCTATGGTTTATAATCTTTCTCAAAATGACACAGATGAAAAACCAGAGTCTGCTTCAACTAAAAACACCCATAAATACAGTATATGTTTTTCTTGTATAAATGATAATAATAATAGAAGGGGAGGAATAAGTAATGAACCATGGCATTAATAGCTTGTTGCAACAACATAACTAGACACTTCCTGTAGTTGCAGATCAGTCTGGCACATTGATCAGGATCAATTTTTGACAATTCCTCTTTACAAATCTGCAGTTCGATTCCTGGCATAAAACACTGTCTTTAGGTCATATGTCTGGAGTTCAACTCAGGACAATAATAGACACCAGAATGTGTCTTTGGTTCTTCGGAATCCATTCTGTTGATTTACTCGTCCTTTGGATCAATGTAGCATCCATCCTCCTTTTAGCTTCAGCTGTTGGACAGATCCTCTCATATTTTCTTTGAAAACATGATCCCAATCCCCCCCATCCACCCCCCCCCCCCCCATCCAGGCATGAATTGGCTAATGTATCTTCAATCATGCCAATTGGAACTCAACGGTTGTGTCTGCATATGATTGTATGTGTTCAGAATCCCACTCACTTCTAAACGATCCCACTCACTTCTAAAACTTGTTTTCTCTCTATTAAACGCAGAACATGGAGTCTTGCCAACCTAATTATGTCGATAACCAATTTACAACCAACTAACCAAAGTATATCAAGCCAAAATGATAAATGAGCTTCAATCTTGATTCTGAATGCAACCGCCCCACACTAATGGTGGAATGAACAGTCTGATGAGGCTATGTGACACATTTATTACATTTACACAGAGGAAGCTGAATATTGTTTTCTCTTCGTGACCTCAGGCAAACTGTGAATTTCATTTCAGAGACTGGGAATATCCACTTTTTGCACTGTCCGTTCTTGGTCCAATAGGTTGTGCTCATGTTGTGTTTTTCCATTGGAGGACAGATGCCACAACTCTGTGGGAAAGCATTTTGTCAGAAATGTTGAAAAATTACCACAGATCCTTACAGAATAGTGAGATTTGCAAACTCTCTATATTATTCTGATGTCGGCCTGGCCAATGACAGGCATATATTTTGAATATTGTTGCCACTTCAAGACACCCTTAGTAGAAAATAATTAGACCATAGTTTTGGTATGTCCTGACAAAGACCTTGTGGATCTTTTTTGACAGTGCTTTAACCCTAACCCACAGGGAAGTTTGTTAGATGTTGCTAAATTCCACCCAGCTTGTGGAAGGCTACCCTAAACAAAATAACATACAGTTCAGAGGCAATTCTACCAAATATTAATTTTGTGTAGGCTGTACAAACCTAAATCAAAAGCTGAAATAAATCCTCATTATGAAAATAAAGAATTCATCCACTGGAGGTTGAAATTATTCAACTTTTTACTTGGCCTAAGTAACAAGAATTGTTAAAACTCTGGATGTAAGCTCTGTAAGCTTATAAGATCTTTATTTAAATGTTTATGTTTGGCAGAGACAAATACAGCATGTCTTTTAAAGTATGTATTGTAAAGTCCCACCAGAGCTAACCTTATCCGTCTGTTGACAGAGTGACCTATGGAGACGTTGGGCCATGGAGACTCTGGCGCCCCTGAACGAGACTCGCCTGGACGATCAACTTGACACCCAAACATCGAACTGCTGCGGCAACGCCACACCCACCAACCCCGTGCCCCTTTTACAGCTGGACGACAGCACCAAGCTGGTGGGGGTCCAAGCCGTTCTAATCCTTGCTTACAGCACCATCATTGTCTGCGGGGTCATCGGGAACTCCCTTGTCATCTACGTGGTCTACAGGTTCAGAAATCTCCGCACCGTCACCAACTTTTTCATTGTGAACTTGGCCGTGGCAGACTTACTGGTGAATACGCTGTGCCTGCCGTTCACCCTGGTCTACACTCTGTATGGGGAGTGGATGTTCGGACAGGTGCTGTGCTTCATGTTGCCCTGTGCTCAGGGCATGGCAGTGCACGTGTCCACCATCACCATGAACATTATTGCCTTGGATCGCCACCGGAGCATCGTGAGACACACAGAGACCCGTATGTCCAAAGATATGTGCGCTCTGGTCATCGGTGTCACATGGGCGGCCAGTGCCATGTTGGCGAGCCCGCTGGCCATCTTCAGAGAGTACGTCAGCTTCGATATTTCCCCCGACGAGTCTATTCAGGTATGTGTTCTCTGACCCTTGGATGGCACCACAAGAGCATGACCACTAATTAAAATCTTGTGATGATAAAATTACATTTCATCACATAATGGATTGTGTGTGGAGACAGATAAGTGAGAATTGGTCCCTTGACCATTTCTCCAGTACTCATTATGAGAATGTTTTCTCCAGTTTTTCAATTCCATCTTGTCTGATGATGTGTAACTGAGACACACACATGTTGTACTTCCCATGGTGAGGTTCAGGACCCCTGGGAGGACTCAAGGTCACTTCAGGAGGACATCCAAACAAGCATTTCAGTTGTATTAGTTTTTAATTGTATCTTCTGAAATTTAAGTTTAGAATCAAAAGAAATACAGTTGATATACTTTCATGTACAGAATACAAAATTTAAGTTTGTATTGGGGCACTTTAGGAACAGCTGCTTTATTATTATTACATGTAGTCAAGGCCACAGTGTTTGAGCCATAAAATCTTAAAAGATTTTTTGTTAAAAGAATTGTGTGTATTCCTTCCACAAAGCATAAAAAAGGAGATATATTTACAATGATTGGAAAGGCATGAAAACATGGAAATGTATTACACTGAGATAAACGTACCCTTCTTTTGAGACTGCTGTATTTGTGACAATAATATATTTGTAAACACATTTCCCCCCACTATTAAAAGAAAATATATAATAATGAAGCCTACAGTAAAGAACTGTTTTAAAGGACACTATAACATCTGGGGACTGCTGTGCTGGGATCCAAAGAGTAGAAAGTGATCGATTATGTCACTGTGAGAAAAAACTGTGGTTGAATAGCCTCGACTCCCACAATTAAATGCAATTGCAGCTTCTCATGAGTTACAATCGATCATGCTCTACTGAGGACGCCATTTCTACTCTGCGCAACCTTGGACTATCACATCTGGAGAGCAAGAAACCAACACCAGATCCTAGAGGACTATACGAAAATTCTTAAAACCAGTGAGCTATGTTCCACAGACCTCGGAGCGTTGCGGGTTGGAGTGGGGATGCTTGCCTTTTTAATGGCATCTGGCAAATGACCGTGTGGGAAACAGGGGAGCACGGAGACCAAATAGGACGGCTGCGGCTGTAAAGTGTAGAATTGTCGTTGTGTCTTTAGGCAAGACACTTCACCCACATTGCCTAGAACGAGTCCGGTGTGTGTGTGAATGGGTGCTGGTGGTGGGAGGAGCCGAGGGTATATACTGGTTACTTTGCTTCTGTCAGTGTGCCCCAGGGCAACTGTGGTTACGTTTATCACCGCTGTGTATATAATGAATGACTAATGACATGTGAAGCGACTTTTAGTATCCAAAAAAGCTCTATATAAAATTGATTCATTACAATTGACCCAGCCCAAGTTTACAAATTGAATTTCATTCATTCCCATTTTCCAGACAGGGACGTTGGAAATTCTGAGTTTCCGAGATTTCATGAACGGAGAATTATCACAGACAATGACGAGTGATAATGGAGGAACAAAAAGGAGCTTTGTTGACCTTCATAAAAGATTTTCAGACTGTTGAAGGTCTGGAAAACATCATAATCTTCCCCTCACAATCAACAATGCTGAGGTGGAAGGTCTGTTAGCTCAGTAGAAAGCCTGTAAAGTGACTATGTCCTGTCCTGGTTCAGTCTTAGCCAAACTCTCAGAACTTCAGGGCAGAAAACAGGAGAGGTCGGCTGCAGCGGCCTTCAAACACTACTGTCTGAACAGACTATGTGGGATTGTAGAGGATGGGGTACACCATTTCCATCACAAATTTGAACTACTGCAGTCAAGGAGAATAAATGACAGCCTTAAAAAGACAAAATTCTGCTTAACCACTGGCTCTTACCGGTTTTGTATCTTCTCAAAATAAATGTTCTTCCTATTACCAATTTTTGTTGGAAGTAATGGTAATGATATTGGCCTGTGTCTCCCCAGGTTTGCACTGAGAAGTGGCCCGGCAGCAACATGAATGGAGGCATCTACAGCATCTGCATGTTGCTCATTCAGTATGGCCTGCCTCTGGCCATAAACTGCTTCGCCTACATTCACATCTGGAGAAAACTGCAGAAGCGTCTGACCGCCGGCAGTCGCAGTGGCCGGCACCAGCGCAAGCAGAAGACCACCAAGATGCTGGTGACCATGGTGGTGGTGTTTGCAGTGAGCTGGCTGCCTTTCCATGCCTTCCAGTTAGCTGTGGACATAGACAGTAGTGTTCTGTACATGAAGGATTTCAAACTCCTCTTTACCCTGTTTCATATCATGGCCATGTGCTCCACTTTTGTTAACCCCATACTGTACGGTTGGATGAACAAGAACTACCGCACGGCCTTTCTGTCTGTGTGCCGCTGCAACCATCCCTTCAGCCTGAAGGCCAGCCACCTGAAACGCAGGACCTTACCCAAGGAGAAGGACATGCCCCGCATCCCCTGGAGGTCGACCAACTTGTGACTGACTGTTATGTGAAGTTGATAGTGGATCATTTGCAGCTTAATTAACTCTTCCCAACAAACCTTTCTACAGCATCAAATCATGAATCAGGAAAAACAATTCATCTAATGAAGAAAAAAAGACAGCTTAAAAAGAATATAGTTATCTTATTAGAAGATGGTAATAATAGCCTAACAGGACAACTTTCTTCAAAAAACCAAACTATAGCATTTAAGGCAAGGCATTACTTACACAAATAAAATGAAACCTTTGATGCTATACATTACTCTATCCCTACAGACATAATCTTTATCATTTAGACAGTATTATTATTGACTGTCCAAAGTCACAATTATATGTATTGTTGATCCACACATGTTGTATTGAATTTACTGAAAAGGGATCTTATTTCTGTTCAAATACTTTCATAATGAATTACTAAATCTATTGTAAGTGTGTTTTGTTTAATGGTGATGATTTAATTATGAACAATGCAAATTCAAGAAATGCAAGATTTCAGAGCTGGGATTTGACTGGACAAGCATGACAAGTTAATATTCATTTGTTCTGTACTGTAACTCAGAGCGCTTATGCTCTATCCCACAAACTGCAATGTTACAGTATTTATGGCCTTTCTTTCAGAGCGAAGCATACATGTACTTTGTAGCATTCTGTGATGTTTTTCAGTCATTTATCCAATCTTCTGTCCAAGTCATGCACCCAACCGGAGATAACTAAGGCAGTGAGAGGTCAACGCATTTGTTCTATAATTTATAATTTAATCACACTCAAATTATGGTTGATTTCAGGAAGAATCTGGAATCTACTTTTGTTCAGATATTTCCTCCAAGTAGGGCGGTATTATTCCTGACCAACATTATGACATTATAACATTTTTAATATTTTGTATATTTTAAAAAGAACTCACAAAAAAAATGATACAAATAAAGCGATTGCACACCTTCCTGGTCAAACCATTAATACAACTTTTTCTCAATGTGAAAAAGGTAATTCACTGTATAAACAACATTACTATTGTCAACCCAAATAACACAATTTGAGAGTTTTCGTGTGTGTGTAAATTCTGATGATGGTGGCACAGTGGTTAGCACTGTTATTTCTCATCAGGAAGGACCTGGGTTTGGCGCCATCTCAGACAGGGCCCTTTTGGCTTTCTAGAGCAGTGTCTCCCAAAGTGGGGTCCGCGGCCCCCTGGTGGGCCGCGAGGGTACTGCAGGGGGGCCGCGGGAGGTCATAAAAAAAATAATATAATATTTAATGTTACATTTATAATGTTTTGTTTGTAATATTAAAATATTTGTGTTCATTATTTGACTTGAATAATCCACTGTAATAATTTGTGTATGTAGCAGAGGCTATTTCCCCAAAATAAAATAACCAGAAGAGCCTATTCTTAATGTTGTCTTCTTGGTTATTATTTTGGGGGGCCACGCAGACCCGTCAGATTTTTAAGGGGGCCTCGGTGTTACTGAGTTTGGGAATGGCTGTTCTAGAGTTTGTATGTTCTCCCTGTGTATGTGTATAGAAGGGTCAAGGGAACTTTCCTGGTTTAAAGGTCAATAATTCTGCCGACAGCGAGACTAAAGACTTGTTCTATTGACATAATGTCATAATAAAGTCGTCAAATCAAGAAACATTAACCGCATTTTTTTGCGTGTCATGTCTTGTTTTTATTCCGCAAAAATTACAGTTTTTGAGATTTGCATTTTTGATTAAATCTTACAGCCCTACCTCAAAGTTCTCAATTGGACTTTTCGTGGTAAAAAGTAATGGCAACAACAGTAAATGCTAAATAAATGGTTTTGATCAGTTTTATCCTAGCCTGGTCGTACCACACCATAGTACAAATTACATTTCGTACTAAGGTCTGGATTTGCTCCATTGAGCTCCGTTTACAGGTGGGAGGGGTTAACTCCTTTTGCAGATTGAAACAATTGGATCTGAGTTTACTGTGACATAATATGTAAAGTGCCTGAATGTGTTGTTTGCATTTATCATTTAGCCTAGCCATCTCCTTTGCTGCTAACGGAGCCCGTGGGGAGTAGCGCCACAATCTTTACCAACAATTACATTTGCAAAACATTCCTCTTGCTCCGGCTTCAATTTCTTGATAGAACCAAATACTTTACTATTGCATTCTTTGCCATTGCCAAACTATTACCGGCCAATTCGGCGCAAAGTCTTGACATCACGCACATCTAACTACAACACCCTATTCAACCCAGACGTTACATGCATTTTACTTTCGTCTTAATTGGGTCATATCATACAACACCCATGTTACACATCTTTTTTGTTTTGGTCTCTTTTTAACTAAAAGCAGTTCCTCACAAAGCGTGATCAGTTTAACTAGTTGTGTTTTAACAATTTAGTTAGACAATGCTCATCAGTTTCATACGACCATTGATCCAGTTTCTCTGGTGCTGCATGCCGTGGTGCTCATGAGGAGTTGAAACCGATTCTAACACACTGACTTTCATTGATCAGATAATCTGCTTGTCAATCACAGCAACAGCAGAACTCCACGATCTTTACGAAGCAAAAGACAGGAACAGGCTATTGCAGTGGCCAAATCTACTTCTCTCTTTTCCACGCTCCAATGTCGCTCTCTTGTTATCTCTTTCTGTTATTTTATATGTGAGTCTCATGTATGTTTAGTTTTGTCTGATTCCTAGCACTGATATCAAAGATTGTAAAATGCATTCTCACACAAATCTGCCATGTACCTTGTTCTGTTGTTTCTATCGTGTGATTATTCTACGCAAGGTCTCTTCTTGGTTTTCTGATTTGATAGACTAGTTTGGAAAGTAAGTGAGTAATATGTATTCATATATAGACAAAGGTCACACACCTGGCTCACTGAAGCCTCTGAGCATCACCAACCATTACCTTCAGGACTATTGTACGTGTTTAAGTGGTAGGAGGACCCGGAGCACCCACAGACTTTAAAACAACAGTTTCTGGAGGTGAAGCCCTGAGCACAAGCACTGACCACTACACTACCGTGCCATAAATGAATACTTTATTGTCCTGTGGGAAAATGTGTCCTCTGCATTCGACCCATCATTCAACGCCACTGTGGAAAGCTGGGTCAATCGTCTCCACAGTTTAGCACCTGGTGACCCATCTCCAGATGTTGATGCTCTTGGTCAGGACTGGAGCTGGAGGATTTTACATATGGCGCGCAAGGGTTTGAGTGCGCAGGTTACAAGTGTGCACAAAAGGCGGAATTGGGACAGTGCACACTGAGTGCAGGTTACGTCATCGACTCGTCAAGAGATGGTCATTTTCAGACCTAAACTTTATACAAATTAAAGGTAATTTTGTCTGATCCTTTGGGAAACTAAATGAATTGCTTCACACACGTTAAAATACATGTAAATTAGTGGTTTCTAATTAGAGATAGCTGTATAATTTTAAGTTAAATGTGGGTAACTAACTGTTATCTGGTCAGTTTTTATACATTCTAAGATTATTGTACTAAGTGTAAAGTTTAAATTGAATGTTATATAAACGCTTGGTTTAAAAAGTTATTAAATTGTTAAAACACAATGTCCGTAATTCTTCATCAGACGTTTATGCTTCTTTCCAAGTAACATTGCAAAACTTATTTACACACATACTGCATATATATTTCAAAATGTATATTTAAATGCATTTTCCCGACGTTTTGGTGTGTACCGCAAAGAATTATGGGCAATATCCTTCGCCAGAGTGCGCATAGATGCAGGCTACGGCGAAGTGTGGATCAGGGGTGCAAAGGGGGCGGGGCCAAAGACCTCCCTGGAGAATTGGGACACCCTACGCACTCGCACCCTTTATCGGGAACGCGCAAATGAGGGGCGCGAGGGTGGAAGTGCGAGTATTGGGACGGGGCCGAAGGGCTGCGAATGAGTGACTTCCAGACTGTGAACCCTGAGAATTAATATACTGTATATATTTTGTAATAACATTTTTAACACAGTATGTTTCATTCTGACTGAAGCACATGATAATGTTATAAAACAGTATGTTTCATTCTGACTGAAGCACATGATAATGTTATAAAACAGTATGTTTCATTCTGACTGAAGCTCATGATAATGTTATGTGATGTGAGAAATGCACTAAAGCCACTGGAGAAAAACTGTAACTATTCAGATCCTCCCCCTCCCCCTAAGATGGCAAAGTGAAGCTCAGCCTGTGATAACGGCCCTATTTACATAACAAAGTTGGCCGTTCACAGGTGATTTCGTTTGTTAGCTAAAATCCTTGGGGTCATTTGACACCGTGGAGGGGATGATAGGTATAAGTGCCAAATGACACCTCCATGCGAGTGCTAGTGTTAAAGCTGCTTTCAATATCTTTTCAAATCTGTTTTCCTTTTCTCCATAGCATGTCTGTAACAAAAGTTCTCATAATCTGAAGTCGGCGTATTTACATGGTTTTATGAAACAGAATTCTGAGAAAAACAGGTTTAAAGATCGACATTCCAAACATAATCATCACAGTCACATAACATGTAAATTTTGAATTACTCTGTTATGGCACACTTGTTTTAGTCACTATGTTGTAGAAGATTAAAAAGATGTTACTTTGGCACCAATTAAACACACAACACTCATGAATTAGTCGAAAATCAAGAATGTATTGATTCTTTCAATATTCAATGGATTGAATTTTGACCTCTTCTTTTTCTTTCTCTTTATAATTTACTGAAAATTAGATATGTATTAGACATTGCCAGTATTATTCTATCAAATCACGCAGTCTAAATATCCACAACCACCAAGCATTTTTAATGCAAGGAGAAACTTAGGTAACTTTAAACACAAATAAAACAAATGGACCTGTCCGACTCGAGTGTCTATGCTTCGTGTGTCTCTGGTTCTGTCCAGGTGTCTATGATCCGCGTGTCTCGCGTGTCTCCGCCTGTCTGGGTTCTGTCTGCGTATATGTAAATGTAAATGTAAATGTCTGTCTGTGGTTCTGTTTGCGTGTCTATGGTCCGCGCTCGTGAGCAGAGAGAGACGTGAGCAGAGAGAGAGAGAGAGAGAGACGAGCAGAGAGAGAGGAGCAGAGAGAGAGAGAGAGCGTGAGCAGAGAGAGAGAGACGCGAGCAGAGAGAGACGTGAGCAGAGAGAGAGAGACGCGAGCAGAGAGAGACGTGAGCAGAGAGAGAGAGACGCGAGCAGAGAGAGACGTGAGCAGAGAGAGAGAGACGCGAGCAGAGAGAGAGAGCAGAGAGAGACGTGAGCAGAGAGAGAGAGACGCGAGCAGAGAGAGACGTGAGCAGAGAGAGAGAGACGCGAGCAGAGAGAGAGAGCAGAGAGAGACGTGAGCAGAGAGAGAGAGCAGAGAGAGACGTGAGCAGAGAGAGAGAGACGCGAGCAGAGAGAGACGTGAGCAGAGAGAGAGAGACGCGAGCAGAGAGAGACGTGAGCAGAGAGAGAGAGACGTGAGCAGAGAGAGAGCAGAGAGAGACGTGAGCAGAGAGAGAGCGACGCGAGCAGAGAGAGACGTGAGCAGAGAGAGAGAGACGTGAGCAGAGAGAGACGTGAGCAGAGAGAGAGAGACGTGAGCAGAGAGAGAGAGACGTGAGCAGAGAGAGAGAGGCGTGAGCAGAGAGAGAGAGAGAGGTGAGCAGAAAGAGACGTGAGCAGAGAGAGAGAGACGCGAGCAGAGAGAGAGAGCAGAGAGAGACGTGAGCAGAGAGAGAGAGACGCGAGCAGAGAGAGACGTGAGCAGAGAGAGAGAGACGTGAGCAGAGAGAGACGTGAGCAGAGAGAGAGAGACGCGAGCAGAGAGAGACGTGAGCAGAGAGAGACGTGAGCAGAGAGAGAGAGAGAGGTGAGCAGAGAGAGAGGTGAGCAGAGAGAGACGTGAGCAGAGAGAGAGAGACGCGAGCAGAGAGAGAGAGACGCGAGCAGAGAGAGAGAGCAGAGAGAGACGTGAGCAGAGAGAGAGACGTGAGCAGAAAGAGAGAGACGTGAGCAGAGAGAGAGAGGCGTGAGCAGAGAGAGAGAGAGGTGAGCAGAGAGAGAGAGAGAGAGCGAGCAGAGAGAGAGAGAGAGTGAGCAGAGAGAGAGAGAGAGCGAGCAGAGAGAGAGAGACGCGAGCAGAGAGAGAGAGACGCGACGCGAGCAGAGAGAGAGAGATGCGAGCAGAGAGAGAGAGATGCGAGCAGAGAGAGAGAGAGATGCGAGCAGAGAGAGAGAGAGAGATGCGAGCAGAGAGAGAGAGATGCGAGCAGAGAGAGAGAGATGCGAGCAGAGAGAGAGAGATGCGAGCAGAGAGAGAGAGGCGTGAGCAGAGAGAGAGGTGAGCAGAGAGAGAGAGATGCGAGCAGAGAGAGAGAGATGCGAGCAGAGAGAGAGAGATGCGAGCAGAGAGAGAGAGACGTGAGCAGAGAGAGAGGGACACGAGCAGAGAGAGAGACGTGAGCAGAGAGAGAGACGTGAGCAGAGAGAGAGGGACACGAGCAGAGAGAGAGACGTGAGCAGAGAGAGAGAGACGCGAGCAGAGAGAGAGAGACGTGAGTCCGCGTGTCTATGGTCCGCGCTCGGAGCCCAGACGGCAGTGCGTTCACTGAGCTGTCAGAGCGGGGGTCACAGCAGCTGCTCTCGGGGCCAGAGCGGAGGATGTAACGTAACGTTCGGTTTATCAAAACATATCACAATATTTAACGTATAACACTAATGAATTTCACCTAGATTTTTTCAGACATTAAAGACAAGATGTTATATAATAATTGTTTAATGAAAAAACTATTTTGCCACAAGCAACCAAAAGATGTGCCTCAGACAAGAATCGAACCTGGGTTCTCCAGGTCCCAGTCTTTAATGCTAACCATTCGGCCAACCTAGCACCTCTGGGTTAGACAGGTTTGCACGCAGTCTTATACCTGAGCGTCTAAGTCGCTGGCAGAGCTAAAGCGGACTTAGCCTGCCACCTTGTGGCGATAAGATGTACTATTTTTCACGCAGCTGCGTGATTCCCGAGAAGCGTGAATGAAGACGACAAAACGGAATGGGACCTACTGTAATTGTCCTTGTATTTATTGGTCTCTTTCTTCAACCAACCATGTTTTTACGGCAAGGAAATAACTAAATGGTCTTGTGAATTTCAAAGCACAAATATTTGGAAATTTTCCTTTGACCTTTAACTATGCTAAAACGTGTTCCCTCAGGAAACATACACACTTGTTACAACTGTTTTCAATGTTTTACGACTTGTCCGTTCATACAATACTCAGTAGTGTATCTATTTAGAATCTGGTTTAATATCCATAAACGCAAACTCTCATATACGGAGACCCTTGCTCTAGGGCTGAGGCCAAGTCGTTTCAAAAATCACCAATCAATCTACAGCAGGTGTGTTTGTTGTGACAAGGTTACACAAAATGAAACTCAAGGTGCTTCTAAAAGGCACGTACTACACAAAAAGCAATTTACCATTGTAGTTTCTATAAGCTGACCCAAGGGAAACTTATAGAGCCTGAAAAGAAGTGGGCCCAGAATGGTTCCACTTCCACTTGTTAAAGCCATTTGATCTGAGACACAGCCCCCAATCACAACTGAGTAATATCTAACCCCTAATAGCACCTGCACCAACCTATGGCAATACCAGTGATGCCGCCCAGTCCTCAAGTTTCCTCTGAAGGATCCCATGATCAACAGTGTCAAAGCTGCGCTGCACCACGGCACTGGTTCAACAGGACGCTGGAAGCGTAGTCTTTACAATAATGCATGTTTTTTGATTATATTGTGCAAAAACTGAATGTATATTTCAACCTAAACCAATAGATGGAGTTTTTAACCCTCTCATCACACCCTTGCACTTATATAATATACATATAATGTACTCGTATAATGTTTTACATTCTATAATGTAAAACATTCTATAAAATGTACTCTGGTTAAGGACCAAAATTAGAAAATAAAATGCACAGTATAGCAGCTTGTGAATGATAGTGTCATTCCGAGCCTCAAACAGATGCCTTCAAAAGTACATTCTTTTCACCGTCTAGATTGACCTGAAATAGACTATGGTTTGACTGGATGATTGGAACACATACATTATTTTAAATAAAAGGATCAATGGTGGGTTTTTTATATTCTGAAACATTAGGTGGAATGTCGTTAGAAGCTCCAACCCAATCCAACATAGCCACGCACACGCATGTCATTGTTTGTGCAGCAGGAACAGCCTTTCCTCCCTCCCACCCCTGTCTTTGTTTGCAGAGCCTGTCCTAATTAGCAGGAATGGGCTCTAGCAGTGATTACCGCTGCTCTGCTTTGGTCTTCAAGAGGCCTTCCTGTTGCCGGTGGTCCCGCTGCTTTACCGTGGCGTGCGCGTGAGAATCACAGGCGCACCGATGTTAGCCCCATTTTTAGTTTGCCTTCCACGGTGCGTCCAGTACAAGATCGATAACTCTTTTTTTTCAAATGTCTGATGCTATCGAGCCAACCCTTTGTTAGAAATGGATCCCTTGGGGAGGACCGGACCGGAGAGCTTATCAATTAAAGCAAACAGCCTAATCGAATTTAAATGCAATATCTAATGTGTTCTCTTTGGGCGACCATGCCAAAAAGCACTTACAGCAAAATGATGTCCTACTTCAGAAATCAATTTTTAACTATTACAAATGAATAGTTTCAGATCTATTCCGCCATAATTGCATTGCCAAGCAGTTACATGAACAAACAAGTAAATTGGTCAGTGACTAGTAATTTATTCAGCCCAAAGTACTGAAAGTTTAAGTTGTGGCTTCGGTTTGTCAGAATAGGACTTTTCTCAACTTTCAGTTTAATATACTATATTATACAGCGACAGATATATTCTAATTTGGATGTAAACTCTAAAATATTTTATCAGATCATTTCTCACTGTATGCAGATGTTCTATGCTTTTAATTGCTGGAACATTGCTGTATAGCCTACTCACTTTATCTTCTACCAATACGCTGACTTGACCTTGACAAGAACAGAATGCAAGAAAAAAGTAAAGGGATTAATTTATGTTCCTGAACATTTCCACTTATACAAAAACACATCAGTTTTTTACAATGTGTTGTAAGATTTGCAACCTTTCTTTTAAAAAGTAGACAACAGCTCTGTCCTAGATTACATCATGCGAGGATTTGTTAATGTTTCTAATGTTTTGATACAAAATCACTGGTGGCTCAGTGTGTAGCTTCAAAAATGTCGTTGAATGGTCTTGTGTGTTTATTCTTCTTGTGTTTGCGTGGGGTTCCTCCAGGTGCTCTGATTTCCCCCAATAAATAAAACATGCCCCATGGAGAAAATCTTCCAGCTTTGGTCTAGATTTAAATGTAACATAAAGGTATATAGGAGGACTTTCCTCAATTTTAGGAAATAACCACCCTCTCCACTTTTTGAACAAAACTCTCTGGTCTTATTTGACGAGCACATATCACCAGAATGAGTGACAAGTGGGGGACCAGTAGTCTTCGTGATCCACCCAGAAGTAGAAAATATTCCTTCATACTTGAATAAGTCGTTATTATAACACAGATGCAGCAAAAGTGTAAATTCAGACTGGGAGGCCCAGTCCCAATACTCGCACTTCCACCCTCCCGCCCCTCATTTGCGCGTTCCCGATGATGGGTGCGAGTGCGTAGGGTGTCCCAATCCTCCAGGGAGGTCTTTGGGCCCACCCACTTTGCGCCCCTGATCCACACTTTGCCGTAGCCTGCATCTATGCGCACTCTGGCTAAGGATATTGCCAATAATTCTTTGCAGTAAACGTCGGAAAATTGCATCTAAATATAAGTTTTTAAATATATATATGCAGTATGTGTGTAAATAAGTTTTGCTATGTTACTTGGAAAGAAGCATAAACGTCTGATGAAGAATTACGGACATTGTATTTTAACAATTTAATAACTTTTTAAAGCAAGCGTTCATATAACATTCAATTTAAACTTTACACAAGTACAATAATGTTAGGATGTATAAAAACTGACCAGATAACAGTTAGTTACCCACATTTAACTTAAAATTATACAGCTATCTCAAATTACAAATAAACATATATTTTAACGTGTGTAGAGCAACTCATTTTGTTTCCCACAGCGTCGGACAAAATTACCTTTAATGTTTATAAAGTTTAGGTCTGAAAATGACCATCTCTTGACGAGTCGATGACGTAAACTGCACTCAGTGTGCACTGTCCCAATTACACCTTTTTTGCACACTTGTAACCTGCGCACTCAAACCCTGGTGTGCACTTCGAACAAATGCACACTTCGTAGAGGAGTGTAGGGTGCAGTGTGGGTATTGGGACTGGGCCGGAGACAATGGTCCTTAGTGCTCACTGTCTTTCTGCTCCCTCTCTCTGTTACATGCACCTGTGCTCATTACGATCAGCCTCAGCTGCACAGTCTCACACCTGTGCACATCAGCATCACTTCATGGCTGCAAATAAAAAGAGATTCTCAGTCCTTACATCCAGCTGCTGTCATGCAGCAACCCCCCTCCTCCCTGTCACTTCAGCGTTACCTCCCTGTGTTATCGTCTCAGCTTCCTTCAGCACAAGGGTTTAAGACCCAGGGAAATGGGCGAGACCGCTTAAGGCTCTACAAGAATATATTGAATTGAATGCAACCTCTGTTATCTGGAGAATATTTGTTTTGGTTTGTCATAAATAACAATACGTGTGATGGACTGCATTATTTAAAAGTAGAAAAAGCATTTGTGACTTAAACTGAACATGTAAATACAAGAGCACGAGCTGTTAATGCAGGAGAGCAGAACAGGAGCCTCAGGGGAATCACTGTTTTTATTTCACGCTGATTGGGCTCATAATCTTAGTTAAATCCTCACTTAAATGCAACAACATGTTTGATCAATAAAAAAGGCTTCACAGATCTGACTTATTGGTTTGGAAAGCACAAGGGATTTTAAACTCAGATTTGTTTCTCCATGTCGAAGTAATCAATTCCTCTGCTATATTCCTCAAAAGTCACCCGCCTCCATGATGTCACGCTGTATCGGCAGGGACTGTCATGTTTGGAACACTGCAGTGGATCAATAGAGCAGGCATGGCTTAATAGCTGAAAGTCTCACAGTGCGCCCGATCGATGAGCTGTGTCTCTTTGATAATGTCTACTCACTTATACTTTATGAACTTGGGAGCATTTCTGTCTACTCTGAATATCCATGAGTAAAGTATGCGGCAAATATAAAAAGCACCTACAGTGGTGCAGTGGGGAGTTCTGGCCTGAAGGTCAGGCTGGTAAATATGCATAGTATCTTGTGCAAATAAAAGGCATGTCATTGTCGTGTTTTCTGTACTGATAACTGTTAAAATTAGTATTAATTTAATCTAGCATGCTAATACTTTACGAATGACAAAAAAAAAAATATTTTCACATCTATCAGTGGTCATTGTCCTCCGAGGGTGCTCTTCTGACTGAGCAAATATAAGTGTGTTTCACTGAAAAGACACAGTTCCAATGGCTTATCATGTGATTAAGGCCCTGTCCACACGAAGTCAAGCTCAAGCCTAAACGCAAAAATACTTTATCAATCCAGTGTATCGTCCATACGAGGCCGGCGTTTTGGGGGGGTGTAAACGAACATTTTTGAAACTAGGTCCCAGAGTGGAAAGATTTCAAAACTCCGTATATGCCGCTCCGTGGTTACTGCCTCTCCGCAATGTATCTGAGACGCTTGCGTCATCGCCCCGCCTCTTGTTAAAGCATGCATGCGCCGCACTCAGAAAATAATGACAACAACAATGTAGCTTGTTGGTTTTGTAATCCAGTGTGACCCGAAGCAACAGTTCAACCTCATCGTCCGTCCATACTAATGTAGTACCAGCTCGCCCACTCGCCATGTTGTCTGTTTACAAAATTCCGCGCATGCCCACGGAAGTTTGGGCTTGATCCCGTCATTGCGTCACAGCGCCACCAACAGGTCTGGCATAGTTTCACAGCGTTTTCAGGCGTATTGACTACATTCATATGGACGCACACATTTACTGAGCTAACTCCGTGTTTACAGAAAAAGTTTCTGAAATTATAAGCGTTTTGTCTTCGTGTGGATATAGCCTAAGAGTGATGCTATAGTGATTGATAATTCAAATCAAATGTATCTCTTTTGAATAGATAAAAGATCCTCAGAATGAAGAAGCCCAATGAATCAAACAAGAAAAAGTATGCCTGGAAAGACAAAATTATGGTTGGTTTTCAGAAAGTATATTGGACATTGCATGATTAGAAAGATCGCTGTTGACTCTTGACTCTCAGAAGAAGATAGATTGAGGTTTGTTCCATCGGCCTGCTAATACGTATTCCTTTGGGCCCTCTGAGTGAAATAGTTTGGGCACCCCTGCTCGAGAACCTGGTGAAGGGATGAGCCAATCACAAAGCAATGCCCCACTGCTGAGGTGATAATGGAGAGGAGGTGGGTTGCTGCACAAGCTGTGAGGCATTGTTTAACGCTAATTAGCACAGGCATGTAAATTAAACAATCTCTCTGTCTCTCTCTTTCCAGATACATATTTATAGTATTTGTACAAAATCTCAATTTGATAGAGCTGGAACATTTCACAAAGAAAAAACCTGACACAGTGCAACTTCAAGTCACAGAATTGGGAGTAAAATAAAAATAACCCACTGTTTTTTTGCCTGTTGGTCATTTCTACCGTGTGATACAAATGCGGTGCTTCTATGGTTCATGCAGAGAAAGACAGAATACTAACTTTAATAAGCGAGTTCATACAGAGTCAAAGAAGTTCAGCGTACAAGGCAGGCATTCATTCTCGGCCCGAGGCACATTTACACAAGTGCGATTGAAATAGTGTTGAAATGTGTAACTTTGGACTCTCTCACCAATCCAATCAAGCAAAATGGGGATGTCTTTATTAAACCGACAACATATTTGAGTGTGACCGAAAGTTGAAGCTGCTCTCAGCAAGATTTTCCACGATTGGATGCAAAGAATCCTAATAAATGTCACGTTGTTTGGGTTTCACAGTGTCGTTTTATTGCTTCTTGTTCCACTTTTGCTGTCCGCAGGCAGTTGCGTTGACGCTTACTGTATTTTTCTACAATTGCAATGCCATTAAGTCAATGAGCCTCTCTGTTCGGTTACGTCAAGCTTCTTTGGAAATACCCAATTCAATAAGGGACGACGGAAACATAAGTTTTTATGTAATTTGGTCTCCAATGGTTCCATTAATGTTTGTGGATGTGTAAAAGGTTTAGAAATCTTATGGTAAAGCAATCTGAATTAGGATCAAATAGTTATAAGAGTAAAGTTAACTATCTGTATTCAAATACAGCTGATGGGAGCTAGGTTTTAACATGTTTTCGGTGATATCTGTGTCGAAGAACAATGTGTTCTGGTCAAAGCAGATTATTACATACTTATTTCAGAGTTGTATCAGAGTGAGGAAGCATGAAGAGAAGCCTGGGGCGACACATATCAATACTGACTTCATTTGTGTAATATCTAGAGTATGTGTTTGCTACTGTAGTCTATTTAATGTCCAGTAATTTCCTCATTTGTGGCAGACAGTTTCAAAGCTGCCAGGTGTTATCAGCGACGTGCTGTTCATTGTGTGACAAACAGAGGGTTTGTAGGAATGTTTTAAAATAAAATAATAAAACAAACTATAAGGACACAGATAAGGGGATTGAAGGAAGCCAAAATGTTCCATTTAAGCACATTTTATTCAAGTTTAGCTTATTTTGTATGTTTGCATTTGTTATTCAAATCCATTGTAGTACAGAATTGTATTGTTCGAGTATAACAACAGGAAGACAGCATTAAAAGAAAACAATACAAGACAGCGTAAAAAAAGACAGTAAAGACAGCGGTGGTTGTGCTGCGCACCCGGCTCTCTCAGGCTGTTCCAAACTTCAGGTAGGACATTCTCTGGAGTCCTACTGGGGAGGGAATGACTCCAGCTTCAGAGGACCACACACACCCGATCTACGATGAAGCGCCCCCAGCTGCGCGTTGAAAGCGCCTCCAGAGCCATCAGTGCCTCTACCTGAACAACATGCCTGATAAAGGACCAAGCTACACAACTATAATATCTACATGTTTTAAAATTACTATACCTGCTACGCGGCGACACCCAAACACACACACAAGCCGAGCGACCAGCACCCGGAAGTACAGACGGCAAGCGGGACAACGTCAATATTCTGAAGGTTCTTATAGTGTGCCGTCTGGCGCCCCCAGCTGGTGGGCGGATAAACTGTCCACACTACTACAATTGTATACGGCCCCTTTACTACGGAATACATTAACACTTTGATTGTAATTCAGCTCTTGCTTGTTTACATCAGAACTTGTTTACTTAGAAATTCACATTTGTTCTGTTTTATAAAAGAGGCTTATCCCATTGGCTGCTTTATTGACGGAGTACAGAATACAAATATCTATTTCATAATACTAATGGACCTTGTATTTTGCAGAAAAAAAACACCAACAGAACATTCTGTCATTGTTCATTCACAGTGTTCTGAGCTACAATTGTTAACAATGGCGCTTCCATTTTTCCCCAAGTCTGGCCTTATTGGTGCTTTTGTTGATGAAAAACTACCTTGAAAAATATCTATTCTTAAAAGAGATGTAATCAATACCATGGTATGAAACACCTGCTTATTTTTTCAGTTCCAGGAATAATGTGTCCCTTCAATAGAATTATTACCCATTTGCCGCTGTACTGTTTAAATTTAGTTATCTTAAAGCTGGGGTACTTAACTTTGCTGTTGTTTAACAAATGTGTGTCACTGACGGCTCCGTCGGCGTTGCAGCGCGGCAGAGGCGGTGAGTACACGGACTGGATGCATGCAGCGGAAGCAGGAGTTGAACTTTTTCATCCGGCCTCACCAGCAGCAACCAATCAGAGAGACGCAAAGTGGCCACGGGGACACTGGCGGTCTGAGCGAGCAGACTGTTTGATACTCGTAAACAACCAAAAGAGGAGCTAAACCAGGACTAAACCAGGACTGACAATGGGGGACACAGTGCTTATGAACATATGCTTGCTGTTGGGAAGTACTGTTTAATGATAAAATAAACTTAAGGAACACCTCCGTGAACACATACTGCTGTTATATAAAGTCTCTGGAAGTCTCAGGACACAGAGACTGCATTCTTGGAGAATAACTTTACACAAAAAGCCGCTAGCTTAACCCTGTTAGCATCAAAGCCCGCCCGCGACTTCTGCCCTGCTACCGCCACTTCCCCCGTGCATCACAGCAGGGCAGTACTTATTCACGTGGCTGAAATGTTGTAAGTGCGCATGGAAGCTGCGTTCAAGCGCAAGTGGGGAGGCATGTTCACACTGGGGTTATGGTTTGGTTTATGGCCGATTTATCTGTGTTTTCCTAGCCTGGTTGTACCACACCTAAGTACAAATTTAATTTCATACTAAGGTCTGGATTTGCTCCATTGAGCTCCGTGAACAGGTGGGAGGGGTTAACTCCTTTTGCAGATTGAAACGATTGGATCTGAGTTTACCGTGACATATGTAATGCGCCTGAGTGTGTTGTTAGCATTAGCATTTAGCCTAGCCATCTCCTTTGCTGCTAACGGAGCCCGTGGGGAGTAGCGCCACAATCTTGACCAGCGATTACATTTGCTAAACATTCCTCTTGCTCCTGCTTCAATTTCTTGATAAAACCAGACCGGATTACTTTACTATTGCAATCTTCACCACTGTCAAACTACAACCTGCCCGTTCAGCGCAAACTCTTGACGTCACCGGCACCGACCTACAACGCGCTCCCTGAGTAGCCGGTCGAAATACGACCGATTGTAATCTCTAACACAGGGACCAGACCCAGACGTTACATGCAGTGAAACGATGATTGAGCGGAGTGTACGGATGGCTATGGCCAGGCTAGTGTTTTTCCAAAACCCCTATCAATTTGTTATGGGTTATTCCAGGGGAGGGGATAACCAGTGGGGGCGGGTCCCGGCTCAAAAGTGGCCAAAATGACGTGCGCTGACATGCTTGCAATACCACCCCGGGCCGATGGGGGTGGACCCAGAAGAAGAATTAGCCAATGCTAACATATAGCGTTGGCAGACGTCTCAAAAACGTCTTTACAGGATGGACCAAAAGTTGGCTCTTGGGCCAAAGCTCCGTTCCACATGTGTGTCAATGCTGAGGGGGTGAATTTTTTTGGTCCACTCTAGTTTACTTGCTGTGAATTTTTGAAGTCTCTTGTTCAAATGAATGGAGTTGCGCCGGCTGACGCATGCGCAGATGCGTTTTTTCACAATTTTTTTGTGGCCATCTTGGATTGCTCCATGAAAGCACTTTTCATGGCCAACTCCTATGAACGGCGGAGATAGGCGTGACTCTGTCCGTTAATATATACGGTCTATGGGGATAACTGTTTAAAAGAAGCAAGTTCTCACACCTGAGGGGTGGAGAGAGCGAGTTGGAGTCTGTGAAAGTTAGCCATAGTATCGAACTGTCGTATTTTCTTTTAGCTGGCAGTAAGTCCTTTTTAGGTTTCTCTGTTTTTTTCTTGCACTGTACATATTTTCCCACTGTTAAATTTTTTGGACCCTGGGTGTGTAAATATATATTCAAAAGCCAATGTTTCTCCAACTGAGCCATCATTTTTTTTTACATTTTAAACACACCCAAAGGAAAGAAACTTTTTGGAAACCAATTATATCAAAGCATGCTGTCGTTATTTGATATATCATCTCATTCATATTTATTAGAAAGAATTGTATCTTATAGAGCTTATGAGTGCCCCACAATTTCCTCTTTCTGTCTACAAAATCGGAGAAGGCTGTGACAGAGGCAAAAATACATACATGTGAGAGACGCGTACTATCTATCATGCAACCACACATACCTGCGTCTTTCATGGTGTCTTTGGTCCGATCATCCTGGTTGGTAAATAGCTAGCCACAAGCTAACACCCGTCTTTTTAGCCTGAAGGCAAGGCAAGGCAAGGCAAGGCAAGTTTATTTGTATAGCACAATTCATACACAAGGCAATTCAAAGTGCTGAACAAAACAAGAAAGCAGTAGTTCGGCTGCTGTTGCTTCTATTTCTCTGAGAGAGTCCAGTTGAGATTTCCAAACAGAGTATCCAATCAGGGAGCAGAGTGAGTCATTGGTTTAAGTTGAGCCAACCCTTGGAATGATGGTTGCCTTTTGCCATCAAGCACCATCATTTGAAAGCATGACATTAAAGGTTCCATATTAAGCTTTTCTTCATGTTTCACTGTCCGTCATATGCACATGTGTGATAATAATTTGAGTGATACATCATACAACACTCAAAACTTGTGAGATTATCACCTCAACTCAAACAGACTGATCCAGAGTCTATGAGCCCGCCTCCCCCCGCCCGCACGGTGACAGAAGCCTCATGCTGCGAGTTGTTTATCTCCGGTTTATTCAGACCTTTTGTTTCGTTCCCCTTGGCACATGGGGAGGCAACAAAAAGGAGGGAGGACACGGTTGGTGGTTTGATCCCAAGGCTGGACTAGGGTTGGAGCTGGACTGGACATGGATTGAACCAAAATTGGAGCAGGGCGCTTTTTGCGTCAGTGTTGTTATTTTGGTGTTGAAAATGTGATGATACCTGACATACAATAATTCCATAATTAAAGTGATGGGACAGCTGGAAGATGGCCCTCTCTCCCCTCAAATCACACCTAAATTGTTACAAAACAGATCCATTTGTGTTATTTTTTATTTTTCATGGTGCAACATGGAACGCGGCCTTCGCAACCTGGACCTGCAGACCGATCTACTCCCGACCCGGAGCCTGAACTAAAGTAACTATTTCTCTACAGACCTGCTGAACTCAGTCCTGATCTACAGCCTTTGTTTGTGTACCTTTTTTAGCTTGTGTGTAAGTTTTATATAAAGGAGGTGATCTCTGCGTGTGAGAGGCTTTGACTATTGACAAATACAGGAAGTGCCGTGATGACATCATTCTAATAACACAAGTTACACAGAATCTTAATTTATTTATACATTTGAAACAGTCATTTATCAAACTAACCATACTGTATTTATTTGAATCAGTCAAATATTACTGTTTGTATGATGACGTTTATGGGTGAAGCCAGTGGCCTATAACATAACAAACAATGAACACACAGTACAGAATGTGAATATAAATGCACAAGAGTAATTGTTTAAAATTGGGGTAGCTTTCTCTTATAAATAATCCATATATGTTCTTTGTCCCAAACGAAAGAGTCCTGTAAAAGTAAATAATTGAACATTTCAGGCCATCTTTATTAGAAAACATGTAATCTTACACTTGCTCTGTTACTCTTTGAGCTTTGAGCGCTGAATGCAAGTGAAAACTAGTAAAAGAACCAAACTGTTTTAAGAGAAAAGAGTAAATGGACTTTATCACAATGTAGTTGGCCCAGTTTTAATATACTGTAGCATGAGTCTCATTTGAGTATGTTTTTTTTCTCCCTTAACTTGATGCAAAAAAACTTTGTCCATTTATAGTTGTCTGTGGAAGTTGGCTGAGCGTGAGTTAGTGTGCACTGAGTGGCCTGACTCTGGTTCTATGCAGAGGGGTAGGTCGTGATGAGGTCTTGTCCCTCTGGGGGCCTCATCCTGGCCCGGGCGTGGCTCTCGCAGTACAGCTGGCCTTCCACAAAGAAATACCCCTTCTGTTTCAGGTTCTCGTCGCAGTCGGAGCACACAAAGCAGCCAGGGTGGCGGTATTTGTCCCGCACCTTCACCACAGTGCCGCTGCATGGACAGATTCAGATGAGTAAGTTGCAATTTTCAGCTCAAATCAAACAGTCAAATAACTGAAAAAAATGCACCAGAAACAACCGTTTTTCGTAACTAGAGGTTATGCTGAGAGGGGGGCATGGTCAGTCTGAGAAACCTGCCAGGTCAATCAAGCTGACCATGTTAACAAGGTAATACGTATTCTGTCTTTCAAGTGTAACAAGACAAGCTGGCAGAAAGTATATACAGCAGAAGCTGGATGTCAAAATTCAACATCAACACAATATTTTCATCATTTTTGTGAAGTATTGCATATCTGTAAGAAAGACCCCAGAGAGTCACCGGTAGATTGCACGGAATGTCTCGGAATCTAGTGATAAGCTTCAGGTCAGGAGAAGTGCAGAGTTACAGGTATTTTCAATGTATTAATTAAGGTTATGTCTCTTCACTCCAGCATCTGCTGTAAGTGCTAGTTTCTGAGGGGACCAGATCGTTCAGTGAATAGGTTTGAAAGTCAATCATCTGAACAATGTGTTAGAAAATGATTGCGTACATTTTTTCAGATGATTGAAAAATATCAGTCCAACTGTGATGAGACGTGAAGTCGACTGATGGCATCCCTCACCTCATGAACTCAGAGGGTTAGGGTGTATGTAGGCATTATTTTCAAATTGGTCAGATCACTTTAAGATCCCGACTGCATGCAGATGGGATGCTATCACAAAATATATACATTGGCCACATCACTATAAAGGCTGCAGAGTTTAAAGAAATTGAAAACAAGTAGAGGCTTGTAGTCCAGTAAGAACTGTTATAAGTAACCATACAAATACCCTACAGCAAAAATCTTCCCTCCATTATGTGCACTTTCGTTGTGCTAGGGGCTTGCAGGGGCTAAAACCCTGGGGCCTTTCAAGAGTCAAGGCTCTTCAAAATCAGGGAAGAAAATCAAATAAGAGAAATTTGTTGATTTTTATAATAAACACGATACTTCACCATGATGCATGCATCTATGCTGTCCATATAGTCCTTTCTAGCCATTGGTAGGACTTCATGAGAACAGACGCTATATTCTTGTGGTACATGCCGTGTAGGGGCTTGTAGTTGTTTGTATATTGCTGTATATTATTGTATATTAATTGTATTATTTCTGCAATATGTTTTGATGCAGGTTTTTGCTGGTCCTCCTCGTCGAGTTGTTTAAGATTGCGATTTTGTTTTCAATATAATTTGCCTTAAATATTTTTGATCCGTCGAAATACTTTTAAGTAGGCATCATTTTCTGTCAAATACACACAAAAATATGTTTTGTTTTTTTTTACATAGAAACTTGCATTATGCATCTTTAAGGTGGCCTGAAGGCATAAAAGAGGGCAAGGTTGAAGAGGTATATGATAGCAAATTTCTTGCTTCCATCTACTGCCTGCACAGTGTTGTGATTAAGTTAATGCCACCAGAATGGTTTCTTCTATTCAGTATTTTTTTGAAGAATAGTGAGATCTGTAATGCGTGTGTGTGAATTAGGATAATATCTCAGTAGGTCTTATAGTCACATATGAATCATAGTAGAAGTGGTTGTACACTCACACAATGCCGTTCCCACACTTGTCGCACACAGGCAGCTTCTGCAGGTTCCCGGTGGGAGCGTGGGGCTTTGTGGTGGGGGCCTTCACGCTGCGGGTCACTATCGGCCGAGTGCCTGACAAGACGGAAATGCATGATTATCATGTAGTCATTCAGGACCTCCACTCCACGTCTCTTGAACCAGAAGAAACACTTTCTTGTCACCGTAATTAATTTGCAAACTGTCTCATCAAGCCACAAGAGAGAGCAGTGCATGTCATGGAAAAGAAGTGCGGCTTCTTCAACGTGATCATCATAATGCTCTAACCCCTAGTCTGGATGTAAAGTGACAACATCTTGTACAACTACTACAGACAACCCACACAGAAGAAGAACGTTTTGCACTGTCCATCAGGGTGATCTGTTTTGGAAAAGCCAACAAAAGAAGGCCCCATTTACAGGTCTTTTAAAAAATTACTAAAATATTATATATAAACAAGTTAAAGTAGAAGAGTCGGATTGTCTTTTGTATTCCCGCATTTGTGACATTGTGGGGTATGGCCTCATAATAAGGTTTACCAGGCAGTAGGCAGATAATAATGTCGTAATGCAAGTATTACTTGGATGACTTTAAAGTTTAGTGAACTAAGAAAGAAAGTTCTGAAGTTTTTTATTGTTTACGTAATGAACTACAACGAAGCTCCAGGCCTGCATGTGTCCCCAGTTTCTCTACCTCCTGGAAATGGTGTGGAGGAGAAGTCAAAGTGCAGAACAAAATAAGATAGAAACAGTCACACAAGCCATTACAATCATAAACAATCCTTGTACATTAAAAAGAGTTAGGTTGTATGCACAGCTAAACAGGCTGTTTTTAACCTGGATTAGACGGTATTCTGACTGCTGCCTTGTCTACCTGTATATTCATGGACTCTAATAAGCAACTTGTTTCCAAGCTTTGACCAACTGATTTTCAACGTGTATCTACAGTCTGGTGTCCTATATGCAAACAAATTACGAGTATATAAAGGAATATCTGACAGAGTAGGACCTCCACATCCAGCAGGTTCACCTCTAAGATCATCTGAGACAGCTGCTGAAACAATTGGTTTGCATAACCAAACAATTTCTGCACAAACTGTCAGAAACCGTCTCGGGGAAGCTCAACTGCATGCTCCTCGTCGTCATCGGGTCTTGGCTTGACTCCAGCTAATCGCCGTAACAGGCTTGAGTGGGCAAATGCTAACATTCGATGAGGTCTGGCACGTTGGAGAGGTGTTCTCTTCACGGATGAATCTCGGTTTACATTGTTCAGGGCAGATGGCAGACAGCGTGTGTGGCGTCGTGTGGGTGAGCGTTTTGCTGATGTCAATGTTGTGGATCGAGTGGCATTGTGAATGCACAGAGACGATGAAATTCTGAGGCTCATTGTTGTGTCATACATCCATGAACATCACCTCATGTTTCAGCAAGGGTCTGTACACAATTCTTGGAAGCTGAAAATGTCCCAGTTCTTGCATGGCCAGCATACTCACGGACATTTCACCCATTGAGCATGTTTGGGATGTGCTTGACCGGTGTATATGACAGCGTTCACGAGTTCCCACTGATATCCTGCCACTTCGCACAGCCATTGAAGAGAAGTGGACCAACATTCCACAGGCCACAATCTGATAAATAGTGATGGGTCGTGCCGCGTCGGCGCTTCGGGGCGTGAGCCGAGAAATCCCTGAAGTTTTTATCGGAGCGCGAGCCGATGCCTGAGTTGTTTTAGATGAGTGACGTCACCAATGACGTTTGAAGCCTCGGGAGCACAGGAAATGGAGAGATTCATGAAGTACTGCAGAGGATCCGCTCAAACTTCGTGTGTTTGTCTTGATTAATTTAGTCAGTGATGGAGAGGACTGTAGTATAAGCTGGTTGGCTCAATTGGTAGGGAAGCAGGGCTGGGACCTGGGAGAGCGAGGTTCGAATCTTACCGGGAGCACGTTGATGTAATTACACGTGTAAGAACTTTATCAGAAATATTTTGGTTTTAAACAACTGATGGGGTCACAATCCCAATTGATATCCCCATTTGTGTCACGTCCTTTGAAAAGCACTTACACTTTCAACATGTTTTTTGTCCTTTCGGATTTATAACATTGATTTTGACTTGACAAGCTATAATCATTCATCATTAAATATATGTGTGTGTATATGTGTATGTGTGTGTGTGTTAGAGCAGACAACTGTACCAGTTACCAGTACATTGTAATGTTATTGTCATTTAAAATATATTAATTTTCACTAATGATATTGATTATAATGAAACAAATGAATTAATGGGTCATACACAATCACATTACATTATCATTTCTGTTACCAGTATTAATTCCTATGCACCAAGAGCCTCACTAACAGTTCAATTGTCAATACAGATTTTGACAAACAGGAGGTTTATGAGCATATGAAGCATCAAGAAATGAACCTTTTCTCGAACCAATGGATGAAAAGGTTCAACACTTCATGAAGCTTCATCAACCCATCACTACTGACAAACTCTATGCGAAGAAGATGTGTTGCCCTGCATGAGGCGGTCACAGCATATACTGAGTCCCCAGACCCCCAAAAAAGCAAAATAATGCACATTTTAGAGTGGCCTTTTATTGTGGACAGTCTAAGGCACACCTGTGCACTAATCATGATGTCAGATCAGCATCTTGATGTGGCACACCTGTGAGGTGGGATGGATTATCTCAGTATCACACATTTAGACAGATTTGTGAACAATGTTTGAGGGAAATAGTAAAATTGTGTATCTGGAATGAATTTTAGATCTTTAAGTCATTTAATGGAAAATGGGAGCAAAAACAAAAGTGTTGCGTTTATATTTTTGTTGAGTGTATGTATGTACTGACGCAATAAAAAAAACACAATATTTGATTTATTTTTATCCTTATTTTCACAAAGCACATGCGTATTTGTCCTAGTTTTAATGCACGAGATAACATCTCATGAAGAAGGGGTAGGAGTCCACAAAGCTTTCTTGCTTCAGACTACCCCTTTTGAGCTTGTACCAAGTATGTAACTTGTAAAGTTGTCCTAACACCAGAATGTAAATAGCTTAAACAAGCAAGGCAAAGAATTTAAATTTTTTATATTTATATACACACACAGATCATTCCATTTATCTGAAGAAAAGCCCACTAACCAAGTTTAAGATTATGAGAGTTGAAACCTCTGACACGCTTTCCTTCCCATCTTTCTCTTCTTTCTTCTCTCGTAAAATAAAAAAATGAAAAGTGTGCCTGGCTTTTATTCAGTGGCCCTTGAATGAAGGACGTTGATTATTCGATAAAAGATTCTAAACCGGAGTTCTGGCTGAAGTCAGGTCTCATCTTTGTGAAGGCCACGGCAGTAGTTATACTGTATATTTATAGAGAGTTTGCGTATGTGCTGACGTGATTGTAACGTCAAGTCTGCTCCACACTATATAACTGAAGTAAGTGTAAATGTAAGTGTATTCAACCAGTGATGAATGAGCATGACTGAGCCAATCCATGCATGAAGCTAAAAATGGCCAATGTCTTTAGCCTTAAGTCATTACTGCGTAAAGGAGATCATCTTTAAACATATTTATAAAATACTGAGGTGAGGGCGTAGTAAAAAAACAGATAAATAAATGCAGGTAAATATTGAATTTTTAAAACTGAATATTAATTTAGACACAATTATGATTATATTTTGCTCGTTGGGGTCCGGTCTGCCTTGCCGGTACTTATTTTCTGATAATGACCTGCGTTCTATACATTATCCCTTACTTAAAGGAGCTATACCCGTTTCTGCAGGTTTTTTTCAATTTGAATGTTCAGCACTGCGCCCAACTCGCTCACAGGCTTTTCATTTCTCCTACGCTCTCATCCCACGGAGCCATCTAGTTTTATTTGCGATATGATCTATATGCAAACATTAGCATGAGCGCAACTTCTTGTAAGCTGTACAACAATCACTGATGAAATGCAAAAGCAACGCACTGCTAACAAAATATATAACTGAAAGATCACCACTAGTTTTGCGTCCAAATGTAGTCCGAGGCAGTTCCGCACCCGCCGGTCCCTCCCTAAAGGGGCTTTCACACAGGACTTAACTTCGACTTCAAAAGCGTCAGGTTTGCATTAAAAGTGAATGGTGAAGCGCGTCAGGTGACGCCGAGAGGCCCGGCGTCACTTGGCACGCGTCATAAGCTTCAAAATACGCAAGTCACTCAAAGCTTTTGACGCGCGTAACGCGTCTCTTTCTGCGTCAAGTTGAGCAAAGTTGAGCTTTTGAAGCTTGATGCCGGGCTTCAACCAATCAGGAGACGAGGAGCAGCAGCAGCAGCAGGGCTGTCATGGAAAGAAGTATGTAGCTGCTACTGGTTTATTGTCATTAATGTTATTAGTCATATTATTTGTATCAGTAATAACGTTCTTAATAAGTAACAAAATAAATATACACATGCTGGGAAGTAAAAGTAACTTATTTAATATAAGAACAAGCTGACGCTGAGTCTGGCTCAAACACAGCAGACTGCTGAATATAATATAATATGAATATAATATTATGTTTATAATAATATAAATAATGTAATATAATAATTACGTTTGTATTTTTGTCCCAGTCGTTGACAGCATCAATCAAAATCAAGTTACGCAGCTTACATCACGCACAACTACAAAATGTGTCCTGCTGTGGCTTTCTAAAGCTAAAGTTGTTTGGAGGCTCCAAACAAATACCTGCTTTAAATGAAACGTGGTTAATATAATGGTGCGAAGACTGCAGAGGGAGAGAGGGCAGCAAAGAACACCACGGTAAAGAGGCCCGGCTCTTCGGAGTCAGCGGTAAAGAGGTTCGCACATCAAAAGCAGGTGACCGCTTTATGCTGCTACTAACTTTTTACCGCAAGTAACAGCATAAAACGGCTACACGCTTTTAATGTGCGGACCTCTGAACCGCTGATTCTAAAAAGCCGGGTCTCTTTACCGCGGTTGGAGATCAGTGAGGGCGAGCCGCAAGAAATGCCCTCCACCTCTTCTAAGGAGGGAGCCCACCAAGCCCATCATTTGCGTCACTACGCGAGTAAAAATACTCAAGCCTCCTTCTTTGGGCTGGCGAGTGCAGCTCAGTAGTGGCACGAGTCTCTATAAAGCGTTATTCCGAATCAAGGAAATACATGCTCATTTCATGTGACGGGAAGGACTGCTGAGGTGGGGGGCTGCAGGGGAGAAGCGCATTTATCATTGGGGTCGCGGGCTAAAAACTTTGGGAACCCCTGGGCTAGAGGACGCAGCCTCGTTCTGTGAGTGGAGGAGAACGAGCGTCACGCCAAGTCTCTACTCAGCACTTTTTTACAGCCTGTATTCTTACACAAGCTGAATCAATGAGCTCAATTATTCTATTAAACTATGGATTAATACAACTTGTATGGAGTAAAACACATTTTTATGAACTCATTAGAAAATAAATTGGGTATAGCTTCAGGGAGCAAAAGTCTTTTTCTTTTTTTTACTAAAGCAATCTCAATTGTTCAGATATACATTGTATTAGATTGTCTAAAATTGAAAATTCCCTGTATCTGAAAGAAACCCAGTTCTGCACCTAATCTTTGATAATAGTTCGAAGGCTGCAGTACATTCACTATGACTCACCTCAGTCAATGTGTCACAATTTGCACTTATTAACTTTGTAGAGATATGAAGAGAGAAAACCATCACTCTTAACCTCAGAGAAAACATAATATATGTAGAAGAATGAAGAAATACTGTGAGAGTTTTCTTTGTATTGTTAAATACAATAATTTCCCAAAAGAAAACAAATAAAGCTAATGATTTTTCCGAGCCTAAACATACTAATCCACTACTGCTGTTTAATTTGATCAGCAATTTTTGGTGAGATGCACTTTCCTCCTTATGTACAGTAGTTTAGGAAAGTTATAGATATTTTTCCTATTCCCTGTCTTCTGCATTTGACCCAAGATTCAGTCTCCAGCTCTTGGTCAGGACTACCAGAGCCTGAGGATTGCATCTATGGTTTATGTTATAGTGTGATGGGGGAAACTGGAGTGCCCAGAGGAAATCCATCTAGACACAGAAAGAGTTGTAAAGCACTCTCACTTCTCAGCAAGAAGATCCTGGGTTTGAATCCTGGTCGGACCAGGGCCTTTCTGAGTGGAGTTTGCATGTTCTGCCCGTGTCTGCGTAGGTTTCCTCTGGGTACTCCGGTTTCCCATACCACTAAAAATGTACAATAGGTCCGGCATGTGGTTGCTGTACTGAAGACCTCACTCCCATCTCTGTGTGGAGTGACAAATGCCCCAAAAATAACAATTGTAAACCGCTTTGTGACTCTGGTCTGTGAAAGGCGGTATATAGATAAATACAATACAATACAATTTATTCTTGTATAGTAATATAAAGATTACTTACTTACTTAGGAACATGCAAACTGCTCACAAAATGGCCTGGGCCGACACAAGATTGAACCCAACCTTCTTGCTGTTACCCTCTCTGACACCAATCAATTAACTCCCATTTTCTTTCCTTTTTTTGTTTAGAAATGTAGATAGCATAATGTTGTGCAGGAGCAAGTCATTTACATGTTACAACCACAATCATATTTTTTCATAATTTATCGAACAACAAAGTAACAAACAACTGTGAAATAAAAGCAAAATGAAACGTGATTTTGTTTTTGGGGTTTGCACAAGTATTCATATATACTCCGCCGCTCCAGCGTCTCCGTGCACACAGCGTGGGTTGCCCGGAGCTGGGAATCAACACCCCCACTCCTCTCCATGTGTTCAGCAGCGCCCTGGTTCGGACCCATCCCTGGATGAGCCCGCTGGTTCTGGCCATGGACACCGAGCGCCCTCTCCGCGGCCGCGTCCACTCTTCGCCCCGACTACTCTGATTGTTGGAGATTCCATCGTGAGGCACGTCCGCTTTTTTAACGCGGTCACTCACTGCATTACCGGAGCTACTGTCCCAGATCTGCTCATCCGTCTCCCTCCTCTGCTTCACTCCCTGCCCGATACCATATCCAAGGTAATCGTGCATGTGGGTATAAATGATATGAAGCTGCAGCAGTCAGAGGTCACAAAGAAGCACTTTATGGATCTGTTCCGCCTTCTCCAGTCCTCCGGGTTATCCGTTTTTATTTCTGGTCCAGTCCCGACTGTAAACCGGGGTGACTGCCTCTACAGTCGCGTTGTGGCGCTCAACATGTGGCTCCAGTCTACATGCAGCACTTTTAACTTTATTTTTGTGAACAACTTTGCCCTGTTCTGGAAGCGTCACGTGGCCTATCGTCCAGATCAGGGGTGTCATTCATACGGCCCGCGGGCCGGAACCGGCCCGCCAAGAGATTTGACACGGCCCGCGGCTCATTTATGTAAAAATATAATAATAATATATTGTGGCGGCACGGTGGCAGAGTGGATAGCACTCTCGCCTCTCAGCAAGAAGGTCCTGGTTCGAATCCCGGTCGGACCAGGGCCTTTCTGAGTGGAGTTTGCATGTTCTCCCTGTGTCTGCGTAGGTTTCCTCCGGGTACTCCGGTTTCCCCTACCACTAAAAATATGTCCAATAGTTCTGGCATGCGCCTCCTGTACTGGCGACCCCACTCCCATCTCTGTGTGGAGTGAGAGACAAATGCCCAAAATTAACAATTGTAAACCGCTTTGAGACTCAGATCTGCAGTGAAAAGGCGGTATATAAATAAAAACTTACTTACTAATACATTTTAAAAAGCAGCGCCGCGCTCAGGGGTGAGTCCAGTGCGTCTTAAACTACAAGACTCGGCGAAAAATACGGCACTTTGAGCGGAGAATTGAGAAAACAGAAGATAAACCTGTCTGGCCCTGAAGACACAGCAGTCTGTTTGTGCCCAGAGCGAGAGGTTAGTTCTGCTGTAAAGGGAAGCTACCTGTGCTAACAACATTAGCATTAGCATCGCAGCCGCACAGCGAGAGAGAGTTTGTTAAAACTCTCACAGACTGCAGACATGGTCTGAGAAACCACTCGCTTTTACCAACATGTTGCCATTGATAAGAGACTGATGTTACTGATGTCACATATTCATTTGTGGTGTTACTGAAACTATCAGAGGAGTTTTGAGCGCTGCTGCTGGTTCTGCTGTTGTTGCTGCTGCTGGTTCTGCTGTTGTTGCTGGTGTGTTGGACAGTGTGGACTGGTACCGATGGTAAAAACAGGTGTAGTGACAAAGCTGCAAATGGAGGTGATGATTTTTGGACATTTGACTGTATTTTACACAGAGACACTGCTGCAGTCGTTAAGATTGGATCACGTTATGGAAGTTGTTTTATTCATTTCAACTGAATCATGGTCAGTTTGATGCTTTCTCTGTGATAATAACATAACCATGGACCTTACCACACTGAAGAAGGTTAATGTGATAATAACATAACCATGGACCTGACCACACTGAAGAAGGTTAATGTGATAATAACATAACCATGGACCTTACCACACTGAAGATGGTTAATGTGATAATAACATAACCATGGACCTTACCACACTGAAGGTGGTTAATGTGATAATAACATAACCATGGACCTTACCACACTGAAGAAGGTTAATGTGATAATAACATAACCATGGACCTTACCACACTGAAGATGGTTAATGTGATAATAACATAACCATGGACCTTACCACACTGAAGAAGGTTAATGTGATAATAACATAACCATGGACCTGACCACACTGAAGAAGGTTAATGTGATAATAACATAACCATGGACCTTACCACACTGAAGATGGTTAATGTGATAATAACATAACCATGGACCTTACCACACTGAAGAAGGTTAATGTGATAATAACATAACCATGGACCTTACCACACTGAAGATGGTTAATGTGATAATAACATAACCATGGACCTTACCACACTGAAGATGGTTAATGTGATAATAACATAACCATGGACCTTACCACACTGAAGATGGTTAATGTGATAATAACATAACCATGGACCTTACCACACTGAAGATGGTTAATGTGATAATAACATAACCATGGACCTGACCACACTGAAGATGGTTAATGTGATAATAACATAACCATGGACCTTACCACACTGAAGATGGTTAATGTGATAATAACATAACCATGGACCTTACCACACTGAAGATGGTTAATGTGATAATAACATAACCATGGACCTTACCACACTGAAGATGGTTAATGTGATAATAACATAACCATGGACCTTACCACACTGAAGAAGGTTAAGCTGAGGTGCTGTGTAAAGTGCTTTTTTCTATCTACTTTACCTTTGTGAGCAAGTTTTCTCTGTAATGAGCCTTAAAACAAAGCTAACATACAAATATTAATATACATATTGTGAAATACCATTTTCAATGTAATATTGTAAATACATTACATTATTTGCACTATGGAAAACTCACTGTTACATTTAAGTTTGTAACAGAAAACTGAGTATTAAAGGATAGTGTTTTAAAGGAAGTTTTAAATAAATGTGTTTATGTGCACAAAAAGTTGGACTTTGTACCGTTTTTGGATATTTTTGTAGAGCATCTCCTGGTCCGGCCCACTTGAGATCAGATTAGGTTGTATGTGGCCCCTGGACCAAAATGAGTTTGACACCCCTGGTCCAGATGGTCTGCACCCGAACAGATACGGCACCAGTTTGTTGACGGACTTCCTACGCCATGTTGTTCAGTGCTCCCCGAGGGGGGCGTGACTGTTTACATCTGAGGCTTCTCGGCCCCCACCACCCCCCTCCTCCTCCTCCTCACCACCCCCCCCCCTCCTCCTCCTTACCAGCACCGGGTGAGTACTGTGGTGCAAACACTGACCCCTGTCCGTCTGGCAGTGTAACGACAGTCCTGCCACTGAACTGTGCTGACTCAGTTATGCATCTGGAACTTAACAAAGTACAACAGAGTTCACTTTTTAAACCAATAGAGACTGTGTGTGTTCCTCGCACCAGCTCAGAAATGTGTTTTAACTTGAATAAACACAAATTTAAAAGAAGGACAGCAGTTAGACGGTCCAACTCTGGAAATCTAATTCCAGTTCTTTGTAATCAATCAACTAAACCCACTGACACTGATATTAATTTTAACCTTGCTCTACGTAATGTCAGATCACTATGCAACAAATCATTTTTAATTAATAATTTTATCTGTTCGTATGATCTTGATTTTATGTTTATGACTGAAACATGGCTTGACCATAATACAGGAGATGCAGTTTTAATAGAAGCCTCACCACCAAATTTCAAATTTGAATATGAAACACGAGAAAATAAAAGGGGGGGGGCATAGCAGCAGTTTTTAAAGATCGTATTGTCTCCCATAGAGTGTCTCTTGGGAAATTTTCATCATTTGAGTATGTTTCTTTTAAAATAGAACAAAAGAAATCTTCTTCCATTCTTATTATTGTTGTGTACAAGCCGCCACAGTCATGCCATAGTTTCACTGATCATTTCACTGAGTTGCTTTCAGTTGTGTGCACAGATTTTGATGGTTTAGTCATTATAGGTGATTTCAATATACATGTAGATAATGCTAATGATAGATATGCAATAGAGCTGAGCTCTGTGCTGGAAACCTTTGGTCTCACTCAGCATGTGAGTGGCCCCACCCACAGCAGAGGACACACTCTCGATCTGTTAATTACCAAGGGGGTTAATATTTCAAATGTAAATGTGGTCAATGTTGCTCTGTCTGATCATTTCTGTGTATTTTTTGACATGTGTCTCGATTGTAAACCACCAGCTGAATCTTCGGTTGTTAGAAGAAGACACATAAATGATAATACAGGCGAACTGTTCATGGGGAGGGTAAACTTTGAGAACACGTTGTGTGTTACTGTAGATGAATTACTTGACTCTGTCACCACCACTGTTTTGAATGTTCTGGATACAATTGCTCCTGTAAAGGTTAAAATAGTTACAAACAAGCAAAAAGCGCCATGGACTAAAGCAGACTCGGTCAGGGCACAGAAGAGAGAGTGCCGGAAGGCCGAGCGGAAGTGGCGAAAGTCAAATCTCAAAGTTGACCATGAGATCTTCAAAGATGCGTTGTGCAATTTTAACAGGGAACTACGTAGAACAAGGGAAATGTACTTTTCTGAAACTATTGAAGGCTGTAGCAACAATCTACGTGTTCTGTTTTCAACAGTAAATAGATTGACGAATCCCCCTGTTAAGATGCCATCAGAACTTACTTCCAAATCTAAATGTAATGAGTTTGCTCAGTTCTTTAATGACAAAGTCCAAGGTATCAAAAACGCCATCACCTCCACGATAGAAATAATAATCCAACCGCCAGTGAGGCTTTTTGGGCTGACGCACTTTACACCAGTACAAATTGAAACTGTCCAGGAGATAATCACTAGTCTGAGTTCCTCCACATGCAGCCTGGATGTATTACCTCCTAGATTTCTCAAGTCAGTTCTGAGCAGTCTTTTACCTTCACTTACACAAATAGTTAATATGTCTCTTGAATCTGGAACATTCCCAATGGCCTTGAAAACGGCGGTCATCAGGCCCCTCCTAAAAAAGAGGAGTCTGGAAGCCCTGGCACTCAAAAATTATCGGCCCATTTAAAATCTGCCTTTCATGGGAAAAATTCTAGAAAAAGTTGCCTATCAACAACTTACAGAATTTTTAATAATCAATAACGCTTATGATATGTTCCAGTCAGGGTTTAGACCCCCACCACAGCACTGAGACCGCGCTAATAAAGGTAACAAATGACATCAAACTAAACACTGACGCAGAAAAAGTCTCAGTCCTTTTTCTGTTAGATTTAAGTGCTGCTTTTGACACTATTGATCATGGCATCCTCATTCAGAGACTTGAGGACTGGGTTGGTGTTGCTGGCACCGCCCTAAGCTGGTTTAGGTCCTATTTACAAGACAGAAAGTTTTTTGTGGAGATCGAAAACTGCACCTCAGACCACTTGGCCCTGACCTGCGGAGTGCCACAGGGGTCAATCCTGGGTCCTCTTCTGTTTAATATTTACATGTTGCCTCTAGGTCAGTTGATTCACAGTAATAATGTCTCTTATCACAATTACGCTGACGATACTCAGGTCTATGTGTCCCTGACAGCAGGAGAGCATGAACCAGTGGACTCGCTCCTTCACTGTGTCCAGCAAATCGGTGATTGGATGCAAAATAACTTTCTCCAACTAAACACCGACAAAACTGAAATAATTGTTTTCGGACCCCAGAAACAAAGAGAGAGCGTTATTTGTCACCTCCAGGCTCTCTCTCTACAACCCTCAAATCAGGTCAGAAATCTAGGAGTGATAATGGACTCAGATTAAATTTCAAAAGCCACATAAAATCTGTAACATCAGCAGCTTATTACCACCTAAAAAACATTGCTAAAATTAAAAACATAGTGTCTAAGGCAGACTATACTTATATACTTATATATAAGTACTTATACACGCTTTTGTCTCCAGTCGGTTAGACTATTGCAATGGCTTGTTCACAGGTCTCTCCAAACAGGCTGTAAAACAGCTGCAGTACATTCAACATGCAGCAGCTCGAGTCCTGACCAGAACTAGGAAGTGCGACCACATTAGTCCAGTTCTCAGGTCTCTGCACTGGCTTCCTGTTCCTCAGAGAATAGACTTCAAAGCAGCTTTACTTGTGTACAAGTCTCTCCATGGTCTCGCGCCAAGGTACATCCACGACATGTTTGTGCCATATGAACCGACCCGGACTCTGAGGAGCACAGGGACTGGACTCCTGTTAGTGCCCAGAGTCGGTACTAGACATGGGCAAACTGCATTTCAGATTCATGCGGCTAGAGTCTGGAACCGTCTTCCTGAGAATGTGAGACAGGCGTCTACTCTGGCATCCTTTAAATCTAGGCTCAAAACAATTCTGTTTAGCTGCGCATATACAACTGAATGATTTTATCTTTTCATCTTTGTTTTTATCTTTAATCTTTTTAATGCACTGTGACTATTTATGATTTTAGTCCCATCTGTGATTTTAATGTTTAAAGGTTTTAAATTTTTGTGATTTTATTTTTAATGTTTTTAATATATCTTGTGCTCTTAATGTGTTTGATTTATGCATGATGTGATAGGGGATGTGAAGCGCTTTGCGTTGCCTTGTGTAGGAAAGGCGCTATACAAATAAACGTTGATTGATTGATTGATTGATTGATTGATACAGCACAAGTACATACATGGCTTTTTGTCTGACTGTCCTGTCATATCCATCCACATTCCCATTTCCCTGTCCCTGCTGAAGAACAGGCAGCCCCATAACACGATGCTGTCACACTCTTATTTGACTCTTACACTGCAAGAGAGCCCTGTAAGGTTTGAGACACATAATCATTTGTATTTGAGCCAAAGATTAAATTCTGGACTCTCAAAGGGTAAATCCGCAGCTCCGCCAGAGTAACCATTGGCCTCGTCTCTACATCTGTGAATAATCATACTGCACTAATTATCTAATAGTGTCTGAAATACCAGTTCCTTGTGGTGTGGCGTTCAGTGGTTAGTGCATTTACCGTCTCCATCCACAAACTCCTGCAGGGCCCTGAATGAGCCAGACTGCCTGGGCTCCAGAGGCTCCTCGTGGTCCTGCTGCAGCATACGGTACACGTCGGAGTCTTCGATACTGTTCAAGGTCCGCGGGCTGCAACGCACAGCAACAAGCCAGGTTTTTACATGCAGACATTTCAACAAAACGGCAAAGCTATTTGACACGTTGGGCTGGGAGAACATTGGCTGAGCTTTTGTTTTTGGCTGGATTTTTTTTCACTTTTGTCTGGATTGAAAGTTGTGACAGCTTAAAAAGTCAATATGTTTCAATAATTGCAATACATAATAACTATGGTTATACTGTATTTCCAAAGAACTGATGTCACATACGATTTTGCTTCATTAATTGTGTTGTGTTGTTGTTGACCTTAGTTCTTGATACTGATTTGTAAAACACTGATAGAAGGATGTTTAAAACAACTGCATAATTTATTTTACTATAAAAATGTAATCCTTGGTTCAAATAGCCCTAGTATTTGTTACTGTACAGCATGTACTTTTTTTGTTCAGAAATATAAAACCAAAGTTAAATAAAAGCAATTATTTGGTCTAAATATCTACACAATATAAAGAAAAAGGAGAGAATTAAACCACATTTCATAAAGAAAATGATGAGGTCTTAGAAAATCAGTTATTGTACAACCGTATAACATTTACTAATATATTAGCATTGCTGGTAAATTTTTCAAAATTTTACCAAATCCTTTTCCAGAAGCATTTTGTGTAGAATGTGCGTATTCCAATCAATGTTTTGGATAATTACCCTGAAATTATGACGTAATGGCAAAAACTCTTTTTTGCTTTTGTATTCTGTACCAGTCGCTACATATTAAGTAGGACATTACCCAGAGAGAATCATTATCCTGTTGGTTGCATTGCTGCGATAATATTTGTTGTCTATTCTGCGTTAGCTGAATCTAATGAGGCGGCACTGACAACTTTCATTCAGTTCTTTCATAGACAAGGTCTGAAACGAGTGGTGGAGACTGCAGTGATAGTGCTTTACTTTTTATCTGAAAGGGATAAAAGCAGGTCCATTAGAACAACGTATTCGTAAAAGTAGACGCCTTAAGGCAAACAGATTATGTTAAAACTTGTTAATATGTTGTTGCACCTTTAGAAACAATATGAAGAGAATATATGGGAGAATATAGAATCTATTAGTGTTTTAGATTGTGGTGTTTTTTATTACTACCTGAAGATGGGAGTACAGGGAATATTGCAATTCTGTGTTAGGAAAATCCCTTATTGGATTAAAGGGAGGTGGGTTTGATCCCACCACGACCCATGTCATCTGCTCCCCCCCCCCCGTGGAAAGACCAAGGCCATGTCTTCATTGAAGGAGCAGCCATCTTCCTGTGGACCTCACTCATCACCTGCAGGAGGATCAACGAGGGACTGGTGCATTTTGAATTAGGTGGCAGCTCCATGGTGCAAACCATAAAACTACCACATATCATTCTTTCATAGCGCGTTACATGTATTGCCTAAAATGCATATATTATAGATTATAAATGTGGCTGGTGTGGAATCAGGCCTATTTTAAAGATAAATCCTGGTAGTACAAAAATGCATCTGCAGTTTGTGACAAAAATGGTAAATAATGTTGTTGATAATTGAGCAGTGTTCTAGAACAGCTGACAGTCACAGTTTATAATACAATTTGGTAAAATGACTGAAGTGACTAAATTACAAAATGTCAAAATATATTTTCTCTGTACATAGAAGTTTTGGCCCAGTTTAATCAACTTAGGGATTGTCTAATAAAAAATACATAAACAAAAAGCTTGTCAACCCATCCATCCATTTTCCATTTTCTTCCCCTTAATCTAATTCTGGGTCAGGGGGGGTGACAGTCAGAGCTGCACCCAGTACACAGAGCACCAGCCCCTCACTGATCCTCCTGCAGGTGGTGAGTCTACAGGGGCATTGATCTTTCAGTGGGGGCATCAGGCAAAGTGGGGTTAAGTGTCTTGCCCAAGGACACAACGGCACCAGTCATCAGTGGGGAGTCGTGAATTAGGTCTCGTGGTGCATTCGAACCTACGACCTTCAGGCCCAAAGGCCAATGCTCTACCAACTGAGCTACTGTCGCCCCAAACCTAATCGTTACCTTATCCCAAACCCTTATGACCTTATCCCAAACCCTAACAAATAAACCTAAACCCCAACTTTATCATGTATTTTACCAACAGAAAGTAAAATTTTACAGAATGTGAAATGATATGGACAAACTGAAATAAAATTTGGAAAATCTTTTAAAAATTCTAAAATATAATTTTTTTACTGTACTTTGTGAAAGTCTAAACAGTGGTATGCATTTAACAATGCAGGTCGTTCAAAATGCAGCAGCTCGAGTCCTGACTAGAACCAGGAAGTACGACCACATTAGTCCAGTTCTCAGGTCTCTGCACTGAGTTCCTGTGGCTCAGAGAATAGACTTTAAAACAGCTCTGCTTGTGTACAAGTCTCTCCATGGCCTCGCACCAAAATATATTAGTGACATGTTAGTCCCATATGAACCAGCCCGGACCCTGAGGAGCACAGGGACTGGACTCCTGTTAGTGCCCAGAGTCAGAACTAAACATGGGGAGGCTGCTTTTCAGATTCATGCTGCTAAAATCTGGAACAATCTTCCTGAAGATGTGAGACAGGCCGCCTCTCTGACAATGTTTAAAACCAGGTTAAAAACCGTTCTGTTTAGCTGTGCAGGATTTTATATTTTCATCTTTCTTTTTAATGTACTGTGCACTTTGAGTTGCCTTGTGTATGAATCGTGCTATACAAATAAACTTGCCGTGCCTTATTCCCAATCTAAATAACTAACTAACAATGTCTCGTGTGGGGTTGGGGTTTGGGTTAGAATTACAGTACTCTACTTATTTTACTTCCTAAATCTAAAGTGTTCCCAAACTTTCAAGCACAAGCTCGTGTCTAGGTTAGATACATACTGTACTAGAAAGCTTTTCCCTGCACCACTGCCTGGGCAAGTCCTTACAGCCCTGTAGACAGCTGTCCTTGAACACAATGTTTTCTGTGCTTTCAGAAACACTTGTTTGCCAGAGAAAAACATAACTGCAAACATAACTGTTTTAAGTTACTCAATGTCATAGATCACTATATATAATGAACCAGACTTGGAGCATGTTAATGTGAACCAGACCAAACCAAGTGTGACAGTGCGATACAAACTCTTGGCCTCTGGAGAATATACCTGACTTGTCTGGGGTGCACAAGGCCCCGGATCTGCCCCTCCATGGCGTCCTGGATGTTGCCTGATGAGTAGAGGCCAATGGGTGTGTTGTAAGACGCGCTGGCCACCTGATGCGTGTCGTCGAGGTTAGCGGCGGCGATGAAGGGCTGGGCTTTGCGGTTGTGAGCTGTTCCAATGGGCTTAAACACCTGCACATAAGAACCACAATATGTTCCTACATTTAGAACTACAGTACTTTGAAATCCACATGTGTCTCAGCAAGACGAGTCACGCTTCGAAACTACTTTGAAAAACATTTTCAAATTTGATTGTGTGTGTGTGTGTGTGTGGGTGCAGGTGTGTGTTTGTACAACTCAGTTATTCTGTCTGCTCTTGATGTTGGAATTGTTAAAAACTCCGTTGGATTTAACAAACTTTTGAATGGTGAGAGTGCTAGAGGTAAAATTATTAATGGGTTTTAATATGTGGCTCTCACTTTTTCCAAAGATTGGCAATCATGATGACAAATATCCCTACTTTTCATCATTAAAAACCCCATGGATGGTCTCACTGATAAACATGAGGACGTAGATAGGAATATTATGCAATGCTTTTAATCAAAGTAATAAAGTGTCAGCTCAAACAGTCACACAGACTGTTATTCAAATAAAATATCTCTCAACTGTGGAATAGAATTTGTATAATCTATACTTGAAACTTGACTCAAGGTCACACTTCCATGGCCATCCTCTCAAACTCTTACAAAAGACATTACGTATTTCGATGCGCAACAAAAAGACGCACAAAACTAATCTTATAGAGTAAGTGTCACAGCAAGACACTGAGTCCGATTTCCCCCACCACTAAAAACATGTACAAAAGTCCAGATTGTGAACGGATGGTGTTGGACTATTGTATACTATTTTATACCTGAACTCTATGGGTGACCTTGGTCTGTAAAATGCATTACATAAATAAACATTACTGAGTTTATTGACAGAGCGCTTCTCACTGACCAGAGTAACAAAGGGCTTCAGAGCGACAGGAGCGAGTGCCTCATCCTCTGGTTTAAAGACAAACTCAGGGGACCATCCAGAGGTTCTAAATATAAAGCTCCATTTCAGACACAAGGACCAGGCCCTAAGTGTATTTGGGTGCTCGATAATGAAGTCCAGGCAGTGAAGCGTTTTTGGAGATGTAAATTATTATATCATGTCCACATCTACAGTGCCTTGCGAAAGTATTCGGCCCCCTTGAACCTTTCAACATTTCGCCACATTTCAGGCTTCAAACATAAAGATATAAAATTTTAATTTTTTGTCATGAATCAACAACAAGTGGGACACAACCATGAAGTGGAACAAAATTTATTGGATAATTTTAACTTTTTTAACAAATAAAAAACTGAAAAGTGGGGCGTGCAATATTATTCGGCCCCTTTACTTTCAGTGCAGCAAACTCACTCCAGAAGTTCAGTGAGGATCTTTGAATGATCCAATGTTGTCCTAAATGACTGATGATGATAAATAGAATGCACCTGTGTGTAATCAAGTCTCCGTATAAATGCACCTGCTCTTTGATAGTCTCAGGGTTCTGTTTAAAGCGCAGAGAGAACCATGAAAACAAAGGAACACACCAGGCAGGTCCGAGATACTGTTGTGGAGAAGTTTAAAGCCGGATTTGGATACAAAAAGATTTCCCAAGCTTTAAACATCTCAAGGAGCACTGTGCAAGCAATTATATTGAAATGTAAGGAGTATCAGACCACTGCAAATCTACCAAGACCCGGCCGTCCCTCCAAACTTTCATCTCAAACAAGGAGAAGACTGATCAGAGATGCAGCCAAGAGGCCCATGATCACTCTGGATGAACTGCAGATAACTACAGCTGAGGTGGGAGAGTCTGTCCGTAGGACAACAATCAGTTGTGCACTGCACAAATCTGGCCTTTATGGAAGAGTGGCAAGAAGAAAGCCATTTCTCAAAGATATCCATAAAAAGTCTTGTTTAAAGTTTGCTACAAGCCACCTGGGAGACACATCAAACATGTGGAAGAAGGTGCTCTGGTCAGATGAAACCAAAATCGAACAAGCTGAAGACTGCTGTTCACAAACGCTCTCCATCCAACCTCACTGAGCTCGAGCTGTTTTGCAAGGAAGAATGGGAAAGAATTCCAGTCTCTCGATGTGCAAAACTGATAGAGACATACCCCAAGCGACTTGCAGCTGTAATTGCAGCAAAAGGTGGCGCTACAAAGTAATAGCGAAAAGGGGCCGAATAATATTGCACGCCCCACTTTTCAGTTTTTTATTTGTTAAAAAAGTTAAAATTATCCAATACATTTCGTTCCACTTCACGATTGTGTCCCACTCGTTGTTGATTCTTGACAAAAAATTAAATGTTTATATCTTTATGTTTGAAGCCTAAAATGTGGCAAAATGTTGAAAGGTTCAAGGGGGCCGAATACTTTCGCAAAGTACTGTATATCTATACCTGTTCAGAACAATATACTAAAAGTCCAAAGAAATTCTGGTTTTGACAAATTTGAATTTCGGCTTGAATTTCATCATGATTTATGTGTGCAAATACAAACTGAATAAACACACATTCCAATCAGAATTACACTGAACACACTGGTATATATACATAAGTATACATACAAAAATATGTGTATTAATATTACGAGTTTCTTAGAAAATCTGTTTGAATATGCAAATGTGCTAATCAGTGCCAAAATTGTGTTGATCTCATTTGCAAACAAAAATAAAAATACAGAATAATACAAAAACAGGTTACTTTTCATTTCTACTTTCATATTGCCCTTTGACAGTGAGTCAGAGAGTTAAAAAGGCCTAGATTACAACCGTCCAATTGGAAGGTTACAAGTTTGCTTCAAGGTTCTTCGGAACCTCCAGTTGGAGTTCAACTGGAGGCTATTGTAAGACATGTCTTTATTTTGTCCAGACATGGAGTTTGCTCTACACGTTGTGAATTGACACAAAGTTACACTGTTTGCTTTACTTTCCTTGTCACATCAAGGGGGCAAACTTCAGATAGTTTATTGTTTTTTTTGATCAAGTATTTATTGTGTTGCGCTGCACACAGAAATGACAATAGTTATGAGGCAGAAAATAAACACACACACACACAAACACACACACACCTTTCTAACCCCCACCCCCATTGTCCCATTGTTCAGGTATTGATTACATTTCCTTACTTACTTACTTAGTTAATTTATACGATTATATTCGTTTTTTGTTAAAATTATATTATTTTATTATATATGTAAATACTGTAAATATTCTTCTAATGTTTGTTTGTACTTGTTCTTGTTCCAGACCACACGCTGACCACACACACTAACTCACCCCACCCATAATCCACCCATACAGGGTCCATTCCCACCTGTAACTGCCTCCATATCCACAATAAAGTCCCCCATCTGGATGTACCAGGCTTCTCTGTGCCCTTCTCTCTGACCGGAGCCCCGTTTTTACAGTTCAGGCGCTCAGATCAGCACACACCATACTTATACATATAATTGTTAGACACATAATATGGGAAACTTCCTCCGTCATTGACATTCACAGAAGCCGCAGTATATACGTAGTCTTGTGTGCAAACAATACAAACATTTAATAAAAAATACAGCCCAGAAAATGTAAATAAATACAGTAAAAGATAGATATTGATTTCACACAGATCTATGTATAATACACTGGTGGATGTGCTATACAAGTTTGCTTAATACATTAGAAGCCATCTTCAGATAGGTGATGAAACAGCCCTTGAAGATTATCTAAAACAAGCATTTACATGTCCAAATATATTCCCTTTTCTACACCAGTGCACTTGACTGCCTGTTATGGTCCACCCCTGGCGTGACTGAGCCATCTGTTCCCCAATCTTTGTGCCTAGGTTTGTATGCATAATCCCTTTATAGTGAACTTGGCCACTCAGTTATTCTGGCATGATGCATAATTGCTGCATAACTTTCATCCAGCAACTGCTACTACCCAAGCCACTGCAGTCTGGCTTCTCACTGGTGCTAAATGGCTGGTCGTAAGTCAGGTTGTATTATCTCTATGCACCAGTGACGTTGCCATACCTGCTGCTCTGCTTCCAAGTTCATTTTGTATGGATGTGCCCTCCCGTCTTCTACCACTCGTGGAGACCAGAGCCTGGACTCATTCCTGAAATGGAAGGGTCACATCAAGCATATCAGAGGGCGTATTTATTCATTACTTATTAATTTGTACACAATAATTAAAGAAGGAAACATGTTATTCCACATTAGTACTCATCAAAAAACAGATCTGGAGTTGTTTTTAGCTCCATTCAGGCTAATATTAGGCACACACATGTAATTCCGCCCCTTCTGTCTAAAAGGTCCTGTCTCGGTAATTGAATTGTATGATGTCATTGTACCACTATGACATCACAGCCGATTTTTTACCTTTTATAAAAAAAATATTTCCAATAAATTAGCTTTGTCAACCACTGTGGTGAAACAAATTTGTCCTTGTGCTATGGGAGCCAGCTGAGTACCGAGAAAGCAAGTTGATGGATGGATGGAACCTCTCTGGTTGATAGATGTTCTTTACAATCACATGATAAAGTTTATAACGGTGAATTAATAATTGTGGTGCTAATTTCAAAACTTGGAGAGAAAAACAAAAACAAATTGAACCTCTCCCTCTAATGGTAGCATGAAAGATAGAAGCTTGTTTCATCCTAGATTAACTAAATTAAGATTTTCATTTATATTCTAAAACATGAAATGACAACGTGATAATGCTACATTATCATTTTTAATTTACCAAAAACAATGCATGATGTTCCTCTTTAAACTGCACACATCTTTTTTTGTTCATAACTACAGAAATGTAAAGGCCAAAGCAATTCTCCTCATCAAGGCATCCAAAGCTTCTCCTGATTCAGGGGATGGTCGCTGACATCGGGAACGTCGCACACATGGGGAGATAATGGACAATTACAAAAGGTTAAGGTCAGCTTATTGTATTGAAAAGTTCAGCTCAATTTGTATTCATAAGTTGCAACCTCAAAGTACTCTGGTCTGAAAAGAGAAAGAATTTTCTCACTGCCTTCTGAGTGTGTT